>CM055817.1:14740580-14769530 GCA_029582265.1 Zoroaster sp. YZ-2022 | reverse complement strand
CCGGGTATAGGGTTACCCCATGGTGTTACAAAACTCACCAGACGCTAAATGTCTTATGTTGATGGAAAACGAACAAAACTATGCCCAACTAATGCTACAAGTTCAAAAACCTTCAATGGTGCTGGAAACATATTGGTCATAATTTATCTGACACAGTGGCAGATATTATGTACGTGTATTATAACTGTCCTTACATCTGCTATAGAATCTAACAAATTTTCAATAAATAAGTCTTTACTATACCTGGAAATCAGGAAGCGAACCACATGCTTCATTAGGAATGCGTGCTGGACATCCCCTTTTTTGGTGGTCTGAAGCATACGCTTACACCTTTTGCTCTCTCTGGGATGGTCATTTTCTAAATAAATCAAAAAATGCTGATTACATTTATAAAGTTTCAGTAAAAATAAAGTGTTATTATTTCTGTATTTACATAGCCTTGATCAATTCAGTTCTACAAATCACAATATTTGTTTATCAATTTCACCTTCAACCTCACTGTCCCGGTCTCTTGTTCCTTCTGCTTTTTTGCCGTATTTGGGTCCTTACCAAACATACAAGCAAGCTCATACTGCCCGGAGTATGAAAAATGGCACGCCATCTATATATGGCACAACAGCATCAACACTGATGTCATTGAAGCGAAGGCTCAAATTTTTGGTTGGAGCCTGAAGAGTGATGTTGCTGCCAGGCCTAACAAGGTCACAAGATACAAACACAAAAAAAAGATTGAGAATCAGTTAAAGTCACGATAGTGGTTCTATTCTTCCTTTGAATGGTGTGTTCATTATTGTACATGTCACTCATGTAATATTATTATTAAGGGTGGAGGCCAAAATATGCCACTTTGCATAGGAGTGATTTAGGAGTCACAGTTACTAACTTTAATGTGGTAGCCCTACATAATTATGTATTTTAGATGATGCAGTGAGTGATTGATTTTGTTAAAGGACTTTGATGGTGGTGATGATGTGGAAAAGCCAGTATAGAGTCTTATCGAGACCACTGCTGCATTTCACTCGTTAATAACGTTATCAAGAAAATACACACAGTCTTACCTCAGCAGTTAAGACTGTATTAAGTTAGACTGTATTAAGAGTGAAAAAGTGGCAGCTCGGATACCGCACCTTCCCAGTGACTGTGTCTGTGTCCAGGCGCGACTTTGTGAGGGGCAGAGCTTCTGCTGGGAGTGGGGGGGACTTTGTTGTTGGCGACGTCTTTGCTAGGGGCGAGGATACCCATCATTAATGTTTTAATTTTATTTAAAACAAATAATTATTCAACCAAACCGAGGCAGAATACTTATAACGTTAATTATAACAGGATTAGTAACTTAATAATTAAGTCCGAGTGATCCAATTTTGGTTACCTGATTTAAATACAATGCACACATGCAATGTGAGACACATTGAACCGAGAATGGGGCTAACGTTAATCATGTCATCATCTCCATAAGACCATAGACTAGTAAATCACTGACAATTCAATGACATACTGAAACCATGGACATGATGGAGGACAAACTTAAGTGAACTTACCATTTTGTCCGAAATGAGCCGTTTTCCGCCTGCACACGAATGATAGTGACTGCTCAATTTCGAAAGACTTTCGAACTTATTCGGCTTGTTCGAAAGTGGTTACCCACCCTTTAAGTTCTCTTTCGCGAATGATGTCCATAACGACGTCCACCCTGGAGGAGTCGCCATAACTGTAGACGTCGCACCCCCGAAAAATCGAGATATTTAAAGTGACGAGATCGTGAGCTGAGCTGAAGAAGATCGAGAGTTACTGTATTTTCCCTTTGCTTACAAAAATCGCGCGCTTTGCCTCGACCCTTGACGTCTGACCTGACGGCCCCCGCCCCTTTCTACTCTTAAACCAAACATGAATTATGCATATATGTTTTATTCATAATGATGACGTCCGTCTTGTCTACACGTTCTGATTTTCAGTCTACCTTGGTAATTAGATTGATTACGTACGTATGCGTGAAATGTACAAACTCTTGAGGGCGCCATTTACTTTGCCCTCACAACGAGTTGCTTTTCCACACTTCGTCTTATTCAGATTGCCGTTAAAATGTTATTAATCTTGAATTGAACATATTTGTTGAATAAAATGATATAATTTGTAGAAGCTCCAAAAACCTTTAATCACTATTCTGAAAGACTAAGAAAGTGGAAGGTGATGATTACCTGAAACTTTGAAATGTGTATCAACTGTATGACCACGCATTGAGTTCCAGCATTTACAAGAGAATCTTGCACTGAAACAAACTGAAATCCCAAACTTAATAGGTTTTTACATTGAAGATATGAAAACGTTTTTTTCAACTTTTGTTTTGTTTCCTGATTGGATAAATCCAGAGATAATAACAATAATATTGAAGGAATGAATTATTTTACCTGCACAAGTTCCTCCAACACATAAACCAGTTTTGCCATGGAGGATGGCTGGCCAACCTCTGATAATGATTAAAGGCTAACAGATGAAGTGGCAAGTCCACCATGTAACTGAAAAATAAGGCATTGTTTTTATTTAAGCGCAAGTTTGCCTTTTAACGTCTGTTTCAACTACATGTTATGTATTGTTTCAACGGAGATCTAGACTAATACAAAGACAAAGAAAGAAGCAGTCGGACTGTGGACTAATGTTAAAGATTGACTACAACAATAATGATAAGTGCTGTGTTGCTGTTTTCGTTGGATCGAGAAATGTAATGATTACAATATTATTATTATTCAATAAAACTTGTTCCTTCCATGTAAAAATCAATTTGATCTGCGTTCTACGACCCAGAAAAGCCCAGTTTCACGAAAAGCCCTCAACTCATGAATAATTATCACTTTGTGTGTGACGTAGCACCCATGACGCTTTGTTACCCCCACGCACAACAGTCCATCGTGTGTACTGTATGCATTTACCATACATGTACACATGCAATGCGGAACAACAGCGGACAAGCGACATCTTCTAGACCGAAAAACAGCGAAATGTCCGATAGCAGCGAATATTGGGAACATCACAGTATAGATGAGGAAGAGGAGTTTCATAGGCACTTCTGAGGATAGTGATGTCAGCTCTAGCGATGAGGTAAGCTCCCCAGACGAGAGAGAAGGCGAAGACGATGACGAAGAAGTCGAAGTACGTGGCGCTGAACATACCGGTTCGAGCCACTTGCGGCGCCTGCAGTTGACCAGCCCGGTGACGGTGATCGTCAGGCCGAAGACGACGAACCAAATCCTGATGATAGACGGCTAAACACAGACTGGTAAGCCACAAAATGATTCATGAATGAAATACTGAATGATGCTTCGTTTGATCAATTCGTTCTGCTGTACAAAAATAGTTGAAGGCTATATTTGACAAAAACATGAACGAACATGATGGAGAACCAATGTACAGAATGTAGTAGTTGCACATGTACATGTGTACAATTGTACATGTGTACAATACATGTACAGTTGAAATTTGGGGGTAATTACTATGTCTTCCGTTTTATGATTTGTTACAATATTAGCCAGTATTTATGAAGACATGATGGAAGCAATCACTGCTCAAAAATTCAAATAAAATCATGATCTTTACCATCATGCTTTAAGCATAATTGACATTTAGTCTTTCCCTTCAAATCAAAGGTTGTAACCCCTGCACAATAAAAAATGTTTGATCTGCCCATGGAAAAAATGTATTCCTTCGTGATGTACCTGTCCTTGATCAGTTCATGGGGGATGTATTTCAAGATCAATTTTTAAGTAGTGCAACCCCAATGACAAAGTTACTAAAATTATATTTTCCAAACTTGTTTTTTTTTGTAATAGGTGTTCGTGTGGACATTGTGTTCTTTTCAGCCTTGCTCGCAAACTGTATATGTTGCAAAGAGAACATGATGCGGCAGCTGGACATCAACGTGGATGATCCCAACCAGTGCCTTACCATCCATGATTGGTTTGATGCGATCTGCCCACCCAGGAGTGCTTGCAACAGCGTATCTTCAGTACAGAGCATACTGTGGCAGAGATGCAGTTGAAGGAACGCTTGACCAGTAAGGATTTGAGTGTTGACTGAATGTACAAAGCCAATGTACCATCAATTTCAATTAGAGCAATGTCAGTTTTGAATGATCTGGCATATCAAGCAGATTACTTTTGATTGGACCAGAATGAGCACCGGTGTTTACTTCAGAGTAACCGCACACAACTGAATATGACCTTGGTTGACCCACGTGCATCTATATATCTTATTGTACATGCATTACATGTATGTAATTTCGTTTACTTTTGATCATGATTGCCTTTTTGGTATGGTTATAGTTGTATAGCATTTCAGTTTCACATGGTGTTAACGTAAACAATATCGATACTCCAATTATGCAAATCACAAATCTATGTTTATAATTTTGTCTGATTTTTGTTTTGTTTTACAGAAAATATCGCCATGTTGCATATCGGCAAGTGGTGAGGTGGTAGTTAGTTATTCTGGCTGTTTCAACCGGGCGCGCCACTGCCATGTGTACGGACGCAATCCTGGCAGGACGTTCCCCAAACCCTGATGGAAAGTACAAAGGATTTTCGTATCCACAACTGGATTAGCCGATTTATTTGCTTTTTTTTTTTTTTAAATTGGTAACATTCTTCCTAGTTATAATGATCTGGAGGAGTTACAAATTATTTTGTGCGTTCATAAACCATGATCAATGGCAGAATCAATTACGTGTATTTCATTTTGTGTCTTTTCGGGGGTGGAGAAGTTGATTAATTTAGCACTAATGTGAAATAAACTTGTTTTATGTTGCCAACAATACACTATGGTAAAAAAACATTACAAATTCGGTATGGCAGAAAGATGCCAAGAACTGAACATTTGACAAGACCTTAGTACTTTCGAATAAATGACAAGATAAAATATGTATGTATTTGCAACCAACAATTGAGTTTATTTTTGAGGTTAAAATATCAAAATTAAAAAAGTTGCCTCTTGATGACGAAAACAACTTAATCAAAATCTTGCACATACTTGTTTGGAACTTGGCCATTCTTCTGTTAAACCGAACTGGAATCCTTTGAAATTCGTTTCACACTTGCTGCTCTTTTCCCCAGGAAAAAACTTACAATCAGCATAACTCTACTGCTGAGCAGGTTCAGATTTTCTTGGATTAAAGCTAATTCAATTAGGTTTTTGGCTTTGCATCACAAAAGGAGAAGTGTGACAAAGACTAATATTGTAAATCTCATGTTGGTAAATCTCATGTACTTCTGCCTATAAAACTTAAAACGTTTTCTGAGTGTACAGTGGCAATAAATTGTAAATACAAGAATAGAATAACAATAAATGTGTACAGGCCATGTCATTCTGTTCTTTCAATCAATATTAATAAAAAATATATAAGACATGTATATAGCACCAAATCCATTTGAATAAAATGCTCCCAGGCCCTTTAAATATAATAGCAAAGATTATAAAAGATTAAATACATGGGAGCCAGATAAAGTGATAAAAACAGGCAAATATCAGCAGGGGCGGATCCAGGAATTTTGGCATGAAGGTGAAATCCTTTCGTGTATTATTCACGAACTTCACCCATTCCTTTGATATCGCAGGATCCCGCGGAAATTGAAAAAAATGAGTCTCTGGATTCTTAATACTATTTCTAGTGCATACACCAACAACACACGAAGTCGGCATTATATAACTGTTACACAACAACGTCGAAAAAAAGCTTTCATAAAACTTCATGCCTCTGCTGACGCATGAAAACGCATGTATAATATATACACGGAAGCAACATGGCGTCTTCTGTTTACTCTCGGGTGCTCATGCGGTTATACGTCATCCCTCGCTGGTTTACAAGTCCGCTGGTACTATATCGTAGATTTCATAGTGGATTTTCAATGGGTCTTTGTCGGGAACCAGTGCAGGGCGGGAAATTTCAAAAATCGAAGAAGCGGGGTCTAATTTTTTCGGTCAAATTGCAACAAAATTATAAAGAGAAAAACATGACCACAACATTAAATTGTTACCTGAACACAACATAAACAAGGTTCGATAGTCAATTTAATGTGAGAGTTTTCGTTGTAGTCCATCTTTAACATGTGTCTCCATAAAGCCAAAAACATGCGAGGCCTATATTTATTACAAGTTACCCAATCATGATCAGGTTTTTGATAGCATGTAAACATGGGAAGTAGGTCATGATTATGTAAAATAATAATAATTTTTTATTTTATGTCACGGGTAGTGATATGAGGATTGTGAGAATGATGTGAGCATTTTTGCGGGCATTCTCTTTGTAGAAACATTTATAGGGAATTTGGGATGTGACTCTTGAGCACGCACAAAAGTGTCCATGGGAGAAGTTGGGTTTGAAAAGATGAAGTCCTGCAACTTGAACGGTACCGGTAACGGTTTATCATTGCTGGACCTTGTTGAGGACATTGTGAAGAATTGCATGGAGACGTCTGAACAGAAATGTCATGGTAAATTCACGAATTTGTTGGTGACGTGGTGTTTATAACAGTAGTCTCCCTCCTCTGAATTGAAGGCCCTCCTCCTTGATTATTAACATGGTCACATTGAGGGCGGGAAAATTTGTCATGCATACCATGCCTTCAACATTTCTCACGCATACCCCTACCCTCCTCGTTGACTGTTTTGACTGATCGAGGTGTTCAACTTTTGCTAAGTGGTAAATTGTAGGCCCACTACCATTAGGTTTGTGTATGCTATGCATTCCGCTACACATAATTGCCTTTTAGTGATTACACATTTTCTTTGCGGCAATATTTGTGTTTGTTTGGTCGGTAAATTTGACCGACAAGTTTGTTTGTTCCTCTCCCGCAAACTCTAAAAAATACTGCACCGGCAAGTCGAAAAATAATTACCGTATTGACGCATGACGTAAAATGATTACGAAGGTATGTAAAATGACTATAATTATTAACTACGTATTCTTCTTCTTTCGTATGATGATAAGCAGCTTAGAGCGTCAGATCCAGGTTAGACAGCCAGGCCAGTGCTGCGTCTGTGGCTTCATGGATTGCCTTGAGACCTCCAGGGAAGCGTCTAAGAGGGCAGTCTTGGACTATGTGCTGGACAGTCTGGACAGGATGCCCGCAGTCACAAACAGGGCTGTCTATCAACTTCCATTTGTTCAGATGATGAGCTGTTCTGGCACAAGAAGTCCTGATCCTGTTAAGAGCTGTCCACTGTTTTCGTGGGAGGTTGAAACCTGGGACTTCTTGTAGGGTCCTGGACAAGGTCTTTGTTGGCGACATTGGCATCTGCCCAGAGATTTTGCAATTTGGACTTTAGTTCAAAATTGACATCTTCAAGGGCCTCTATGGAAGCCCAGAAAGGTTCTGCGATTTAAGGCGCATTCTAGGCAGGTTGTTCAGGTCCTCATGTATAGGCAGGTCTGGGTTGGTTTCAATGCGTCCCAGTTCTTTCAGCATCCGTTCTTTCCTGCGTATGTCGGGAGGATTGATGTGAGAGAGAACAGGAGCCACTGGATGGGAGTAGATCGAAGAGTACCCGAGATAGTTCGCATTGCTGAGTTCAGGATGATGTCAACTCGTTTGGCATGGCAGCTCTCAGCCCATACCGGTGCACAGTATTCAGCTGTGGAGTACACCAGAGCAAGGCTTGCAGTGCGTAGAGTGTGAGCACTAGATCCCCAGCTAGTACCTGCCAATTTGTTGATGATGTTGACCCTGGTCTTCTCAACTTTTCTGCTGTCTTTTAGGTGTTCCCCTTGTATATGTGAGACTCCGGTCAAGGGTAACCCAAGATACTTTGGAATTCCTCATGTTTGACTGGTTTGCCACAAAACGAAACTTGGAGTTCTGTCCCAGCCAAACGGTTGCTAAGGTGGAATGCAGTAACCGTGGTCTTGGAAGGATTTGGGCAGAGGCGCCAGAAGGTGAAATATTCCTCCATCTTCTTCAGGTCCTGTGTTAAAGTTCCGTTGAGGTCTTCAAAATCTGTGGCTTGGGTGGCAAGGGCAAGGTCATCAGCGTATGCAAATTTTCTTGAGGTAGTGTCTGCATATCACCACATAGATGTTAAAGAGCATTGGAGCCAGGACAGAACCTTGAGGAAGGCCATCATTTAGTGTCCTCTTAGAACTCACTTGCTCGCCAAGTGCGACCCTGAATCTTCGATTGCTGAGAATGGAAGAGAGGACGCGCATGGTAGTTTGGCATTTGAAGATCTTGAAGCCTTGTACAGTAGGCCATGCCGCCAAACTGTGTCGTAGGCAGAGGAGAGATCAATGAGGGCCACGCCTGTTTTAAGAGCCCGTATTAAAACTGTAATATAAGGAATAACAAATGAAGCGTTGGCGAGTCATGATTGTAACACTTACAGCAATTGGTATTATGGATGCACGTCACTAAATAAAAAAAATAGTGACCAAATTTATATGTTGTAAATATGTCTGAAAAAGTCAGATTTGAGGTCCATCATTATATTCGTTTGAGGGACTGTGTAAAAGTAGTCCAATATCATGACCTGGGGTCCTTGACTTCCTTGAAAGTGTGAGTATTTTTATATTGTTGCAAATCCAGCGGCCAGGTCCATGAAAATTGTCAAAATTTTTATATCCAGGATTATTTACTTGTATCCTTTTGTGTGTTTGTTGTCGATGTTGCAATTGAAATCCGCCAATAATCCATTGATAGTTTTCATTAATACGTTCCAACATATCATTGAAAAATCTAACTCTGAAGCAAAACTGCATTGGGGGCGTAACAGAAGCAAGGAAACATTTTTTTCATTCCACATAATATCCTTGAATCCATCCACCTTCTTGGTCTTTGGTAATATTAGTCAAATGTAATCCACATTTGTTAGAATAGCTATACTCCTTTAGAATGGCGGGTACCGTGACTAAAATGAATTTTTCCTGCCCACTGTTTACGCCGCAACCATTCGTCTTCCTCCTCACTGTGAGTTTCTTGGATGAGAGCAATGTTGAATTTTCTACGATTTAAGTAATCAAAGAGGACATTTCGTTTGAAATTATCTCTCATCCCATTCGCATTGATTGTCATTGTTGTAAGCGTGTTAAGGAAAATCTTTCTTCTCCTGACTTTTTTCCGTCTTCTCTTCACCTTTTCTTGTCTTCTCTTTGCTTTTTTCCTGTCTTTTCTTCGCCTTTTCCGGTGTTCTCTTCAGATTTGACTTGCTCATTCTCGGTTGTTTATGGAGAGGTTATGTTGTCGTCGATTTCTTCACCTTCGCTAGCTTTTTCCAACCCTTCTTCCTATTCGCCAGAACTAGATGATGAAATGTCATCATTGGGTATCACGATGACAGGTGTTTGTTGGTCCTCGTGGTTGTCTTCTTGTTCGTGCCAGGAAGCTCTGTTGTCGTAGCTGCTGCACACAAAACATTGACCTCGTACTGGGCAATACTTCTAGCAAGAGGCCGGTTTCATTGCATAAACGTTGATTCAACACTTTAGTTCTAAGAGTGCACCATTCATAAATAGTTTTTAAAGGTCCTACAAACGCCCGCAAGATTTGTACTGAAAGTAGGAGCTAGGGTTAATTAAATACGTTCCATATATCAATTTAGGCCAATTTACTACGGTCAACCAAAATATTATCCCAGATGTATAGGCCTATAGGTTATCGAGATTTTATATGCAACCTGTTCCCGGCGAATCATTTCGGGTGAAGGTATAAAGATCCTTCTACTATAAACCGTCTAACTCATGCGTAACTATATCATTTTTGTGCAAATATAGTGAATTTGCGAATACAAGGTTCCTTGCGAACTCTATTCTGCATGATTTGTGTAAATGATCTTATATTTGTACCTGCCTCGTAAATACGTAGACAAACTGAGCTGCAATGTTATGTTATAATCAGTGTACAGTGTACATTATGGTGCATTTTTATCAAAAGTGAACGGTTTTGAAAATCAAGTTATCACACCTCTTTTGGCCTCTAGCAACTTAGTTTATGGAAAGTTATTTAAAAATGGATGCGGTGCTTGACCTTTGAAAATATAATGTTGCTCCTTTGTGATGCCACTTTTTGATTATTCTAAAGGGAAAGTATCATTCTTGGAGGCCTATATATACCACAACGTTTGCCAACCTGTCAAATTCAACTTAACTACGTCACCCTTGACTATCCGTCTTAGCACATACATTTATTTGTATACCATTGCCATGTCATACGTAAACTCCATCATCCGTCAAGGATTCACCCACTTTCGTGTCTTTAGTTTTGTATTTTTGTATTTTGTATTTTGTATTTTTTTTTATTATCCCGGGGGATAACAATTTATTATCAATAGTTCATAATCAATCATTTAAACGCTGAGATTATAAGTTTATCCATAACAGTACAGGTGATTAATACTTATTGGTCTTGGAAAGTACAGAGAAGAAATCCCATTTACGGTAAAAATTCGCCACGTTATCTTTACAACTGTACATACATTTTTCCATAGAGTAATAATTCATAAGATCTTTTTTGAAAATTGAAAGAGATGGTTTTTCCTTGGACATTTTCCTCTTATAAATATGGAAACGAAAAATTAATAAGATCAAGTTAATAGCTTTACACTCAAAGTAAGTTTTACCAAACAAGAATACTTTATTGTCTAAGATGATGTTAAAATTAGTTTTATCCTTGATCCACGAAACAACTGAAGTATAAAAAGAAATTGTTGAGTCACATGAGCAAAACAGATGGATAAGAGTTTCTTCTTCATTGTTACAAAAGGTACATAAATTCGTGTTTAACTTGTTAATCAGACGAGAAATATTTATAAAATTCGAAACTAAAACCATCAGAACCTGGGATTTACAATTCTTACTGTTGTTTAAAGCTTGCATAAGCTCAACATGACAAAGGGCCTTCCAGGTTG
Source organism: Zoroaster sp. YZ-2022 (assembly GCA_029582265.1). Lineage (NCBI taxonomy): Eukaryota > Metazoa > Echinodermata > Asteroidea > Forcipulatida > Zoroasteridae > Zoroaster > Zoroaster sp. YZ-2022. Next base: position 14,758,649 of record CM055817.1, on the reverse strand, counting down.
TCCCGCATTGTATCTGAAAGAATTGGGCTGCCTGCTTTTCTTAAAAAATAGAGTTTAAATCAACAAGATCATTAACATTCCGATGGGAATACAAAGATTTGTAAAATTCTACCCTTGAAAGAATTTCATCGGATGTAATCAACCTGGAATTTACATTATTAACAACACAATTGATAGACTTACTAACAAAACCACGTTTATTCATATTCAAAACAATACTTTGATGGTTTTTCCCCGCATTCCATCCATCGTGTTCTAGATCTAATTAACACCCCGTCCATTTTGAATTTACGGAGATCCACAAGATTGGCCTGATTAACACTTAAAAGATCGACTGAATCAAGATCTCCTTCGGCCACTTTATTAGACAAAATATTAATCTCCTTTTCCAGAGAAACCTCTAGTTTATTGGTCTCTTTCTTTTTCCATATGGAATAGGAGATAGTTTTAGATCTAATTTCATAAGAGCATCTCACAAAAGTCTGATCGTTAATAGTAAAATGAATGTCTTTGGGATGAATGCTCTGAGATTGGAAGGTAAATAAGGAGACACTACATATTCCTCCACTAAATCTGGGTAGTTTTTATCAGTCAACAAAGAATTATTAAATTTCCAATAACCACTGCCCCGTTCTATTTTAGTCAAGTCAAGCGTTATATCAATAATTGAGTGATCCGTTCTATAACCTGGTTTAATGTCACAACTCACTAACTTGGTTTGAAGTTCAGAAGAAATTGAAAAATCCAACCTCGACTGTTTTAAAGTACGGTGTTGTCTCCAGGTAAATCGACATTTCTGGGTTCTGAATACGTCATACATCAACCAAATCAAAATCATTGCACATCTCCAGAACTATTTTTCAGCTAGGGATTATTTGTACTACTACTAGTATAATTGACACAGTCAAGTAAATTATTCAAAATTAAGTTCCAATCGCCACATAATATACTATGAGTATTGTCAATATCATTCAGGATGGTAGCAATCTCGTTATAGAAATTAGGATCGTATATTTGGACCATATAAATTAATGAGAGTACTATTATAATCACCAATTCCAAGTCAAGTACAAGCATATTACCATTTTCATCGGTCTTTACGTTCTTGATACTATACTGAAATGGAGTAACCACCTCGAGAATTAGTCTTAAAGGAACTAAAGTACATTCTTAACAATGTCTTCCATGTCCCTATCAAAATGAACATCCTGCAAACGATAAATGGAATATTTTTTTGATTTAAGGAAATGAAAAACATCTCTACGTTTGGCCAAATTGCCCAAACCACGGCAGTTCATCGAGGCTATAGAGAGATTACTATTAGACATATTTATCTATAAAAAAAAGACAGGGTAAAAAAGAACCATTTTTATAAGCAAACACATATAAATACTTTTCGATGAAGAAACAAGATATATTATCAAGATACTTTCTGTACAGGAAACCAGAGGTTTTAATAAGAACCATGATAGTAGTAAAGCACAAAAATAACTATCTGGGTTTTACATGTAACAATTCCAAACCTACAACCCAAACCACATCCAAAAAGAGCCCCACCCCGCCATCTAGGGAGACTGCCCAGATGGATCCAAGGTAAAAAAAAACTAAGCAAAACCACAACCCCCCTTAAAAAAAAAGAAATCCTGGAAAAAAGCCTCGAGTCCTAAGAATACAGAAGAGGATAAGAGAATGACGTTAGAGGCTCTCCTCATGCTCCCGAAGTAAAAGTTTAAAATTAAAGTAAATTAAGAAGAAAACGCCCGTGCCCAACCCAAGATTGTAAAAGATGGGCAAAAGCTACATAAATCGAGATATAAATGTGCAGACACCCAAAAGCTCTGAAAAAGTCACATTAAGTTCTTTTAAATTAGGAACTCTTTAATTGTCATTGAACTTGTAGGCCTCACCGTTGCCGTGCCTCCAACGGCCAGCGAAAACGAAGCTTAATACCCACGTTCATATAAGTTCTGTACTTCAATTTCAAGGTCTTCTTTCCTTCCAATCTTCATCCATTATGAATATCTGTAACCCCTTGAGAACCTGCATTTTTTCATGACTCTCACTTTATCTTGGTAAGACAAAAGTTTTATTTAAAATATGTGCTGGCCTACCATCAAAGTCCTTTCCGTCCCGGTGAGCCCGTTCTGATATGCGGAGGAGATTCCCAGCCGAAATGGGTACGGAGAATGTCCGCGACTTTATCGACACAGTTTTCATGCTTGCTGACCTCTGTACTCCGACCACTCGAAAATTGCTCCTGCTTATTTATATCACTGTTCAGCCTAGCCAGTTGAACCTTCATGGTGGCAACCTCCGCAGTCACGGTGTTGAGTGATTTTTAAGGGCGTCTTTGGACGTCTCAAGCTTGGCGATTCTCTCACTGTTAAATTCAATGGAGGCCGCAGTTTAATTTCTCAGCTGCCGCCGACCGTCACAATTTTGGAGAGGGGTAGACCGGACGAAGGTCTCGAAATCCTCGTCGCCGTTTTGCCGACAATCCACATCGGGTTGCTTCATCCCTAGGCGTAGTGAGATCCACGCTCACGGTAGTTGCTGTATGGCCTGTCTTTTTCCCTCGTTGTTTGGGTGGCATGGTATTGGTGATTTCTTAATGCACGAGCAATGTGAGGAGGCGGCCTCTCTCACGGCGTCATTGGTGGAAGTCCAAGTTATCACACCTCTAGCAACTTAGTTTATGGAAAGTTATTTAAAATGGATGCGGTGCTTGACCTTTGAAAATATAAATGTTGCTCCTTTGTGATGCCACTTTGATTATTCTAAAGGGAAAGTATCATTCTTGAGGCCTATATACCACAAGGTTTGCCAACCTGTCAAATTCAACTTAACTACGTCACCCTTGACTATCCGTCTTAGCACATACATTTATTTGTATACCATTGCCATGTCTTATGTAAACTCGATCATCCGTCAAGGATTCATCCACTTTCGTGTCTTTAGTTTTGTATTTCTACTCCCGCACCTTGTACGCACAAAAGCCATTTGTTCCCCGGTGACTGTGGAATGTACCGACCACGCCCGTCCTCTGCATACCACCACACCAAGACTGACCTTAGTTTTGAGTTGGCTTTTATGTACATTATGTGTATGCACCCTAACCATGCCCTACCCATACATCGCACGAGCATGCTGTGAAAATGCAGCCCGCCCTAATTTACTGGCCTACCAAACGGCACGTTAGGAGCAAGGTTAATTTAAACGTTAATCAAGGAACAGTCTATTTTCTTGCTCAAATTCAGTGGTTACCAATCGCAGTTCTATACGTATACCATCCCGTAGTGAATAGCCAGATCCAGCATTTGGCTTCCAGAAATTGTGGGTTCTAGATCCGCAATTGTTTCCCCAAATATGATGTCTAAAAGTGGGGTGTGCGACCCGGCCCAGCTTAGAGTGCCCATATTGGCCAAATCCGGGATCCGACATTGCCTGCATGGTCCCCCACTTCTAAGTAGCGATGGACGCCCATGTTTCGTTATTCATCATACACACACATTTCAATATCAGCATTTTTCGATACGGATTTACGCCATCTATTGTACAATGTCAATGCGTTGTACTGTGTTGTCTGACGTTAATTCAGTACAATTACTGAAACACCAAATGCATTGCACATAGTTACTACGAGTGCCACACTACCACTAGTATTGCTGTGCATAACGCGTTAACGCCATAAGTTCACTACTAATTTTACTGTATTAAACTTTAAAACTCATTTTTGTATACAAAACGAATATAAATGTCCAATGTTACTGTTTACATTCCTTCAAATGAAACCAAATAAAGAAGTCCCCTTCCATTAAAGGGACATAAAGCCTTAAAATTCCCCAAAATGGGACTGATAGAATGATAGATTATTCTTTTTGGAAGTTTTTCGTAATTAAACAAAACACAATTTAGTTATTACCAGGAATAGGAAAAGTTCAAAAAGCAATATTTGAAAGTGGCGTAGTCATGGATGGGTGGAGGGGTGAGGGTGTCAGGGGATTGAACCCCAACAGAATGTGAATTTTAATGATTATACCCTACGGGTATATTTATCCTCTTTGAATTAAAATATACATCTAACAACCAACCTGTAACCATTTCACCTTATTACGTAATGTCATTAAGGAAAAGTTTAAACTATTAAGATATTTCATATTCCCAACTATTCTAACATGGAAAGAGTACTATTCCCGGTAAACAAACTTGTTTTGTTCTTAATTACCAATAATCACATTTTTCTTTAAAAGTGAAAGCCCCGGACAAATTATTTCTTGTGAAGTTTGATACAATCATCAGCTTTATACCATTTAAATATTTTTGAATTTGTAATTTTATACCTTATCTTTTAAATCTTTAAACATAGTTCTTACTGTATTGTATAAGGTGACAGTGGCTCATCATCGATGTCTTCTCTGCATCTGTTATGTACTCAATCAAATACGCATAACTGTATTAATAGAAGTAGTCAACGCTATGCTAGGATGAATGGAAATGATCAGAAAAGATACCATGAAAACAATTAGTAAGGGTGAAGAGACAGTGTACATATGAACAATAGTTGTACGTTGTAGCGGCCGTCAGAATATTATAGAGACGGGGAATGGCACATGCTCAGTTATGTAAATATAGGGGAAGGAGCAAAGGCCCCGCCCTCCCATTCCCTGGGTGCTTCCATCCTGCTCAGAATTAGGATCCGTACACATAATAATGGCCTGTACGGAAAAAAAGGACCTCACGCTTGAGTGACTGAAAAGCATGGTGCCTCAATAATAATAATAACTAGAGCTTAAGTGTTTGTTGGAACAAACACACGGTGTTCGAGTCCACTTCCGGTTCAATCAAATAATCAACGATGATGTCAATATCATATTTTGCAAAGGTGTATCATCTTTTATTATAACAATATCAATTTTATATTCAAAAATATATACATTTTGCATTAGGATGTGTTGACTTTGGACTTCCTGTTTGGGCCGGTAAGTAAAGGTCAGAACATGTGATTTGAAGGTCATATATATGACACAATGAAACTTCCTCATGATCATGAAAAAATAACATTAGTACTTGCTTTGGTTCAATTTCTGAGATTGGAAAATCATCCCTTTTTAAAAATGCTACTGGGGGCACTCTGAACTTTGATGTTATGAAACATATTTTTTGAGAATATAAGATGTCACTATCACTTTATTCGCAGAAGTCATATTCAAATTTCCTATGATTTTTTCAGATTATTTTTCTAAACCTGCCAAAAGAGGGCACTGATGACGTCATCCTTCACATTTTTAAAAAGGTCACATGTCAATAGTAATTTCGTCCACTGAAGGCATATACCATATCCGGTTTCGACTGGAAAGAGAGGTCTGATTGGGGTCATGTCTGTGTACGAAATGTCACATAATTCAAGATCTGTAAGATGAAGCAAAGATTGTATCTTTTGTGGTTCATGATATATGATTTTTGGAAATATTAAAATTTGATTTTAGTGTATTTCGCTATCTAATGACGTCACCATGACGTCACAACTTTACCTGAAACTATATGTCATAAATTTATTGACAACTACATGTTATGGTATAAGTATCTGTCAAGTTTGAAGGCTCTGTGAACTTTGGAACTGTTTTTTTTGGTTCGATTAGTCTCATCGAGAAGGACAAAGGGAAAAAAATAGCAGAGATTGTCAAAATTGCAATTAAACAATTTTAAAATAAGTAATGCCAGTAATTAATTTGATTACAATAACAGAGATCTGTAAAAGCCTAAATGAATGTCACAACAATGGTTTCGTCTGTTAGTTTAAGAGGGCTATGCACATTTAGCGGTTGGACATAATATTATGTCCAACCGCTAAATGCATATCTTCTTTAGTTTGAATTATTGGCGAAGGAAACAGCATCGCCTAACCTTTAAAGTTGTATCGTAAACTACTTTTTATTCTCATATATAAGTTTTGGTCACGTGATTAAGATGAAACTTTCCAGTTGTCTTCTATATTGACAGGGATTGTTTATATTGTAAATTTGACAAAATTCTGATCTATAATTTTGATAGAGAAATAATTTTTTCGAACTGTTTTAATTTTCCGTAGTGACGTAGTAATGACGTCATTGATCATAGTTTTGATATGTATATATTTCAATTGAAGCAATGAGATATAACCTTTAAAATCGTTACATTGTGTGCCACTTAATTTGACCATCATAGCATTTATGGTAACTCATTTCACAAGAATTACAATCTATTAATGTAAGGGAATTCTGTTTTGTTTTCTAATAGGTCATTTAGTTCCTGAGATATTGGCTGTTGAACTTGGAAAAGTTGTGAGATTTAAGCAATACGTTAGAAATTAACAAGTGTGACTTGGAAGACTATGTTTTATTTTAAATTTGATGTTTTGTGGTCAGAATATAAAATAAAATAAATAAAGACAAGAGTTACCTCAGGAGGTATGAGTTTTCATAATATATAATAAAAATAACATATGTGCTATACTGAATACATTAACTTCTGGTTCAGTCATCCAATATAATTTTAAATTCTTCCAACCGTAAGTTCCGGTTCAATCATGTTGAAGTCATACACAAAATTTGTCCTCGTAATATGGTGTCAATTGTGCCAAATTTGGTAAAATTCAATTTTTTTCTGAAGATAGCAAAAATATACATTTACAGAATAGTGATTCAGAATATTTCTTCACTTTAACATTTGGTTTCGAAAGAAAGGAGAGGTCAGATTAGGTCATGTCTGCGAACAAAAATGTAGTACAGTTCAAGGCCTTTTAAGATGAGGCAAGATTGTGAAAATATTTTTTGTGCTTCATGAGATGATTTTTGAAATATTAAACTTTTGATTTAGTGTAATTCGATATCTGATGCCTTAACCATGACCTCACAACCTAGGATACAACTACATGTTAAGGTCTAATTATGTGTTAAGTTTTAAAGTTCTGTACCAGCATAATGCTGAAAATGTTTAGGCCTTAATCTTTTAATTTATTTATTAATTATAATGAAACATATTATTTGGTTATTACAATTAAAATGAAACCAAATTCACTGACCATTTAAAAATTTGCTAACTGGCTAACCAAGACCAATATTTAAAAGTAAACACCCAACAATTTTGGAAACAAAATTACCAACGATTTTGTTTGTCTAGACTCTTTTGCCACATTGTTTATTAAACAATCATTGTGGGGAATTTATTGATGCTTTTCGTAAAAACAATTGTACATATTTATACCCATTTGCAAAAAGAAAAATTTGAATTGTTGATAAAATAATAAAAAGAAAAGAAATAAACAATGCATAAGTTAAAATATATACGTCAAATTTAATTGATTTTGTATTTAAATTAACTTAGTGCCTGAAAACCTTTTGTCAAGGGAGCATTGGAAAACTGATTGCCCATAAACCAAAGAAAAAGAAATAAAATAATGTATCATCACAGCTTGATCATTATACATTTTTCCCCGAGGTGAGGTGTGTGCAGGTCTTGTACAATACAAATGACAAATCTGATCAAGTGTTATAATATTTTAATGTTTGTCTATTTTTTTAAAACAATACTTATAGGAAGAGACAACACAATGTAATTTGAAGTATATCTGTAAAATAAAAGAAACAAACAATACTGAAATGATCTTCTGATTGTTACATGTATATGTATTTATTTGTCATTAACTGTTGAAAATACATTTTCATAAATATTCATTTTAAAGTTATTGTTTAAAGGTGGCAATATCTTCACGATCAACAGGGCATGGAATCAGAGTTCAAGTTCTAGTTTAACTCGGTGACTGAAAATAATACTCACATGATAAGGTCATATTCGCGTTGCTGCTGCACAAATGAGCCAGTAATTTTCAGTCACTATGTTCGTCTTAAACTAGGACACCAATTCCATGCCCTGTTTGCGAAAGTCTGCTCTGATCGTGACGATACTGTCTGTTTAACTAATTGTGTTTATGGGATTGATGGTCAGTACTATCCCAATGCGAGCATACAAATGAATAGGAACTTTAATTGGGTGATCTGGCAAAAGGTATTCCATGGCTGACACACCCATGCAATGAAGATTGGGGGGTATGTTTACTATGTTTATATGGCCCAACTGCCAGGGATTCACTGTCGGCAATATACATTTTACTAGATCACCAACAGATATTGCTTAATAACTACATTTGTGAGGATGTTTGGGTCCAGTCCAAAAAATTATAAGAATTCCTCAGTACTATTTTTGTTCTAACATGTTAAAGAAATTCCTAAAAAGACCTAGATGTGTCTTGAGGTCTTGAAAAAACAATTCCCTCGAGGGTAAAGACTGCCACAGATAGGAGAAGTCCATATAAAATAATTTGAATCATACATTAACTCCTTTGATGAATGGATAAACTTCAAATGCTGGCCATTGGATCACAAAAAGTTACATAGACCTGATACACCTTGTAGCAGTAGTACAAATGGATACTGTTGATCTGAAGATAAACGAACTATATAAAACAATAATAAATGTTTTCAAAGAGGGACGAAGAATAATGGGCCATGCTAACAAAACACACATAACTTAGAATGCCCTCATATGTTATTATCAGGATGATGGATTGATGTAACTTCATAAAAAGTATGCAACTTTAGAAAAATGATCCCTTCAGAACAATGGCTTTAAGTTAGGTTTTACAATGGAATAGAAAGTTACATGTGATGTCTTCCTTCCTCCATGATGTGACTGTTTCATTATCTCAATAAAGGTGCTGATATTTGTTTCTGGTCTACTTTAGTGAGGACAATTAATAAACTGCAATGCAGCCACCACCACACAAGACATAAGTACAACTAGTATTATGAGGAACTACAGACACTATAGTGTAGCTAATTAACTTGTACTTCTACCAACTCGTACTCCACCGGATGTCAACCTGTACACATGCAGTAAATATTCAGTAATAAATATTTTTACGGCCGAGTTGACCAAATGAGTATGAGTTGGTAAAAGTATGAGTTGGTAAAAGTAATACGAGAGTTGGCACATGCATGTGGAGTTGACCTGTTTTCACTGGAAAGAATACAACATTGTGGATAAAGTTTAAAAGAATTGCTTTTTGAAAATAAATATTACAATCTTCAATGTAGGTTGGTGGGGTCATGTGATTGGATCATAGGGCAGTCAGGAGGAAAAAACACCAAAAAACCACCACAAAAAAACCCACCCAAAAAACCCACCAAAAAACCACAAAAAAAAACACCACAAAAAAACACCACCAAAAAACCACAAAAAAAAACACCACCAAAAAAACCACAAAAAAAAAACACCACCAAAAAACCACAAAAACACCACCAAAACCACAAAAAAACACCACCAAAAACACCACCAAAAAAACCACAAAAAAAAAACACCACAAAAACCCACCACAAAACCACCACAAAACCCACCACAAAAAAACCACCACAAAACCACCACAAAAAAAACCACCACAAAAACCACCAAAAAAACACCACAAAAACCACACACACAAAAAAACACACACACAAAAAAACACACACACACAAAAACCCACACACACACACAAAACCACACACAAAAAACCACACATTCCGCATCGGGCGTTGTGGGGACAAAATACAAAGGATTTTGAGGATTAAAACGTTGTGGGGACACACAAAATGTCCCCACAGCTAAGTAATTCCGGATCCCTCTTTTGTTCTCTGCCCCCATAACGCGGCCAGTGCTCGAACACACACAACAAAAAACACACACAAAAAACACACACACACATCTAATCAAGCACACACACTAATCAAGCAAAAGCATCTCTTTAGGTTGCGTTAGGGATATATTTCGCTGACACGAATAACATGCAGAGTTGTAGAAGGCCAAAAAAACACACGAACATGTATATATTTACATGGATTTGCATAAATGTACTGTACATGTATGTAGGCGAGTTACACAATGAAGCATTTTGCAACGGATGCTCTTTTGACTTTGACTGCATGGCACAGTTTTTAAACTTTTTTTCTGGACAATATACATATATCCATGCTCAGTCAGGAAAGAATGTCGTATCCGGCCGCCACTTTTTAAGGGCTTTTTTGGATTTTGTTTTGCAACCACTAACCAGTTAAAAAAATCATTCTATCGATTTTGGTGGTACAGAAAGCGAAAACCATCTTTAAAATCCACTTTTATGATGGTTTTTGGACTTGATTTCCTTCTAAAAAATCCTCCCTTCAGAAAATAGAAGGATCCTATTATAGTTGCACTACGCATGTACAATGACTGTTGGTCACTAATTGTGGAGTTTACAAGATCAGACTGACATGACTGAGAAAGTCATCGTATACCAAAATGCCTGATTTTTTTATGATATAAATATCCTGGAATAATTTGAAGTATATGTCCATCATCATCAATATGTTCTCCACCTTTACCAGGTAGGTAAGATTACATTATTAGTTATATTTAATGAAAAATAGTTGCGGCCAGATACGACATTCTACCCTCAATCATTATCCTTAGTTATAATGCAAACTTAAAATCATGTAGGGTACACTGCAAAACAGGGAAATAGATGCAGTACAACAGTTTCGTCCGTCACGAACCTCCATTGATTGTGCATGCAATAATTATGTCTACAATAGGGCCTACTTACAAACGCACATTCTAGGCCAATAAACCTCTAAATAATGTCTACTTACCTCTTAATAATGCAATTATATATTTTTCCTCTTTCTCGGTAAACCATTTTATTTTCTTGTATTTTGCTTTGGAGTTAAAAAGAACGGCAAAATTCTCAGTATTTTTTCATGTAACTTGAGGAATTAAATGGCTGCCGCCGAAAACGTTTTGCTAGTGATATAATGTCACGTGATCACTGATACGCAATGTGATTGGAGATTGCCTCGACAGATTGCTTCAAAGAAGAAAGCCAGTCTACTCATTGCCACTGGATTGCGTGAAATGCCACACAGGGCAATCTCCGAGCAATCTCATTGCCAGCAACGTTTATTGCCCGAAAATTGCCCCGTGTGACAAGGCCTTACGTTGTAGGCCTATATTAAACTCCGTATAGTGCTGTGTGTACGTATTGTATGCACGCGCGATATGGGCTATTCGTACATACAGGGAATAGTAATTCAGCATATTGTTTGAATTAACCTTCCGGTTTCGACCGGAAGGAAAGGTCAAATTGGGGTCACGTCTGAAAACGAAATGTGACATTGTTCAAGATCTTTAAAATTTAAAAAAAATTGTGAAAATATCTTCTATGGTTCGTGAGATAATTTTTTGAAATGTTTAAATTTTCAACTTCCGGTTTCGACCGGAAGTAGAGGTCAGATTGGGGTCACGTCTAAAAACGAAAAATCACATAATTCAAGATCTTCAGATGATGCAGATTCTGAAAATATCTTGTGGTTCATGATATATTATTTTTGAAATATTAAACTTTGATTTAGCGTAATTTGACACCTGATGATGTAATCATGACGTCACAGCAAACGTGGTGGAGAAGTAATGAAGTAAAAACCAGTACAAAAACACGTAATGTTCGCGCTGCGCGCTCGAACACCCCAAAAAAACAGTACAGAAACTAGAGCTTATGTTTGTTAGAACAAACACGGTGTTCGAGTCAACTTCCGGTTCAATCAAATTATCATCGATGATGTCAATATCGTATTGTGCAAGGGTTTATCATCTTTATAATAACAATATCAATTTCATATTCAAAAGACATATCAATTTTATGCGTTAGAATGTGTTGAATTTGAACTTCCTGTTTGGACAGGAAGTAAAGGTCACATTAGGTGGTTTGAAGGTCATAATATGACCTCATGATTATGAAAAAATAACAAATTTGTCAACTTATACATTAAATTGAAGCTATGAGATATGACCTTTTAAAATTTGTAAAATTCGTTACTTCGTGTGCCACTAATTGGACCATTGGCAAGCATTTATGGTAACTCATTTCACAAGAATGTTTTACAAGCTATTAATGTAAGGAATTCAATTTGTTTTCTAATAGCTCATTTAGTTCTTGAGATATTGGCTGTTGAACTTGGAAATGTGAGATTTAAGCAGTAAATTAGAAGTTAACAATTGTGACTTGGAACACAATGTTTTTTAGTTTAAATATTGACACTAGCCCAACACATGCTTTTCAAAAACCATGCTAGATGATAAATCAACATTAAAAATCACTCATATGAAAATAGTTTGCCAGGTTTGTAGGTAGCCAGATCAACCTATTCAAAGTTATTATGGGCATAAAGTCACAAAGTTGATTTAGGATAGAAGGGGACTACATGTATAGTAACTGGATTAAACTTGGCTGCAAATTCAAAGAGCAGGAAGTGTGGGTTAAATTGTTTGGGGAGTTTAGTTTACTTGAAGACACTGAAGCATGGAAGACCATATACATATTTCCCCTTTCCTTTAGCTAATTAGCCTTTCATTAGAAAACAAGCTTATAACTACTACATGATAAAGTTGGAAGAAAGCTTGCATCCGTGCTTTCCATCTTCCACTGCCCCCCGCAGAAGAGTTTGTCAAAAAGTAAATAATTCCCAATTCAAACAAAATTAAATGTAATTATATCCACTGGATCAAATCTGATAATTGGTTGCCCTTTTCACTTTTGTTTATGGAAAAACCTTTAAATTTTAGATTTAAATGAAGCCAACATTGGTATTTATCTTTTGGTATTAAGTCTTGTACAAAAATAAATGTAATCTTTATTTATAATATACTTCACTTTCAGGTTAAGTTTATAACAAAAATATAATGATAAATTGACAATGATAGTGACACTAATCAAGCATCTCCTTATTGTGACATGCTTATAAACTGTCTTTGTTTTCACCTATACTAAATAATTAAAAAATAATGTATACAATTTGAAAACAAATTTACATTGATTTTTACATTTTCAAGGCTGTACACATGATTGGCAAAATGTCTGTAGCTGCATCCATATAACAGAATTACAACCTAAAGATCAGATGCCACTTTGTACATAAATTGTTAGACATTGAAATAATCAAAAGAGTTGTATGGGTGCTTGTAAATTGCTAATAAGCAATGAAATACATATTTATTTTAACTGTCTGTTGGGTTTCATGACTTGACGTTACACACTTCCCTCCCCACAATCAATTGAAACCACTTTGTTGACCTGTTTAACCTACTTGTAACCAATCTAGAAATGGAGTGTACATGGTCTTACATGTAACAAGTGAAATGACCGTGTAATTGAACCCAACCATGATCCTTTGTCGACAAGAAAACAGAATATATATCCACTGGATCAAATCTGATAATTGGTTGCCATTTTCACTTTGTTTATGGGAAAACCTTTCAATTTTAGATTTAAATGAAGCCAACATTGGTATTTATCTCTTGGTATTAAGTCTTGTACAAAAATAAATTTAATCTTTATTTATAATATACTTCAGTTTCAGGGTTGTTTATAACAAAAATATAATGATAAATTGACAATGATAGTGACACTGTAATCAAGCATCTCCTTATTGTGACATGCTTATAAACTTTTTTTTTTGTTTTCACCTATACCGCAAATAATTAAAACATTATTTATAAAATTTGAAAACAAATTATAGATTGATTTTTAACTTTTCCAGGTTGTACATGATTGGCAAAATGTCCAAAGATCAGATGCCATTTGTACATAAATTGTTAGACATTGAAATAATCAAAGAGTTGTATGGTGCTTGTAAATTGCTAATAAAGCAATGAAATACATATTTATTTTAACTGTCTGTTGGGTTTCATGACTTGACTTTGTGGTTACACACTTCCTCCCCACAATTGAAAACCACTTTGTTGACCCTGTTTAACCTAATTATAAACAATCTAGGAATGTGTACATGGTCTTACATGTAACAAGTGAAATGACTTCAGTGTAAATGAAGCCAACCATGATCCTTTGTTGATAAGAAAACAGAATCAACCTGCATTTATAATAAATGTACGCTCTGTATGTACGATTTAGTGACAGTTCAGAATGGGTGACATTCAGGGTTGTCATTGGAATCGGTAATTTTAGAATAAAATGTCTGCCCCTCCCCAAGTTCTTGGTGATGGCAGTACTGCCACTGGTGATGAACCAGCACATTTTTTTCTTCAAAATTCTTTGGTCTATCATTGCAGCACTTATAGAATCCAAGAACTAGGAAAGGGAGGGCAAACAAGCAATAAAAGTATAAGGGGCCCAAATTACCAATTCCATTGACTGACGACTGGTGCTTCATATGTCGGAAATCACACCAGCATCAATTCTGCATAGCTGAAGTTGCAAGATGGGTCTGTCCTTTCTAAAAAAAAGATTGAAGATTGAAAATAGGAGGTAAGTGCTTAGATTTAAATAAATGTTTAACTGGCATGGATTGGAAAGGTGGTTATCAGATACACCCCTTCTCTTGGACCGAAATGCCAGTACTGCTATAGCAAAAATAACAAATTATACTAAACCTTAATTTTTTGTAATGTTCATCATTGGTATGAAGACCCTTCTCAAACGATCTAGTTAATATAAGACGTTAAACCATACCAAGATTGTTGATGAATTGAACAGTTACGATACTGCATTTGGATATGGTGTCAACGCCGTGTTGGGGTACTGTTGGCTGGAACTCAGTCTGAGCCATGATACATCGGAGTCAACATGCTGTAAAAAATAATAGTTAAGTTTTATGGAAGTACATGGAATAAAGTATTTGAAATTTCTGAGAAGTTCTAATTTATGTGAATGAGGAAAATATGTCACAGTGAACATGCTGTAAAAAATAGGAAGGTTTTATAAGTACATGGACCAAGAATAAAGTATTTGAAATTCAGAGAAGTTCTAATTTATGGAATGGGGAAAATAGTGTATAATTTTAGGTAGCTGGACCATTGAAATTGAAAAGGCATTGGTTTGTTTTCAAAAGTGCACACAATTATTTTGACGATGTGTAATAAATTAAAGAAATGTTCTCACACGAAACTCTCATCAAAAGAAAAGTATTTCAGGAAATTGCGGAGTCTCATATACTCATAATTTCATGTGATTGTGATGTGAGTGATGTCTGAGAGAGGCCTCGAGGGAGCAGGACCCATAAGTACATGTATTGTGTCATGAATATTGCATTTTTCCTGTGAAATAATTGTCTATAGTTTATTTGTATCTAAGAAGGTACAACATTAAGGAAAAGTGCAGTAAACAATTGCTAGGCTACTTATTTAATTTGTGCACAAACTGAAGATTTTTGGAGAAACAAAAATTACAAAATATATGTATAAAATTTCTACTGAATAATTGCCATAACCTTAATTGAATTTTCTATCCTTATTTATATTCTAAATACATTTGGTGACATCTGTTCATATTTTGTTAGTTGTTTATCTGTCCAAAGATAAACATACGTAGGCACCTAACTAACGTTAGTCATGTTTAGTTAAACAGGCACAATGCAACGACGAATGGACAGCTTAAAAGATTGTTTTCTTGTATAAAACACGAAGATAAATACAGGAAATCCTCTTAAAAAGTAGCTTCAAGATACTTACTCTTTTTATGACCGTGTACTGTTGGCGATCCATTTACAGCCTAAAAAATTACGTCTGACCATGGCACCACACACGCAAGCAGCGTCGATATCAGATTGTGCAGCTCATTAACCAAATATCGTACCACGATATTTGGTTTGGATCTACATGTACAATCGATATCGATCTTGTTGCGTGTTGCCCATGCCGGCCCAGACTAACGCCACGTAGCCTTGCGGCGCTATACGATCTTGATTCTTTAATGCAACGCATGTGAAACGTTTTAAATATTTTGCTTTTTAGCGTAATTCGACACCTGATGACGTAATCATGACGTCTGAAAACGGTTTCGTCTGCTTGATATGTTCTGTTTATGTGTTAAGTTTGAAGGCTGTATATGCTTAGCAAGGATGCCTTTGTTACCGGACAAGCGCCACTGAGGAATAAGTATAAAAACAGTACAAAACTCGCTCGAACACCCAATAATAATAATGTGGACTCTATAGCACATGTATCTGCACCAAACTGGAAGTGGTGCTCACAGGCGCATGGATTATTACCCCTGCTTGGCAGGTGGCTTTGCATAAACCGTCTATTCCTGAAACCATCTCCCAGCTCCTGGGAGTGATGCATGAGCTCCAATTATGCTGCCATTTTACGAGCGCATGTAGGGCGTAGTCTAACCAACTCTGCCACCCTCACGGGTACCGATGAACCCCCAACTGCAGGTGTGACAGAAGCAATTATGGATTACAAGTCCCTTCTTGCTCAAGGCGATTAACAGCAAGTATAAACAGCCTGGATTCGAACCTACATTCTGCGGCACACTTGGACCAGAACCTTGAGTCCACAGTAAGCTAGACCAGCTCGGCATTGATACATCTGGCAAGTGTTGTTTGTATGGATTAACCAATCAGCAGTTAGCAATGGTATAAGGATTTGTAGTAGCCAACCAGCCGTAAACAAACCTGCAAGTTTGTAATAATTGGGTCGGTCCTGGTTCCAGAGAGAAGGGGCTGGCGATGGAGAAACTCCAACGTTTCGATCCTGTATGCCTCCTGATAGGCCTTCATGTTCTCCTTGGAAAGACTTCTCAATGGGCCGGATAAATAAAAGTGTAGTAATTGCTTATCTAGTAAAAGCTCGCTAGCAGCTAACGGTGTATAACAAGTAAAGGCATTCACGTCATGGTTAACAATTGCTTAAAAATGTACATAAATAACTTATGCACTAGCACCTGTTGCTTTTGGGTGGTTTAGCCAACTAATTTAACATGGGTGAGCAATGAGGGAGGCCCAGTTCTGATTAGCCTAGTATAGTTGTATAGGAGGTATGTGTTAGCAACATGGATATGCCTGCTGCCAGAAGAATTGGGAGTGGGTACAAATAGTGAGCAATCTTTTTGAACCAGAAACCGTTCACGTTAGTATAATCAAAGAAACCTTTTCTAATCTGGGATAAGGTCACGTTGCGGAATTACTGCTGCAAAGACGGCGAAACAAATGCGCTTAAAAAGTATAAATGTCAGTACCACCAACACAGGTAACAAAGCTATGGATGAGAAGTAAATTTAAAAAAGATATGCAAACATGAAAAGTCAATGCAGAAGAAGAAAGCGCGGATGCATTTTGAATGCAAACAGGAAATAGGAAGATTGTTTTGGATCCAAGTGAACAAGATCAGCAACATCTTCAAAGGGGGATGACTGGCTGACTATTACGTTAGCATGAGGTCCAAGCGCCATTTCTGCTGGTTTCAAACCAGGTACTTCGATTAACAAGCCACTCCAAATTGCAAAAGTGAACTGACATAATTTCCAGTATCTAGTATGATTGACTTCATCTCGATTTATTCTTTCATTGTAGCACACTTTTCATGCAGTTCCTTACATGCATAAAATCGGACCCATGATGGCAGGAGTAATGCAACGCGGCCAAGTGTTATGAATGCGTAAGCTTCTCGATTTAGTATCTTGAATAGTATTAGCAAGTGCTACAGTCATTAGTAAAGGTCTGGTTTTGATTGCATGCTTCAAAGCAGGTGCTAATCTCTAGTCAATTGCTTCTTAAAATCATACAGCACTATGCCTTTTTACACTAATTCACTGGAGGCAACTATCAGGCAAGTAATTGCTCCCTTTTATTAATGCAACAATTATGAAGAAATGACTAGTAAAAGCCAAATTATACTTTTTATTTAGCCGGTCCGCCCACTCGTCCATGGGACATGTGCATGATTCATTGCTCTAACATCTTCTACATGTTTCAAACACCACTTGATTACATTTTTATCTTCTTTAGTACTAGTATGGAATCTATCATTTTTCCAGGAGGTAGGGTGATGGACAATGTTATAGCGTTAAGTTAAGAGTTGCGGCTGTCGTTTTCCTGATCTATTAAATCAAAACAATTTTTTTTGGCTGTATTCACTAACCCAAAATTCCCAAATAATATGTTCCAAAATTATTTCCTTTTTAGGGTAAAAGAAAGTCTCCGGTTTTTCTCCCCCCGTCCTCTGACCCGC
>CM055817.1:14714360-14740080 GCA_029582265.1 Zoroaster sp. YZ-2022 | reverse complement strand
TATTAGTGTTCGTCACCGGACATGGGCGTAAGCAATGAGCTTAAGACGCGTTGACCGTGATGAACGAATTTGCCGTGAAGCCATGAACGTAGTTGCTCGTGTGACGTCACGGACAAGTCTGGGCAAGTCGTCACGTAACCATTGTATTGTGCTATGAATGGTCAATCGTGCTTAGGTCTTCCCGTACCTTCGCAGCTTAGCGTTTCGTTGATGTTGGAAGTGTTTATCTCGCAGCTTAGCTTCGCAATTAACTTCAGACAGTATTAAAGAAAATTTTCTTAGGGTGGGCCCGCCGTCTCGCAACTTAGCTTTGGCCTTACCTTAATTCGTAATTAACTCTTTAGATAGTATATCTTTCTTAAGGGTAGGCTCGCCGTCTCGCAACTTAGCTTTCTGGTACTTACCTTAATTCGCAATTAACTTTAGACACAGTATTGAATAAATCTTCTTATGGCGGGATGGGGGTAGTGGTCGGTTGTATACAAGTCAACGCAATCAAGTTGCGACGTCTATTGTCACGTTTTCCTCCATAAATATGATTAGTTATGGATTTTCTGGAGCACCCTTTTTGGGGCCTTTAAAGCTGGGCGGCGGGCTGAGCAGTCAACCACAAGATCTGGTGTTTGATAAAACAACTTGATTTGCCGTTATTTTTTCGACGGTGGAATTATTCCACCGACAGCCTGATCACCACGCCATTACCCGTTCGGGTCACCTGACCCAACATCATCTGCACTACTTCACCAGATCTCATCATAGAACAGAAATGGATCGGCCGAGTGACGAGAACTTCTGTTTTCGGCTCGCCTGACCCGACATTGTTTCCGAGTCAGCTTCCTTCGAAATCATCAGTAGGGAGGATGACGAGAGGCCGGGATTGCATGTATTCTGGTTTGTTTTAGTTTTTGCTTTTGCCTGTTAACTTATAGAAAGCTCATTTTAATTACTGGTCGCGCACTTCGAACGAGAAATGTAGTTTCATAGTCGTGCCGCATGCGTATCGGGCGCTCATAGGTAAAAGCAAAACATACAAATTAGAACACAAACACAGCAATATTAAAGAATCACACTATCAAACTCCGAATAATTTTTATTTATTTATTTTTTTTTATTCACCTGGGTAATAATGAATGCACATCGGAGGCTATCGATACAAATCACCATATAAAGAAACCGGGGCTCACAGCAACCGTTACATCAATACATCACCAGTTAAAATATACATTAAACAAGCATCCCTCATAGCAAACAATGTAAACGCTCAACATCTCATTGACCTTAGCTTGCTCACTTTTGCACGTTATGCCATGGCTATGATTTTTTGGGAGAGGAAATGATGGATGCAGGACTGGCTAATCATCAGATAGTCAAGGAATTATAAGTGAATAGTAACAGACCAAAGTCAAAGTCAACTCAGCCACAGATTGAGTTCTACACCCTGTACAAATGTAACACGATGACCACATCTCACCAGTTCACACCGAGCATTACGGACGAAGTGTTACATTGGGCATTATTTCCGCTCACTGTTTGCTCAGGAACTCGGCGTGTGGTATTGTCAACGAAACCGTAAATAGAAGTCGGATATTAGGCTCATAATACAGTTGTCTCATCTTGCAAACAACGGCCCGCTTTAGAAATGTCAGCCTGGTTCACAATAATGCACAGTCTATTTAAAGATGAACAGAAGTCACCCAGTAGCTTAGAACCCATGCAGAGCAATTTCATTTTCTGAACAGTTAAGTTGTCACTGCCCTGATGTAACGTAATAGTGTAGGCAACGAAAGGATTACTCTAAGACTAGAGGTGGCTATTTTACAGACTTTTCCCACCAAGAAAACCCACTATTATAGATGTTTTTTTTTTTTAACATAATAGTCTTTCTGAAACATCTGAAGGTCTTTCATCATCACTTTCCTCGTTCTCTTCATCCTCATTTAGTTGAAGTAGTCCGTCAAATTTGGCATGTGTTTAGCATTACCTGTTCAGAGCTTTGTTTACTCTGATGCCTATTTTTTCTTCGAGATCTCTTCCGCACATCTGGTGAGCGCCATTATCTTCAGATGTAGGTAACTTGACAAAAAAATCTTGTTTGCCGAAAAAGATTCGCTGACCGTCCAGCGGGTTTTCCTATTGGTTTTTTCTGGTGTGATCACTCACCCCCGTTGACGTACTTTTCACTTTTCACACCACATCCTTCAGCAGCCTCTTTAGCCTCTTCCAAACCAGTCTCGAAAGTATCTTCAACCGAACTATCATCCTTCCGATGATTCGTCATATTCAACCTCCGCATCGGATTCTGGAATCATCTTCCTCGAAATCTTCGTCTTCATCCGCGTAGGACTACTACAGTTTCTATTTCGAATCTTCAAATCTACGCTTTTTAAAATCGGGTTCAGAATTAATGACGTCAGAATTGCCGATTGGATAGCTTTAATTTTCAGAATCATCGTCAACTTCATCCATTTAGATTTCATTACGCATTACCTGCATGCCCGGTGGTCTCCGTCCTGTTTTTGCCGCACTGGTGACAAGCATGAGGTTTGACAGCAGAATTCATGTTGAATCTTCTGATGCTTAATCTCCGATTGACAAGAAACGGAAGAAAGAGTTTATATATAGGCCTATAACTACTCATTTCGCTACTCATTTTGCTGCTCATTTGCTCATTTTGCTGCTCATTTGCTCATTTCGCTGCTCATTTGCTCATTTTAGATGCTCATTTCGCTGCTCATTTGCTCATTTTGTTGCGCATTTGCTCATTTCGTTGCTCATTTGAATTTTGTTGCTCATTTGCTCATTTCGATATTGCTCATTTGCTCGAAACATTTTGCTGCTCATTTGCGATACCCTTTCGTGTTTGTATTTCAGTGAAAAGAGCAAATGAGCAGCAAAATGAGCAAATGAGCAGCAAAATGAGCAAATAAGGAGCAAAATGAGCAAATGAGCAGCGAAATGAGCAGCAAAATGAGCAAATGAGCAGCGAAATGAGCAGCGAAATGAGCAGCGAAATGAGCAAATGAGCAGCAAAATGAGCAAATGAGCAGCAAAATGAGCAGCGAAATGAGTAGTTATAGGCCTATATATAAACTCTTTCTTCCGTTTCTTGTCAATCGGAGATTAAGCATCAGAGATTCAACATGAATGTTATTTCTGCTGTCAAACCCCATGCTTGTCACCAGTGCGGCAAAAGCTTTGGACGGAGATATAACCTACGGAGGCATGCAGAACATGTACATAATGAAGAGAAATCTAAAATGGATGAAGTTGACGATGATTCTGAAATTAAAGCTATCCAATCTGACAATTCTGACGTCGATAATTCTGAACCCGATAATAAAAGCGTAGATTTGAAGATTCGGAACAGAAACTTGTGAAACTGAATCTACGCAGGATGAAGACGAAGATTTCGAGGAAGATGATTCAGAACTGATACGGAGGTGGAATATGACGAATCATCGGAAGAGGATGAGTCTAGTTCTGAATTGGAAGACAATGCCACTTTTTCGAGACTGGTTGGAAGAGGCTAAAGAGGCTACTGAAGAGATGTGGTGTGAAAATATGAAAAGTACGTCAACGGGGGTATGAGTGAAGATCAAGCCAAGGAAAAAGCTAATAGGAAAACCCTTTGGGCAGTCAAGCGAATCTTTTTCAACAAATACAAGGATTTTTTGTCAAGTTACCTACATCTGAAAGATAATGGCACTCACCAGGATATTGCGGAAGATCTCGAAGAAAAAGTAAATAAAGGCATGGAAGTAAACAAAGCTCTGAACAGAGTAATGCCTAAACTACATACCAAATTTGACGGACTACTTCAACTAAATGAGGATGAAGAGAACGAGGAAGAGTGATGATGAAAGACCAGATGTTTCAGAAAGACTATTGTAATTTAAAAAAACAAAAACAAAAAAACATCTATAATAGTGTTTTGTTTGTTTTTTGGTAGGAAAAAAAAATCTATAAAATAGCCACCTCTGTTAGTCTTAGAGTAATCCTTTATGGTTATTCTACACTATTACGTTACATCAAGGGCAGTGACAACTTAATTTCGAAGAAAATGAGTGCCTCTGCATGGGTTCTAAACTTCTGGGTGACTTTCTATTCATCTTTAAATAGACTGTGTATTGTGAACTACAGGCCTGACATTCTAAAGCGGGCCGTTGTTTCATGTAAGATAGACAACTGTATTATGAGCCCTAATATCCGACTTCATTTACGGTTTCGTTGACAGTACACGCACCGAAATTCCGAGTTCCTGAGCAGTTCATTGAAGCGGAAATATAATCCAAAACACTTCGTCCCATGTGCTCGGTATGAACGAGTGAGATGTGTAAATCTATCGTGTTACATTTATTGCAAGGAGTGTAGACTCTTAATCCCTGTAAAATTCAGTGTGAGTTGACTTTCTTTTAATTCTGTTATAGTCCTTATAATTCACTTGACTATCTATTGATTAGCCTAGTCCTATACATCCCTCATCATTTCCTCTCCCCAAAATCACCATATAACGTGTACAAAATTGACAAGCTAAGTCCAATAGATATTTGATTTACATTGTTTTTATATAGGGATTCTTGTTTAATGTGTATTTTTCTTGGTAATTATTAATATTTTGAGTTATAATAATTTTGAGTTTCTTTTATATAGTGATTTGTATCGGTAATCCACTCATTGTTACGTGAATAAAAATTTAAAAAATAAATAAATAAAAATTATTCGGAGTTGAATGTGTTCTTTTGTGTTTATATTTTTGTGTCATTTGTATGTTTGCTTTTTTACACCTATAGGCCCCGATGCATGCAGCGCGACATGAAACACATTTCCGTTCAATTACGCGAGTAATTGTAAAATGAAACTTTTTATAAATTAACAAAACCGAAGCAAAACAAAACAAAACCAGAATACATGTCTCAGCCATCGCATCATCCTCCATACGATTGATTTGAAGGAGCTGGCTAGGTGTCGGGTCCGGCGAGCCAAAAACAGAGTTCTCGTCTGCCGATCCATTTTCCTCTTCTATGATAGAGATCTGAAGTAGTTGTGATGGTGTTGGGTCAGGTGACCCGAACGGGTAATACATAGCGTGGTGATCAGACATGTCGGGATACGAATTGAATACCGTCAGATAGCACAATACAATGGTTACGTGACGACTTGCTCAGACTTGTCCGTGACGTCACACAGGCAACTACGTTCATCACGGCAAATTCGTTCATCACGAGGTCAACGCGTCTTAGCTCGCCCTTACATGTCCGGTGACGAACACTAATACACGATAATACCTTGTTCACACAAACATACTCATCATACACCAGAGTTAATTATTAATTAAAATATAATCATATAATATAAATGATTAAAATATAAATATGTTTTTTTCCCACGGCAGCAGCGCGCACCGTTGCGTGGTAATGCATTCTGCCACTTGGTGACTGCTGTCACCAAACGTTCCTTAGAAAACCGTCGTCAGCAATAACGGCTTCCTCTAGTTTTTGTTACTTTTGCGATAAGTAAATCACTTGTTTTTAACTTGAAATTATTGTCAACGTATTGACCACTGTTACTCCCATACCCTTTCGTGTTTGTATTTCTATACGGGTTCCTCCAGTTTTTGTTACTTTCGCGATAAGTAAATCACTTGTTTTTAACTTATTTATTATCAACGTATTGACCACTGCGATACCCTAATAGTATAATTGTACGTTCACACGTACAGACCTGCTCCCTTTGTGTTTGTATTTCTATTCATCGTACGTTGGCCTGTACAGACCTGTCCGTGAGTCGTAAACACCATTGTCCGTACTGCGCGCTGTGTATTATAACGCCCTCTGTCGCCCTCTGTCGGTCACAGCCGGCCGCCTCCCTCCACCTCCCTCCGCCTGCCTCCGCCTGCCTCCGCCTGCCTCCGCCTCCGCAATGGGGTGCGAAATCCACCTCTTATACTACTAACAAGGTACCAAGCATTGACAATCAACTTGACAACACAAGACAACAACAAATAATAACCAATAGACAGCGTATCAGACCTATGATTGAAACTGTGCTGTTTTTGGGAAGGCAGGAAATTTCATTTCGTGGTCAACGAGACAGCGGCAGTATCGCCAACACATCCACGGAAAATGATGGAAACTTCAGGTCAGCCCTTCGTTTCCGCATCAACGCTGGAGACAATTATCTGAAGAGGCACATAGAAACTGCAGGAGGAAACGCCATGTACTCAAGTTGGAACACACAAAATGAGATCATCAACACCGTTGGAGATATCGTCTCTGAAAAGATAGTTGATGAAGTGAATGATGCAAAATACTTCAGTGTATTGGTGATTGAGACAACAGACTGTTTCACAAAAGAACAAATGAGCCTGTCAGTGAGATATGTGCATGATGGCAAAGTATGTGAGAAGTTTTTGACTTTTGTAACAGTGAATGATCGCACAGGACACGGACTAGCGAAAAGCATACTTGACATACTCCATGAGAAAACTCTGGATCCCGTGAATATGCGTGGTCAAGGTTATGGTGGGGCTTCGGCTATGAACGAGCAATTTAATGGTGTCCAATCATGCATAAGAGAGAAGAACCCACTCGCAGCGTACACACATTGTGCAAGTCATGTATTGAATCTGGTTGTCTCTCATGGAAGTAACTTACCTACAATACTAAACCCGATCAGCACCATTCAGGAGATTTGTTCGTTTTTATGGTTCTTCGGCCAAGAGACAAAGCCTCCTAAGTGACTACATCACCAAGACGGCCCAAGAATCGTCACACAAACGTCTGAAAAAACTACGCACTACAAGATGGGTTGAGAGGCACGAGGCTGTTAACGTCTTCTATGAGCTCTACGTCCCTACAGAGGAGGCCCTTGTATGTGTCACATAATGGTGACAGATCATCATCGCAAAGAACGTCCACATTGCTTACTGCTCTCAGATCTTCAGTATTTATCGTGGCCACAACCATACTAAACCGGCTCAGCGGAGTCCTACCCTTGTCCCGGAAATTACAGTCACCTACATGTGACCTCGTTGGATGCGTTAGACGTGTGCGTGAAGTGCAGCAGATCATCAAGCAAATAAGGGAAAACAGTGAAGAAGAGTTTGGACGGTTGTTTAGTGACGCAACGAAGTTGGCTGATGAAGTAGACGGCGTCATACGCAAACCACGGACAGCATCTCGTCAAACAGCCAGAGAAAATCATCCATCTCAATCAGCTGAAGAATACTTCAGGGTATCAATGTTTGACATCTACATTGATCAATTGCTAATTGAACTCAGCACAAGGTTTTCAGTCCACTTTGAAAGATGCGCCAAACTACAGTACATATTGCCTGCATACTGCAATGATACCAACTTCAATAAACTCCAGGACATTGTGCAAATGTACGCACAAGACATTGAATCTGAAGGCATAGTGAGAGGCGAGTTTGATATGTGGTGTGCGCGGTGGAAAAAATGCTGTCAGTAATGTACCATCTACACCTACAGAGACTCTGACTTCAGTACCAGGATTGGCGGACCTGTACCCGAATATACACACACTTATCACGATATTTGCAGTCATCCCTGCTACCTCAGCTACTGCAGAACGCACCTTCAGTACCCTTCGTCGCCTTAAATCCTACTTGAGGTCAACCATGGGCAACCAGCGTCTGATAGGCCTTGCTCTGATGTCTATATGTAGAGCAATAGATGACATCGATGACGTCATCAATCGGATGGCACTAAAGCGTCGTAGACTGGACTTTTCACTTTAATATTATTACCTCACTAGATTTATTAAGTAAAGTTGTACATTTGTCACAAATAAATGATTTTTGTTCAATCAACAACTATAGGTATCATAAATGAAAGGATTAGGAGCCAGTTTTTGAACACCCTTATTATTATACCCTATGCCTCTACCGAACCAGTTTTTGAACACCCTTACATCCTATGTCTCTATTAGGACAATTTTATAGAGGTTAAAAATTGCTGCCCCCTATTATACTAATGGCACCGTGGTCACGTGGTTAGACTGCAGGGCTTGCAATCACAAGGTTGTGAGTTCGGAATCCCAGGCTGACCGCTTATTTCACAATGCCTATATTAAGTATTGTCGTCTAGTTACTGAATCACAATTTATTGATTTGTGCAGTTCGTAATTATAGACGATACACTAATGTTTGTGTGTGAGTGAGATTGGCTCTTGCCAGCTTAGCGTTTATGCCCCTCCATGGGAGGTTACCGAGTTCCTAATGGGAAGCTCCATCCATACATATTATACATACATACATACAACCCAAAATTACATACATACATACATATACATACTAGGCCTAGTTGATTTGTGAGAGTAAAATTTTCTTTGAGCCCCCAAGACAAAATCCTGGGTGCGCCGTTGGGTGGAAACGGTGAAGATATGTAGAAGGCAGACTTATCTATTGTTTCGATCTTCTTGTTGCATGGAAGTGGATGTGATTTGGTGACATTTGCTCGCCCTCAACAGCTAGGGTTACGTCAGACCCTTTTTCCCGTCTCAGCCAGTGTTAACCGCATTATTGGTTTACAAATGGGCGAGGTCTACATTACTTGGATTCAACATGTTTTGTTTGGTCGCCAGAGAAATGTGTATGCCTTAACTCAAGCTATTGGAATGGATAGGGACTGCAACACTGATATCGCTAGCATTGCGAATTTACATTAGGTACACCAAAATTGTCCCCCTGCTGTACTTACATAATGTTACTTTGCTGTCACCCTCTGTCATGCTTGTCGCAGTACTCCAGTACGCATCGAGGCCCGTATGTCATTAGTGCCAGCACCCGTGAATTGCTGCTCGTACTTGTTTGGGCCACACTGTTGGTTGGACCCTTCATAGTGGTCACCCTTGTGGTGGCGCTTAGACGTCTACGTTGCCGAAGAGTGGTAGACTGGGGCGCGCTGGACAGGTGTGCTCACGGTCATGCGTTATGACATTGACATGGTGAAGACGTGTCCGACGTCAGTTTCGGTTAAA
Source organism: Zoroaster sp. YZ-2022 (assembly GCA_029582265.1). Taxonomy (NCBI): domain Eukaryota; kingdom Metazoa; phylum Echinodermata; class Asteroidea; order Forcipulatida; family Zoroasteridae; genus Zoroaster; species Zoroaster sp. YZ-2022. Next base: position 14,731,080 of record CM055817.1, on the reverse strand, counting down.
GACTTTAACCATCATTTTGCATTGGTCACATTTAACATGAACCAAAGATACTCATACTATATACAGACAAAACTTCGTTACACTTAGTCGTGTTACTTGCAAAATAATACTATCGCATAAAATGAAATAAGTACGCTTATGCATTACGCACTGTTAAGAAGGAACTTCATTACAAAGTCATTTCAAGTGAAATGTAGTCAAACCCACAAATGGAAAATGCTATCATAACGTATAGGTCTAATAATGACAGATAATATTTAAATAGTGGGTAAAATGACGTGTGTGGAACTTAACTTTGCAATAATTAAACAACATTCCAATAATTAAAGAATATCCACAGCAGTTTATAGTAAATTTGTCCCTAAGAATAATAACGTGAAATATACTCTTTAAAGGTGGAAGATAAGGTTGCGGAACCTAATTTAAAAAAAAAACATTTTCGAATAAAATCGAGTGTTCTGCACTGCAATCAAACCCGCAAATGAGAAATAGGCATAAATAAACCAGATTTTTGCGGTTCAAGGTCACAATATACAGCTATATACACATGATGGTACTAAATCATTTAGTACGTTTGAATAGCGTGTAAAACGTTCATATAGGGGCAAACAATTCATTCCCAAATGGTGTAAATAGACTAATAGAGACCCTCGAGACCCAAGAAAACAATTTCAAGCCAAAAAAAAGTTTTATATGGGTGCCAGCCCACAATCCCTTCAAAAAGAATTGTTACCGAAAACCAAATTGTTTGCACATTTTTTGCACTGCTGACATTCTACAGAGAAATCAAGAGATTCTATTTGTCTGGCCATTCTAATACCCACAATCAGACCTCAAAATAAACATCTGATGACTCAGGGTCCCCCAACGTCTGGACCAAGTGACAGAATGACTGATTGCATTGGGATAAGTGCGGCCTACATCAATGACTAACAGCTGTGTACAGTTTCAATGGGTTGTCTGCTGGCAGTGTGAAATATTTACTTTTGAGCGCTGCATACCAGGTCAATGGTTCACCCCAGGTTGAAAGTTTGTTGACCATGTTATCAGACACTGTATCAATAGAGAACTTATGCAAAGTGGCTGAATTTGAGTTTCCATGACGGAGTAAACAACAATTGTTTACAAACGGACTCCACGGAATAGCACCACGCTTTAAGACGTTCAGTCATAATATTATAAATCATAGTGTTTTTTAAGATAAAATCGAGAGTTCCGAACTACGCTGCTATCAAACCTGTTACGAGAAATATTCATGATGTAATAACGCGTAGGTATAATACACTGACAGAACAAAAACTGGTAGGGTCCTCAAGTATCATGTTTTAAACAATTTAATAGTTGAAGAAAATCCGTGGCAGCTTATAGTAGATAATAATAATAGAATCAGATGTTTTAGGAGAAAATCGCCGCACTGCAATCAAACCAGCAGCAAATGGAAAATATTGACAATGTAATATCGCCTAGTAATGAAATAAGAGAGACTGTTTAAATAGCTCAGCCAATTTGTGAAAATGAAATTACGATATAATGATGGTCCTTTGAGTTCATTCATGGTCAATTATGGGTAAATATTTAATTTCCCTATAAATAGAAAGTTGCATGACCCTCAAAATATTTACTTTAGCGGTGATATCCATTTATAATTTATATTGTGTTGTCAAATCAGATACGTCACAAATCCGCTATGCGTGAAAATGGGATATACATGACACTGATAACATCTTCATATTGACCTTCTGGTTAAATTTAAGGACATCAAGAGGTCACATGAAGAAGATGGAGACTGATAATTGACTTTCTTTTTTTGAATATATATCCTGCGATAATCCACTCATCGCCCGTGATTTGTTGTTGTTGTTGTTGTTGTTGTTGTTGTTGTTGTTGTTGTTGCTATTTTCACTTTTTCATCGAAACATTGCTTTATTAATTTGTGAAAAAGTTTTAAAAAAAACTTTTTTGTTATTGTTAAACAAAGTTTCAAATATTTCGTAAAATATCTCATTCCTTCGAATACGAAAATGTCGAGGTTCAAACGAAAACGAAAATAGCGAAAACATGGGCGATACATCTTTTATGACGATTATCTAATTATTTGTGTACTGTTTAGTGGTAACAAACGGAAGAGGAATATGCTGAAGTATTACAATACAAAAGCCATGCAGTTTTGTATAAATTTACTTTGTCATTGTCTTGACTAAAAAAGTTGTTTTGGTCTCGAAACCGATCTCAAGACATAAATTATCCAAATTGAAGGGAACTAAGGGAAGAAATCGAAAGAGCATAATACATCAGTGGCTTTCTCCAGGCAGCTATAAAACAAATCGCTCAAAACAAATCATTTGAAAATATATCACCATTGTTTTCTTTATTTTACCGACAGTTTCTTTTGTTTTGTCTTTTGTTTGGAACATTGTTGTTGATATTGACATATATTTATCAAACTTTTTAAGTTAATTAATGTACTCCTATTTAGCGATTTTGGAGACAATGGATGACATCAAAAATTCAGCCCCTTTGCCATTTGAATTGCGGATCGGCTCATTTTCGTATTTTTCGACGGTACTGAAAGAGTTGACAAGAGAAACAAAATAAAATTCAAAACAAATCATACTTGAGAAATTTGTTTTCATTTATTATTTTGTTTTATTATTAATAATTTAAATACCCACCAAAATGTGCAAAATATAAATGAAACCAACCAATCAATCAATCAATCAATCCTGGAAAAAAACAAATAACTAGAGGTTAAGGTTTTGATGAAAATGCTGACATGGGTTTCAAATGTATTGATAATATTGAGCACTGATGTCCCAAGTTCTTTGTTTAGTGTTAGGAAAGTTATGATATATTGAAATAAGCTGAAAATGCGCATTAATTGTAGTCATTGTATACAAAAGTTGCATTGTGTGTTCAAGTAGTACTAACTCGTCCAAACGTAATTTTAGGCAAGACCTGATCGACAGGATGGGACATGGGTATATAAGACTGTGAATGGGAGTTTTTGGGACAGTAGGTGGGAGGAGACTGATATTTGTTATTGTTAGAAATGTAATGGGCACTATGCACAGAAGTAAATGAGCAATGGGGGAATTAGCAGCTAAGTCTGCTGCCACCTACTGTTTCAAAATCACCCATTGATATGGATAATGTAGATACTAAAAATATGATAAAATAATGTTGTTGAGATGTGTGACATGAGTACTGTAAATAAATGATAAGTTGACATTACTGTTTGCAGTATTAGTTGTACAGATGTTAGCACAATATGGAAATTATATGCGTGTAAATATTGGTTGGTTTATTTAAGAAAGAAATACTAAAGATGACAGTATTTTTGCGGTGTATTTTGTGTAGATATAGTACACATTGCAAAGAAGTGTTCGATGAAAACGGACACATGGGTTTCGGCTACATGTATATTGATATGCTGTGCTACCATGAAATAATAATAATAGTAAGAATAAGAATAATAGTAATAATAATAAGAATAATTGTAAAAAATACTAATAAATGTGGATAGAGAAGACAAAAGTCTGTACCTAGAATTAGGGAACACATAACTTAATATGATCTGGAGGTGATTAGGGAAATAGGCAATTATTGCATGTAACGTTGAATTAACGGTTGCATGTAACGTTATACGTTATAGTTGCGTCGGTTCAACTTCTCGCATACACTCCCCGTGTACAAAGTATATGCGTTCTCTCCAAAAGTCACCGATTTGTATTGTTATAATAACCATGACTACTTAGATACACTTTCACAAGCACACATTTCCAGTAAATCATACCATATTGCCTATTCAATGTGAAATACGTATTTAAATTACACTATAATTTTCAGTGTTGAGATTGTGTTAATTCACAGTGTTGGGATATTGTCGAGTTGTGGGTTGAGTTGTCTCATGGGTTGAGTTATCACAAGGGTCGAGTTGTCTTATGAATGCTTGTCACGGGTTATTGACAACTCGACACGGTCAGCTCGACCCACAAGAAAACTGGACCCTTGTGACAACTCGACACGTAAATACATGATAATTTGACAGTATTGTTTCCATTATTATCTGTGCAGTATTATATTAGCACAACAGTACACAATGGGACAGGTAAAAAAAAAGAAATGTATTTTGTCCTTCGAAATAACATTTCATTCCCTCGAAGTATTGTTTCGTTCTGTCAAAATCATTTCGTTACCTCGAAATAGTATTTCGTTCCATCGAAATCATTTCGTTACCTCGAAATATTATTTCATTTGAACGAAATAAAGTATTTCCCTCGAAATCATTTCGTTACCACGAATATTACCTCGAAATAATTTAGCTGGTACGGAGCCCTTGATATGCTCTCAATTAGAGCAACCTCAGAAAGGCCACACTAAACAGTTTGCATATCCCCGATAAATCAAATGGCATATCAAGTGCCTACCTACCAGCTAAATTATTTTGACGTAATGAAATATTAATTCATGGTAACGAAATGATTTCGTTCCATCGAAATACTATGTTTCGTTTGAACGAAATATTTCGTGGTAACGAAACCATTTCGAGGGAATGGGAGGTAACAAAATCATTTCGTTCCCTCGAAATTTCGTTACCACAAATCAATATTTCATTACCTCGAAATAATTTAGTTGGTACAGAGCTCTTGTTATGCTCCTCGGAAAGGTGCAATAAATGTAGTTTTCATATCCCGATAAATCAATGGCATATCAAGTGCTCCGGAATGAAATAATATTTCGAGGGAACGAAATACTAATTTGAGGTAACAAAATAATTTTTCTTTATTTGTCCCTTTAGGGGCTCCGTAAAATGGCTATTAACTGGGTGTAAATACACGATGAGTTCACATTATTGTTTCAAGTATTATCTGTGTATTTATTTGGCTATATTCTTTGTGGGCCGAAAAAGAGAATCAGAATGGGTAAAACAAATAAATATGGAAACGTACTGCAGTTTCATTATTAAGCGTTTACAGAAATTGTGTAAATCAGTTTAACCATAGAGGGTTTAACGCACATGTTATGTAAAATTATAATACAGCAAATTGTTGGAAATAGAGTTGGCTACATTTTGCTGTAAATTTACATATTTTTTACAGTGTACATATATTATTACACTAGTAAAAAAACTGCAATAAATTGGGATACATATTATTTATGCAATTTAATGCTTCAGTTTAGTGTGAATGTGTTTGCATGTAACGTTCAATGTAATGCGTCAGTACAATTTCTTGCATACACCTCTTTGCCCCGTGTACAAAGTGTATGCGTTCTCGCAAAAAATCTTCGCCCCAACACTTCTTTCCGTGTACAACATTTTCGCCAAGCTAACGTTATACGTCCCGAAGATTACCCTGAAATGTTCAAATAAAATTTACACGTATTAATGACGTCATTGGTTTTAGAAACTGAGTCACATTACGAGCTTTCATATGGTGTATCTTTTTTTATTTTATGTGAACATGCAAAGTGATGTCGAGTTTAGGTTCATGAGTTGTTTCACAGCTCGTGTTACAGGTTGTGGCGTAGCTCAGTTGTCCGCGTCGAGTTGTCACAAGGCTCGACATGTTTTCACCCCCAGCATCACACTAAACTGTGAATAAAATTATATTTATTGACGTAATATTGACGTCATTTGTTTTAGAAACTGAGTCACATTACGGGCTTTCATATATCACGCATGTTTTATATTTATATTTATGTGAAAATGCTAAGTCGAGTTTTGCGTAGGTCGAGTTGTCACAAGGCTCGGGTGCAGTCGTGGTTTCTAGTTGTTCGTGTCGAGTCGTCACAAGGGTCGATACGTCTTACTCCCCGCAGCGTCACACTAAAATGTGAATAACATGATATGTATTGATATTATGATGACGTACTTTGTTTTAGACACTAATTCACATCATGGGCTTTCATATGGTGCATGTTTTGTATTGATGTGACGATGTTCATCATCCATCATCCAATCGGAAACAAGAAGAAATTTAATCGAACGAAAACAATAGGGTTTCGGCGACCAGGCCGAAACTCGGCAGGCCATGGGGGTGGGGTTGAATCCACTGATCCCCCACGGCTACGTCACTGGAATTATATTTAAATTTACAAGGTTCTTTCTTATTCTCCTCGTTCCATGATATGAAGATCAGCCATGTCCTGATGTCTGCAGTTGCTATATGGGCAGTGTAGTCTACTGGAATAGTCTATTAATAGTCGATTGCACAGATGGTTGGAACCAGTCCACTATCGCTGGCATCAAGAGTGTAACAAGCCAACTGTAAGTACAGGGGTCTAACTGAGCAGGGATATATATTACATTATAAATCAATTAAATTATGAACTAATCTAAATAATGGTGAGTGAAACGTAATTCATATCATTTGTTCGAAGTTTAAATAAGTTAATGTAATACTTTGACGAAATGTGTAATAAAGCGCTATTCTTTGCATTTTGACACATTGTTTTCTGCAGTACATTATCTGGTGGAAATATCAGCGTTCTGCAAACTGGTCATTTTAAAGACTTTCCGTACCTAATAGTATTGTAAGTATTCACGTTTTTGACGTTCTTCGTTTAATTTAAGATCTACTGAGACGTATTATTACGGAAGCCGGATAGTGCCAAGGGAAAGATTTTTCATGAGTGCGTGAATATTTTTTTTGTACCATTTATCTGGCGGCCGCCACATAATTATCTGGCGGCCGCCACATAATTATCTGTACTTCAGATTTAGAGTGCGCGCGCGCGTGTGGTGTTTCTTGTCTATTGATGGCTTCCGTGCACTTTCGGCTTTCTCTACTTTATCAGGTAAGGTTGACTTTTAATCTCCTTTGTATCTCCTTTGTAATCCTTGATTTGTATAAATTTAAGATAATTAAGTGGCGGCCGCCAGATAATTAAGTGGCGGCCGCCAGATAATTAAGTGGCGGCCGCCAGATAACAGTGGCGGCCGCCAGATACCTGTGGCGGCCGCCAGATAATAGTGGCGGCCGCCAGATAATTAAGTGGCGGCCGCCAGATAATAAGTGGCGGCCGCCAGATACCCGCGTGGCGGCCGCCAGATAAATGGTACCAAAAAATATTCACGCACTCATGACCAAATATTATCATTTCTAGAATTTCTTTATTTATTTATTTATTTATTCAGAATAAAACCCCCGAGATGGGGAGTAGTATATCAGATGAGAGTTCTGGCTCACTTCACTCCGCTGCGCTCCGTTCGTGATCCAGAACCAATGCGCTGCGCTCCGTTCTCTCATCTGATGTACTACTGGAGGTAAAATGTCAAAGGTCAAGAGGTCAATAGGTCAAGAGGTCAAAGGTCAAGAGGTGAAGAGGTGAAGAGGTGAAGAGGTGAACTAGAGGTGAGAAAAAATGTAGAAACCCCCAGGAAAAAAGATATTGAAAATTGGACTTAAAAAACTGAAAAAACAAATTACTATTATGTAGATGAATAGTAAAGATGACGACGAAATATTTATCGAAAACGATAATTCCATGTGAATGGCTTTTAGTAGGTAAAACAGCCAAGTGTTGTATACCAAGTGTGAGTGGTGACGTGTTTTGCGCACAACATCAGTGGCGTGTAAGACATGGACGAAGTATACCAGTTCCGTGTCGAAGATGTAAAATTGGTACAAAATCAAAAGCTAATTTATGTACGAAATGTGGTAATGTATTATAATTAATTTTTTTAAAGCGCGTTGAAGGGAAAGCTAGACGAAATTATAATTTAGTGATGACAGAGTTAGTCGAAAAGACAACTCGTTTATAGTGAATATAAAATTAGCGTAACCGCTAATGCTAAAAATTATACGGTGGAGGCCGCGAATCCTCGTTAAATCTGTATTTATTTATACTAAAGTTTATTTTAAATTCATAAGTTTTTCTATAAGATCTTTTTTTGTTTATCTAAATTAACATTAATCGAGTTTACATCTTGATTTTTATCGACATTATCATTTTTAGCTGTACCGCTATAGGTAGTACGAATATTTTCTTTCATTTGAGAAAATTTATCTCGTTCTTCGCAGATGAGTAAAAATTCTTCTTGGGTAATGACACTGTCTTCGATCGCTTTTGAGACGTGGTTTTCGATGGTGTTGAGTTTAGAGGATGCTAAAACTCTAATTTCATCGTGTTTTTTAGCTTTTTTAGATAATTTATATTTGGCGTATCTGATGGCAAACGCCACCCCGCCTAATACTAAAGTCCTTCTAAAGCGAATCATACGGGTGCTGCTACGGCGGTAGCGATACTGGCGATTCCAACCCCTCCTGCTCCCATACAGCCCAATTCAGCGAGAGTTTCTACGATAGAGCAAGCGTTAATGATTTTATTATATTTTTTATAACTTGTTTCGCGTTGGTTTCTTTCGGTTCGTAATTCGTTTTGAATGTTATCGATTTTTTTGCAAACAAAATGATTTAACATCGTCGTCGGAAATATTCAGCATCATACCTTTTAAATTTGGATAAACATTCGTTGATTCTGTAACTACACTCATTATTTTCTATTAATAGTAAAATATTAAAACAATTTAATTTAACGACCAAGTTTTAATTTTAATATCGTAACAGATTCCAGTTTCTAAAGAGCCGAAAAAGGTCGCTCGTACAAAAACTTTTTTTCTGTAGTTTTTATTTTCTATTTTGAAGCAAATTCCACATTCTATATGTTTCGCTTCCATATCATTAATATAATCTTGCGATCTAGCATTAAACCAAAAAAAATCCGATATACGAAGTGGGTTTATTTCTCGTTTCATAACATTATAATAAAAAGATTCATCGTTGTATATTATTTTAGAAAAAGTTGTACAGTTTGTTATTGGTTCAAAGATGGCAAACCTTGGTATACCGATATTTGGCGAACCATTCCATTGAATGTAAAATATATCATGTAATTTATACAATGTTAAATTAAGTCGAATTTCATCACTATCGATATATCCACTTTTTTCAAAAACGTTTACGTCAGTCGCGATATCAGCACTACTAGACAAAATATGTTGGCTTTTTCGACTGGGACCGTAAATGCTAGCCATATTTATTATATGGGTATACTTTTAATTTTAATATTGATACAGATTTTAGTGTTTAGAGAGCCGAAAAAACTTCCTTGTACAAAAACTTTTTCATTTTGTGTTTTGAAACAAATTTCGTATTCTACGTGCTGTGAAGTGTCGTTGGAAACTAAACTTTTATCTCTAGTGGGAGAAGGAATATGATAAACGTTGGCGGCAAAATTACCCTCCGCCGAATGTGAATAAATACCTTCAACTTTCATGAATTTTACAAAAATTGAACAGTATGCAGGTGCTTGATTGAACATGTAAAAGGGTAGTTTAAGCACACCGTGCCATCCGAATATAATTTGATATTTTTCGACTAGAGGTATTGTTATTAAAATTTCATCTCTATTGATATAGCCGTGATGTTCATAGATTTCACTATGACGAGAGTCATCCAGTTTTTTCGAAAAAAATGTACCGCTTGTTCGACTATCGCTACGGCTAGGACCGTAAATACTCGCCATATATTTATATATTTATGATGATTATTTAATTTCAAAAGTAAAAAAAATGAGCATACCGTGATTATTGATTTCTCTACCTAAATTATCTTTAATTTGAAAACTCAATGCGTTAAACGTACCGGTTTTAAGCTTTTTTAGTAATGGATTTGTATATTCTATCCACATACTCTCTCCTAACGATTTATCTTGTAATGGAAAAACATTTAAAATAGTACAAGGATTACCATCGCAAAAATTTTCGGTGGTAGATATTTGATCGCAATGAATGTATACTATTTTAAAAGGTTGCAAATCCAGTCTTTTTCCTACATAGTCTCCTTGACCTAGATATTCATTACCAAATCCGAGTAAATTAGCTAATCCCGGTGAAATTTTAATTCTTCTTCTTTCATGAAGATTTTTTATAAAAGATTTACCGATTTTTTTATTGATTTCAATCTTGAGCCAAGGTGTGTTTTTTAAGATAATGTCTATAATTTCGTTAATGTTATAAAGTCCGGGTTCGATCGTTTCGACCTCTTGTTCTTCGCTTTCTTCATTTCTTTCGTTTAACCAGCTTTTCCATCGCCATATTTTTTCTTTTTTACGAATGTTATAATATCATTCCAAAAAGTTAATGCTCGTTAAAGATATTGTAAGATTACCTTTTTTATTATCGATTATATTATTTAATGAGATTGGATTATAAAATGTTTAAATTTCGGTCGTATGATGCATATTTATTATTTAAAATTTATTATTTTATATTATAATAAAATGTCGTTCCCATTAGCGTTTCAGAGTAATTTATCTAAACGGTATCCGCAATCTGGAAATTTTACAGCAACTCAAAATTTTAATGCTAGCGATTTGACGAGTATAAATATTTACGTCAATGAAAATGATATTTTTAACGTACAATTCGATAATGTTTTTAGCAACTACAAGTTGCCTCAGGTTCGAAGTCAAAAAGTTGTCGATGATTGGCATCATAATCCGTTAAATTTTTATCAGAATCAAATAAATGTTGTAAAGTACTGCAGCACAACGAGATGCGGTGTGGGTTACGAACATTTAAATCATTCCAATGTGATGATTCGTAGTTTTTTTTGATTTCACGTTTATTATCAAATGAGACGATTACTCAAAGAAATGAGTTGTCCTACATCTTTTCAAAATTATTTTAGCGCGTTCGACAACAATATAGACATTAGCGCGTATAAAAAAAATATGTAAAGACTTTCACCTCTCAACATCGGATAATTGGAAACAACGCATCGATACGTACAGCGATGGATTAGGCACCGCTTATTTTTGGCGAAACATTGGTAAAAGATACGATCCAGTACATGGGCACAACTACGATAATTCTATTGTAAATCGCAACTCTGACCCTATTCCGCTCAACAATCTTCCCGCAGACTTTGAAGCGGGTGAAAAAAGAATGGATTTTGACGACGGACTACATAATCGTAAAGAACATACCATTAGAGTAGGTTACATTTTGCAATCTGAACGCGTTGAAACAGCATGGACTAAATTTATATTGTCTTTTGGATTAGCGCAAGGTTTTACGGATATCGGTATAGAACGAATTAACGATTCTATAAGAACGTACGTTTACGCTATATTGGGAGCTCAAGTACAAGCAAAAAGTGGATTTCTTACACCCGGTACCGGTTTAGATGCACAGCGTGAATTTTTAAATAGTGTGGATGCTGAGATTGATTCTCCGGTCAATCTACAATTTAGTATCGATCGGTATCAAAAATCTTTATCAGATACTAAAACGCAATTAAAGTTTATCGTTGGAGATTTATTATACATGATGCCGAGCGATATGAATATGCGTATAGGGTCGTACGTCGGATACAACAATAATATTTTAATCGCAACGTCTGATTTATCGTTAGGATTGAATCAGTACGTGAATTCAGATCCCATTCCTCCTTTACCTTTACAATCGACGCAACCGCTAGCCGCTAAACATGTGCAAGAATCTAATGATCTATCATCGAGCGATGCGCAAGCTAGCCACCAAGAAGAAAAAAATGCTTGAATTATTGGTTTCGCGATTATAACTGGAATAGGATTGATTATTTATGAAATGTTGGGTTAACGCTTTATAGTAGATAAAATTAAAACACCAACCCCGGTTAAAGCTAACCACAAATGTTCAGCTGACCACGCGACGACTTTTGAAATGGTAGTAAATAACCAACTTATCACCGAACCTATAATACCCGGTAAAGCGGCTAAAGCTTTTTCTCCGAGTTTTTTTTAGTACACCCGCTAGATTTTAAACAGTTTTTTGTAGCCACTCTTTTACGGTGCCATCGCTCGGTTTAGGTTCGGGTGTGGGTGTAGGCGTAGGTGTTATAACTGGTTTTACCGCATTGACGATTGATTCGACGATAACAGTAATGAGCAAACTAAAAGCCGTTAATACACTAACGATCGTTACGCCTTGTTCTCTAAATAAAGTTTAAATTTTTCTCCCAACGTGGCATCGCTTTCCAACACGTTACGAATCGTTTCTTTAATTCTGTTGATTTGACTGCGAAGAATGCGATCTTGCGTACTCGCGGCCTCTAATCTAGCTTCTGGGATTTCTTTAGAATACCAAGTCGTTCATATGCCATATCTCGCAACGATGATAAAAAATCAATATAGCGACAAGTTGGTGATATTGTTTGATCGAGTTTTAAGACAGAGCGTGACCCCATTAAACAAACGCAATACGACGTGGAATATAAATATAAATACCCCCGCAAAAAGTATGAAAGGAATATTGTTTTTATTCAAAGAGCTCGATGTGAAAGAAACGTGGACATTTTATAATCCAAAAATCGATCGAAGGCGTTCCCAATCAACTCTACGCGCAGGGAATGAAAATGTATCAACATTGGGAAGAAATTCAGAAATATTTTGGTGATTCAAACAAAGAACATGCACTACGTATACAAAAAGCTTTAAATTTATCCAACGTCAAACAAGCCGATTATTTACTCCATCGATATGCTTTATTTTTAGATATGAGAACTAGCGACGACAATAAAATGCATGGAAGTGGAAGACAAGTACAAAACTTATCCGAAGGAATTACCATTCAAATGGATAAAGAATCAGAAGCCGCGGGTGAATTATACATGTACACTTTTATTATTATGGATGCGCAACTCAATATAATAATAATAATAATAATAATAATAATAATTTATTCATTTCTAATGCGCAAATTCCATAAAGAAATGTTCAAATGCGCAGTACATGTACAATAAAATTCCAAGTAGAAAAACTTATTTAGACTATACACTTACATACAATTTAACAGAATCGATCATTTAAGCATGTGACATAATAATAGATAAAAGTTAAATATATATACACCATGACACAAAAAACATCCACAGCAAAATGACAATCAAATTCAATACTAAAACTAAAAATAAGATTAGACACCACAAATTATTACACAACAAATTCCTAATAAAAACAAGACAATAATTAAACTTGCATGCATAGCATAATCTAACAAAGAATGACAATTAAAATTCAATATTAAAACCAAAAATAAGCTTAAGACATCACAATTTATTACATTAATAAGAAGTGTTCAAATACATGATACATGTGCAATAACAATTAAACTATAAATAATTTACATTCAAATTTAACACTACAACAAAACCCGCAATTTATTCACACAACATATCTTACACCAAAACACAAGCAATTTATAACACAACATATCCTGCACCAAATAGCACAATCCTCTTCATAGCGATCAGTAAAAAGCAATCCCCAAAAATGAGTTTTCAACAAAGATTTGAAGTATCTATGCTATCTGCTTTCCTAATATTAATCGGTAGAACATTCCAGAGCTTAGGGCAGCATACTCAAAAGCACGGTCCCCTAAAGTGACTTTAGTACGATACCCAGGGTAGCTCAAAAGAGTGTTTCATCATTAGAACTACGAAGACCATAATGAGACTGAGGCTTCTTAGTAATGAGTTGACTTAAATAGTAAGGAGCAAAACCATAAAAATCTTATAAGTTATCAGAAGAATCTTAAAATTAATCCTCAACCTAACAGGAAGCCAATGTAAATCAATTAATAATGGCGTAATATGACAGAATTTATATGAGTTGCAAATCAAGTCGAGCGCAGGAATTCTGCACACGTTGAAGCTGGTTAATTAGACTATCCGGTAAACCATATAAAAAGGCTATTACAATAATCTAAACGACTAGAAATAAAAGCATGAACCAATGTTTCGGTACATTCTCTAGACAAATATTTTCTATTGCGTCTAATATTATGTAGAAAATAAAATGCTGAGCCACAAGCCTTAATAACATGAGATTTCATAGACATGTGAGTATCAAACCATGAGCCTAAATTACGAGCTATGGGGACAGGAGTTATTATAGACTCCCCAATCTGAATGCTGGGAAGATTAACCTTATCTAACTGTTGACGTGTGCCAATGATCATGAATTCGGTTTTATTATCATTTAACATCAGCCCGTTAGTTCGCATCCATGTACGTGGGTCATGAATACAACCCTCCATTGCAGACAAAGCTGCCACCTGATCATCTACAAGATTAGGGAAAACGAGAGATACAGCTGGGTATCATCGGCGTAACAATGAACATGTGGAGATGAGTTTTAACAATATCAAACAATTGACTAGTATACAAAGTAAACAACAAAGGTCCTAACAACAGCTCCTGCGGAACGCCCCTTCCAGTTCAAATTGCTGAGAAAGTTTGCCGTTAACGAGACCGTTGTGATCTGTTAGACAAATAAGCACTAAACCATTTAAGGGCATTACCATGAATGCAAATTTTTGCTGAAGAGTGTTAATTAAAATATTATGATCCAATGTGTCAAAGCAGAACTTAAATCAAGTAAAACTAGTAATGAAACATGTTGTCTATCCATAGCCATTAACAAGTCATTCTTAACCTTCAATAGAGCTGTCTCTGTATTATGAAACTTACGATAAGATGACTGAGCAATAGGATACACATTATTAACTAATAAATGGGACTGTAATTGACTTGCAATAGCCCGCTCCACCAATTTAGACAGAAATTGCAAATTACTGACAGGTCTAAAATTCTCCACCTTTAAGTCCATGCCAGGTTTTTTAAGTAGTGGAAACACCAAAGATGATTTCCACACTGCAAGAAAGTGGCATGTACTGAGAGATAAATTGATAATTTTGGTAATAATAGGTAAGAGAACATCTAAACTGTCAACAAGAAGCCTAGTAGGAATTGGATCAAGGATACAACATTTCTTACTCGAACCTAAAATAAGCTTGCGAACACAGTCATCAGAAAGACTTTCAAATTCGGAGAGAATACTAACACCGGCGGTCGCAGTAGGTGGTACATTACATACTGGCAAGTAGGTCTCGTTACGTAGCTTTAACTTTATATTGACAACCTTCTGGACAAAATAGGTACCCATTTCGTCAGCCAGCTGCGAATCATTTGTATGTGGAGGCAACAGGGAGGTCTTGTTAAGGCCAAGTAGAGACCTACTTGCTCTGAAAAGCTTTTGTTGGTCACTACTGTTTTCATTTATGAAATTTGTATAATACTCTTGCCGAGCACAATTCATTAAGTAAGTGACATAATTTCTCTTAACTTTAAACAAATAGAGGTCCAGTGGAAGATTGTTAGAACACCTCCAAATCCGTTCACATTTCTTCTATCATGAATGGCCTTTTTTAATCTGATCCATTGAACCAAGGCACGTGATCGCGCAGTCGCGCATGGTTTGTACAGTCTTGATTGATTGAACATGATGATCAAGAACCCCACACAATGTCTTATTATAAGAAGCGGCAAGACAATCAAGATCATCAGATGAATATTGTTGGTTTATTTTTGCAAAGATCGAAGAAGAGAGAATATCATTTTCTTAAACTGCCCCATATCATACCTCTGTTGATCTTTCTATAAGAAATCTCCCTTTACTGACGAGGATGATTTACTACGGTTTTAAGTTACACAACAGCATAATGATCCGAGAATAAATAATCACATATTGGGGTGTCCTGAATAATACATTCCAGGAGATGCGGGGTAATAGTATCAAATCCAGCGTATGTCCCTTGTATATGTGTCGTCGGCTTGCTTCACGTGTACCTTCAAGCTCAATGATTCAAAGGAGTTCAGAGAAACAACGTGCATCATGACTTCTCAGCCACATCGACATGAATGTTAAAAGTCACCAGTGATAACAAGTGAGTTCATTTGAAAGTATAAGTAATTCCAAATAGTCTGAAAATTCCATAAGGAAAAAACAGGCATAGTGACTTGGTGATTAGGGTGAATAGGGCGGTACCATAGTAACAACAAGCCTGAAGGATTGCGAACCAGATCCGACAAGCCACTCAAAAATTCAAAGGATTGTCGTTCACCTGCAGCATGTTTTAACCCTCCATACTGTTCACGGGTAAAAAGGGGAAAGGGCCACAAAATTCCCTGATAATTTTTAAATTTTTTTTTAAAACACATTAATATTAAATTAAAAAAAAGTAAAATATATCACGTTAAAACCCGGGACCCCCCTCATTCCCCAAGAAAAGGACGTTTATTTTGCGATTGATTGCGACTAGTATTAAAAAAGGGTTTGCCGAAAAGACACACGTTCTTTTTGTGGCAAAACCCGGGTGGAAAACTGAATTTTTTAAAAAAATTTTTATTTTAAACGATGTCTATTATGCCCACCATCGCAAACAACGATCAAAATAGAAAAAAGGGGGAGCGACGAGCAGGGGCCGGTGTTTAAAGTTGTACGTTAAAAAAAGCGATAAAAAAATTTAAAATATTAAAGGGAAACGTTGTTTTTCACGACTTTTGGGGGTAAAAATTTGGTTAAAATTTTCCCCGGATGGGGCGGTGGGGTCAACTTTAGGATCGACACGTCTCCATGTTGGATTTTCAAAAATATAATACATTGAAAGATTTTGAGAGCAACCAAAAGGTTGTGTTTATTTTTTTTAAAGGGGAACGTTTGAAAAATTTTCTTCGGAAAAAGCCCGAAAGGTGAAAAGCAAAAGAAAAATTAAACAGTTAAACATTGGGATTTATTTTTAAAAAGGGTCAACCACGTTAGGATTTGGTAAATTATAATTACTAAAATTATTTCCTGATTCGTTACTTAACATTCTTGTTTTAACATTCGAACG
>CM055817.1:14408641-14713860 GCA_029582265.1 Zoroaster sp. YZ-2022 | reverse complement strand
TTATACAGCTCAATTGCTGCCATTACAGCGCATATAGGGCTAATCAACCAACTCTGCCCTCACAGTTTCCATTTAACCCCTGGGTGGAGAGAAGCAATTATGGTTAAGTGTCTTGCTCAAGGACACAAGTGTCACGGCCGGAATTCGAACCCACATTCTGCTGCTAACACCAGAACTTGAGTCCGGTAAGCTAGACCGCTCGTATTATCAAAGACATGGCATGGTTGCCATGACAATGGGAATCAATGATCTTGATTGACAGACTAAAACAAAGTCCATGTAGAGCCAGTGAAAGGATCTAAATGGTCACAGGCAGTAAAAAACAGCAAGCCTGAGTGACAATGTATATACCCACTGCATATGGGAAGTGAAGGTGACAATACTACGCTGATTATGGAATTATTTTATGATAGCTGCACATGTATCATTTTGCAGAGTAGAAATGACTCAAGAACACCAACATGACGACAGTCAGGCATCCCCCATGTGGCAAGATGGTATTAATTGGTTAGGAGGGGGACCCCCCATGACAACATCATACAAAAGCAACAATAATCAAGGGATGCTGTATTTTTTTTCCAAACTATAACAACATGTGCTCATCATCGTTAATGTTTTGGCCTGAGGGATGCAAGCACAACTATAAACATGTCATCATAGTGTAAGTTTCCATTCCAATGGTATTACCTGTAGAAGAGCATGCTGCTGCCCATTGATGACGACTTCAAAGCTGGTTGTTGCTTACCAACAGGACAGAATTCAGATCTCAAAGGTTCCTCATCATCAGCTGCGCAGGATGCAGACCCTAAAGGATAAAAAATACATGTATGAAATTTACCAAATTTAGTTTTAAAAAAAATGCAGCAACCTAACAACAGGGACACATTCATGTTTGCTCTCTTCAGCTGAATTTGAGACACGAGTCAGAATTGAGAAAGCACAATTTCTGCAAACATGGCGAGGGAGGCTACAATTAGCTTAAATATCCAGGAAACTTGTTTGGAAAAAAGGTTGATAACTTAAATGAAGTCTACTTTATCCAATTTGCCACAGATATTGTTAGGGAAGGTACAGCAGTGGTATTTGGTAATTTGAGCAAATCTGCTTTAACATACATATATACGCTTGAATTCTTTGAATCAAGCTGGATCACTGTTGTACCTTCCCTTTAAGAAAGATATTGAAACAAGCCACATAACCAAAATGATTAACAGAAAGTATATGAAGTTCTAATACAACAGCTATTCACTGGGTATAAGCAGCCATTATTTCTATGATAATCACAGTGTTATATCAACTTAAATAAGGCAGTTTAATATATTCATGTTACGTGGAGTGCCATGGTCGAGCGGTTTGGTGCATCGGATTTGTGTTCTGATGGCTGAGTCGTCAGAATGTGGGTTTGAATCCCAACCGCAACCGTGGTACTTGTGTCATTGAGCAAGACACTTTACCATAAATGCTTCTCTCCACCCAGGAGTAAATGGGTACCTGTGAGGGCAGAGTTGGTTGTTGTGTTTGATTAGCCCATATGCGCCGAAATAGCAGCAATTGAGCTGTATACTCCCCAGGGAGCTGAGATGGTTTCTGGAATGATTTATGCGCCTGATGAGCAGGGGTAATACTGTACAGCGCTTTGATACCTTGTTTAAAAGCGCTTTAAAAATGCCCGACATTATTTTATTATTATTATTACGGTTATGTGTCTATTTGGTCCATGATCACAGCATGCAATAGCTCTATGATCACAGTGCAGTTGATAAAGAGGAAATTGATGTAAAGAAAGTTTATTTTCTTGGGTAAATGTTTAACACAAACTAACTGTTGACATCAATGAGATTCAAAGGACCAGGACAACATTTCTGGATTTCAGCAATATTTGTTAAACATACTAATATTCCCAAAACATCCACAAAAGTTAAATATTTAAAACTGTTTGTCAATTACCACAATATTTTTGAGATATTGTATTCACATGAATTCCTACCATTTTAGCTCCCAAAGATGGCAGCAAACTGGCTAAACCCAACAAATTGGCTGTTACCCAAACAACTGAAAACCTCACAGTTTTATTCAAACAATGTTTGGATTTACCATAAATTAATCACTGGTTATTCATTGGACCATACTCTAATACATGTGTATTATTGATAACCAATTAAGGACCTCTATTGTACCCATTGTTGTTGTAATAACTTTCCAAACAATTATCCATTGGCTTGTGGATACTTTAAACAATACAGAACAGGTGTGATCCTCATCACATTAGTAATGGTTGGGCAGTATGGCAAAACAAATCATTTTCCGTTTTGTGGTCTTCGCGCGTGTCACATCAGACCCGTAAGTCAGCTTTTCTATTGTTATTAATTTTTTCTATTGTTTGTTTTTGCTATAAAAATGTTCAACTGCAGCCAAAATTGCTGGATTGATTGGAATTCTGCCGTGCTGTGTTTTACACGACATAGGGGTATGAACTTTTGCCTGATTTATATTTGGCTATAAAGGGAACAGACAGGTCTTCCTCCAAATGTATTCTTGTTAGACAAGCAATCTTCAAACTGACTAGAAGTACTAACTTCACATTAAGTATCTTTTGTATAATAATTTTGTAATTTAGCAATTACCAAAGATGTACCTTCCCTTTAAGTATGTGCACCGAGAACAAACTTTTAAAGATCAGCAAAGTTTGTTTTATAAGAATAATTAAGGAAAGTAATTATAGTGAATCTATGATTAGCAAAGAAAGCCTTGG
Source organism: Zoroaster sp. YZ-2022 (assembly GCA_029582265.1). Lineage (NCBI taxonomy): Eukaryota > Metazoa > Echinodermata > Asteroidea > Forcipulatida > Zoroasteridae > Zoroaster > Zoroaster sp. YZ-2022. The sequence continues at coordinate 14,711,108 of CM055817.1, read as the reverse complement.
AGAACATTTGTTGTTATTTATTAACAAATTGGGCATTTTAATTGGTTTTATATTAGATAAATGACATGCATGAAATAGAAAGATCCATCATTTTTAAGTACACACCTTTGTTTGGATTCATCAAATCATCAGGTGGATATGTCCGTCTTGGAGACAGCAATGTATTATCTACGAGTCCTGTTGAGGTGAATGAAATGTATAGCTTCACATAATCAGTACTCACATACAAACTTATTATTTTTTCATCACTACTTACAGTACATGTATCACCAACGCTGACGTTTTTTTTTCAAGAATACCAAAGTGTATATAGGGGCTTTATAATAATGCGACTCGAGTTGGACTTGAGTTAAAGTCTGATTCATACAAGTCTGCTAGTAAGCACAGGTACATAGCATACATGTACGCATGTGCATACTGTACATGTACGCATGTAGGTACATGTAGATGTACAAAACCAAGTCACCTATAAAAATAATAGATTTATTAACAAAGAAGGAGAAAAAAAAGACCTTCAAAGACTGATCGAAAATACAAATGGTCAAGTCCACAGATTTGGCAAACTCCCCCCTCCCCCAGCAAACTCGCCCCCGTCAAACTCACCCCCTATAACAAATATTAAAAAGTTGACAGGAACAAACTTGCACACTAGCCTCAATGGCAACTGTTAAGGGTGTTTCTAGTGATGTGATGATATTCATGTGACTTTTAACATGTTGTCATTGGTGGCAGATCGGGAAGCAACAATATATGAATGTGTACATCACGTCACATATAGCACATACCATTCAAATTTGCATAAGTTTACTCATCTATACTAGCCACAAAAATAAACTGTGCATGATACAAATGTCATGATATTTTTTACAATGAGGTTGAAAATGTCCACTTCAATGTTTTTGTTGGTCTGACATGTATGCCAATATTCTCACTTGACAATAACTCATTGGCTTTATCGTTTATGCCTTTTCTTTGAGCTCAAAGTTTAAGCGGCAAAATGGAATGTCACAAAGATTAATAACGAGTGTGTCCTCCATTTGCGTTGATCACTGAAATCAGGTTGCTGTGGTACCTTCGTGGAATGTCATTCCACACCCTGAGGAGATCCCTGGACATTTGTTGGCTGACGCGGCAGCAGGCGCAGGCGATGCTCGATTTCATCCCAAACATGCTCTATTGGTGACAAATCAGGTGAAATTGCTGGCCAAGGCAGGATATCAACGTCGTTTTCATGAAGGAAGTCCTGGACAATGTGAGCTGTATGCGGTCGGGCGTTGTCTTGCTGGAAAATGACGCCGGGCCATGACGTCGAAGGAACGGTAGCACAACAGTCGCTAAGATTTCATCTCGGTAGCGTTGTCCAGTGAGGTTGCGTTCAATGGTGATCAGATCTGTATGGTTATGTACAGTAATATCGGCCCATACCATGACGGAACCACCACCATAACGGTCCCTTTCCACCACACAGCATTGAGCATAGCGTTCACCTTGACGGCGATACACACGTACACGTCCATCTGAGTGTGAAACGTTGAATCTTGATTCATCTGTGAACATGACATCATTCCACCATCGTAGTGGGTGCCGCATATGACGTCTACACCACTCCAACTTTGCCATAAGGTGACGTTGCGTCAAAATTTGCCTAATGGCTGGTCTTCTCGGACATAGCCCTACTTGACGCAGTCGATTCCGGACAGTATTTGGGTGGACTCGCCTGAGGTCTGGTATCGATCAAGCTGATTCTGCAGCAGTTTGCCGTCAATTCCGCATGTGTGTCATCTCTATCCATCTGTCTTGACGCGGCGTTGTGACGCGTGGGCGTCCAGAACGGGGGCAGTCACTGATGTCATTGTGCTGTCTGTGGCATCTGAGGAGAGCAGATATGGTGTTTCGATGACAATGAAATCTTCTTGCGACATCTTGCTGGCTCATGCCAGCCTCCAACATTCCAACAGCCTGATGGCATTCAGCAAGACTCAATCTTGGCATGGTACCTGTTGTGCACCGCCTGCTTGAAGTTGTGCCCAGTGTGTTTTTCCAGGAGAGTGTACCATTTGCTCTCCAAATGTAGGCCTTATGTACTCTTGCCTATTACGTAACTTCATACAGGACCCATTTCTTTGTTTTCAAACAATGGGATTGCCTAACTTTGCATTATGAAAATTTCCAATGAAAGTCCTGTTATGGGATAGTCTACATGGTCCTTCATCATGTCAATCTACATTGACTAATATCAGTCCATTGATTTAAATTGTATTAACTTTCTTCCTATGCACAGTTTCTTTTTGTGGCTAGTATATTTCCATTCCTGACCTTCACTATGACACAATAGAAGCAGCCTAATGTTGAGTAGCCTTTAGTCAAGGTGCACGCAGCAACCCCAAAACACAATGTCCAAAAAAGCTACAAGTGCCTTTACAGCCTGTTCTGTGGACGACGCTACTACTGAATTATTCATAAACCTCCGGTAGTACATGTATGGTTAATTTATGTTTGCAAATTTATTTAAACCAATCACCATAGGCAAAGTGTTGGGATCATCTATATTTAATTAGATAATATCATAACAAGTTAGTAATAATGCATTAACATTTCTCTCACAAATCGGTAGAGAAATATATTAAAAAAACATAAGACCACAGAACATTATTGAATATTACATGAACACAAAGGATAAACTACTGCACTTGACACTCGATAGTTTCAATTTTCACCAGTGTGACATTGGACAAAGGAGATTGACTGCTTGGAAATAAACAATGACCTTTAATAATGAAAAAAACATTAAGAGAGTTGCACCAATGGTACATAATAAAAATGGCAACAAGCTTACTTAAAAAAATAATAATAATAAAAATAATAATAACAGTAATAATGGCTCAAACTGTTACATTAATGACTTAAACTACAATTTAATACTTACATTTTTAAGTCCACAAAACGTTAGCTGGTCAAGGGCACTTTGTTTCACCTATTTGAATTGCTTTAGTTCCTTGTATGGCTTTATTTTCTATTAAGAAAACAAACAAATGTACTGGGCATTGAAACTGGAAAGCTGGACTTTGATACTTGTCAACTCTTCAATGAGATTCCATTTATTTGATGGTAAGATGAATTGCAACAAATTTCAGTTGTAGATACACAATACAAATATGCAGAGTAGCGTGCCCACTTTTACACAGCCATGTAAAGTCATTACCTTGCAGTTTAGTTTCAGGCCATGTGCTATCATTGATCATTCAACCATAGCCAGTGGATTTGCTAGCATGTCAACACTGGCAAACAAATTATTTAAAACGTACGATGATCCAACAAATGAAAAACAAGTTGACAAAATTACATTTTCAGAGATTACCATGAGTAGTAATTGTAAATGGGGCTTCTGGGCCACCTAGTCAATTTTGTATTTAAAAAAAGATGTTTAGAAGTATGTTAGATGGGGGTTCTGGACCAATTACCTAAAAAGGGGCGTGGGGTGGGGTGTTGGTGTATATGTGTAGGAGGTTAGTTGACATTTTGGTTGTAAAAAAGATTATTTTTCATGAAAAATATCACCAAAAAAAAGTTTAAAAATTTAAAAAAAGAAAAAATAGTATTTAGTTGAATAACGAGAATAGAGTATGGAATCAAAACCGAAAGTGATCGTTCCTTGCAAATGGCTAATGGTTGGTAAACCATTCAAATGTTGTATACTTAGCTCACCAAATGTGGACTATTGCGCTTTTCATCAGTTTAAAATTAAAAGTGCAAAAAGTGTACCTGTTGAGTGTAGAAGATGTAAAAAAGGTACAAAAACATCGATAAGTTTATGTACAAACTGCGCAAAGACATTAAATGTAAAAAGTTTTAAGCAAGCAAAAGGAAGAGCTAGACGAAATTATAATTTAGTGATGAAAGAGTTGGTTGAACGTTTTAAAAATTAAAAATTAAAAATTTGAATTATACGGTGGAGGTCTTACACCTTGCGGCGCAGACGCTATATCAACACGCTCCGCTAATGATCGTGAAGCGTGTGTTTTTTTATTATAATAAAATTTATTTATACTAAAGTTTACTTTAAATTCATAATTTTTTCTATAAAATCTATTTTTTTTTAAATCTAAATTAACATCTTGATTTTTATCGACATTGTCATTTTTAGTTGTGGGCAGAGTCGCCGTACGGATATTTTCTTTCATTTGATTAAATGTATCTCGTTCTTCGCAGATTAAATGAAACTCTTCTTGGGTGACGACACCGTCTTCGATGGCTTTTGAAACGTGGTTTTCGATCGTGTTGAGTTTAGATAAAGCCAAGACTCTAATCTCATCGTGTTTTTTTGCTTGTTTAGATAATTTATATTTCGCGTATCTGAGAGCAAACGCCACACCGCCTAACCCTAAAGCTAAACCTTCTAAAGCAAATCCGACCGGCGATGCTATAACGCTGGCTATACTCGCGATTCCAGTGGCTCCTGCTCCAATACAGCCCAATTCTGCTATCGTTTCTACGATACTACAAGCGTTAATGATTTTAATATATTTTTTATATACAGCCTCGCGTTCATTTTTTTCAGCTCGTAATTCTTTTTGAATGTTATCGATTTTTTGCAAGCGAAAGGTTTTAACATCCCTAGCTGTCGCTTCGGAAGTATCTATATATCGTACATCTGGTTAAAGTTTATTTGTTTCGGTAATTACACTCATGATTTTATTAATAATAAAAGATTATATTTTTAAGATTTTAATCTAATGGAAAAGTATGAACTTTTATATCGTAACAGATTCCAGCTTCTAGAGAGCCGAAAAATTTTACTTTTACATATACTTTGATATTATTTCTTCTATATGGAATGTAGCATAATACACATTTTAAATACTGAGGTTAATTTTTAAAATCAAAGTTATTTTCTGGAGGGAAACCTATCGGTTCAAGATGAATACATTTTTCACTTTTTACTAGAAAATAAGATTTATTTTCAACCGTATTCATTTTTGCATATATTTCAGGACAAAAAAAGTATATTTGATTTGAACTACGATACCAAGAAATTTCATTTCAAGTTTACTTCATTGTTGTTAAAAAAAGCTATATTTTCTAAAAGTTCACTCGGTTCAATGTGTCCACTTTTTTCAAAGATGTTTTTATTATCGCTAACGATACTGTTTTTTCTACTAGGACCGTAAATGGTCACCATATTTATTGTAGTATAAATTTAATTTAAGGGTAAACTTTTAATTTTTATATTGAAACAGATTTTAGTGTTTAGAGCGCCAAAAAACCTTCCTTGTATACAAAAACTTTTTCATCTCGCGTTTGAAAACAAATTTCGTATTGTACGTGCTGCGAAGTGTTGTTGAAAACTAATCCTTTATCTCGAGTGGGAGAAGGAATATGATATACGTTGGCATCACAATCACCCTCCCCCGAATGTGAATAAATATCATCGGTTTTCGTAAATTTTACAAAAAATGAACAGTATGCAGGTGCTTGATTAAACATGTAAAAAGGTAGTTTAAGCGCGGCGTGCCATCCGAGTATAACTCGATATTTTTCGACAAGAGGTATTGTTTGTAAAATTTCCGTCTTTATCTGTATAGCCGTGATGTTCGTAAATGTTACTTTGTTGTAAGACGCTAGATAAAACTTGCTCGGACCGTAAATGCTCGCCATATTTTATTATATTAAAATAATTTAATTTCAAATGTTAAAAAAATTGGCATACCGTGATTATTGATATCTCTACCTAATGGATCTTTAATTTGAAAACTCAATTCCTTAAAAGTACCAATTTTAAGATTTTTTCGTAACGGATTTTTAAATTCCATATACATACTATCTCCCAACGATTTATCTTGTATCGGAAAAACGTTTAAAATAGTACACAGTTTACCATCGCAAAAATTTGATCGCAATGAATGTATATCATTTTAAAAGGTAGTAAATCGAGTCTTCTTCCTCAGTGCTCTCCTTCGGCTAGATATTCATTATCAAATCGGAGTAAATTAGCTATTCCCGATGAAAATGTAATTCTTCGTCTTGTTTGAGTAATATTTAAAATAGATTTACCGATTGTTTCATCGACAACAAACGTTATCCAAGGTACGTTTGTCTTAACAATATTGATAATTTCAACAAGATTATAAAGCCCCGGTTCGATAAATACGGTACTGTCTTCCTGACTTTGTTCATTTCTTTCGTTTATTATGTCTTTCCGTAAAAATATGTTTTTCTTTTTTACGGATATTATAATATCCTACCCAAATGTTAACGCTATTTAATGATATCGTAAGATTACCTTTAAAAAAAATTATCGATGGCATTATTTAATGAGATTGTATCATTTAAATTGTTCATTTCTGCCGTATGATGCATTTATAATTTATAAATTATATTTTATAATTAATAAAAATGACGTTTCCATTAGCGTTTCAGAGTAATTTATCGAAACAGTATCCGGAATCTGGAAATTTTATAGCGGATCAAAATTTTAATGCTAGCGATTTGACGAATATGAATATTTACGTCAATGAAAATGATTATTTTAACGTACAATTCGACAATGTTTTTAGCAACTACAGGTTACCTCGCGTTCGTAGTCAAAAAGTTGTCAATGATTGGCGTCATAATCCGCTAAAATTTTATCAAAATCAAATAAATTTTGTAACTTACTGCAGTACAACGAGATGCGGTGTGAGTTACGAACATTTAAATCATTCGAATATGATGATTCGTAGTTTTGTAGATTTCAATTCGACGATTGCTCAAAGAAATGAGTTGCCCCACCTATTTTCAAAATTATTTTAGCGCGTTTGCAAACAATATAGACATTAGCGCGTATAAACAAAATATGTAAAGACTTTCACCTCTCAACATCGGATAATTGGAAACAACGAGTCGATACGTGCAGCGGTGGACTAGGCACCGCTTATTTTTGGCGAAATATTGGTAAAAGATACGATCCAGTACCTGGACACAACTACGATAACGGTATTATTAATCGCAACTCTGACCCTATTCCTCTCAACAATCTTAGCGCAAACTTTGAACCGGGTGAAAACAGAATGGATTTTGACGACGGTATACATAATCGTAAAGAGCATACCATTAGAGTAGGTTACATTTTACAATCTGACCGCGTTGTAACAGCGTGGACTAATTTTATATTGTCTTTTGGATTAGCGCAGGATTTTACGGATATCGGTATAGAAAAAATTAACGATTCTATAAGAACGTACGTTTACGCGATATTGGGAGCTCAAGTGCAAGCAACAAGTGGATTTCTTACACCCGGTACCGGTTTAGATGCGCAGCGTGAATTTTTAAATTTAGTAAATGCTGAGATTGATTCTCCGGTCGATTTACAATTTAGTATCGACCGCTATCAAAAATCTTTATCAGATACTAAAACGCAATTAAACTTTATCCTCGGAGAATTATTATACATGATACCTAGTGATATGAATATGCGTATAGGGTCGTACGTAGGATACAATAACAATATTTTAATCGCAACGTCTGATTTATCTTTAGGAATGAATCAATACGTAAATTCAACGTTGCTTTCTTTACCACTACCCGACGATGCACCACCGCAGTCAAACGTTGTTGCAGTTTTGTCTAGCACAAGCGTTCAACAAGCTCACACTGACAGCTCTGCTGAGCGAGCTAAAGTTGTACAAGAAGGTTTAAACAACATTAGCGTAGATGATGAAATTACATCAACTCACGCGGAAGAAAAAAATGCTTTAATTATTGGTTTTGCGATTTTAACTCGACTCGGTGTTATGATTTACGAATTGCTAGGCTAGAGTTTTTTCTGCGTCCAAGTTAAAATTAAAACTCCAACTCCGGTTAAAGTTAGCCACAAATGTTCCGCCGCCCACGTGACAACGCCGGAAGCTGTTTTAAATAACCAACTTACTATTGATCCGATAATAGCCGGTAAAGCGGCTAACGCATTTTTTCCGAGTTTTGCTAATACACTCGCTAGATTTTTTAATGTTTTTTTGTATCCACTCTTTTACACCACCGGGTGTAGGTGAACTAGGTGGCGGTAAAACCGATTTTGCCGCATTGACGATCGATTCGACGATAGTAGTAATTACTAAACCGATAATACCGATTAACAAACCGATCGATATACCTTGTTCTCTAAATAAAGTTTATATTTATCACCCAACGTGACGTCTCTTTCTAACATTTTTTGTATCGTTTCTTTAATTCTATTGATTTGACTACGAAGAACGTAATCATGCGCATCTATTTGCTCTGGCAAAACTTGTTTGTCATCTTTTAGTTTTCGCAACTCACGACGATACTTTTCATCAACATCGAGCCCTCTTTCTTCAGCGTCACTAATTAATTCTTGAATATCAGAGATTTTTGGTTGTGTACTTTTAATTTACTTAAAAGATCTAATTGTTCACGTCGATTTCTCATCATGATGTCATTGAGTGCTAACACTTCCCGCCATGGAATGTTTAATTCCGTTTGAATTTCTTGATCGCTTTTGAGAGTCATAACCGCCATTTCGATAGCTTCTTGTACTTGCGCCGATTTTTCCACCCGTTGTAGGGGTATACATAGGTGGTAACTTTCTACTACCTGATTGAGTTGTTTTATCAACATCAGTTAATGGTCTTTCTGCTTCGTTTATATAATTTTGTATAGCTTGTTTACTTTTATCAAATATTTCTAAATCATTTAAAGTGAAACTTGTTTTATTGTACTAAATTGATAAAATCCACCTTTTATTTTAGTTAATTGTATTTCTTTACCACCCTTTATAAAATATAGTATAGTAACTCCTTTTTCATTTCGTTTATACCCGAATTTATTATAGTCTTTTATAGTGGGTTCATAGCCCAAATGTTTATAAAAATCATCGACCATACCTTTAAGTACTCTACTTTTTTGAGATAAAGTTGGTACACTAAAAGACGTTTCTTCTTGTAGAGCTTGTTCGGTCAATTGAACATTATCGTTGTTGTTTGCGATATCATCGTCAATATATTCATCTTGGGGAGGTTCTTTGAACATTGGATCCACCTCGATTAACTCATGCGCCATTTTACAATTACTTTTTATCTTTTTTCAACAATTTATAACTCGCGTAGCCCACTATACTCATCCCTAAAATAAGAAATACTATTTCTCGCGTTTTTGATCTTCACTAGGAACGTAAAAATCCTCAAGGTTTGGTTCGTTGTATAAATATTTCGGTAAATCAAATCGTTCACCAGTCACATTATAATATTCATTCATCGCATCGTCAATGTTGTTAAACGTTCTTTCAGCGTTTGATTCTTTTTGTATTCGTTCGTTTAAATAATCTAGATAATTTAAACGCTTTTTACTAAATTCATCTCTAGCTTTCGTAAGTTGTTCTAGCGATAAATCGTGCCTTTTACGTTCTTCATCGCTAGAACGTAAACTACTAAATAAAAAAAATTATCCGGTGAAGGCTAACGCGTTTACTACCGCACCTCCGATCATCATCGCTATAGACACCATTTTACTTTTTATTTAAAAAACAAATTATATTTTACAAACTATAAAATATGATTAATGCATACGGAGATGTACTCGATCCATACAGAAGATTAAGAGAACCTTTGGGATTAAAAGGATTTCGTCAAAAAGTCGTCATTACAAACAATCCGAGTACCATTACCGAAAATCAATTGTTGACGGTTCGTTTTCCAAATTTAGGAAAACATTACGTCATCGTTCCCGGAACGGTTAGATTAGCTTTCAACATTAATCTCCAGTCTGCGGATGATGATACGAGAACGATGGTAGATAACATATATAGGTAGAGCTATCGTAAAAAATATAATCATTAAAATGGAAGGAAATGAAGTATTTTCTTTAGACGATGCGGATGTGTTTATTTGTTATAAAGACGAATGGTTAACGAAAGATCAACGCGAAAATCTAGCGTATCAAGGAATCGAAGATGCTAACGTGACTAAATTAAGAATAGGTGCTAACGACGCTGTTCCCACCGGTAACGGAGGAAAAGATAAAGCTATCGCGGATACATTAAAAAATAGATATCACATTCCGCTTGATTTTGAATTACTCACCGATCATCAACCCTACTATCAATCGGGGATCGGAGATCGATTGAGTTACGAACTCGTGTTTAATAAATTTTCTAACGTGATTAAAAGCACCGACGATAATGCAAAATATATCATAAGTGGGATTTCTTTAGAATACCAAGTCGTTCATATGCCAGAACTCGCTCGAACGATAAAGCAACAATATAGCGACAAGGTGGTGATATTGTTTGATCGCGTTCTAAGACAGAGCGTAACACCATTAAACAAACGCGCTACAACGTGGAATATAAATATAAATACACCCGCAAAAAGTATGAAAGGAATATTGTTTTTATTCAAAGAGCCGGATGTAAAAGAAACGTGGAAATTTTATAATCCAAAAATCGATAAAGTTTCAATTACGATCGAAGGCGTTCCTAATCAACTCTACGCGCAGGGAATGAAAAGGTATCAACATTGTGAAGAAATTCAAAAATATTTTGGAGATTCGAACAAAGAACACGCCATGCGGGTCGTTAAAGCTTTAAATTTATCTAACTTTAAACAAGCCGATTATTTACTCAATGGATACGGTTTATTTTTAGATATGAGAACTAGCGACGACAATAAAATACACGGAAGTGGAAGACAAGTACAAAACTTATCCGAAGGAATTACCATTCAAATGGATAAAGAATCGGAAACCCAGGGTGAATTATACATGTACACTTTTATTATTATGGATGCGCAACTCAATATAAGAAATTGACGTTTTAATTCCGTGGTTTATTAAACATCTTTACTAATATTAAAAACGAATGTTGCCGAAATATCCACACGTTGCACTCATTTGCGGACAAACCGGATGCGGAAAAACAGAATTTATTTTAAAGTTGTTGGAAAAAGAATATTTAAAATATTTTGAAAAGATCGTTATATTATGTCCCACCATCGCTGACAACGACACGTATCAAAATAGAAAATGGATTTGGAACGACGAGCGAGTGCTCGTTGACGATTTAAACGATATTTCGTTAAACCGAGCTATAAAAATGTTTAGCGATGTATTCAAAGGAGACGAAACGTTGTTTATCATCGACGATTGTAGCGCGAATAAAGAATTGCGATATAATTTTTTTTCAAAAGAACCGCAGAACGAGCTAATGCAATTGGCTTTTAGCGGTCGACACGTCAATCACAGCTGTTGGATTATTTCACAAAAATATAATAGCGTATTAAAAGATTTTAGAGAGCAACTCAAATGGGTGTGTCTATTTTATTGTAAAGATAGAGACTCGTCGAAGATTGTCTTCGAGAAAATGACGTCATACCGACGAAAGAGTTGAGAATGGAAATTCATGAAAAATTAAAACGAGTTAAACATTGCAAGTTGATTTTAAAAACGGATCAACCTACCGATTATACGATTCTAGACTAGGTTACTGACTAGGTTACTTGTAGGTTACTTGTAGGTTACTGACTAGGTCGTAGGAGGTTACTTGTAGGTTACTTGTAGGTTACTTGTAGATTACTTGTAGGTTACTTGTAGGTTACTTGTAGGTTACTGACTAGGTCGTAGTAGGTTACTTGTAGGTTACTTGTAGGTTACTGATAGTTTGTTGACTAGGTCGTAGTAGGTTACTTGTAGGTTACTTGTAGGTTACTTGTAGGTTACTTGTAGGTTACATGTAGGTTACTGACTAGGTCGTAGTAGGTTACTTGTAGGTTACTTGTAGGTTACTTGTAGGTTACTTGTAGGTTACTTGTAGGTTACTGACTAAGTCGTAGTAGGTTACTTGTAGGTTACTTGTAGGTTACTTGTAGGTTACTTGTAGGTTACTGATAGTTTGTTGACAGTTTATTGACAGTTTGTTGATAGTTTGTTGTAGGTTACTGAGCAATTACTGAATCGTTACTCAACATTACTTAGTAAATTACTATAAAAAATTAAGATTATATAATAAATGGAAGAAGTTCACAATTTTTTTAACGAAGAGAGCTCCAATAAGCAGCCGTCACTGATGTTACCACCATCGGTTGATTCTGATAACCTGCACCTTGATGAGCAAGCGCTGCTGAAGCAAAAGCAACGAGACAAACGTCTTTTATCCGTTGTCGCAGGGGGAGATTCAAAAAAATTATTTGGGTAAAGAGTATTCTGTCAGTGACATTGAAGCGTTGTCGAGGGAAGAGCGAGATGTATTATACGCACAATACGAAGCTAAATTAAATCATGACATAATATCTTCTTTGGGCAGCGCCATTATTACATGTTATGTTCAAAGGATTAGATTATAGTTTAGACCACCTTGATTTATTTGGATATCATTTTGAAATTGATGACGAAGTAAAATTAATTTCATATTTAGAAAAAGATCCATTTATTTCGCACGGCTTGTACTTGGCACCAATCATAGCCATGATAATTACAGGAAAACATTTAAAAAGAAAAGAAGAATCTTCTATAAATAATAAAAACGATGGAGCAGAATGCAGAGCAGAATGCAGAGCAGAATGCAGAGCAGACGATAAACCAAGCGAGCACATCGACTCCGTCAGTGGTAACGAAAACATCGACTAAAAAAATAAAAATTCAAAAAGAGTCGCAGCTGGTAAAAAAAACTCGCGGAACTTAATAAAAAGAGAAAAGAAGAATTAAAAAAAGGTGCAACTAAAACTCGTCATGCAGCTACGATCACACCAACGAGTGCTGTAGTAAAAAACGAAGAAAGCAACGGAATAAACTACTATTACCTCGCTTTTGGACTCTTAGCCGTTGGAGGTATTGCATATTGCATTTACCAAAAATCTAACTATAACAAAAACCGTTTCACAGCCGTCGCAAAGTGCTATAAAAACTCCACCGTCAGTTTCAAAAATTGTCAAACAGCCAACAAAAGAAAAAGAAATTGATGTTTTTGAAATGGAATAACAAAAATAAATAAATAAAATAATGTCTGTACTATAAAACATGTCTTCAACAACGCCAATGATAGATACAAAAGGAATCGTTAATTCAGCTTATCACGGAGCGGTCATATCGATGCTAACCATTTTATACAGCATGCTGGGTAAAAAAGTATTTAAAATAAATTCAGCCGATTTAGACAAGTTTAATGTTGTAGATGGTCTAAAACTAACAACGACGGTTGGAGCGGCCTTAATGACGCAAACGTGGTTAGTTCGACAAGGAATTTTACCAGACAAGATTATGAATTCTACTGAATAAAATATATTTATAAAATATAAAAAATGAACCAACGTACGAAACAAGCGCTACAAAACGTCTATTATAGTCCAAAAGGATACTGGAAAGGTCTCGATGCGATAGATAAATTAGCTCAAGAAACTAAAGTAAATAAAAAATTAGTTTCACGGTGGATTAAAAAGCAAGCGCTGTGGCAAATTTATTTACCCTATCCTAAATATATTCCAAGACCGACCAGTTCAAATTCAACGTTACAAAAACCAAATGAGGTTCATCAAGCGGATTTATTGTTTCTTCCGCATGATACAATCGGTAAGGGTAAAACCAAAAAGACGTACAAGTACGCGTTAACTGTTGCGGATGAAGCCAGCAGATATACAGAAGCTGAACCGTTAATCGATAAAACCACCGCTCAAGTCAGTCACGCGTTTGAGAAAATTTATAAACGTTCACCGTTAACTTGGCCAAAAATTTTAAAAGTTGATCCTTGAAAAGAATTAATGTCGAGCGTTAATGTCATCATGAGTCAAAATAATGTAAAAATCCAAAGAAGCGAAGCCGGTCAACATAGAGCGCAAAGTATAGTAGAACGTTTCAATAGAACTTTAGCCGAAAGATTATTTTCTCATCAATACGCGCAAGAAATAACAACGGATAAAATAAATAGAGAATGGGTAAAAAGATTACCCGCGGTTATAAAAGCATTAAATAATGAAACAACTAGACTTATACATTTAAAACCTAAATATGCGATTAAATTACAACTCGTTGAACAAAATCCTGCATCACCAGTTGTAAGCGGTAAAAAGAATGAAAAAAGAATCCCCTTAAACTCGTTAGTTCGATATTTATACGCGCCCGGTGAAGCAGAAAAAGATACGAGACGTCGTGCTACCGATCCTATATCGAGTATAAAAATATATAGATTAGCTAAAATGATGAAAGCACCGAATCAACCCATCTTGTATTATTTAGAAGCAGGTCCCGCTCGTAGTTTTGTAAGAGAAGAATTACAAATTGTTCCGCCAGGTACAGAAAATCCACCAATTAGAAAATGACCGTAAGCTAAAGTATGTATTTTATCTTCTAAAATATATATTTTTGTGTCGAGTCCGTCTAGCGATTTTTTGTCAACTTCCATAGTGTAAAGATGATGATCCTTGTTTCTAATAAAATTCATCTTGTGATGATACGGTTCATTTAAAAAAAAAACTCTTTTATAGTTTTCGTGTATAATTTCCTTTTCTAAAACTTGTTTTTTAACGCCTTTAGCTTTTTTTAGTTCTTTCGAAAAAACGGCGGGTCTTAAGCCGCTAGGTTTTTTTATTTCTATTTCTTTTTGTAAAAGTATCGAATACATTTTTGCTCTTAAACCCGCAAATTCAGAAATAGGTACGCCAGCTGTTTCATCTTTAAATTTTCCAATCACTTTTTTATTAACTTCAGAATATAAAAAATGATCTTTAGGATAATTACTAAAGTCATAATTATCCTTAACTTTTAATAAATCTTTATAAACATCTTTCGTCTCAATATCAACCATTAAACTGTCTGTATCCGTGTAAAGTAATTTTATCTTGTCTCCGTATTTCTTTTTTAAATGATTGTAATAAAAATCGTACATGTAAAGTTTAGCTAATTCTAAAATACTCATTCCTACGTAAATCGGTTTATTGAGTACGAGACTTGTTTTGTACGTATGAATCGCCGCCAAGTCAAAGCCTTCAACAATCTTTTGCTCGGCAAAAGTCAGCCTCGCTATTTTTTTACAAATGCGTTTTTTGTCTTTTTCATCGTTCGGTCTCACGAGATCCACATTTATGCGATTTCGTACATTTTCCATCGTTTTTCCAAAAACTGAATTATTCATCAGTTTGTACAAGTCTTTCTCAAAATCAGATGTTGCATTTTTTCTAAATTGAGTTTTTAAATCAATGTATGATTTCATCCACGGTGATTCATCAAATTCTAAAACGCGATAAATTCTCGTTAGTTTAATACCGAGTTGTAAATATTTTTGTAAATTCTTATAATGAATAACGTATTTCGTTTTGTTGTCTAAATTAGCGACTAATTTTTGAACGTTTGGATTGGGTTTGTCACCCAATAACTTGAGTTGATACGGCGACATTCATTCTTTCGCTACCGTTAATTTCTCTGGCGCGAGCGGATAATCGTTATGAGAATCGTGTAAAAGAGACGGATATTCTATTTCAACTTCTAAAATATGTCCTCTTCCATATTTTAATCTTTTTTTCTTTTTATGAAAATAAAAATCATTAACTCGTTCTTGAGACAACCATTTAAAATTACCAACTGGTAAAGGTTGACTCATTGCATAACCGTACAAATTATTCGCGTCTAAATACATAATGTAACTCGTTGGTTTTGATGGATCGTAACCCTCGCATTTTGGATTGTTTGCTTTAGAGTATCTATTACTCACCTTAACTATTCCTCCTCTCAAACCTTTTTCTATAAATAAATACATGTCGATATCCGTCAACAACTCTAGACAAACTCTCGAATGTTTTAATAAAGCGTCCCAACTTAAACCGGGACTCGTATAATAATGAGCCGGATCTAAACCGTATTGTTTCATACAAGTATTGCGAAAGTTTTCAAAGACGTCCGCTAATGACGAGACATCGGTATGTACATACAAATCGTGATAATCACCTAGAGTTTTACAATCAAACGTATTCCAAACTTGTCTCGCGTGCGAGTATTCTTCTTCAGTAATACTGTTGTTGTTTAAACTACTATAAAACAAATTCTTGTGGAGGACGTTCAGTTTCATCAAAACGCTCAAAACTATTCATGTATTCGTAAGGATAAATACCTTTTTGTTTTAAAAGAGTAAATTTTTCTAAATTGGGTTCGTGTAATTTTGTGATACGAAAAGATTTACTCGATTCAACTATTTTATCTAGCGAATAAGGTAAAAATTTAAAACTATCGAGAAATCGTAGTTGGTCGTTTGAAAAAGAAATGTACTTTTCAATATTATTCGCGATACACGTTAGGTTTCCTTTCGTTTCACTCATTCCTTGCATGATGAGATGAGAGTCGTAGCCTCGTAAATTATGGGGGAAAAACAGGTATAAATGTTTTATACGGTTCTATTTTTAGTTTTAAATTACATCTATCATGCGCCGCGCCTCTATATTTCCCCGTGATGGGACAATGATCTCTAACTTTTGTGTAAGATTTTTTTAAACTTTCATTTTTAATTTCTTTTCTACAAACCCAACAACAACATTTTGGGTCGTTGTTGTCGTGCCAATAAGATTTTTCACATATCCAACACTGTTTAGCATTTTTTAAATCTTTTTCATCTTCTTTAGTCATTATTATTTTTTGAGGGTTTTTAAATATCGCGTTAATCTTTTTACTTCATCCGCCATTTTATTTAAAAAATGTTTAACTGTATCTTCACCCCTGTATGTAAAAGATGAAAAAATGTCACCGTCGCATCGAACGATAATATACGAATAACCGCATGGAAGATGCTCTTGTTTTGTATAAGTTTTATCGCCTAAATCTTTACTCATTAAAGGTAAAATTGCTTCAAAGTCTGCGTATATACTAAATGGAACTTTCATCTTTTTATGACAATTTGAAAATTTCAAAGTATCGTTTTTACCCTTTATCGGTATCGTATATTTTACCGCTCTACCACCTATACCTCTACAAAACAAATTATGATCTAAAAGTAAATCTTCTCTACTAAAATTACACAAGCAACGATCGCAAAAGTGTTTTTTAGATTTATGCTTTGTTTGATCGTAAAGTAATTTATTAAAATCCTTAATCCAAACGTAGTGCGATCTAGTTCCTTCTTCTTCTTTTTGGATCAATAATAAATTTATACGTTCTTTCTCCCAATCTCCATCGTGAATATCATAAGGAACGACTAAATTGTATTTATCCAAACCATAAACGTTTATCGCCAAGTCGTTTTGTTTCTCCACTTGATTAATCTGATGATTGGTGTAGGAGCATCGATACCATCAAAATTTAAACCGTCTTTGATTTTGCTGTACTTGCTCGTTCTTTCGGGATGATTTTTTACTGGGAAAAGATGTGCGCGCAACGCCCATCGCAAACAATTATCGTCTTTGTTTTTTATGTTGATGCACGTTTTTTTTATTTTTTATAACATCTGGTAGATCGATATAAGAACCACCTCTCAAAGGTTGATATTTTGAAATTGTAAGATCTAATTGTTCAAAACGATCTACGATCCATCCAGAACCTCTATTTGTACAAGTTGCTATAACTTCTTCAATTCTAGCAAAACCTCTAGCTAATTCGGCTTTAATATTATTCATATTTATTAAAGTTACTTGTTCAGAAAAATGAATAGGAAGCGTTGAAAAATCAATACCACCATCATCTTTTTCTCTATAAAATTTAACCCACAAGTATATCATAAACTTAAACGGCCCAAATTCTTGTAAATCTAAAGTCAACTTTTCGATTATCGACGCTTCAGCACCCTCAACAAATACATGTAAATCTTTTTCTCTTTTATGACTAATCGGTATAGTCATTATTCGCTTTCGCAAATATTCTCCGCCATCAATCGCTGGATCATCAAATTCTAAATCACCTCTACGCCATCGTTTGATGATATTATACTAATCTTTTCGCAAATGTCTGTGTCCTTCTACCGGAATACTTTCTGCTTCTATAACAGCCTCAAGTTGACTCTTTGTTAATTTTGTTAATGGTTTTATTTTATGTTGTTTTATATATTTGTTTACTGCATTGTAATAAGAACGTTTATCTACTTTACCCTTTTGGTTTTGCACAAGAATTAATGGTCTATGTTCACGCGCAAATTCTTTCAATTCTCGCAATGACCATTTCGATAAATATCTTCTTCTTTCCATCCTCTTTTATTATAATACTAGAAAAACCTTTTTTTCTTTTTTTTTTTTTCTTTTTTTTTGGTGATATTTTTTTGGCGATGTTTTTTTAGCGTTTTTTAATTTTTAGCTTCTTTTGTTTTGTAATAAACTTTCGTTTGTAATAAACTTTCGTCTTTAATATAAGCACAAATTTTTCCTAAACTACCTACTGACGTAGCAATTTTTAACGGAAAGTTTTTAACATGAGGAGCGTAAAATTGTATTTGTTTTTCTAAAGATGACATTTTTAATAAAATGCTAAATAAAGTCACTGCAAACGTAGCGGAATAAGTCAGCTTAGCATTTTTGTCTATATGCCCCATTTGAACAGTGTTGGTAGCAAGCTTTACTACCATTCAAATCCATTCAAATCAATTCAAATGCATAGAGGGTCCATTGATTCACCACTTAGAAGTATCCAAACAAGGATTTGTATTAGCTGTACTACCATTCAAAACCATTTGGGGAAATCAATACTGTACACAGTTATTTCACCATTCAAAACCACAAAAGCGAATGTTTCAAATGGTACATCAACTTGTATGAAAAAGGTACTAAAAATAGGAGGGTTAATCAACTTTTGCCAACATACCTGGAATCATGTAATTACATGGAATCAGAATGTTAGTTATAGATTAACACAGTGACAGCCATAATAACCCACATGATACAGTCATATTACCGTTGCTGTTGCATAAATGAGCCAATAACTTTCAGTCACTGTGTTCATCTTAAACTAGAACACCGATTATACAATTGTATGACCCGTCGAAAGTCTGATCTTATCCTGAAGATACTTTAACTCTTTCTGAGCTTCTTGTGTCTGAAAATACAATGATTCACCTTTAATTGTAAAAAAAAAAAAGTTTTAAAAATTTAAGCTGCCATTGTGACACATGTTTTTAAAAACCTGTTTCAGCCAGAACATAAATAAACGTTCATCCTGTTCTGTATGAAAAGGACTAGAGGAACTTGATGAATGCAATTCATACCTGGGCCCTGTGCATGCAATGGATAAACAATTTCTAAAGTAGTACCAGCAGAGCAAGGTACATGTAATACTTACATGTATAGTTTTGTTGATGTGATACAATTGACCAAATCCTTCAGAATCTCCCTGCAAAGACCAGTATCTCCTTGCTTCTTCAAATGGAGTTTGAGTAAAAAGTTCACTAATCTTTCTTTCCCTTGGTCTCAATGTTGTAAATCTGTAAAGAAATCACACAGATGGAGTAAACAGGTACCTGGTGGCAACTTTTCTGCAGTAAAGAATTAGCATTATATTTTAAAGCTAATTGAAAACATTTTGTATTATTTTATTAATTTATTTAATTACAAAATTAATTTGGAAGCAAAGCGTTCCTGTAAAATACATGGTAGTATTTCATGGTTACCTCAGCACATCATATACAGATTCACTACTTTTGAAGTTGTGTGCCACACACATTCATCACTTATCATTATAAAGTATAAAGTTTTAATTTCCCACAAAATTCAAGCTCAGTATGTTACCCATGCATTAACCCTCCTACATGTACTTTAGCTAAACTTCAGTGCAGCTACAGTGGTCAAAACTTTAGCGGCTATAGTGGTCAAAACCAGTCAACTGCCTGTTTCGTCTGTTGACACAAAATGTGCCCACAGGGACATATTTGACTGTTTTTTACTGTAATTTTGAGATGCACAAAACAATACAAGACAATGCTTTTTACCAGTCAAAGGCTTGACTCATTTTGACCTGTAAATGTACTTACTACATGTAAGGTTTAACAGTGTTTGACTGTTAAGTGCAGCTAGATATACATATGGCAAGTATATCAACATTTTGACGATTTTGACCCTTGCAGTCACACAAGGGTAAAGCAAGAATCAAAATGTTTTATACTGCAGTGCCTACTTAAAGATGGTTGTCTTTTATTTGTTATGGTAATTTAGGGTTTTATTGCCTACCCATGTACCCTAATTGGTCACTTACAAATAATGAGATTACAAATTTGTTGTTTCAGTGAAGGATTCTCTTGTAAAATGCTGAATCTTAATGCAGGATCATGTGAACGTCTTGAGCAGTTTTTTGAGATGCACAGAATTGTGGTCATCAACACAATGATGCTGGTATAATGACTCACCCCAAACTATAAAAGTTTATGTGGCCACAGAAAATGTACCCAAGGAAAAAACAGTTCAATCATGCTTCATGTGAAGAAGTGATGGGTTCATTCGCTAAATTAAAGGGATAGCTCGAATGGTAGCACAGAGACTAGTTGTACAGACATTGGTATTGATGTTATTTACTGGGTGTGACTGGGTTACGTGTAGTCGAAATAGAAGAAATCCTGAGTTTACTAAAATGTACCTGCTACATGTACAATGAGGAAAACGATGACCATGTTTCTTGAATATAATAGTTTCTTGTCTCAAGTAGCACTTTGTTTGATTTTAATTATTGTTTTAATGGTTTTATTTTTGGGTGGCAGCAATTTTGTATTTATGTTTTTAATTTTACGCTGGAGTCAAGGGTTGCCTGTGTATGTACATGTACTACTACCTTAACCGACACCACTAATTTATAATTATTTTTTTTAATCTATTGTGGGTTTGCCCACGGTTTGACCAGCGCTTAATTTGTTTTTTAAATATGTTGAAATGATCTGCAATTTCCCCCTTTTTAGAAGGGAAAAGTAGTATGTCAGATGCTGGTTCTGGCCCACTTCACTCCGCTGCGCTCCGCTCGTGGGCCAGAAGCACTCCGCTGCGCTCCGTTCCAGCATCTGACATACTACTGGATGTCAAAGGTTAAGAGGTCAAAGGTTAAAAGGTCAAAGGTTAAGATGTTACACGAGGTCAGATGCTGGTTTTGACCCAAGTACCTAAAAATAGGCGTGGTTGAGGTAAGATAAAAAGAGGGAGGGTATATTGATGACGTCATCAATATTTTAAGATGGGGAGGGGTCGTGGCTCTCATACTTAGAAATCATTTTTATGTTGTTAGATGAGATTTAAAAAATGGGGATGGATGAAGCGTGACGTCATCAAAATTTTTGATGACGTTACAAGAGAGTTTTTAAGATTACAAAATGTTACCTGGGTATGTATTAAAAGATATTAGATTTAGCTGAAAAAATTAGAAAAAAACTAAAAAATATTATCTAGATTAATAGTAAAGAGAGCATGGAAGGAAGAAGATATTTATCGAAATGGACATTACCAAAATTGAAAGAGTTTGCGAGAGAGCACAGACCAATAATTCTTGTACAAAACAGCAAGGGTAAAGTTGATAAACGTTCTTATTACAACGCGGTGAAAAAGTATTTAAAACGACAAAAACAAAAGCCACTATATAAATTAAGTTTAGCTGAACTAAAAGAGCATATAGCGGTTGAAAATATTGAGCTTCCAGAACGCGGCGCGGGTAAAAGAGCGCAGTTGTTTAAAAAAAGACTACATCGCCGCTATTAAAAGGTTTCGCGGTCAAGAAGAAGAGTTGAGATTTAAACCTCCGATTAACGGTGGAAGATATTTACGCGAACGAAGAATGGTCGTTCCGCTGAATCACAGCAAAGAAAAAGATTTAAACATTTTTTGGGAAGCGGTAAAACCAAAGATAATTGTCAAGTTGACTTTAGACTTACAAGAATTTACGTCGTACAAGTTAATGATATTTATACGCGTTAAATTACGTAAAGAAAAACTAGACGGTATGATTCATTTTGCTGAGCCAAATTTTCATAATAATAGGCAAATTGTTTGATTAAATTTGGATAGCATCGAAAATATACTCGTTACCGTTTTTTCACAAATTGTCGAGTCTTTAGAAAAATGGACTCAAAAGGGTTCTGGATGGGAAGTAGATCGTATCGTTGATATGAATATCACTATTGCAAAATATCAACCTTTAAAACCCTCCGACGAGAGAGCCCTCCACTCGCCACTGGCAGATTTTATGTATTTCATTGTTTCTCCCAGAAAAAAAGCCCATAGATGGCTGAGAGTCATTGATATCCTAAAGGGGACCATTCCACATATCTTAGAAGGGGTGTCAGTTGCCAGAGCTGTTTTTTTTTTTCTGGGCTGGAAAAGAAATTGCTGCCATATGTCTGTGCACAAAATCAACCATCCATTGTGTAAACATAAAGACCCCCCCCCCAAATCTAACCCACTGATAAGTGGAACCATCTGTTGACCATCAGACTGTGTTGTTTGATGTCTTGCGACAGCCAGTGCCAGGCATAACCCCCCACCCCCCAGACAGAGTGTCTGGGTTGGGTTACATGCTGGAGAGATAAACCAGACGGCTGTTTACTGTTTGCAAGATTATACAGGAGATAGATACACTACACAGCCGTTGTGTGTCATCTGGGGTTGTAAATAATACCAAACAATAGCTGGGCATGTGTGGAAGTCATTTGGATGTAAAAAGTCAATGGGGAATGCAGAAAACAATTTTTAATATAATTACAACCTGCGACGCGTGAGCCCTACTGTTTTTTTACAGTAGGTAAATTAGGGTGCCACTGAAAAGATGAGGGGTTATGCCAACGTCTTGTCATCTGGGGGTTGAAAATAATTCTAGACTAGCAGGGCATGTGGGGAAGTCATTTGGATGTAAAAAGTCAATGGGGAATGCAGAGAACAATTTTAATATAATTAATTCCCTAGGGGATAGGGGTGCCACTGGAAAGTGGAGGGGTACCACGTTCGAATAAAGTCAAAGCGTGCATCAACGTCAAAAACAACGACGATAATTGTTTGAGGTGGTCGCTTCGTGCTCATCGTTTCCCCGCAAACAATCATGTTGATAGAATGTCTAAGTACCCAATAGAGGATGGTTTTAATTTTGATAATATAGACGCGCCTACACCGATCAGTCAAATAAAAAAAAGTAGAGAAACAAAACAATATAGCGATAAACGTTTTTGGTTGTGAATCAAAATCGATATTAGTTTACAAACTCAGCGATCAACCCGCGGAACTAGATCGTATTAATTTATTATTAATTAACAAAGAAGAAGAAGAAAGAACTAGCTCTCACTACGTTTGGATTAAAGATGTAAATAAATTACTTTTTAACCAAACGAAACACAATCATCGTCAACATTTTTGTTTGAGATGTTTACAGGGTTTTTCAACGGACGCGTATCTCGAAAATCACGTAAAAATGTGCAAGGGGATAAACGACAGACCAACGACAGTTGTTATGCCGGAAAAGGGTAAAAACGATACGTTAAAATTTATAAATTTTCATAAAAAGATGAAAGTTTCATTCGTTATATACGCCGACTTTGAAAGTATTATTAAAAATGTTGACGATGATAACTCTACGAATACCACAAAACTACAAGAACACGTCGTTTGCGGTTATTCGTACGTCGTCGTTCGTTGCGATGGTAAAACTAGTTATCCCGTCGTTTACAGAGGAGAAGATGCCGCTGAACATTTTTTAAATGAATTAGAAAAAGAAGAAGAAAACATTAACGAGATATTTAAAATTCCTCAAAAAATAATAATTACTAAAGAAGATGTAGAAGATTACAACTCTGCTAGCAAGTGTTGGATATGTGAAAAGACATTTGTTGAAGGTGATGACTCTAAGTTTAGAAAAGTACGCGATCATTGTCACATTACCGGAAAATATAGAGGCGCTGCGCACGATAAATGGAATTTAAAACTAAGTTTAAAACCAGAGAAAACTTTTATTCCGGTCGTATTTCATAATTTGCGAGGCTACGATTCTCATCTCATTATGCAAGCTGCGAGTCTTACGCGAGGAAATCTAACGTGTATTCCAAACAATATCGAAAAGTATATTTCTTTTTCAATCGGGCAACTACGATTTATAGACAGCGCTCAATTTTTACTAGCGTCGTTGGATAAACTGGTAAAATCAAACAATTCTTTTCCAATTACTAGCAAGTTTGAATCGGATTTAGAAAAAAATAATCTTTTAAAAGCAAGGGTTATCCTTACGAATACATGGATAGTTTTACAAGATTTGAAGAAACACGTCTTCCTTTACAAGAATCTTTTTATAGTAGTTTAAACAACCAACACATTACTAAAGAACAATACGAGCATGCTAAAAACGTTTACAACAAGTTTGATTGAACAAATTTAGGAGATTATCACGATTTATACATGCGTACCGATACTTGCTTATTGGCGGATGTATTTGAAAATTTTCGCGCTACTTGTATAAAGCAATACGGTTTAGATCCAGCTAATTATTATACGAGTCCTGGATTAAGTTGGGACGCTTTATTAAAACATTCGAAAGCTCGTTTAGAATTGTTTACGGATGTTGACATGCATTTATTTATAGAAAAAGGTACACGAGGAGGAACGTGTATGGCGAGTAAACGATACGCGAAAGCAAACAATAAATACTTGATCGATTACGATAAAACGATTCCAACAAGTTACATTAAGTATTTAGACGCGAATAATTTGTGCGGGTACGCGATGAGTCAACCTTTACCAACGGGTAATTTTAAGTGGATGAATAGTAAACAAATTGATAGACTCGAGAGCGACGGTTTATTAACGCGTAATAAAGGATGTATTTTAGAAGTTGATTTGGAATACGTTAAAGAATTACACGATTCTCAAGACGCATTTCCATTTCCATTTCCACAGTGCCGAAAGAATGGATGGGTGACTATCAGCTCAAGTTATTAAACGACAAACCAGCTCCAAACGTTGTAAAATTAGTACCAAATTTATACGATAAACGCAACTACGTGCTTCATTATCGTAATTTACAGTTATATTTACAACTCGGTATGAAACTAACTAAAATTCACCGCGTTTTAGAATTTGATGAATCATGTTGGATGAAATCATACATCGATTTAAACACTCGGCTCAGAAAAGAAGCAACGAGTGATTTTGAAAAAGATTTATATAAACTCATGAACAATTCAGTTTTTGGAAAAACGATGGAAAATGTACGAAAACGCGTTAATGTGAATTTGAAGCGGTTAAACGATGAAAAAGCAGAACATCAAATTCGTTCACTCATCGCGAAACCAAATTTTGCCGAGGCGAGGATTTTTGATAACGATTTAGTGGCGATTCACATGCACAAAACAAAACTCTTACTCAACCGCCCAGTCTACATAGGAATGAGCATACTAGATTTATCTAAACATTTAATGTACGATTTTTATTACAATCATTTAAAAAATAAATACGGTAACGAGTGTGATTTACTTTACACGGATACGGATAGCTTGTTACTCGAGATTCAAACGAAAGATGTTTATAAAGATATGAAAAAAGACAAGCATTTATACGATTTTAGTAATTTTAAACAAGATCATTTTCTATTTTCTGAAGAAAATAAAAAAGTTATTGGTAAAATGAAAGACGAGACTGCGGGAACTCTAATCCATGAAATTGTACTCGTTACTTTTATCGAAAGGTGAAAATACAAAAACAAGCTAAAGGCGTTAAAAAACCAGTTTTAAAAGAGGATATTAAACACGAAAACTATAAACAAGTTTTATCTCAAAATAATACGCTACATCACCCTATGAATTTTATTAAACACGAAAAACATAGATTATATACAGAGCGAGTAAATAAAATATCGCTATCTCCTTTAGACACAAAAATATATATTTTAGAGAACGGAATACATACTCGAGCTTACGGCCACTACAGTATTAGCGTTTAATGGGTGGATTTTCTGTATCTCGAGGAATAATTTGTAATTCTTCTTTTACAAAACTACGAGCGGGGCCCACGTCTAAATAATACAAGATGGGTTGATTTGCAGCTTTCATCGTTTTAGCTAATCTATAAATTGTTATACTCCATATAGGATCGGTTGCGCGACGTCTCGTATCTTTTTCAGCTCCACCGGGTGCGTATAAATGTGACCCGCTCCGTCGAAATGAGATTTGTCCCCGGACGGAGGTTTCCGTGTAATTCGACTCTGAACTTGTGCTCGCCAAAAAAAAAATGGAAAAACATTGCATATCGATTTCTAGGTTTATATATTTTTAGTTTGATAAAATCTCGAACAATCTTATGGTGGTCTTACCTTTTCATAAAAATATTAATAAATCCATAAAAAAGGACGATTTCTGGACAATGTCTGTATCATGTTTGTCTTTCATGTGGCCTCCGTTAAATCCAAACAGGTCAAAATATCCTTGTTTTCGAGACAGCAACACGAGTAGTTCCGTTAACGTTAAACGTACGTGTTTGGTATCAAAAGAAAGGTCATGACCTCAACTGCGCACTTTTGTGGCAATGACTAAGCAGTATGGAGCTATAATAGTAGTTTTAAGCCGCAAAATAAATTGTTAGCCAACGAGCCGAATCATCGGCAAGGTAGAAGAAATACAGCTCTTTGATTGGACAACAGTAAGCAACCAGTTGTCTGAGCATGCGCAGTTTACCAGAAAATGAATGACGTCACCCTTAATGGCGTACGATCTTTCGGCCAACTCCAGGCCCAGCTTAGCCGGTTATACAGACCCGAGTCTAGGCCTGGGCCCCGCCGCTCCGTAAGCTGTTTACATTTCTCCACGGTACAATATACGGACGGACGGTCGAGTTTGAGAGTGCACAATGTATGTACAATAAAATCGTCCCGCAACACAGACATCTTACGCCGCGACTCCACACACAGCAGGCGGAATGAAGACGCGGGCCGATGTGGACAGCCGGTGTTTGGTACAAGGGCTGATTAATTATTCATGAGTTGTACATCGAACGATAGCTCGCGCGCTTGCTCTGTGTGTGGACCAAGTTTAATGTTGATTTTCTCCGAAGCGCGAAATTCAAAAACGAAACGGGCCGCAAAGTGATGGTTGTCTTCATCGCTCGATAATTCCGGAATGGAATAAGCTACGGAAATAACATTTGTATCATTGGAAAGCCCGTGAGTTACTTGTTAACCTAGTATACATATCTATGAATGTCAGATCTGGGGGAAAGGTCTCATTTCGACGGAGCGGGTCACAAATATCGAACTAAACTGTTTGTTGGAATTCTTTTTTCATTCTTTTTACCACTTACAGCTGGTGAGGCTGGATTTTGTTCAACAACGACTAATTTAATTGCGTCTTTAGGTTTTAAATTAATAAGTCGCGTCGTTTCGTTATTTAATGCTTTTACAACCGCGGGTAATCTTTTAACTCATTCTCTATTTCTCGTATTAGACGCTATTTCTTGCGCGTATTGATGAGAAAATATTCTTTCGCTCAAAGTTCTATTAAATCGCTCTACCATACCTTGAGCTCTATGATTACCGGCTTCGCTTCTTTGAATTTTTACATTTTGTTTACTCATTATTACATTAACGCTTGACATAAATTCTTTTCCAGGATCGACTTCTAAAATGTTTTGCCAAGTTAGCAACGAACGTTTATAATTTTTTTCAAACGCGGTGCCGACTTGAATGGTGGTTTTATCGGTTAACGGTTCTGCTTCTTTATATCTACTGGCTTCATCTACAACGGTTAACGCGTACTTGTACGTCTTTTTACCTATAATATCATGCGGAAGAAACAATAAATCTGCTTGATGAACCTCGTTTGGTTTTTCTAACATACTATTTGAACTGGTCGGTCTACGAATATATTTAGGATAGGGTAAATAAATTTGCCACAACGCTTGTTTTTTTATCCACCGCAAAACTACTTTTTTATTCACTTTAGTTTCTTGAGCTAATTTATTAATCGCGTTGTGACCTTTATAGTATCCTTTCGGACTATAATAAACATTTTGAAGCTTTTTTATGACACGTTTATCCATTTTTATTATTTATAAATATATTTTATTCCGTAGAATTTGTTGGCATGATAGAGGATGGTAAAATTCCTTGTTTAATTAACCACATTTGTGTCATCGAAGATAATCCTACCGTCGCGGTGAGTTTTAGCCCATCTTTTATATTCAATTTATTTAAATTGGCTGGTTCTACCATTAATACTTTTTTACCGAGCATGCTGTATAAAACGGTAAAAAGTCCCAAAACGGCACTGTGATAAGCTGAATCGGCGATTGTTTTTGAATCAATCTTATTTTATACTTGTTGTTATAATTTTTTTTTTTTTTTTAAACTTATTCCATTTCAAAAACAGCGAGTTCTCTCGTTGGCAGTGGTGGGGTTGGTTTGGGTGTGGGATGCGCGGGTTTTAACGGTGTAGGCTCTTTTTTACTAAAAAAGAAATAAGCGAAACCTCCAACGGCTAAGGCAAAGGCAATATAGTAGTAGTAGTTTGTTTCGTTGCTTGTTTCTTTTTGAATATCACTCGTTGACGCTTGTGGCGCAACATAACGCGTTTTAGCCGCACCTTTTTTTAGTTCTTGTTTTTTCTTTTTATTAAGTTCGGCGAGTTGTTTACCCGCTGCAACTCTGTTTTTTTTTTTCTTTTTTAGTTGGTGTTTTCGTTACCGTCAACGGTGCTTGCGGTTGCGCATTCTCCAACTCGTTCGATTCCATCGCTTTTATTATCTATACAAGATTCTTCTTTTCTTTTTAAATGTTTTGCTGTAATTAACATTGTTGAGAGCGGCGCTATTAACATTCCGTACTTGTAGTATATTTCACACGCTACGGTAGAAAGCATGCTCGAAATGAAAGGATATTTTTCTAAATCTGTAATTAATTTACCTTCATCGTCAATTTCAAATTGATGGCCGTATAAATCAATACGATTTAAGCCTAATCCTAATAATTTAGCGTATAGCGTTAAAATGGCGCTACCTAAAGACTGAGTTATATCACGACCTAATTTAGTTTCGTATTGCGTGTGTAGTACGTCTCGCTCTTCCGTAGACAAAGCTTCAATATCGCTAACGCTATACTCTTTACCGAAAAACCTTTTTGAATCTCCTCCCACTACAACAGATAAGAGCCGTTTATCTCGTTGTTTTTGATTCGACAACATATTATCATTTGTATCGCCAGCGTCTGCTAGTGGTGAACTTAACATCTGTGGATTTTCGTTTAATAATTTATGTACTTCTTCCATTTATTATAAGTATTTATAGAATAATCGGTTAAATTTATAAAAAAAATATAGAAACCAATAATTAATTTTAGATAACCCTTCAGTATTTAAAATTTGGTTAAGATTATATATTAGATTTTTTACTTGTTTATTATCTGTACTAGTAAATATACCTTTTACTTTTTCAGAGTTTGTATTTAAAACTTGTACTAGTTCATTTCTTTCTTTTTCAGTATTAGTAATTTGTACAAGATTATATATAAAATTATTTACTCGTTCAATATCTTTACTAGTAAATAAATCTTTTACTCGTTCAGTATTCATATTTATAAATAGATTTTATAATATTTATTAAAAACACTAACCTATAGGTAACCTGTAGGCAACCTATAAGTAACCTACAAGTAACCTATAAGTAACCTGTAAGTAACCTGTAAGTAACCTACTAACAACCTATAAGTAACCTACAAGTAACCTATAAGTAACCTGTAAGTAACCTGTAAGTAACCTACTAACAACCTGTAGGCAACCTATAAGTAACCTGTAAGTAACCTATAAGTAACCTGTAAGTAACCTACAAGTAACCTACAAGTAACCTACTAACAACCTGTAGGTAACCTACTAACAACCTGTAGGCAACCTGTAAGTAACCTACTAACAACTTAGTTACGTATTTCATATTCAGTAGGTTGATCTGTTTTTAAAATCAATTTGCAATGTTTAACTCGTTTTAATTTCTCGCGCACTTGCTCTCTCAACTCAGCCGTTGGTATAACATCATTTTCTCGAAGACAATTCTCGAACGAGTCTCTATCTTTACAATAAAATAAACATACCCATTTGAGTTGCTCTCTAAAATCTTTTAACACGCTATTATATTTTTGTGAAATTACCCAACAGCTGTGTTTAATGTGTCTGCCGCTAAAGCTAAGCGCACTAACTCGTTTTGAGGATCTTTTGAACAAAAATTATATCGTAATTCTTTATTCGCGCTACAATCATCGATGATAAACAACGTTTCGTCTCCTTTAAATGTATCGCTATAAATTTTTATCGCTTCGTTTAACGAAATATCGTTTAAATCGTTAAAGTGCACTCGGTCATCGTTATAAAACCAGTTTCTTTTTTTATAAGTATCATTGTCAGCGATAGTGGGGCATAATATAACGATATTTTCGAAATGTTTAAAATATTCTTTTTCCAACAAACTTAAAATAAATTCAGTTTTTCCACACCCGGTTTGACCGCAAATTAATGCAACGTGTGGATATTTTGGTAACATTTGTTTTTAATATTAGACGCTAATTTTAATAATCGACAGTTTCAAAACGTCCATTTCTTATAACGAGTTGCGCGTCCATAATAATAAAAGTATACATAGACAATTCACCCGCAGCTTCCGCTTCTTTTTCTATTTCAATAGTAATTCCTTCAGATAAGTTTTGTACTCGTCTTCCGCTCCCGTGTATTTTATTGTCATCGCTCGTTCTCATATCTAAAAATAAACCGTATCGGTTAAATAAATAATCAGCTTGTTTGACGTTGGATAAATTTAGAACTTTAACAACTTGTATAGCATGTTGTTTACTAGAATCACCGAAATATTTTTGAATTTCTTCCCAATGTTGATACCTTTTCATTCTATGCGCGTAGAGTTGGTTAGGAACACCTTCGATCGTAATTGAAACTTTATCAATTTTTGGATTATAAAACTTGTTGCTTTCTTTTACGTTGGGCTCTTTGAATAAAAACAATATTCCTTTCATACTTTTTGCGGGGGTATTTAAATTTATATTCCACGTCGTATCGCGTTTGTTTAACGGCGTTACGCTGTCTTAGTACGCGATCAAACAATATCAGGCATATGAACAACTTCATATTCTAAAGAAATCCCGCTTATGTTATATTTCGCATTATCGTCAGTACTTTTAATCACGCTAGAAAATTGATTAAACACAAGTTCGTAAGTCAATCGATCTCCGATCCCCGATTGATAGTAGGGCTGATGATCGGTTAACAATTCAAAATCAAGCGGAATGTAATATCTATTTTTATATGTATCCGCGATAGCTTTATCTTTTCCTCCGTCACCCGCGAGATTTTTATCGCTAGCGTCTATTCTCAATTTAGTCACGTTTGCAGCTTCGATTCCTTGATACGCTAGATTATCGCGTTGATCTTTAGTTAACCATTCGTCTTTAAAACAATTGAATACATCCGCGTCGTCTAAAGAAAATATTTCATTTCCTTCCATTTTAATAATTATATGTTTTACGATAGCTCTACCTATATTTTGTACCAACGTTCTATGTTCATCATCCGTAGAAACGAGTTGTATATTGAAAGCTAATCGAGCTGTATTCGGAACGATAACGTCGTTTATTCCTAAATTTGGAAAACGAACCGTTAACAATTGATTTTCGATGATCGTGCTTGGATTGTTTGTAATAACGACTTTTTGACGCAATCCTTTTATACCTCTCGGTTCTCTTGTTCTTCTGTATGGATCGAGCACATCTCCGTACGCATTATTTGCCATAGTTTATAGTTGTTAAATATATATATTTTTTTTCTTTTAAAAAAATAAAATGGTATCTATAGCGATGATGATTGGAGGTGCGGTAGTTAACGCGTTAGCATTTACCGGATCAAATTTTTTTATTTAGTAGTTTAAGCCCCGTTCTCATATTCACGATTATTGCTACGATTCTCCCCGATTCACCCCGATCTATAAGTCGTGAGCAATCGTGGAAAAATGACCCCGATTGTCCTCCTCTCACGACAGTGATACGCTAGTACTACGATTGAACACGACCCTGCCAAGATTTAGAAGCCGATTCTCACTTTTTGCCACGATATCCTACGATGTTGTCACGAATGCCCCACGTTTTGTCCCGATCTTACCACGATCCTGCCAAGATTGTGCCAAGATAGCCCACGAACTACCCCGATGTCGCTACGAATAGGGAGGATTAGGGAAGAATGCACTACGATTAAGGAAGACTGAGCCAGGATTCCCCAGGATTGACCTACGAACTTTGATCAAAGGCCACGAACAAAGCCGCTGTGGTATAAAAACTGGACTCTGGAGTCACTTCTCTTCAGTCTACTCGTTGCTCTGGAGAAGGCCAGGTCAGGTCTGAGCAGTTTATATTCCATCAAAATGTTCTTGGCTCCAGCCCAGAGGATGCAATTCCTCCAGACTGCAGCCCAGCTGGAGGATGATTTGGCACAGAATTATCTAGCCATTGCCAGGCTGCTACAAGCTGGCAGACAAAGGAGAGGCAGAGAAAGGAGGCAGAAGAGATGGTGGGTCAGGCCCTGGTTGCTGAGGAGGTCTCTCTATGGTCAATACGAGAAGCTGATGGTGGAGCTGAGGGATGAGGACCCAGCAGCATTCAAGAACTTCGTCAGAATGGAGCCTGCCAGCTTCCAGGAGCTACTGATGAGGGTGGGGCCCAGAATAACGAAGAGGACCACTTGGTTTAGGGAACCATTGGAGCCTGGGCTGAAGTTGGCCATCACCCTGAGACACTTGGCAACTGGGGATAGCTACAAGAGCCTCATGTATGGATTCAGAGTGGCCCACAACACCATCTGCAACTTTGTACCAGAGGTCTGCCAGGCCATAATAGACGAATATGCTGCAGAGGTGATGCCCTTTCCCACTACCCCCCAACAGTGGAAGAGAATTGCAGATCAGTTTGGTGCTCGATGGAACGTTCACCATGCCATTGGAGCCTTGGATGGGAAGCATGTTGCTATGAGATGTCCTAAGAAAGCTGGGAGCCTTTTTTACAACTACAAGGGATTCCATTCCATCATCCTCTTCGCCCTGGTAGATGCAGACTACAAATTCATATGGGTGGATGTTGGGGCCAACGGATCAGCATCAGATGCCACAGTCTACAATGCCTCAGAGTTGAAGGAAGCCATAGAGAATGGGACTCTTGGAATGCCACCAGCTGAACCTCTACCCATGGATGACAGGCCCATGCCATATTTCATCATTGGAGACGATGCTTTCCCCCTCAGGACATGGCTGATGAAACCCTTCTCAAGACGCCACATGCCCAATGATGAAAGACTGTTCAACTATAGACTCTCAAGGGCCAGAAGGATAGTGCCAAATCTGGTTCTCATACTCTCGTACCATGTGTTGATCTCGTCCTTGTCCCTCCCCATCTCCTTGGCCTTCTCCTCCCACAGTCGGTCCTTCTTGTCCTTATTCTTGTAGTCCGTCTTCTTCTTATTGTACAGGAACTCATGTTCCCGTACCCACTCAGCCAGGTCGTCTTCCTCCTGTGTAGTCAGGTTGACGGGGGCTTTCCTCTGCTTCTTATTGGCTGGCCCTTCACTGTCCACCTGGCCTCGTCTGCACTGCTGCAAAGCCCTGAAGGCGTTGTCCCGGTCCCGGTCCCGCTCCTCCTGGGCAAGTCTGGCAGCCTTCTCGGCCTCTGTCTCCTCCTCCTCCTCTGCCGCGGGTGGGTCGTCCTGGGGTAGCTTCTCTGCAGTCTTCTTGGATCTTCTCCCTCCCTTCTTTGCTGGCATGGTTGTGAATATAGCACTGTAAGAGGTAGATGTGAACTCTATGAAATCTTAGAGGCAACTGAAGTTGTTGGCTCCAGGCGCGTCCTTTTATCTGGCTGGAAACAGCCACGCGCATGCGTGGCGCATGCGTGACACATTCGTACCGCAGTCGTGAGGGATCGTGGGGAGTCGTGGGGGATCGTAGCGGGATCCTGGGGAATCGTGGGGAATCGTGGGTGTTCGTAGCGGGATCGCGCGGGATCGTGGGGGGATCGTGGGGAGATCGTGGGTGGATCGCAGTGGAGTCGTAGTGGGTGCGTAGGTGCGTAGGACATACGTGGCTTGTCGTAGTACATACGTACTGGCAGCGTAGTGGCATCGTGCCAGGTGCTCACGAACTGCCCACGAACAGACACGAATGGCCTCGAATGGCTGCCGACAGCCCTACGAATGTGTTACGATGGTGTTGCGATAGTGCTGCATTTCAAAATAATCGTGGCTGAGCCACGAAAGTTTCAAACAGTTTGAAACATTCGTGGACCCTTCCAACCTTCCCCGATCCCCCACGAACCCCCAGTATCATTCACGACCCCGTCACGACTGTCCTCCCGACTGTCCACGAACAGGTGAATCGTGGCGAATCGTGGCCATAATCGTGAATATGAGAACGGAGCATTAGCGCTAGAACAACTTTCAAAAGCTAGAGATGAATTTAGTAAAAAACGTTTAAAATATCAAGATTATTTAAACGAAAAAATAAAAAAGAATCGAGCGCCGTAAGAACGTTTAGCAACATTGACGAATCGATAAATGAATATTCGCGAGTAACGGGCGAACAAATAAATTTACCAAAAGATTTATATAACGAACCACAACTAGAAGATTTTTACGTTCCGAGCCAAGACCAAATAACGCGAGAAATTTAATTTATCGTAATAGGCATGAGTATAGTGGGTTACGCGAGTTATAAATTATTAAAAAAAGATAAAAAGTAATTGTAAATGGCGCAAGGAGGTTATGAACTTATGCCGCTAGATCCGTTATTACAAAATATTGACGACGATGAAGAAGATGATGATAAATTAGATGATGATGATGAATTAGATGATGATGAAATACACGTCAACAACTTGGGTGATCGATTAACTGAACAAGAAACTTCTTTTAGTCAGCTTATTTTATCTCAAGAAAATAGATTACGTAAAGATATAGTCGATGATTTTTATAAAAGTATAGGTCATGAAGACGTTGTAAAAGACTATACTAGATTCAAGTATAAACTAAATGAAAAAGGAGTGGGTGAGCTTTATTTTTTGCAAGGTGATAAAGAAATACGTCTAACTAAGAAAGCGCATGGATTTTTTAAATTAAGTTCAATCAAAGGTTTAAGATCATCGAGCGATTTAATACCATTTGGATACGCGAAAAAACCTATTTTTGATGTTATAGGCAAAACAGAAATACAGATATTAAATCCAGAGGCTATAAGCGGTCGTAGAAGGTTACCCTCTATACCGTTGCAACGCGTAGAAAAATCAATACAAGTAGGAGAAGCTATCGAAATGGCAGCGATGGAGCTTTCGAGAGATCAAGACGCTCAAACGGAATTGAACATTCCATGGCGGGAAATAGAAGCGCTCAATGACATTATGACTACGAGTCGAGGTGAACAATTAAATCTTTTAACTAAATTAAAAGTAGTCAATCAAAAAATCACAGATAATCAAGAAATAATTTCTGACGCTAAAGAAAGAGGATTTGATGTCGATGAAAAGTATAAACGAGATTTAAAAAAAACTAAAAGATGAAAAACAAGTTCTCGTAGAGCAAATAGATGCGCAAGATTACGTTCTTCGTAGTCAAATCAATAGAATTAAAGAAACGTTTAAAAAAATGCTAGAAACAGATGACACGTTGGGCGATAAAATTAAAACTTTATTTAGAGAACAAGGCGTAACTATCGTTAGTATATTAACGGCTTTTAGTATGACTATCGCTTTTATCATCGAATCGATCGTTAATGCTGTAAATTCAGTTTTACCTAAACCTATACCGCCTAAACCTGCACCACCCGCACCACCAAAACCTATACCTCCAACACCAAAACCTCCAGAACCGAGCGGTGGTGTAAAAGAGTGGATACAAAAAACATTTAAAAATCTAGCGAGTGTATTAGCTAAACTAGGAGCAAAAGCTTTAGCCGCTTTACCGGCTATTATAGGATCGGTTATAAATTGGTTATTGACTACCATTTCAAAAGTAGTATCGTGGACATCTGAACATTTGTGGTTGGCTTTGACAGGGGTTGGCGTTTTAATTTTAACATATGCGCAGAAAACGCTAAAATAACAATTCATAAATCAATACACCTAGTCCACTTAAAATCGCAAAACCAATAATTAAAGAATGTTTTTCTTCTTGGTGATTGTCGCGTGATTCTTTCAAAGAGTCTTCCTTTATTGCGCTAACGCTAGACGTAGTTTCTAAATGGTCTTGGATTATTGTTGAGCTCGATACTAGATCATTAGATTCTTGCTCGATACTAGTTCATCTTGCGCAGCCTCCGCTTTGCAATCAACGGCGGCGGTAGTTGTAAAGGTAAAATAGGAGGAGGAACGGGTTCTGAATTTGTATCTAAATTTGAACCCAACGATAAATCACTCGTTGCGATTAAAAAAAGTTTGTTGTATGCCGCGTACGTACCTATTCGTAAATTCATATCACTCGGCATCATGTATAAATTTTCTCCGATAGCAAAGTTTAATTGTGAACGAGCGTATTGTAAAACATCTTGATTATGTACGCCGTCATCAAAATCCATTCTTTTTTCACCCGCTTCAAAGTTTGAGCTGAGATTGTTGAGAGAAATAGGGTCAGAATTGCGATTTAAAATATAATTGTCGTAGTTGTGCCCAGGTACTGGATCGTATCTTTTACCAATGGTTCGCCAAAAATAAGCGGTACCTAATCCATCGCTGTACGCATCGACGCGTTGTTTCCAATGATCCGATGTTGAGAGGTGAAAGTCTTTACATAGTCTTTTATACGCGCTTACGTCTATATTGTTGTCAAACGCACTAAAATAATTTTGAAAAGTTGCAGGGCAACTCATTTCTTTGAGTAGTCGTCTCATTTGATAATATACGTGAAATCAAAAAAAAACTACGAATCATCATGTTTGAATGATTTAAATGTTTATAACCCACCCCGCATCTCGTTGAACTGCAGTACGTTACCAAATTTATTTGATTTTGATAAAAAATTAACGGATTATGATACGAATCATTAACTACTTTTTGACTATTAACTATAGGCAACTTGTAGTTGCTAAAAACATTATCAAATTGTACATTAAAAAACTCGTTCTTGTTAACGTAAATATTTATACTCGTTAAATCGCTAGCGCTAAAATTTTGAGGCGCGTTAAAATTTCCAGATTGTGGATACTGTTTTGATAAATTACTCTTGAACGCTAATGGAAACGTCATTTATTATATAAAAATTATAAATTTAAAATAATAAAATGTATCATACCTTTGAAGTTCAAATTGAAAAAAATGGCGAAAAAGTTGAATTAAACAACGTCATCGATAATCGTGAGGGTAATCTCGGCATTATATTACATAGCGTAAACATTTGGGTAGGATATTACAACGTACGTAAAAAAGAAAGAATAGTTTATCGTACGACGGGGCAGCCGGATGACATAAAGTATATCGAACCGGGGCTTTACAACATTAACGAAATTATCAATATTATAATAAAAGATGTGTCTTGGATCACGTTCGTTATTGATAAAACAACGGGTGTTTTCTTGCTAAGTTTAACTCAAGAAAGCAGCTGGGTTAGCTAATTTACTCGGGTTTCGCAACGAATTTCTAACTGTGGGAGAATATAGTAAAACAATTGATGTACAACTTTTTAAAATTCTATACATTCATTGCGATCAAATTTCTACAACTGATAATTATTTCAACGGTAAATCTTGTACCATTTTAAACGCTTTTCCCTTGCAAGGTAAATCGTTCGGAGAAAGTATGTGGATGGAATATAAAAATTAAAAACCGATACCTTTAACGCATTTAGTTTTCAAATTAAAGATTCAAAGGGTAGAAACATAAATAATCACGGTTTCCCCGTTATTTTAAATCTAGAAATTAAAAAAAAAAAAAGTTAAACTATAAATATGGCGAGTATTTATGGACCTCCTCGAACGAGCGGTGGTATTGGTGGTGTTGCTAGAAACGGTGAAATTGTACGAGCATCGTCTAGCGAAATTTATGAACATTTCAGATACATCAATAGAGATGAAATTTTACAAACGGTACCTCTAGTTGAAAAATACAATGTCGTATATACTCGGATGGTGGGCTATGTCTAAAAAACCCTTTTTCATGTTTAATGAGGCGCCAACGTACTGCTCTCTTTTTGTACATTTTACAAAAATTTATAATTTTACTTCATTTTCGGCAACGCGTAATTATGCAGCTGACGCTTATTATATCCCTTCTCCAGGGGGGGATAACCATTTTTATTTTATCGATAATGAAATGTCACATTTAAGATATGAAATGTGTTTTAAAATGCGAAATATTCAAAAAGTTTTTGTAGAAGCGACCTTTTTCGGCGCGCTAAATTCTAAAATCTGTTTCAATATAAAAATTAAAACTTTACCGTTAAATTAAATTTTATTTATATACTATAAATATGGCGAGCATTTACGGACCTAGTCGTACGAGCGAGCAAGTTTCATCCGTTGTACCTAACGTAACCGCTAAAGCTAACACTATTGAAAAAAGTGGACATATCGCTGAAGATGAAATTCAACGAGATATACCTTTATTGTTTTTAACGAATCAACTTATCATGGACATATTTTGGATCGGTTCAAAAAAACAACCGCAGTTTGTGATTCAACTAACATCGGATTTTTCATTTTATGCTAAATTAATAAAGGGTGAAAATAATTTTTATTCAACCGTGATAAATTACAATCTAGATAGAGATTCACAGTTTATTAGTTTCCCTAAAAATAATGATACAAGATTTATTTTTTCTGATGAACCGCAACATTTAGAATGTGATTTTTGCTATAAAATGAATAATAGCGATTTATACAGTAGCTCCGACATCGAAAAAGTTTTTGTACAAGCAAAGTTTTTCGGCTCTTGAACAATTGGAATCTGTTACGATATAAAAGTTATTACTTTTCCGCAAAATTAAAAAAGTTTAAATAAAATCATTTACTATTAATAAAAAACAATGAGCGTACCTATAGAATCAACAAATGTACTTTATCCAAATTTACCGTCTTTAACAGATGAGGTTAAAACGTTTCGATTGCAAAAAATATATAACATTCAAAAATAAATTTTGAAAGAGAGAAATGAGCGCGAAGCCGTTTATAAAAAATATAATAAAATTATCAACGCTTGTAGTGTCGTAGAAACTCTCGCTGAATTGGGATGTATGGGGGCAGGGGCTATTGGAATCGCCAGTATCGCCAGCGTTGTAGCATCACCCGTAGGATTTGTTTTAGAAGGTTTAGCTTTAGGGTTGGGTGTAGGAGCGGGTGCTCTTAGATACGTAAAATATAAATTATCTAAAAAAGCTTAAAAACACGATGAAATTAGAGTTTTAGCTTTATCTAAACTCAACACCATCAACAGTTACGTTTCAAAAGCGATTGAAGATGGTGTTATAAACCAAGAAGAATTTAATTTAATCGTTAATGAGCAAAAAATGTACTCTGAGATGAAAGAAAATATTCGTAACAACTCTAATAAAGATACAGCTTTACCTGCTAAAACAAAAGTAAAAACCACCGATGCAGATAAGGAAAACAAATTCTTATAGAAAAACTTATGAATTTAAAATAACCTCAACTGTAAATAAATCTTATTATAATAAAAAAAACACCTATAGCGCCAGTATCGTTAAACGCAAGACCACCACCGTATAATTCAAATTATTAAATTTGTTTTTAACAACAACTCTTTCTTCACTAAATTATAATTTCTTTTAACTATTCCATCGACGCGAGTTAAATAATGCATTTTTAAAATAATATCACATTTTGTACATATATTTGTTTTTGCTTTTGTACCTTGTTTACACCTTTTGCAAGCATCAGTCTCATATTGTCCTCGTCGCATACGTAGCATATGCAACCCACAAAATACCTCGCCGTAAGCACTTAGTCTACAACACTTGTCCGTTTTCCCAACTAAAAGCCATTTGCATGGAACGAGTCTTTCTAATCTTTTCGTTGACATCTCCTCTTTACTATTAATCTAGATAATATTTTTTGTTTTTTTCAATTTTTTCAGCTAAAACTAATATCTTTTAATACATACTCCTACTAATACCCAGCTAACATTTTGTAATCTTAAAAACTCTCTTGTGACGTTATCAAAAAATTTGATGACGTCACGCTTCATCCATCCCCATTTTTTTAATCTCATCTAACAACATAAAAATGATTTATAAGTATGAGAGCCACGACCCCTCCCCATCTTAAAATATTGATGACGTCATCAATATACCATCCCTCTTTTTATCTTACCTCAACCACGCCTATTTTTAGGTACTTGGGTCAAAACCAGCATCTGACCTCGTGTAACCCTCTTAACCTTTGACCTATTAACCTTTGACCTCTTAACCTTTGACATCCAGTAGTATGTCAGATGCTGGAACGGAGCGCAGCGGAGTGCTTCTGGCCCACGAGCGGAGCGCAGCGGAGTGAAGTGGGCCAGAACCAGCATCTAACATACTACTGGAAAAAATACTTGGTTGTAGCACCTGGGGATCAAAAATCAGCTGAAAATTCCTCCATTTGTGTAGTTTCCGGAGAAAAAATCAATTACTCCTCTTGTGCACAAACATGTGCTTTTGTTTACAACTTTTTCCAAAAACCCAACCCCAATAATTCATTGCGCGCTCAATTCCAATAAGGCTTATTGCTGACCACACTGCTGATTGTGAGACTTAACAGCAAAGTA
The DNA here is from genome assembly GCA_029582265.1 of Zoroaster sp. YZ-2022. Classification (NCBI taxonomy): domain Eukaryota; kingdom Metazoa; phylum Echinodermata; class Asteroidea; order Forcipulatida; family Zoroasteridae; genus Zoroaster; species Zoroaster sp. YZ-2022. The sequence continues at coordinate 14,670,458 of CM055817.1, read as the reverse complement.
ATACCTCAGGCTTATACGCACTGTGTGTGTGTGTATTGCTGACCACACTGATGATTGTGAGACTTAAACAGCATAGTGATGTAACTCAGTCTTATTATACGCACTGTGTGTGTGTATTGCTGACCACACTGTTGATTGTGAGACTTAAACAGCATAGTGATACCTCAGGCTTATACGCACTGTGTGTGTGTATTGCTGACCACACTGCTGATTGTGAGACTTAAACAGCATAGTGATTCCTCAGTCTTATACGCACGGTGTGTGTATTGCTGACCACACTGCTGATTGTGAGACTTAAACAGCATAGAGATGTACCTCAGTCTTATTATACGCACTGTGTGTGTATTGCTGACCACACTGCTGATTGTGATTCCTTCTCACTCTACATAATTCCAATGAGGAATACATGCACAATGCCAAGCCTATACACGTACGATCGGATATATTAAGTTCACTAATTAGATCACAAACTTCTAGGCTAAAAAAATATTGGTAATTCAACAGACTTCGAAATAGAGCAATATATATTAGAAACATTAAATAATCATTGGTTGTACTCACGTTTATTAAAAAGACACGAAATTAGGAAATTTATGGTAATTTGGTTGACAATCACAGTCACACACACATGTATATATACGTACATATGCACAGACTCTTGAGGGCGCTATTTACTTTGCCCTCACATCGAGATTGCTTTTCCACACTTGATCATGATCTTATGTTTTTAATGATCTTGAATTGAACATAAAAATATTTTTTACATTTGTTTAATAAAAATATTTCAAATGATATAATTTTTAGAAGCTCTGAAAACTTTTAATTAACATTCTTGAAAGACCAATAAAGGTGATTGACATTTTTGCAAAAAGTAGACCTACTTTTTAAATTTTGAAATGTGTAGCAACATACTTCCGTTGATATAGTCTCTATTCAGTTCCAGCATCTTACAAGATAATCTTGCACTGAAACAAACTGAAATCCCAAACTTAGGTGCTGTTTTAATTTTGATACAATGAATATATGAACAACTCAAAAAGTTTTTCTTTTTCAATTTTCTTTTTTTTTTCTGATTGGATAAATTCAGAAATAATAACAATAAAATTGGAGGAAATAATTATTTTACCTGCACATTTTCCTCCAACACATAGAACCAGTTTTGCCATGGAGGATGTCATCAGTAGTACCGTGGATGTTATTATATCTGCCTTTATTGTACTTTTGGTTAACAAACAATTTTGGGTCAAAATATTTAAAAATCATGTGTTTGGAACAAATTGACCAAAAATATTGCTTATAGCGCAGTGGTATTTTAAATGTTTTCACATTTGAAGACACCATTTGTGCCAAATTTCATGGCTAACGGACAAAAAATAAGGAAGTTATGGAAAACAAATTCTGACCAAATAATTATTAGGAAAAATTACCAAAAAAGGGTTTTGCGACACTTAACAGTGACCAGTATGAATGTTTTCATCGATAGATTGCGTGAAACTGAACATGCCTACGAAAATCAGCTGTTGAACAGAGACAACACGGAGGGGGCACAATGACCCCCCTCCCCAGGTTTGAGAACGAAAGAAATCCTAGGTTTATAGCGTTAAGCGTCTTTTTAACGTCTGTTTCAACTACATGTTATTGTTTTCTATGGGAAACTATGGAAGACAAAGACAAAGCAAGAAGCAGTCGGACTATGGACTAATGTTAATTAACATGTGTCTCCAAAAGCCAAAAACATGCTAGGCCTATTACAAGTTACCCAATCATGATCGGGTTTTTGATAGCGTGTAAACACAAGGAAGTATGTAAGTATGATTATCAATTGATTTATGATTAGGTTATGATTATGTAAAATAAAATATGTAGGGTTTTGATATGAGGTTTGTGGGAATGATGTGAGCACTTTTGGGCATCTCCTTTGAAGGAACATTTACTACTGGGAGTTTGGGATGTGACTCTTGAGCACGCAAAATAAAAATGTCCATGGGTGAAGTCTGGTTTGAAAAAATGAAGTCCTGCAACTTCAACGGTAACGATCATTGATGGACCTTGTTGATGACATTGCAAATAATTGCATTGAGACGTCTGAACAGAAATATGATGGTAAAATCACGAATTTGTTGGTGACGTGGTGTTTATAACAGTAGTCTCCCCTCCTCTGAATTGAAGGCGCTCCTTTGAGTGATTACACTGGTCTACAGCCAAAATAATTCCGAAACAAATTAAGTCAAACTTGACTAATTATGAGTCACTGACAATGGAAATGATTCTTAAAATTGTTGATTGGCTCTAGTTTTCAAGATATGGCACCGTGTCAGACTACAAGAGACAAGCCAAGAAGCGCAGAGTAGACACTGAATAAGGACTGAACTATGAACTGATACATAGTAAGTGTTACATAAATAGGGCAGGTGACATAATATGAAGTGAACCAACCATAAACACATGAAAAGACCTAGGTTTACAATTCATGATTAAAAATCTGCTATGTATAGTACGTAAAATGTAAAAACATAAATATCTTGGAAACAGTAGCCAATCAGCATTTTAATTGTCATATTTGAATTCAGCACATCAAAGTCCATAATAAATAGCACATTTTATCACCGAAACAGACAACTTAAAAAAGAAAATTACCAGTGTTATTAACATGGTTGTGCGAAAGCCTCTCGTTGTGCAGACAAAGTAAACAGCACCCTCAAGAGTATGTACATTCACGCTTGTAATCATTTTATGTACAAGTCATTCTCTGTTTCATTGACTGTGATTGTGACCCAAATTACCATAATTTTTCTAATTCCGTGCGTCCTTTAATGAACGTGAGTACAATCAATGATTTGTTAATGTTTCCAGTTTCATAATATATATTGATCTTATCCAAGTCTGTTTAATTACCGAGATTTAAGTCCAGAAGTTTTGTCCTAATTGGTGAAGTTATAATTAGCATTTAACTGATGTTCCAATGATGTGTTCCTGACATGATTCTACGAATAAACAATCAAACGAATCAATACTATTGTCTCTGTGTGCTACCCTTCGAGCTATCCCTTTAATTCACCGAGTGAACCAATCAATTCTTCACATGGTCCTTCGAGCCGGATTCAATGGAAACTGAGAACATAAATCCAACACCTGTCAATGATACCCATGCAGCAGACAAAACCCGTGTCACTGAGCCAGCTGTCCCTCCAGCTACCAGGGCACATCCATTTCCAGTCACTGTCACCATCGTTAACTCGTTCTCGATCATCTTGGGACAGACGTGTTCCTGCACACCTTCACGATTTTATTCTTGGTCACCAACCTTCCACTAACAGAGCAGATGATGGACATAGTTTCAAATCCAGTCGAACAGGATCACATTCACAAAGGAGAAGGAATTCGTCACATTCACACTGCAGCGATTACTCCAACTGGAGTAAAACATCCATCACTTCAAGGCTGAGTGACTCTCAGTCAGCAAAGCTCACACAACAGCGAAAACAAGCAGAACTTGAGGAATTGAAACTTCAAATTGAAGAAGATCAGGCAGCTGATGATGAGCTACGTCAATTGGATGACCAAGCCTATGCTGCACGAGTAGCCAGCGTAAAACTCTCAACACCCGACTCTCCAGACAAAGGAGACTACGTGAAGTAGAACAGCAGCTGGAGGAGGCACGGCTCATCACAGCCATGGTCAGTAGCAATCCCGAGGCAGAACAAAGGGATGAGCAACCTCAATGTGTGACTCCATCTTCCATCAACAGAACCGCCAGTGGTGGTCCTAAGCAATTAGAAATGAGTACCAACATTGGAGGCCAGAGATTTATAGACACCACCTCGTCTGACCCACACACTGGAAACCAGTCAACCACTGTGAACCCCGGAGAAAAACTTGATTTAGCCAACTGTAGTGAAGTCCCTGCATGTGTACCAGCACACACCGCTGCTCAGAACCCCCATGAAGATCGTCAGCAGAAAACTGGAGAACGTAAAAGTACCTTTGGAGCAACCACCGTCTGTACAGGCTCCCCGTCTGAAGGAACTCCGGTGTCCTCGCAACCTGCGTCTACACAACCTCCCTTCACGACTACACTGCCGCAGATGTTTGGTTGAGCACCACCCTACCCAAATCATGGTGCACAACCATTCCCATATGCTACACCATTGAATGCATGGCCAACGTATGGACATGTACCACCAATGCCCAATGCCACGGATCTGCTGATTGCATCTTCATACAGCATACCCGGGCCAACACTTCCTACCTTCAGCAGCGGAAAGGAGAAAGATTTTGCTCTCCTCAAGATGGCACTGGATAATCTGGTCAATATTCATCCCCACCTCACCGAGCCATACAAATACCAGGTCTTACTTGGTAAACTCAGCAGGAACATCAGGAAATTAGCTGAGGCCTTCATGCATAAGGACAAGCCTTACACTGCAGCATTACAAGCTCTGAAGGAAAGTATGGGCAGCCAAAGCAACTAGTACAGAGCGAAATTGGAGCCATCTTGAGTATGCCCCACGTGAAGTACGGTGACAGCGAAGCTTTTGATACCTTTGCCCTCGCCATCCACTCCCTGGTTGGGATGCTGAAATCTCTCGAGGGAGAAAACGGATACGAATTAAGATGCGATTCCCATGTCGACCGGCTCCTAAGCAAACTGCCTCCAAGCAACAGAGACAGCTTTGTGGAACACTGCATCAACAAGGAAATTCTGAAAGCAGATTCCGACACAACATACACACTTACTCACTTCGCTAATTGGCTGCAAACTAAGTCACGTGCAAAGCGTATTGCCAGCCAATAGAAGTCACATTCATTCAGCCGATAAAAAGGACAAATTCTTGCAGAAGAAGAATCATCCTAACCCCACAGCTGTGTTTGTAACAAATGCAAACAAGCAGTATACTTCCTCCAAACAGAGGAGTCAAGACAAGCCTAAGGCATATGTTGCATGTGTTGCAGGTTTTTTTTAGGGTGCAAGGCATATTGTCCTCACTGCAACAACACCGAGCATTACCTTAATGGCTGTCCTGAGTTCAAGAAGCTAACAGTTGAAACATCATCAACTGGATCAAGGAGAAAACGAGGTGCTGGAGATGTGGACGCTCTCACAAGCCAGAGTGTTGCACCCTAAAAAAAACACCTGCAACACATGCAAGGAACTGCACCTGACTGTCCTTCATGAAGCGATCCAGAATGGAGCTAGTAAGGTATATGCAGTGGGAGCAGTCACACAAACCCTTTTCATCGACCAACCTTCTAGACCACATAATGTCATGCTGAAAGTGGTAGAAGTTCTGCTACTGGATGACAGTTCCATGAGAACCATTATTCTGGCGCCAGCCACCCAGAGACTGAAACTTACCGGGATGGAGGAAAATATACTCCTGGCTACAGTGCGTCATAAGCCATTCCTATGTGCTGGGCAATCAGTCAACCTGCAGGTGTCATCAAAAAACAATTCGAACATCAGATACCCCATTAATGGAGCCTTCACTGCAGATAACTTGTGCCTCTCAGAGTATTCCTATCCTGTTGAAGCCCTCAGGAAACGCTGGCCACACCTACAAGGAATTCCACTTTCCCCAATTAACAAGGCCTGCCCGCTAATCCTGATTGGTTCCGACTATGCTGATCTCATCCACCCGATACAACCGGTTCGCTTTGGCCCGGGAGGAGCACCAGTAGCAGTATGTACGAAACTCGGCTGGTCATTATAGGGTCCAGCAAACATGCTTAAACGCCAATCAGACAAAGAACAGTGTTTGTTCACTGCGATGTTGCCTCCAACCTCAGATCTGCTTCAAAATGTTGAGAGACTCTGGCAGACAGACGTACTACCTTAATCTGGGAAGCAAGTGACTCGCTCCAAATAAGACATAGCAACACTTGAAGCTAAAACCGTCAGAGTAGAAGTTGATGGAGTCCACCGCTACGCCACTCCTCACTACATGCCAAGGATGAAACCAACTTCAAAGCTAGCAAAGATGCCGTTATGCTAAGCCTCAAGCGAAATGGAAGACATCTTCAAAGGTTACCAGATGTAGCTGAAATCCACAATAACCTTATCAAGAAACTAGTTGACACTAGCTTTGTGAAAATCATCAGTGATGAAGAGGCCCAGAAAACGGAAGAGTCCTAGTACATTCCTCATGTTGTCGAACACAACGGAAAGCACCGCTTGGTGTTCAACTGTTCATATGAGTTTGCAGGAAAAGCCCTCAACAATCACCTGCTACCTGGACCCACACTGGGTGCATCACATCTTGGTGCATTTCTCCGATTTCGCCAACACCCTGTCGCCATATCCGGCGACATCCAAGCCATGTTTCATCAAGTGAGACTATTATCTGAAGACAAGCCTTTACTTCGTTTTGTGTGGCGTAATATGAAGCAAGACATCGAGCCAGAAATCTATGAGTGGCAGGTTCTACCTTTCGGCACAACTTGCAGCCCGTGTTGTGCCACCTTTGCACTACGCAAACATGTCACTGACCACAAGGAGGCAAATGAAGATGTTGCTCGTGCAGTTGATCAGGCCTTCTACATAGATAATTGCCTCGATAGTACCCCTACTGTATCAGAAGCCAAAGAACTTGTGACAAGGATGCGAGAGGTGCTTTCAACCAGTGGCTTTAACATCAGACAGTGGGCCAGCAATATCCTATCGGTAGTGGAGGATCTTCCATCTCACTCCCGATCAGAAGGCTACGAGCTATGGCTAGTCTTCGACCAGAATGACTCACCCGAAGCTACCCTGGGATTACAATGGCAATGTGCTACCGATGAGCTCAGTTACAGACACAGACCCACCGAGTATGAGAAACTCAACTTGCGAACAATCTACAAGATTCTCGCCAGCCAGTATGACCCTATTGGTTACATATCCCCCTTCACAGCACGTGCCAAGGTACTGGTGCAAGACCAGTGGAAAACCAAAAGAGAATGGGATGACCCCCAAGAACCAGGAGAAATTCGTGACCAGTGGCTCACTTGGGAACAAGAGCTCTCCGACCTTCTCTTGTCAGACTGCCAAGATGCTACACACCATTTGATGTCAACACAGTGACAGCTCACTGACAGCTTCACATTTTCTGCGATGCATCTGAACAAGTATATGGGTCAGTCGCTTACCTCCGCACCGAAGATGACAAGGGAAACCTCAATGTTAGCTTTATCATGTCTCGATCCAGAGTGGCACCGAAACGGCAATTGTCAATGCCGCGTCTTGAGTTATCTGCAGCTCTGACTGGTGCACAACTTGCTGATCTACTCAGCAAAGAGCTAACCCTACCAATCCAGAAGATCATCATGTGGAGTGACTCCACCACCGTTCTTCGATGGTTGCAGTCTGACTCGTGCAGATACAAGGTGTTTGTTGGAATGCGTGTCTCCGAAATTCAGACCCTTACTGATTTACAGAACTGGCAATATGTCAACACAGCGAACAACCCAGCAGACGACATCACTCGAGGCAAGTCTGTGACAGAACTCTGTGAAGAGTCAAGATGGAAGAATGGTCCCCCGTTCCTTCACCAGCCACCTCACCAATGGCCGTTGAGCCCATTAGCTGAACCGCCAGAGGATCCTAATGAACTGACGAAGTCAACCTTCTGTGGAGTAGTAATGGTTCAAACTCCACTGTTGTCAGAAATCGAATGCTGCCAGAGTTAGAATGCTCTCATCCAGGCATTCAAACAACACCCCGATGAGGCGGCCCCAGAAGAAAACCCTCCGATGATGACAGCTGAGCAGCGAGAGACCATAGAGAATCTGCTGTATCTCCGAGTTCATCAGGATTGCTTCACACAGGAAGTCTTAGCCTTGAAGTCCGGAAGGGAGCTTCCATCAGGGAGCCGATTGACCCAGCTGGATCCTGAGTATGACCAGACCTCAGGACTACTGCGGGTTGGTGGGCGGTTACGGCGAGCAGAGGACCTGTCTGTTGATGTCAAACACCCGATAGTTCTTGACCCCAGTCATCACATCACCAAACTACTCATCCATAACTATGACGAGAAACTTCTTCACCCAGGGTCAGAATGCATTCTTGCAGAAATTAGGCGTAAGTTCTGGATCCTACATGGCCGAGAAGCAATCCGTCATCACCAGCGTCAGTGTGTGGACTGCCGCAAGTGGCGTGCTAAACCTGAGGTACCCAAGATGGCTGACCTGCCACCATCCAGACTCCGACTTTACAAGCCAGCATTCTATTCAACTGGAGTAGACTGTTTCGGCCCCATGACAGTGAAGATCGGCCGTCGAGTTGAGAAACGTTGGGGAGTCGTTTTCAAATGTATGACAACCCGTGCCATGCACTTGGATCTGTTGGAGAGCATTGACACTGATGCCTTTCTGATGGCCTTCCGACGCTTCATATCCCGTCGAGGGAAGCCCTACGAACTTCTCTCCGATTGCGGAACTAACTTCAAAGGTGCTGAAGCTGAGCTCAAAGAAACATTCACTTCCATGGAGCCAGCCCTCACTAAACAGCTCGCTGACCAGAATGTACGGTTCCGGTTCAATCCTCCTTACGCTCCTCACTTTGGCGGTACCTGGGAGAGAGAAGTCAAGTCCATCAAGGACGGGCTGAGAGCTGTATTAGGAGACCAGTCAGTAGCTGAGCCTGTACTTCAGACTGTCCTGGTTGAGGTAGAAGGTATCCTCATCTCAAAACCCTTGGGTTATGTCTCGTCAGATGTAGCTGACATTGATCCGATGACTCCCAACATGCTGTTGATGGGGCGGCTTGATCCATCGCTTCCTCCAGTGGTCTACACTGCAGATGAGCTGCTGGGACGACGACGGTGGCGCCACAGCCAGGTGCTCACTGATCAATTCTGGGCACACTTCATCAAGTACTACCTGCCTGGTCTTCAGCTCCGCCGAAAATGGCAGAAGGATGCAAGGGACTTAACCTGTGGTGATGTTGTCATGATAGTTGACCCCCAGCTGATCAGATCACAGTGGCCTGTCGGGAGAGTATGTGAGACGTACCCAGGCAGCGATGGTCACGTACGAGCTGCTAAGGTGCAAGTCCGTGACAAAGTGTATAGCAGACCAGTTGCCCGACTTGTCAGACTACCCAGGTGTAACAACGAAGGAACGGATGACTCACAAGATAACGACCAAATGGACATTCACTAATTTGAGACTTTCTTTGTTTTCCACATTAGGGATCCAAATGTGGGGGCGGCTGTGCGAAAGCCTCTCGTTGTGCAGACAAAGTAAACAGCGCCCTCAAGAGTCTGTACATTCACGCTTGTAATCATTTTATGTATACATCATTCTCTGTTTCATTGACTGTGATTGTGACCCAAATTACCATCATTTTCCTAATTCCGTGCGTCCTTGAACGTGAGTACAATCAATGATTCGTTAATGTTTCCAGTTTCATAATATATATTGATCTTATCCAAGTCTGTTTAATTACCGAGATTTAAGTCCAGAAGTTTTGTCCTAATTGGTGAAGTTATATGATTATGTGTATAGGCTATACGCACCGTTGTATATGTATTTCTCATCGTAGTAGGTACGTTTTAGTAAACTCATAAACTCCTTTATTTCACATTATATTACAGAACCACGGTTTACATCACTGTTTCCAACACAGTTATCCAACGACTGCATCACCTAGTAAATAACTTGGGTCACACAAACCATCAAGCCTCATAATTAACTGATATTCCAATGATGTGTTCCTGATGTGATTCTACGAATAAACAATCAAACGAATCAATACCGTTGTCTCTGTGTGCTACCCTTCGAGCTATCCCTTTAATTCACCGAGTGAACCAATCACTTCTTCACAATGGTCACATTGAGGGGCGGGGAAATTTTTCACGCATACCATGCCTTCAACATTTCTCACGACTACCCCTCCCCCAACATTTCTCACGCATACCCCCAGCCCTCCCCTCGTTGAGTGTTTTGACTGATCGAGGTGTTCAATTAACTTTTGCTAAGTGGTAAATTGTAGGCCCACTTCCATTAGTTTGTGTATGCTATGCATCCCACTCCATTATAATTGTATTAATGATTACACACTTGTTTGCGGTACATTTGTGTTTGTTAGATCGGTAAATTTGACCGAAAAGTGTTTTGTTCCCCCCCCCCCCGCAAATACTGCACTGGCAAGTCGAAAAATAATTACCGTATTGACACATGACGTAAATGATTATGAAGGGATGTAAAATGACTATAATATTATTAACTACGTATTAAAACTGTAGTATAAGGAATAACAAATGAAGCGTTGGCGAGTCATGATTGTAACACTTGTAGCAATTGTTATTATGGATGCACGTCACTAAATAACAAGAAATGGTGACCAAATTCATATGCAGTAAATTATTTTGTCCACAATTATATTCGTTTGAGGGACTGTGTAAAAGTGGCCCAATATCATGACCTTGGTTCCTTGACTTCCTTGAATGTGTGAGTATTTTTATATTGTTGCAAATTTAGCGCCTAGGTCCATGAAAATCGTCCACATTTTTTAGTTTGATAACAACTGCTAGATGATCGGTGAGACCTGTGGTATTTTATTATAAATTTCTTCAATTTGATCACACATGGTAGGAGACATAACGATGTAGTCAATTCTACTAGGTTGTTTAGTCCCATGATGAAAATGTGTGCATCCAGGATTGCTGGGGTACCGGTATAGTTTGTGCCAAATATCAGAAAGATTCTTTCTTGTAGAAGGTTAGAGAATATACATTTACTTGTATCCTTTGTGTGTTTGTTGTCGATGTTGCAATCGAAATCCCCTCCAATAATCCATTGATAGTTTTCATTAATACGTTCCAACATATCATTGAAAAATCCAACTCTGAAGTAAACTGCATTGGGGGCGTAAACAGAAGCAAGGGAAACATTTTTTTTCCATTCCACATAATATCCCCATGAATCATCAACCTTTTTGGTCTTTGGTAATATTAGTCAAATGTAATCCACATTTGTTAGAAATGAAAATATCTATACTGCTTTAGAATGGCGGGTACCGTGACTAAAATGAATTTCTCCTGCCCACTGTTTACGCCACACACATTCATCTTCCTCCTCACTGTGAGTTTTTTGGATGAGAGCAATGTTGAATTTTCTACGATTTAAGTACCGTAATCAAAGAGGACATTATTTCGTTTGAAATTATCTCTCATCCAATTCGCATTGATTGTCGCTACTGTAAGCGTGTTAAGGAAAATCATACTAAGGATGAAATGTAAACTGTTCTTCATTGCGTGGCTATTGCCCCTGTTCAGCATTTTGTTTACGGACTCAACAATATTTCACTGTTTGGCTGTATTCTACTAACTATACACTGCCCAGCAATAATACGGTATGTGTAACAAATAATATTTTTCACTTATTAGGCGAACAAAAGAAAGTCTCTGGTTTTTGGTGTCCGCGCGCGTCGCCTCAAACCTGCACGTTAAACATAATCATTACAATTGATTTAATTTTGCCGTACACCGACGTGTGTATCTCCCGATGCAAGAATTTCACCAATCTATAAATAATCGTTACAACTTGACGGTTATTGTATAGTTGGTTGATCTTAAACGGCGAGGAAGAGTGCTTCTGTTGATGGTATGGACCGGCGGGGTGATGTTTTCTGCCCACTACTTATTGCTGATAATTTTGGTGCGTTTGCCAAACTCTCGCTGTTTGAAGCTAGTTTTTGATCTGCTGATTTTGATCTACAACTGCTGTTACAGTTGTACTTAAATATTAGCACACTCTCTTTTCGATGTTCCCTCTCGCAGATCGTTAGATATTCTCCCCCTTCTTCACACACTCTCACTTGAAACCAGAGGCTCATTACACGCAAAATATCGATTTGCTCCTGAGACGTAGGCCTAATAGGCTTCGCATGGCAAAGCCTATTTTGTACAAGTCTAGCTTTCCATTCCAAGTTTATGCTTAATCTTATATTATGTCTGTAACGCAGTTTTGACTGGCGAATGATATTGTTGTGGCTTTTGAGGTTTATGGATGAAATCTGGGCATCTCCCTTGCGCAGTTCGTTCAATGTTGGCATATGCCAGTTATTAGGTGTTCGGGTATGTACCCGAAACACCTATTGTTTTTGTTCGTTTTCTTTTCCTTCTCCTTCTTCTTCTCCGGATCGATTGTCTACAAAAAAACACATAGGCCTACTTGTAAACTTCACATGAACTTGAAACTTGACATATACTTAGAACATAACGCGTAGATGAAACTAGAGTTATGACGTCATGATGAGGTAATCATATATCGAATTACGATAAATCAAAGTTTAATATTTAAAAAAATCATATCAAGGGATCTGAAAAATCAATACATTTCCTGATTTAGTCGGGGAAAAATATGTAGTTTATCATGAGTGTAAAGAGTGTGAAATATGTGACATTAGAGACGAGGATATGTTTGAGTTTGATATTTATTTTTACTGAAAACACGACATATTTGTAAAAAAAGAAACACACTTTTCGTGAAAATTACACACAATCCAGAATGTTAATTCCACTACGTCCGCAATACTCAATCGAGTGGGCGGGGCATCGAAAATAGTCCGGCCGGCGGAACGGTAATACTGTTTGTCGCCCTCTATCGGAGAAACAGATACTGAAACACACTTTTCGTGAAAAATTACACGCAATCCAGAATATGTTATTTCCACTACGTCCGCAATACTCAATCGAGTGGGCGGGGCATAGAAAATAGTCCGGCCGGCGGAACGGTAATACTGTTTGTCGCCCTCTATCAGAGAAACAGATACTGAAATATTTTAAAAACCAAAACCATCGTCCATTTTAGCGAGTTGTATGGTTATATTTCCTGATTTACTCAGAAAGAAACTGTATTTTTATGAAAATAAAAGAGTGTGAAATAATTTATGTGATATTACTGATGATGAAGTTGTTTGAGTTTGACATTAGTTTGGACAGGAAGTAAAGGTCCTTCTTCAGACGATCGATTGTTTACAAAAAACACATACTTGCAAACTTCAGATGAACTTGAAACTTGGCATATACTTAGAACTTAACACGTAGTTGAAACATAATTTGTGACGTAATTATTAGGTCATCAGATATCGAATTACGATAAATCAAAGTTTAATAATTAAAAAAATCATATCTCAACAACCACAAGAGGTAAATTCACAATTTTTGTACCATTGTACAGATCGTTAATTGCCAACAAATATTTACAAAAAGGTGACCCCAATTTGACCTTGCTTCCTGTCCAAACTGATTTGACCTTACTTCCTGTCCAAACCGGAAGTCAAAGTTTAATAATTAAACAAATCATATCTCGACAACCACAAGAGGTAAATTCACAATTTTTGCACCATTGTACAGATCGTTAATTGTCAAAAAATATTTACAAAAAGATGACCCCAATTTGACCTTAATTCTGTTCCAAACCGGAAGTCAAAGTTTAATATTTAAAAAATCGTATCTCAACAACCACAAGAGGTAAATTCAAAATTTTTGTACCATTGTACAGATTGTCAAAATAAATTTACAAAAAGATGACCCCAATTTGACCAAGCTGCCACACGTGGCAAACGATCGCCACAAACTTTATTAATGACAACCGATTGCCGGAAGTTCTTGCATATTTTCCTCCTCTTATGAAGGCACGTTCAAACGGAATAATTTCTTATGATAATTGGTAGGCCTACCTTTACCAAGTTTACATAAAATAAATGTGTATTGTGCCTAAAATAATTTGGTGATTATGTAATCGGGTAATTGCCATTTTAAAGATTGTACCCTCCCCCCCCCCCCCCAACAACAAGACATTATGATCCAAGATGAGCATTTTCTATTACATAATCTGAGTGGAGGTTGAACATGTCTCCATGGGCTGCCAACCCTTCATACAAACCTGTGCAGCTCCACTGACAGTTTGGCAAAAGAAAAAAGGTAAAGGGTTTGTTTACCCTTTTGCGTTTTTCGTTTTGGTTTTTAGTAAAAGGGGAAAAACGGTAAAAGGTTTGTAAACCTGTTGTATATGTTGTTTTAAGGGTAAAATGGTTTATTTTTATTTATTTTTTATTATTACATTTACACTGGCAATCAAATTACATCAATTAAATATAAAACCAAAATCCTAAAGACAGAAATACACAAAAATTAAGCCAGTGAGAGGTACGATAGAACAGGTGACCAGCACCTGGCCATCGTACCACAATAAACCCACTAAACATTATACCTCATTACACCCCCTCCCGTTACACCACTGGAGGGCTGCTGAAGCAAGTTAGGACGTTTACCCTTTTACTCTTTGTTAAGTTATGAAAGCAAAAAGGATATTCGGTTTGTTTGACCGTTTTCTGTGTCCTGTTCTTCAAAACGGTCAAGGAAATAATGGTATGTACCAGTGGCGTAGCAGAAGGGGGCCAGAGGAGGGCAGAAATTTGGGCTTTTGAGAGAGAGAAAAACCATTATAAGCAAGGAGAAGATAGGCCCTAAACATATATATAAACATGAGAATTGCTGATCATTCCGACAGCCCATAATTCAGACTGTCAATTTATCCAACATTAAATTCAGCCTAGGTCTACTATTAAAACTGCCCGTTAATATTGCTCCGACCAGTAGCGTAGATGATGAGGGGAGGGGGTGGCCCCTGGCCCGCTTCTGACATACATTTTGGGGAAAAAGACTGTTTACATGTACAGAAAATACTACTTAAATATGTTTACTGCCCAATACAAATTGATAAGAAAAACTGATAAGACTTGTGTCCCCCATTCATAATGTTGAAGAAAACAAACGGGGTTCCCATTAGAGGCTGCATGATACAAATATGAAGTATGAAGGACTTCCTGGAGGATCATCCCATGAATGGATGCTGCAGGATTAGTTCGTTGAGGCGCACAGGCGGGAACTATGAGACTAGGATCCTAGGGGTTGGGGGAGAGGAGTGTGTGCTCACTGAACTGAATCAGTTGTTAACAAGCACAGGGGGATGGAGGGTGCTTGAAGTTTGCTGGGGCTGAGTGGAACACATCGATGCCTGCTCGTCGGAGGATGCGTTGTAGTTTGTGAGACGTCGAACCTAGATAGAGGAGACAAGCAGAAAGGGTTAGATTACTTACCTTGCTTTAGGGGTTTGGAACCGGCTTTGCTGTGCTGATCTTGCTGGGATTGTAACCGTTGCGTTTGAGGGTGGTTCGGATGTGCTGTAGTTCCTTGGGAAGGCTGTCCTTGTCACAAAATGTTGTAGGCGCGTTGTACGAGGGTACGGTTGACCGATGACTTGATGCTTGGGTGATGGAAGGAGCGCTGGTTCAGGTACCGATCTGTGTGCGTGGTCTTTCTGTAGACGTTGTGGTGTAGGGAGCCGTCTGGGTTTCTGGAAATGCCAACATCAAGGAACGCGATCTTGCCGTCTTCTTCTGTTTCCATGATGAACTTGATGCCCGGGTGTTGCTGGTTGAGATGTTGTAGAAAATCCTGGAGTGTGTCTCTGCCATGTGGCCAAACCACAAAGCTGTCATCCACGTATCGGAGCCACAGCTTGGGTTGGAGGTCGGCGGTGTTATGAGGGAAGAGTTTTCAAACTCTTCCATGAAAATATCAGCAAGGACCGGGGATAGAGGAGATCCCATGGAGGTCCCAGCTGTCTGCTCGTAGAACCTGCCCTGAAACTGAAAACAACTTGAGGAGACACATGTTAGTAGCAAATCATGAATTTGGTCAGGGGTGAGTGATGTGCGATCATCAATTAACAAAATATTTTGCAATATGACATCAGATATATTGAAACAAATGTTTTCCTACACCATGGATGATGGTGTTTGCCATAATTCTAATATATAGTGGTGTTATCAGTTGGACCGTGGAAAGGGTTATTTTTAAAGGCTCTTACTTCAAACATACAGGCTCAAAAGGGAATATGACCCCCCCCCCCATCATAATTTTCTTTTAATCAATCAAAATGGTGTTTGTACCTACTCTTGCAGCGTGAATAACGAACAGACCATTGTCCCATAATTATCTATATCCATTATCCCCTGTAATCTGCACCCCAAATTAATATGTACAACAAATATTGAAAAGAAGAAAAAAATATCAATGATCAGGTTGTAGGCCCAACTGCAACTACAATGAAATATAACCACTATGCCTTGTTTGATACATCTTTGTATTGGGTGTAAATTACTGATTGTAATCATGTTAGTGTTGGCCAGAGTGAGTGGTAGCAAACTGGATAAGTCAATGTTGAGCAACTGTACTGTAACAGGGTAGCTAATGTGTGTTTCTGCAATCTGCGGTACACTTTGGGCCTAATTCCAGTTTTATTTTCAATTAGACTTGCATATCCATCTGTATTTTTTCACACGTATTAAACTAGTGGTTACAAATTAAACATTATGCATTACAGCTACACGTACTAACCGTGTTTATATGAGATTGACTTTTTGTCCAAAAACAATCTGATTAATTTATCAAAGAACATTTATCTCTATCAAAACTGCACTTTTTAAAGTGCATTTAGAATTATAGAACAAATCAATTACAAAAGGATTTTACTTTTATACTTGATTTGTTCTAGCATTTTCTAGAATTAGCAAATAGAAACACATGGCCACAAGCCATGTGTTATAACCCCATAAGTGGGGTTATCAATGAATAATTATTTTGCACATGAGGTTATTGGATTGGTTAAACATACATGCATATCATAACACCAACAAAACAACAAAACAAAATAAAACAACAAACCATTATTTCTCATACCGGTTAAAATGATTAATCCAGACTACATAAGTGTTTTGATTTTTGAAATTTGGCCTTTATAGGCCGTTTGTTTTTAAATAAAATCTTCACATATGATATACGCCTTCAAACCTGGGTGGCCAGTAGCGTCTTTTGTAAAGAACATTGAAAAACGGTTTTCAGCATATTTTGTTTTAAAGCATGTTTTTGTTTTGCAGAAAATTTAATTGATTCAGCGGGGGAGGGAAGGCATGGGTGGCAGTTCCCTTCCTTACATGATTCCTGCTCCCTACCATTCCCACTGCACCCCACCCTAATCAAATACTAGAAATTGTTGCGGGATGCAAATTGAAATTTGTAAATGCTGGATGGAGCTTTATGCATGGGGCATGGCAGTTTACATAGTTTGTGTGAGTATGTGTGTGTGTGTGTGTGTGAGGGTGTGAGCTTACACACCATTCGTTGTGGGGTCCAAAACACAATGGAACAATGGTACCCCACAAGGTAACTATAGAAAATCTTGTACCCCACAGGAGAATTCTATGGAAAAGGGATAATAGAACGAACAAAGGAATACCCCACAAATCAATGTGCGTGAGGGTGTGTGTGTGTGTGTGTGTGTGTCCCTATAAATCTACTTTATACATCTCTACTTCTACGACATTTTTTGGTGCGTAAGCTTGTAGAGTTAGCGCCCTCCTGTGGCGTTCGGCGATGGATTATGTATCAAAAACGTCTGACAGCGAAACAAATTAAAAAGGGTGTACGGAATTAATTTTTGCCAATCGAAATATTTGTTTGTACTTTTACCTTTTCCTCATTAACACCACAATTTAATGAGCTAAACATCTTGATGAATCCAAGGGTAATCATACACGTCTTTAGTATGGTAATTGGGATCATTTTTGTTCAAATAAACTTAATTCGTCACAATTATGTCACACTTGTCAATGGAGAGCAGTGTATGTTGTTTTTATGTTGATACAATCAAGTATTAATTAATGAACTGGCAGAATAGCAGAAAGGCAGAATACTTTCTCATAGTATTTGACCGATCACTAATATTTCACCAAAAACATGTATGCCTTTAGGAAAATCTAAGAGCATTTGTGAAAATAACAAAATAAACGAGCTTTAATTAAATGGCTAACCATACTTTGTTTTCTCATCCTAGATATCTGCAGAACAACACAATCAGTAAACTTGCACCAAGAATATTTGATGGTTTATCAAATCTCTGGATATTGTAAGTTGTAATGTCATGAATTCCAGTCACATAGCATCAAGCCAGCGATGTCTATTTACTTAAGTTATGTCTTATGGCATTTTGTTTGTTTGTTTGTTTGTTTGTTGGGGTGTTGGGGTGTTTGTTTGTTTGTTTGTTTGTTTGTTTGTTTGTTTGTTTGCTTGCTTGCTTGCTTGCTTGCTTGCTTGCTTGCTTGCTTTTCCTAAATTGTCCTCTGTAACCTGATATGGTTTTATGAAGGTCGTTTTTATACACTTTTTATAATATATTCGTAGTTTTTGTAAATTTTAAGTTTTATTGTATAATTTGTAGACACTGAGAAACCAATTTTCATGTTTTTATCATGATACTAAAATTAAAATGAATGAAAAATGAATGAAAATGAAGATAGATAAGAGGCCTAGATGCAGGATACAAGTGGTAGCCTTATCTGTTATTAGTAAATGCAAAATAACAGTTATTGGCTTTACATTTCGATCAGGTAATTAACCCAAAGGCAATTTGGACAATATACAAACATGTATACATATAA
This sequence comes from Zoroaster sp. YZ-2022, assembly GCA_029582265.1. Lineage (NCBI taxonomy): Eukaryota > Metazoa > Echinodermata > Asteroidea > Forcipulatida > Zoroasteridae > Zoroaster > Zoroaster sp. YZ-2022. The sequence continues at coordinate 14,651,971 of CM055817.1, read as the reverse complement.
AAACACAAGCGTGAGCAGTTACTCAGGTTTGAAATGAACACAGAGAAGAAGGTACAAGAAGCACAGAAACGTACTTATTCTAGGGCTGGACAAAAGAGGGATTACATGTGAATAGATAAAACTACAGGGAGAGTGGAAGTGTTTGGCTGGAAGAAAAAACAGTTGAATAGTGAAAAGGAAAGACTCAGACAAGAAGAGTATTACAAAAGAAACAAAAAGATTAAAAAGCAAACAAATGTAAAAACATGTATTCTGTCTGTGGAGAAAGAAAAATCCAAACAACTGTTTATTTATGACTGTTTTTAGTAATTTAGGTTAGGGGAAAACAAGTGGTCCTCTCACATTAAACAATAACTCGTCTCCCTGATGTTTGCAACATGTTTGTGAAAAACGCCATAGATAAACATAAGCGTTGCCATCCAGTGATATACATGATACATGTATACGCGGTTATTGGAACCAGATCAAATTTCCCATACGCAAAGTATGGTGGCTATGAGAGGCCGCACAGATCAAAGGCGATGTTAGCTTTACGGTTGTTGCACAAACGTATAATCATCATTAAAAATACAGAAAGCAGACACAATTGCTAGAAATACTCGATGCGAGATGATTATAGCCTTGAACGATGTCTACTTTTGCCTTTTAGACTCCAATTAACTTACGCTCCAACAGTAATCATATTAAGTAATTACCATCCATTCAGAATCGGTCGGAACTATATTGTTTGTATTCATGTTTTTTTCTTTGTTTCCACGCCTTGAGCGCCCAGCAGGGTGGATATGTGCGCGCTACAAATCTTTATTATTATTATAATTCTAAAAACATGGATCCATCCCAGCCACGTATTTTACAGTCGAAGCGACGAGCATCACATTTAGTACATCAAAGGCGATGTTAGCTTTACGGTTGTTGCACAAACGTATAATCATCATTAAAAATACAGAAAGCAGACACAATTGCTAGAAATACTCGATGCGAGATGATTATAGCCTTGAACGATGCCACTTTTGCCTTTTAGACTCCAATTAACTTACGCTCCAACAGCAATCACGTTAAGTAATTACCGTCCATTCAGAATCGGTCGGAACTCCGTTGTTCCTGAAGCCACTGGATACAAAATATCACAAAGATGATTTGTATGGGGATTTTCGCATTCAGTTCGCTACTTTACATGCGTGTTCATTACACAACGGGAATGTTATTACACATTATTCTCTTCTTAAACTGTAGTGAACATCACTCCAGTTGCGTAAACTTTATTCTTCTGTGGCGATCATATTTGGTAAGTTACCAAACATAACAATTAACAAGAAAAGTTTGAATGTCTTGTCACGATTATCCAGTCACCAACACAATGAAACTGACTGAAGCTTTAACAACAACAACAACAACAACAACAACAACAACAACAACGGCGCACGTATCCACCAAACTGGTGCTCAAGGCATTGCGTATTATATTATTACCCCTGCTCATCAGGCTCATAAATCATTCCTGAAACCATCTCAGCTTAATTGCTGCCTTTTCATATGGGCTAATCAAACACAACAACCATGACATGCAACTCTGCCCTCACCGGTATACATATATCTTGATTGTCATAAAGCATGGATGCATTTACAGACATTTTACCAAACGTGTATAATGAAAGGGGGATCAAACCGTTTGTTCAAGAGCAGCGGAACAATTCTGTCTTTTTGTACTTTAATACAAAGCCATTCCTTCAAGAAGGATTTAAAAAAGCAAAAAGTGTTTGGGCTACCTTGGCTTTTAAATATGGACCTTGTGACTTCATACACTTTGCTTGACCTTTAGAGTGTCGTGGCCGAGCGGTCTAGATTACCGGACTCAAGTTCTGGTGTTAGCAGCAGAATGTGGGTTCGAATCCCGGCCGTGACACTTGTGGCCTTGAGCAAGACACTTAACCATAATTGCTTCTCTCCACCCAGGGGTTAAATGGGTACCTGTGAGCGCAGAGTTGGTTGATTAGCCCTATATGCACTGTAATGGCAGCAATTGAGCTGTATATTCCCCAGGGAGCTGAGATGGTTTCAGGAATGATTGATGAGCCTTATGAGCAGGGGTAATAATATAATGCGCCTTGAGCACCACTCAGTTGGTGGATACGTGCGCTATATAAGTCCACACATTAGAGTACCAGGGTGATTTCCCCCAGAGCCAAAGTGTGTATGTATATGTATTTGAGTTTATACATTTTGTGTTACATTTGAGATTGAATGTTTGTGTGTACGTTATTAAAAAAATTAATATAATTAAATAAATTATGTTGGTATCTCAAAATATCCGATTTTATGGTTTCTTGTTATAAACCAGGGCTGTGCCCAGCTCAGTTTGGCCTTTGGGGCTCATTGTGATGTGATGTCATTGGTCCCATCGTCTATACATCTTTTGTAATTACTCAATACTTGATACTGGATGTGGAGGTGGTGATAGTACCAAAATCCTTGGAGTGTATTTCGTCTTCGTGATCCCTGTTTCACATTAAAATGCATGCAACCAGAAGAATGCACTTTCACTGTTTTCTTGATAACGACCCAACAAAAGCTGAAACTGTCACATCGAAAGGAGTTTTCGAACTGCGCCAAACGTAAAGGACATGTACCAAAAAACCAACATCAAAGGTACTGATATTTATAATATCAGTACTTTGTGTATTTTATATAAATCATGCCGACTTTTTTCAGACATTATGAAAACTGGGGTCTTTTTTCAAACGGATAAACATTTTTAATGCAGATGTCGTCAACCTAGACACTTTTGAAATATGTATTGCTGTAGAGGATATCTCCGGTCACAATACTGTTGAAGGTGCCCAACTCATGAGAGATCTTTGGCGACTGTATATGAAGACCTTTGAAGCAAGAGCCATCCTACTATAGGAAGCGGTATCAACCTGCGTGGTCAGCATACTAGACTGCTGGACAGCAATCATTTCCTTAGCAGGGGAGAATAACTCTAAGGTCACCATAAGGTCACCATATCAGATCTACTCCTCTCGGTCTCAAATGATTATATAATTCCACAACTGGAACGAATCGGTGACAAACCTTTCGGAATTGTGAAAATGGAATGTACAAGAGATACAAACTTACCCGCTTCAAAACAGGTACCAGGATGAGTGACAACCCTTTTGACAATCCACAGGAATGGTTTCCCATAATTCTGACAGAAACAGAAAAGATCGATGTTACACCAACTGTGAACCTCGGTTCAGATGTAGGAGTATTATCAAATTTAATTAACAACAAAAATAATTTACCAATACATGGTAGAAAAGAAAGGAAAAACAGCAGTTAAAAACGAACGATGGTAACAATTAATTCAAGAAAGACCAAACTGGAATTTGGTACGGAGAAACAAAATAAAAGATATAAAAGAAGTGAAATTAAGAGATTTTAACTTATGTACCAAATATTGCCTACTCGTCAACTGTTATGGAAATGGAAATTAAAAGAATCCCCGATGTGCCCCATGTGTAACGTTGTCGATAGTTACCAATACGCCCTTTGGTTTTGCAAACACACATCAGAATTTTGGAATCAATTTATTATTTTTGTCACCTCTCGAACTGATTGTCGAATTCAACTGCCCCCAGTCTTGGACAGAACTGTTGGGACACCAGAACAAGAATCGACCAACCCCGTTTCCCTGTCCAATATTGATGTGAATGTAAGCAAATAACTTAGTATTTCTGTGCACCGTAATTCATGTTTCAATGAACGTTGATAACTGAGCACACCGAGCCAGCATTGACTGGGAACATGGGATGTTCCAACAAGTTTTCTCCAAGATTCGTGCAGCGTTTACTTGTAGTGATTAGTAGTATATGAGGCGCTTTTCGGACCCCGTTGGTGGAGCGAAAATGTGCAAAATAAGTGTGGTGCAAAAATGTGCAAAATGAGTGCAAAAATGAGTGTGTTTTGTGGTGCAAAAATGTGCAAACTTGTGTTGAGTAGTGTTAGCGCGCTATCGCGAGAGGGCGGGCTTTAAGTATGACGTCCGTGACGTCATACTTATTTCCCACGAAGTGGTGAAATGTCTCACGATAGTGTACTGGCGGAAACGGTATTGTTGACGTCAGTTGGAAGGATCGAAGTGACTTTAGTCACGAAGTGACGACATCTATCCTCGCAGTACAGATAAGTCAATTAATTAATTTATTAATATTTAAGGAAAAAACACTCGAGTACGTGACGAGAACGGGTTGGGATGTATGTCATATACAAGTCAAGACACTGAACGTGTTGACACAAGTTCGTGCAAGTCCGTTTACTGTGCTGTGAGTGATTAACTGTACAATTGTGCTCTTGTACAACCTGACAATTATAATGTCTGCTCTTGGTCGTGACGTCACGGACAAGTTCGGACAAGACCAGTTTGCGGTTGATTAACCGTATAGTAAACCGTGTTCTGATTGGTCGATAGTCAAAACATCCACGGACGGAGACAATAAAAAGGCACAAAAGAGCACAACTTCTGCCAGACAGCTTGAGTATTTATTCTGTATCCGACACAAAATTAATATAACGATGGCCGAACTTCCCAAGATGAGCAACCCAAGTACTCTAGCGTCTGCAGCTCCGCCATCTTCCCCTACATCTGAGTCGTGTGCGTACGGCCCATTTGATTGTGTGAAAAAAAAACTTACCCACGATCAAGTTAAAAATGGGTGGCGTGAATCTTTCAGTGCGACCGAGGGAAAATCCTACTTCTACAACGTGTTTACCCGAGAAAGCGTGTGGACCATCAACCCCGACGGCAGCGGCGTAGCCACGGGGGGGCCTGGGGGGCACGTGCCCCCCCCCCCCCCAAATTTCCAGTGCCCCCCCACGAAAAATGTTCATAGTGCCCCAAAAAACAGAAAAGATAAAGAAAAGGGAAAAACCCATACCCCCGGGGCCCCCCCCCCCACTGAAAAGCAATGCCCCCCGTGCCCCCCCCCCCCCCCACTGAAAAAGTCCTGGCTACGCCGCTGCCCGACGGCATACCGATCCAGTGTGAACAGAGAAGGATGGAGCCCAGCACATCGGACATACTTCAATCTGCTATGTATGAGTTGACCGGTGACAGTACCAACTCCAAGCAGGTTAACGAAACCACCACTGACCAGGTCAACGTAGATAATGCGATTGTCTCAACCTCCGACACCGCTGCAGCTTCTCACGGCGTCAAACGAAAGGGCAACGTCAAGAGAATGTTCAGCCCGGACCCCAAAGAGGTGGACAATCAGAAGAAAGCCAAAAGATTCAAGATCGGAGGTGAGCGTTACGCTTATGTAAAACGTTTCAAGGGACGACCCCTACGTTAATATCAGAGATAATTATTGGAACATGAACAAGACCCGATAGTTGGCTGGAAAGAAGGGGTTGAATCTCACCCCCGAAGAGTGGATGATGCTGGCCGGGCAGAGCGCTGACATAACCAAAGCCCTGGGAATAGTGTAAACACACATCTCTTCATTAACTTTTCTTTGTTTACTGCTCATTCCAGGTAACATTGAAATACCCGCCAGTGTTGATATCGTAGAAGATCCATCACCCACCAGAATGGTTATCAAATGAATTCTGACCAAGATGGTTACGGATAACATACTAAAGCTCGTGTATTCTGCTCAGGAACAACTAGTCTGTGAAGGATGTGAGGAAAACTGGCCGAGTCTGTATGATCACGAGTGTGTGTTTTTTGGTATGCATCCGCCATGCCGTCTTTATGACTATGTATCTGATTATTACGAAGAAGCGGCGGAGCTTGTAGATGTGGACAAAGTTGTTGACGTTCTTGACGTAGTCAACACCTATCTAAATGTTAATGAATCAAGCGACGAAGGATTGGACATTGATAAATATTCTATGATTAAGGGCATCCTAAATGAGTGGAGGGTGGATCCTGATGATGTTGCCCATTCGTTCTATTCTACGTTTTTTAACAATTTAACTGAACTGATTGGTAGCACTATTGAACAGTTGAATGCATAATGTATCTTTTACCTCGAGATGGTTACGGATAACGTACTAAAGCTCGTGTATTCTGCTCAATATACATAAACAAGTTTATTGTGTGAAATCGGTATTTCTTTGTAAAATTGTATTAAGGGGAGACGTCGAATTCTAACCTGCGGTTAAGCCTTGTGGGCACTCGCGGTAACTCAAGTTACACGTCTGCTAGAAAGTAAGGAGCTCATTATCTACGGGTCACTGCACATTGCGGGGTTTCGTCATGAGCATATTCATAGCTCTAGCTGGAGCCACCAAATCCTGCCGGCAGGACAAAGGACCAATTTATTGGGCTGTAATCCCCTACTTATCTGCAGTAAGTGGACAAAAGGTTGACTAGGGCCTTTGTGTTTGGATTTTGGGGAGAGTTGTGGCTTTGATACAAGTGTGAAAACGGACATGACCACTCTAAAAATATACATGTATATTTTGTACAATGTACATGTACTGATAAGTATAACCATTCAGTATGTCATTGAAAACAATTATCTAATTATTGATATTTTCTTTTTTTTAGATTAGATTTGTCATGTCACCACCCCTGGAGTCTCTTTAATAATTTCGACAATTTATGCAATTATATTTGACCCTTCATACTGTTTATTTTATTTCAAGAAAATAAAATGAATATCGATTACCTAATGATTTTCGTTTTAAAATCACAAAAACAAACCATTACATCATAATTGGTGCGTCAATTTTTTTTAATGCCTATTTTTTATACGTTTATTTCAATGCTATCATTAAAATAAAAAGACAAAAACTTCCGTTAACGTTACATAACTGTAAATTATATTAAGTAATTATGGTGAATAAAGATATGTTTAAGGTCATTTTGTTTCTTTCTATATTTTTTTCTTTCTATGTTTGCTAATTTATTTATGTTATTGTTTATGAACCCGGTGAGGTTTATAGTTTTGCGATATGACTCGATTAACGAACGTCGTTTTATTCACGTATCGTACCCGTGACTTGTATAGTGTGAGAGCCCGCGAAACCGTTGTTGCAATCATTCACGGTGACCTCTAGTGCACGTTCAAAATGCATGCACGCCGCCAATTACCAGCCGCGACCATGTGCTCGCAGCCGGGGAACCCCGTAACAACACACTTGCTTACCACACGCAGTCCTCATTTCCAGGATCGTGTAAACATTACCAACGTCGAAGTGTCATTATCTGGGTTCCTTCCTCCATGATTCATGTGTTTCTACTTTTTCCGTGCTATGATGTACTTTATGCTTTACAAGGAATCGAATTGTTTTTATTCAAAGCAAATGGATTAATAAAATGATACTTGGCTTGTCACTTGAAATAATTTATTTGGCAATAGGCCTATGTATTTGTTTAATCCAGCATTGGTGTGCAGGAATAGTAATGTAATAATGTGTAATGCAATGGGCGATGGTCAACCTGGGATTTTTAGAACTGAAAGTTAACCCATAAACTTTAATATAAACATGAAACTGAACATCAACAAGTTACCCTAAATATAAAGCTTTTAGGCCTAGTCATGCACACGTATCAAAACGATGCGCTAAATAGTGTTTAAAGTTTATATTGATGATTTATATGTACGAAGTTTTAATACCTTGACGGTTGTGCCTACACTTGTCATTGATAACAGATCGAATCATTACAAACGGCTTTAATTTGTTCTTCTCCATGGAACTGTCGCTCTACAACATCTTACAATAATAAAACAAATTTTCTGTCTAATCTGTCTTTCGTTATTTTTCCTCCTTACTCAAAACATAGTGCCATCAAAATTAGAGTTTTTCGTTACATGAGATGAGAAAAAGGGACATCAAACCTCGGACGAATGACGATGCTCATTGATTGTTGATTACATCAATAAAATAATAATCATGAAGTTAAATTATCAAAACCGTAAGAAGATGATAGTCCATAATAAATTGGTTTCACACACAGCAGCTGCTTCCGCAGGTCATGTCCCCTGACGTGCTGATACAATTACGTGGGTAGTACACTTGGAAGGAGCCAGGCTGAAGTGCGCCCTCTTCGTTCAAGAATTGTTTTCTTTTAAAAAATGTTTTCATTGCCAACAATTCACAACGATTAAACTTCACAAAATTGTGTTATGATAGCTGAGTTCAAAATCGAATCATGTCTTGAATTTTCAATAACATACATGAAGCCGCTAAGAAATAATGAGCAAATTTGTTGACAAATTTAAGACTCTTTGCTCAAGTACGAGGTGCCCAATTGATCAGTGAACTTCCATAAACAGAGATTGCCCGGCCGAACGCGTCGGACGTCGGCATGGGGTCGACCGCGTGCAGCGTGTACCAGATTCATTCCTTGTGTCTCTGGTGCCTCTTCGTTGAAGATTTCTTTCTAAGAAATCCTTGCCAAAAAATCACAACGCTTTTATTAAACGTCACAAATTGTCTCATGGTATCGGACCATAAGTTCGAATCATGTCTTGAATTTTCAATGACCTACATGAAGCCGCTAAAAAATAATGAGCAAATTTGTTGACAAATTTAAGACTTCACTTTGCACAAGCACGACTGACTTCCACTGTAGAGATTTTTAAGAAATCCTTGCCAAAAAATCACAACGCTTTTATTAAACGTCACCAAAATTGTCTCATGATATCGGACCATAAGTTCGAATCATGTCTTGAACTTTCAACAACATACATGAAGCCGCTAAGAAATAATGAGCAAATCTGTTGACAAATTTGAGACTCTTTGCTCAAGTACGAGGTGCCCAATATTGATCAGTGAACTTCCATAAGCAGAGATTACCCGGCCGAACGCGTCGGACGTCGGCATGGGGTCGACCGCGTGCAGCCGCAGCGTGTACCAGATTCATTCCTTGTGTCTCTGGTGCCTCTTCGTTGAAGATTTCTTTCTTAGAAATCCTTGCCAAAACATTAAGTAAACATATACATGATTCAATAATGAACTACACATTTAAGTTGGTAGGGTATTGCCGGCCCCGAAATGGACGATATATATGAAGCTTCCAAATAAGATTTTGCTTGCCAAAAATCATTATCCTAATGAGTAGTTTTAACTCTACCACAGCATGATATTATTTAGAAATCGGTCCTCCAACATTCCTTCTGATATTTTAAAGAAAATGTAAAATGGTTTTAATTATAGGAATTTTTAATGTATAATAGAAGGTATAGATCACAATAAACTACAATCAGTTAAAAATAAAACATACAGTGCATGTTTATATCTGAATAAAACATATACAGTGTGTACAATATCTCCAATCTATGGTTGTCCTTTTCATTTCATTCTGGAAAGCCGAACCTAATCAAAAATAAAAGTAATAATTACTTGATTTAGGCAGTTATATTTAACTTTGAAAGGTAAACCGACCCTCGTTATATATATAAATAATAGTAAATAAATAAATAAAAACATGCATGCAGGGATTGGCCATTTCTTTATAGCTGCAAGTACATACGTAATTTCTTACCAACACTTGGACATCCTATAATCCCATAATCTCTTAACAATGGGATTAAAACCAATCCTCCCTGGCCATTGTGCCTGCCCGTGGCCCATTGAAACACATTTTCATTGTGCGTCAGCAGCCATTTTTAATGAGCACTCCCGGCCCAAAGTTTGACCTCTGGCATTATTGATTATTCACGTATCTACCTCCTTCCATTCATAAGCTCTGGAGACCCACGAAACTCAAGTTAACGCGAGGAGCCGCAAGGATAACCGCGTGTTACAATTCGATGTCTTCCCTAATTTATTTTGAAAATAACAATGGCTTCTTTTTAAATAAACAACAATCATAACAGTGTGCGTATTACTTGTGTTGAAATGGTTTAAAATAAATGTGAAGAACTAATAACATTGTGTTCATGTGTGTTTTATTTTGGTGTCATTAATGTAAAAGACCTAGATTAGTGTTTGTGTCGGGTATGGGTAGGGTAGAAGACGGTAAAGAATAGGGTATGTGATTAGGGTATTAATTTGAGGTGGTTTAGGGTTAACAAGTTGGGCGCGATAAACACAATCACACATAATACAAGACGACATGAGGTGCCTAAAACCAACCGGAATTCATCAGAATTCCTTTAGTGGTCAACGGGCGATATACAGTTTCAAGTATTTTATTCATCATCAAAACATACAATACAAATTTATCAAATAATTATCCATATGAAATAACACAATTATAACGCACCAACTAACTACCGTTCTTTTAAACAAAACAAACCCTACTTGGTAAAAGAATGTTGATGTAATAAAGCCCTAGATATTTGACGTATAATAAATTGTTCGTCATACACTTCTGTTTTAATACGAGGAAACTGTTTCCTAATGTGTGGAGGCGGTGATGTTACATCACTGGGGTAGTGACAGTCAGACGGTGTGTTCGGAGGGCGCCACCATGCGGCGGGGTTTGGTTATGCCATTCTCTCGCCTCCGTCGCTGGTCGGCTGTCTTCCCGACCTCCAATTACAGGTAAATTTCCTTCTTTTTGTAGGATTTAATTAAATATAATACTATAAAGTAATAAACCGGATATAACAAGCATCATTTTGATTTATCAATGAGTCCAGTAGGAGCTTGGGATTATGTGTTATTTTCAGTAGAGGAAAGTTGAAATTTAAAGTTATGAAACTTGAACTGTCATGGCGTCGTACATAGAGCCATGACGTATTGCCAGTACACGTGTGGTTATCAATATGAGTCACTACTTTATTATATAAACTTGGTCCTTGTGAGTTTATACAACCTGTGAAATAGGTATTTTACAGTACAAGTATAGGTGTACAATCTAAGACTGAGAAATGTGAGCATATCTTGATAAATTGGTCTAGTTATGCAGCAACAGCGCCCTCTTTGTTAGTATGGTACCACAATCACATTTGTAAAATGGCATAGTGAGCTAATTATTCCCAAGTTTTCCAAGGTGTATTTATTTGGTGAAAATTATTGTTATAAGAATTGACTTTTTAGAATATGCTTATTTCTTATAATTAGGCCCTATTGAGGTTTTCAAGACTGCATGATTGGGATAATTCCCTGTGGTTGTTTTGAGTGGTAAATTTACTGCTGGATACTATTGTTTTACAGATCTATCAGACCTTGTTCCACAATATTGCGAATATTAGTGCTCACTAGTACTTTAGCTAAATATTTTGTGATGAAGATGTATTATGTCTCCTCCATATGAAGTATTTCACTATATTGGATAGATTTTGGTGTACACAAACTACTTGTGTTTATTGTGCTAATGATTTTATTTTCCTTTTCTCTTTTCTATTATTTGTCATTGTTAATTGTTATTTGGTTATGCCATTCTCTCGCCTCCGTCGCTGGTCGGCTGTCTTCCCGACCTCCAATTACAGAATAAAAGAGTCAATCCGAACCCACCGATTTTGAGGTTTCATTTATTTTGTTGCCTCATTATCACTCCCCCCCCCCCCCACACTAATAAAGTTATTTACATCCAAATCATTATCCATTGTATCCGACGAAAACAATTTGCTAATCTCGTTCATGCTCAATTCTCGGCATCGATGTAAAATGAAGAAGATGACGTACTGTCCACAGACGGTTGACAAAGGTCCCTGAAGTCGGTGTGTGTTACAGATGGTGTATTTCGCATTCTTTTGAAGGAAATGTTCAATCTGCGGTAACTTGGGCTGTAGTCCGTATGAATCAAAATATTCACCCACACCATCTCGTGTAATGTAGATTGCCAACCAGTGTTCTCCTGGCTTATCAGCAGGATCTGTGTTAATGACAATAGCGCTGGGGTGTGGAACAAACTGCTTCGGAAGTTGATCACAGGCAAAAACTCCTCTGAAGAAATGCTTGGTGAACCGGTCTCTTTTCAAAATAGAACTTATCTCCAAACTATTCATGATGTTCGGTCCGTTTTAATCTAACTTGCGTAGTCAAAAATAATGTTCCGAGCCCGGTCTATTTCTAGAATGTTGATGTTGAACTCTGCATAGATGATCACGTTGACTGTCTCATCTAGCGGACTTGCAAAGTGTATGTCGAGTCCTCACGAGTGATGGTGTTACATTCGTCTTGGTACATTTTATCTGTACCCGAGAAGAGGGTTTGGTAGGCTCGGATGTAGTTCCCTTCTGCCGTGTTGAAATTAGGTTTCAGGGGTATGTATGGAATGTGTTCACCATCTATGTGTACGGTTAAATAGTTTACGTTCAGATGCTTAAAGTTAAACGGGTTTTTACCGTATCGCCCATTGAAAGCTTCGCTGGTCACACACCCCACCACAATACGGCTTGGAAGCTGTCCAAGAAACACGTGATCCAGAGTGAGTGATAGATTACCGCGAGGGACAGACACCATCTTGCACAGATTACGTTTTATGGGGTACTTTGCGGTTCCTTTTTCCAAAGCTTTCATGTGTCCAAGCATAACCCCGGAACTTACTTTAACTTTTCTGACAAACACAGACGCACTTTGCACCACTACTTTGTAAGCGGGTTTCCTTCCCGTCGCCATGAGACAGAAAGCATCACTGCTGCGGATCAGTTTAAGTTTTACGTCCACACCATTTAACATGTGTCTGTCTTGGAAGAAAATATCGCTGTGTATAGGTCCTATCATATCCACCACGTTGCTGTTCTTGATGAATTTGTATCTTTTCTTCAGACCTTCGTTGACTTCCTCAGTTACTGCCGAGGGATCTCCATTATCAAACCGTCCCTCTGTATCCTTGTAAAACAAAGAACCCGTAAGCTGAGACACATTGGCATCACTGCCGTAACTCAGTAGGGTTTCAATCATCGCTCGGCACGGGTAGGTGAGTGTGGAGGGAGAGATTAAGCGATCGTTAAGACTCACGTCAATCTGATTAAACAAAGATTGCAAAAATAAATTCACGGGACCAACATGGTCAGCATAGATCAGTGAGGTTGGCGCCGTCTGCCTTTGTTACTTTTGCCTTGACATAAAGTTGGGTTTGGTTGAGATCCATGTATTCCTCACCCGATCCGGGAATGAAGAATTCAATAGGTCCACCATCGGATATGGTAGAAATGGGGTGATATTCGACCCATTGTCCTTTATCAATACTAGTTTGAGTGGGTGGCATTGAAAACAAATCCAATTCGGATTTGGTGCACTCGCACGAGTGATTATGTAACAGTGACATGACGATTCACAACGTCTTGTCGATAAGAACACTAATCAAAAATGTCTAACGATCTTTTCGCTCGCTTGCCGGATGCAGAAGTGGGACGTCTACCGCTCGCTTTCCTTTTTATACCACTTCGGGGGCTTCCCGTTGCTCTCGCTTCCAAACCACGAATTGCCTTTTGGGTTAGATTACGTCCAGCTTGGCGGAATCTGGTTTTAGCAGCTGTCTTTATATGTTTGCCTTCCAAGGCATCTTGGGCAATGCCGACACCCGTACTGAGAGCCTGACGACCCAACACCTTAGCACCTTGTTTGATTAAGGGCATAGCCGACCGGAAAAGTCCTCCAAGAATCCCACCAAGTCCGTACCCTCTTTGGGTCCGCGGTCCTGTAAACACAGGAAGACCCATTCCAACTTGTTGAGTATAGTAATGTTCATAAGATTTATTACCAGGAATGAATCGTCTCATGATGATCAGTTAAAATATGACGAGCGTCGTTTCCTAAAGTGAAGTTTCACGATCACCTTACCACTCACGATTGGAATAGGTTGTCCCGTGTCACCCATCTATTTCAATCGTGTCCACTAGCTTTTGTTTCAAGAAAATGTAATGTGGGCTGTTGTATGTTTTGCTAATGATTTCTCCAGGGTTTCCTTCCACGTTTACAGTTCGTAGCAAGGGTGCTCTCGTGTCACCCACGGTGTGATACTCTATGATGTTAGAGTATAAAAACATTGAGTGAAATGAATTGATGTCTACAACTCGAGAACCTTTTTGAATTCCCGTAACAATTGCTTCATTCTCATTAAATCCGAACATTTTGTTCTGACTGAGAGCCTTACAAGCAGCCACTCATAACAGCTCTCCAGTTTTTGTGCTAAGTAAGTGTTTTGTAGCTACAAGTTTCTCTTCATTTTTATACTAGTGGATTTCTTATTACACCTGGAATGTACTGGACGTTTTATGTGAGTATTTGTACATTTGTTTTCTTATAATAAGTGAAAAACTGTTTTTTATGGTCTGATTGTGCAGTAAGATTTTACTGTTGAGTGTATGCACATTTTGGATCTTCATTTTATTTGTGCAGTCAACTCTGATTTAGATTATAACCTGTAGCTAGAGATTACAACCTGTAGCTTGACCACAAGCCTTTTGTTTGGATCAACAACTTTGTGATCAGACAATGGAGGTCTACATCCTGTTTATTCTACTCCTGCTATCCAGACCATTGTGTCTCAATGACTCATCAGTAGATGGCTACAAGATGCAATCTACAGATTGTTTACCTAAAATCCGCCATCTTAAATTCTTGAGACGTCCTATATCATACTATGATAATTCATCTGCCACCTTTCACCTGGAACTCTTAATTTCTGGTGACATAAACCCAAACCCTGGACCTGAAACACTGATCAACACACCCACAAACGCCACTCAGCTCCATAAAATTTCCTACAGCCGCAATGAACTACTCAATCTTCGCAATGCTCCATGTACTGATGTAGCTTTATCTTATTCAGCATTGCGTCAATTGAACTGTCTTGGAATACTTGCTAATCAACCCCAAACATACCGCCGCACACATAGAGGTAAAACAGCTGGTCGCCGTAGAATGGACAGACTTACACAACTAGCACTCCAGCTTTACCAACCCCCAGCAGTGAACTCAACCACATCAACAAGCGACATTGGCATAACTTCAACTCCAAATGTTCACGATGAGTCTAAACTTCAGCTCTGGGTCTTGAATACTCAATCCATATGTAACAAAACGGATGAATTTGTTGACTTTGTACTTCAAAACAATTTGGATCTTGTTGCCATAACCGAGACATGGTTTAAACCTGATGATGACTTGCTAACCCGTGAGTGTACTCCTGCTGGCTACTCTCTCCATCATATCCCCAGACCAATAAAAGACCATGATGACACAACGAGAAGTTGTGGAGTACATTAAAGATGGGTCATTATTTGGGCTGGTTGATGTGACCTACGGGTTCCACCTACTCGAATGGGGGATTTTCAGGAAATGCCACCAATTTTCAAAAATGTAAAAATAGGTCGTAACGATATTGGTGACCACATGCGTGAATATGCAGAAAGAGATTGTCTTTTGAAGACACCTCGCAAGAGCTTAATTGGGAGTATGTTTGGCTCAAAAATCTTGCTCGCTACTCCACTCCTTCAGTGATACCTGGCTCACGAACTCGAAGCTCAGCACATATATGAAGTGGTTCAGTACGGTAGTAAAAACTGTTTCCATGGTTTTGGTGAAGCGGTAAGCGATGCCAGAAGAGCTGGTGATAGGGACCCCTCACACGCCATGCTGGCGGATACCATCAATCAACCATCAACCATCAATCCGTGACTTTGGTTCATGGATTGTTAACCATGACTGGGAGGAGGTTTACAGCAAATCAAGTGCTATAGATAAATGCACAGCATTCTATCTTACTCTGCAGGGGGCCATAAACACTCAGACAATCAAGGTCCACTCAAAGGATAGACCATGGATTACTGCATATACAAAAAGTCTCATCCTCAAAAGACAGCAATTATTCCACACCGAACATCGTTCCCCAAGATGGAAACAGCTTCGTAATAAGGTACGCCGAACAATTAAACAAAACAAGGAAGATTACTACAAGAATCGTGTACAGCAGCACAAGAAATCAAACCCAGCTGAATGGTACAAACACATTCGAATCATGACAAACATGGACAATAAAAATACGACCATTAACCCCCCTCCTGGTGTTAATGCAAACAACCCTAAAGATGTGGCAAAAAGCATCAATGACCAGTTTTGCTCCGTATCTAACCACCTCAAGCCACTCTCCACTTCTGAATTACCCGCATACTGCCCTGACCCTCTCCCAGTTCCGTCCGTGCATAACTACCAGGTCTATGCAGCACTCAAGAAGACAAAGTTGGGGAAATCTAGTGGCCCAGATGGCATCTCTGCCAGGATAGTACGAGAGTTTGCCTGTGAACTAAGCGACCCCCTAACAGACATATTTAATCAATCGTACAAGGATGGAGTTGTCCCACAGCAATGGAAAAAGGCTATCGTAGTCCCAGTACCCAAAACTAAACCAGCCACCTGGGACAAATTAAGACCCATATCATTGACCGACCATTTCGCTAAGGTTGCGGAAGGCTTTGTCGTTACCTGGTTAGTTGCTGATATTCAGAGCAAGATCGATCCGAACCAATACGGCAACCGTAAAGGAGCATCAACGTCGCACTACCTGGTGAAATTGTTGGACACACTTCATAAAAATGGTGATTATCCAAACAATGTTAGCACAGTTGTTATAACAGACTTCAGCAAAGCGTTCGACTGTGTTGATCACTTATCAACAAGATCATAGATTTAGAAGCTCGCCCTACCATAATGTAACAGACAAATATTTACCCTCCTTTATTTATTTAATTTCATTGCTTTTCCTATAATTCTGATATCCATCCGCCGCTTTCCTTTCGTTACATTTAAATCACCTTTCTTATGCAAATTAGCCAAAATTCTATTGCGCCCTCACATGAGCCAAATTCACACACACAGTTATTCCGAAGCAGAGGAGACGCAATCTTAATCGCTCCTTCTCTCCTTTTATATTCAGGTAAATACAATTTTATTTATTTATACTTATCTTATTTCACCGAAGTTAAGTTTGTACATTACTTTATATTTACTAAGTTGACTTCATATTAATATCTGTGAGGTTTAGTCTTATAAAAGGGTATTTTAGTTTTAAAATATTTAGCCCAAGTCCGGCCGCAAGATGGCGGCCGATACTTACCTTATGGCGGGAAACGCTAAAAAGGTTTAAATCTTACATTTTGTAACCTGCTTTACTTCAGGAGCATTTATCGTCACTTATTTATGTATTTATAAATGTATTTAGTAACTTTGGTAAACACTATTTTAAAGAAATAGACACACACAGTTATTCCGAAGCAGAGGAGACGCAATCTTAATCGCTCCTCTCCTTTTATATTCAGTTAATAAAGAATTGATCACCAAAGAAGCCTTTTCCTCGTCCGTCCTTTGGCAAGTGCCACATTTGGTGGAAGATCCGGTTCGAGGAAACCAACAACGGCACTTTTTGCATCACTTACCTGTACCAGTAGCATCGATCAACAGACATCAGAGTCCAGTTACATAATTTGGCCGATCTCGACCGACGAGTGCGAGGACCTTAGCCGATCTCGGCTGATGACAATATCGACCCTCAATCCTTTCCAGCTTTTACTGAAAAGTACAACGTTGGCCCCACAAGTCTTCAAGCAAATCGACACCCATGAAACTGATCCTGTGGCACTGATCCCCACCCGTACACACTTGGAACCAATTTTGTTTAACCCAAACATTTTGTTTCTATGGAGAACTGTCAACAAACCCTTGTCCGTTACGGTATCCATTCGGCTGTTTTGATTGACTATTTGTGAACCAGCTAAAGAGAACCTTTCGACCTGTACAAGACTCATATTAAAAGGTACAATTGAATAGCATTTATTGATTGAAATACCGGACTGATAAACCCAGAGTGGTGTTCTATTGTGTTGTAAGTGCTTGATTGTATTTTAAACTCGAGTCAGGTTAGTACTGTATGGTCATTGTTAATGCATCAGGTGACACGTTAACCCTCTCGTAATACCAAGAATTTATATTTGTATTGTAGAGGCAACTGTTTAGCCTCAAACAATAGTTGACTCAAGTTTACGGCATTAATTATTTATTTAAAGATTGAAACTCAATACATATTTCCGGTTTCCTCCATTAGAACACGCTCGTGCCATGAATTCTTTTTGATTAATCTGATTCTGGTTTTCAAAAGTGTCTCCTTTGCACAAGACGGAATACCATACAGTCACTTAAGCACAAATTTAATTGTTCAACATACGTAAATTGACCGAATTTAACAGTGAGTTCTAGAATTTTGTTATTTTTTATTTCATTGAAGAACGACAAGCGTACGTGTTATTTATATTCTGAATTTATAAACCAGTATCGCGTTTTCTAGTTACACAGTGTTCAAAACTATAAACGGGTTCATGGTAAGCAACCCTATTTCTGTCCGATTCTAGAACGTTAATTTGTTGCTCGTTACAATAACCTCCTTTTGAAATTTGAAACTCCTATTCTACAAAGAGTTTTGATAGACAACTGATTTGATTTCTGAATTAATTTCAGTAATTATATTTGCGTGGTAATTTTGATTTTGTTGATTACACTGATCATACATTGCTTATTTATTTGATGTGTAAATCTAATTAGCCTTAGCAATTCTCTAATTAAGTATATAGATACAATGGCTAGGCCTAGAAGACAAACCCTAGAAGATGCAATGTTCCCCACTCCTACCACAGTTCGTCTTTCGACAGGTCACACATCACCACTCAGTCCCCCAGCTGCCTCAACTATTCCCAATCAGCGTCGAAGCCAAAGACCACGCTCATCACCGCAAGATGACATTCCAAAGGTCCCACTCGCTCAACAATTTCTAACCGAACTTAAAGATATGGAACGGAGAATTTCACAAAGCATGCCTTACCTTCGACCACAAACACAACCAAAGTCTTCATCCTACAACGCTCAACACCATGAAGTTCCTAGCAGACCAAGCACACTGAAACCCGTCTGCAAGACTTCACACCTCACACAATGAATGTAAGCCCATCTCCTTCACAATTCCAGTTGATGCCATCACATCAGGTAAAAAGCGTACCCGTCTACACCGGGCGAGAAGGCTCCAATGTCTGCATCAAAGATTGGGTAAGAGACGTAAAATACCTGATCGAAAGCACAGCTATGTCAGTAGATATGCAATTTGCAACGATCGTCAGAAATCTTGGAGGGGCAGCTCGAAAATTAGTTCTGAACTTACCTCTGGAAGACCAGATACCTAGCTATGCATTTGCCGAGTTGAAAGCCCAGTTCGGAGACGTATCAACCATTGGAGACCCCCTCGCAGACTTTTACGAACGTTTCAGATTGCCCAAAGAATCGCCAAGCATTTACGCACTTGAGCTTGAAGCAATACTAAGGACAGTGGAAGATCGCATGAACGACAGCAATCCCCTACCTAAACGCAACAGTATGCTCACACAACAATTTATGCGAGGTGTCAGCAATGAAAATATTACAAATCGTCTAGCCCCCATGAAACCCCGTAATATGTCGTTTAGAGAACTACAGGTCGAGCTTAGGCAGATTGAGCGTGAGAATAGAATAGTGGCATCTCAACACAAAACAGAAACCAAAGCCCAGTCACAACCTCAATACATCCCACCTGAACCAGTATCCTGCTCACGCCAGTCACAACCTCAATACATCCCACCTGAACCA
This sequence comes from Zoroaster sp. YZ-2022, assembly GCA_029582265.1. NCBI lineage: Eukaryota > Metazoa > Echinodermata > Asteroidea > Forcipulatida > Zoroasteridae > Zoroaster > Zoroaster sp. YZ-2022. Next base: position 14,632,478 of record CM055817.1, on the reverse strand, counting down.
GTATCCTGGTCACGCCAGTCACAATCTCAATACATCCCACCTGAACCAGTATCCTGCTCACGCCAGTCACAACCTCAATACATCCCACCTGAACCAGTATCCTGCTCACGCCAGTCACAACAAAAACCATCAATCACCTCTAAACCTGTTCAACAATCACCCACTCTATCAATCACCCAACCAATACAACAAACGCCGAGAGATACCGTTCTCCAAGACCTACTGATGAAAGTTCAGCAACTGACCATAGCAGTAGAACAGATCACCAAATCCCCAGCCCAGTATCGTCAATATCAACAGAGATCTCCTTCAGTTGACCATCGTGTCTACATCTGTTACAAGTGTGGTCAAGAGGGTCATATAGCAAGAGGCTGCCGAAACGTTCCATCAAACTTCCAGGGCCCCCGATTACAGGGCAAACCATCGGAGGCCCCGAACTCGTCTGCCCAATAGCTACTCCGGCCAATCCTGTCCAAGGTCGACAAACCACATCAAGGCTACATAATGACGTGAAACCTGACCACCAACAGTTGATTGGCCCAAACAACGAAGATACCGTAGAAGTAAACGGGCACGACTACCTAGCACTGATCGATTCTGGATCACAAGTAACGTCGATAACCGAAGACATGTGGCGAGAACATCCAGAACTGCGACACATTGATCTATCATCAGCTGACGTATACATAGAGGGTGCAAGTGGTGAGGAAGTTCCTTACTTGGGTATTGTTCCAATCTCTCTAACAATCCTAGGTATGACTTATAACGATGTACCCGTCTTTGTGGTCCGAACTGACAGCTACCGGAAGCGAGTACCAGTTCTCATAGGCACCAACGTCATCCGGGCATCCAAGAGGGACCAACAAATTGCAAGAGGTAACCACTTCATGCAGCAAGTAAAGTTAGAAAACACAGCTTGGCATACTGCATACATCAATACAGCCATTCCAGAGTCTGGTAACGAGCACGAGATAATGGGTTATGCCAAGTACGTCGGACGCTATCCTCGAAAGATTCAACCTGGTACTGAAGTCGACATCATCTGTGAAGCTCCACCAAACCCAACGGGCCGGCCATACACTGCTTTAGTCGAAGGATTTCCCAACAGTGCCTCCTCTTTGAGAATTGGTCACATCATTGCTGATGTTGGCAAGAACCTACGAGTACCAGTCCGCATTTGTAACATCTCAGCTAGACCAATCATCGTCCCCAAAAACTGTCAGATAGCTCAAGTTTCATCTGTCCTGAAAATAGATGAGACTCCACCCAGCAAGGCCACAAATTTAACCACAGAGACAGAGAGAACACGATCTGCAGAATCAATATTTTGTCATTACGCACCTTCTTGTGAAGACATGCCACATGGACGAATAAGAAACATCGAAGTTGCTAAAGAATTCGACACTGTCATCAAATCCCTCGACCTATCGGGTTCTTTCATAGAGAGCGATTCCCAGAAGAAGCAACTACATAATCTCCTTCAAAATTATTCAGATGTTTTCTCAACTGATTCTTTCGATTTTGGCCGCACATCTACGGTGAAGCACTGTATACCATTAATTGACAACCATCCTTTCAGGCTTCCTCATCGAAGAATTCCCCCAGCTCAATACCACTTGGTGAAGGAACAACTTGAGAAAATGGAGAAAACTGAAGTCATCCGTCGTAGTAGTAGCCCCTACGCATCTCCAATTGTTATTGTTCATAAGAAAGATGGATCGTTGCGGGTCTGTATTGATTATCGTCAGCTTAACAGCAGAACAGTCCGCGATGCCTACCCACTCCCAAGAATCGAAGAGGCCTTGGATGCGTTAGGTAAAGCTAAGTTTTTCACAACCCTGGACCTTACATGTGGCTACTGGCAAGTTGAGGTAGACGAACAAGATAAAGCCAAAACAGCATTTACTACTCCTATGGGCCTTTTCGAATGCAACCGCATGCCATTTGGTCTTCAGAATGCACCGGCTACGTTCCAGCGGTTAATGCAAACGTGCTTAGGCGACCAGAACTATTCCACGGTGCTTCTCTACCTAGATGACATTATAGTATTCTCTGCAACCTTCGATGAACACATCCAGCGTTTAAAGAAGGTATTTTCGTGCATGCGGCAACATGGCTTAAAGCTCAAACCTTCAAAATGTCATCTCCTTCAAAAAGAAGTTAGGTATCTAGGCCACATCGTATCAGCAGCAGGAATTGCAACCGATCCTGAGAAGATCGCACAGGTGGAAGACTGGCAGACACCAAACAACCAGAAAGAATTGCTCCGATTCCTTGGTTTCACAGGGTATTATAGGAGGTACATCAAGGGTTACTCCAACATTGTGTCCCCACTTTACAAATTGACAACTGGAGACCCAAGACGAAGGAAGAAAAGCAAGAAAACCAAACAACCCACTCAACCTTTCGTCTGGACAGGCGAATGTCAGGAAGCATTTGATGTACTAAAACACCACATGACATCAGCTCCAATATTAGGCTTCGCTGACTACTCTCTTCCCTTCATCCTTCAAACTGACGCATCTGGCACTGGACTCGGGGCCGTCTTGAGCCAGATACAAGAGAACCATGAACGAGTAATCGCATATGGCAGTAGAAGTCTCAATCAAGCAGAATCAAGATACCCAGCCCACAAACATGAGTTCTTGGCAATAAAATGGTCAATCACCGACAAATTCAGGGATTATCTGTTTGGCAATAAATTCACTGTTATGACAGATAACAACCCTCTGGTATACATCACAACTTCAGCTAAACTGGATGCCACGGGACAAAGATGGGTAGCCGCTTTGTCACAATTCAATTTTTCTATCAAATACAAACCGGGTAAAAATAATGCGGCCGCAGACGCTCTTTCCAGAAAAACGCACCCAGAAACTACAAGAACCAACTACAATTTTCAAAAAGAAGCCATTACCATTCCCCATGACATAGTACAAGCAATCTGCAATGGTCATCCTTCTGAGACATACCCGTTCATAGAACCAACTGTTGCTAAATGTCAAGTAGCAACAAGACAACAAGTCAGTCTGCCAAACGAAGATACAACACAGACACAATCATATGAGATACCAACAGTGTCTAGAGCAGAACTAACAATAGCCCAGGAAGACGATCCCCACATTGGCATGGTTATACGCTACCTCAAGAAGGGCAGAAAACCTACTCATGCAGAAATGGCTATCGAACCATCTGGATGTACTCCATTCTTTCGACAATGGAATAAGCTCTGTATGAAGGAAGGCATCCTCTACCGCTCAGTAAGAACATCAGAAGGAAATACAAAAGACCAACTCGTCCTACCAGCCCAGTACCACAAAATCGCAATGACATCACTTCACAATGACCTCGGCCATCTTGGTTACGACAGGACTCTAGATATGATAAGAGCAAGATTCTTCTGGCCAAAATGGCAGATGCCGTGAAAACGTGGTGTGAGCGATGTCGAAGATGTTGTCTACGCAAAACTCCTCAAACTAAGACCAGGGCCCTCTCGTAAGCATCAACACAAGTGAGCCGATGGAATTGGTATGCGTCGATTTCTTAAAGTTAGAAAGATCCAAAGGTGGTTACGAAAACATACTTGTCATCACGGACCATTTTACGAAATACGCGCAAGCCCATCCAACTCGTGACCAGAAGGCAGATACTGTTGCAAAAATACTCTGGCAACATGTCATCCAACATTACGGTTTTCCACTTCGTCTCCATGCCGACCAAGGCCGTAATTTCGAAAGTCAGCTTATCAGTGAACTTTGTAAGGTAACAGGAATTAAGAAGAGCAGGACCACACCGTACCATCCCCAAGGAAACGGTCTTACTAAAAGATTTAACCACACGTTACTCAACATGCTTGGTACACTAGAAGCTGAACAGAAAGCTGACTGGAAGCAGTACGTCAACGCCCTGGCACATGCATACAATTCAACTCGCCACGATTCAACGGGCTTTGCTCCTTTCTACTTGATGTTTGGCAGACACCCCAATCTTCCAATCGACATAATGTTCAATCTAAAGCCTGATGTCACAAAGTCTCCATCTTACGACGAATACATCGAAGGTTTTAGAGAAAGGTTGCGAAAGCATACAAGACAACGAATGACTTTGTTACCCAAGCACATAAAAAGCAGAAGCGCCTCTACGATAGAGGAACGCGAGAAGCCCCCCTTCTCTGTGGTGACCGAGTCCTAGTACAGAACAAACATTTAATAGGCACACAAAAGCTGGCAGACAGATGGGAAGCTCACCCATACGTAGTTACCTCCAAACAACCAAACTTGCCCGTGTACACCGTCCGCTCCCTTAAAGACGGAAAAGAAAGAACTATCCACAGAAACCTCATTACACCATGCATGTTTCTTCCTGTTGAAGATATTACTGACAAGGCTCATGAACATAATGACGAAGAACACAAAGAAGCCAAGCGACCAGAAATAGACACCCATCAAGATGATACAGACGAAGAAGTAGAAATCCACTTTTTACCTGTAAGAATACAACGAGAGTATTACCCACAGAACGAGACACGTGACAAAGAACATGTACCACCAGTAAACATCAGTGATTTGCCAAAATCACCTGAAAAGACGCCAGAAATTACCAAAGAAACAATTGGTGAAATCTCCTTCACACCAGACACGCAAAAGTCACCAGTTGAAGTCTCCATCACGGCCCCCTCTTCTGAACACATTAGCGACACACCCCCAGTAGAAGCAACCATCGCAAGTGTCATTGATGAGCCACACATCAGCTCCAGACCAAAACGAACTCGAAAACCTGTTGACAGATTAGCCTATGATTATTTAGGACAAACCAAATTACACCGAGCTTGTCAAAATTCATACCAAGAGAAACTGGAAGCTGGGAGGCGGCTGTGGGAAAGATGGAAAAGTCCAGAAATGGCCTCAACTAGAAGAAAAGTCTGTCTTCGATTAGCATCACAGTGATTAATTTGAATGTATATATAAATTATTGTTTCCAGAATTTAATAGATTGTTATTGAAGTACATAACAATAATTAACTTGAATATGAATACAATATTTCTTTTTCAGAAAGTGAATGATAGTTATAGAAGTGCATAACAGTACCAAATTGAGGTTCATGTACATATTTAATTTATAGGCATCTTCAAAGAAAACCGAGTATGAAAACAAAGATTTCAACTTTCAACTTTCGCATTAGTTTAAAATCATGCGAAAATAGTTTAAAATCATGCGTAAATAATGCATGGGAACAGTAGATAAATTACTTTTTGGAAAGAGTACTTATTAAAAGTGGTTTTATTATTCTCTTTTGTAGAGAGACAAAACAAAGCTGGGGTATTCTATGTATAATAATATTGGCCACTCTATATATATATCTTCGTTTCTAGACCTGGCCAGTTAAGGAAAGTTGCATAAATTAGAGTAATTTTTGATAACATTCTCAACATAGGGAAAACCATTACTGAGCTTTGTATAAAACTTATTCGAAATGAACATTATAATTATGTAATTTGTTTTAAAATGTCGAAGACGACATTTGTGCTTAGAGGGGAACAATGTGACAGACAAATATTTACCCTCCTTTATTTATTTAATGTCATTGCTTTTCCTATAATTCTGATATCCATCCGCCGCTTTCCTTTCGTTACATTTAAATCACCTTTCTTATGCAAATTAGCAAAAATTCTATTGCGCCCTCACATGAGCCAAATTCACACACACAGTTATTCCGAAGCAGAGGAGACGCAATCTTAATCGCTCCTTCTCTCCTTTTATATTCAGGTAAATACAATTTTATTTATTTATACTTATCTTATTTCACCGAAGTTAAGTTTGTACATTACTTTATATTTACTAAGTTGACTTCATATTAATATCTGTGAGGTTTAGTCTTATAAAAGGGTATTTTAGTTTTAAAATATTTAGCCCAAGTCCGGCCGCAAGATGGCGGCCGATACTTACCTTATGGCGGGAAACGCTAAAAAGGTTTAAATCTTACATTTTGTAACCTGCTTTACTTCAGGAGCATTTATCGTTCACTTATTTATGTATTTATAAATGTATTTAGTAACTTTGGTAAACACTATTTTAAAGAAATAGACACACACAGTTATTCCGAAGCAGAGGAGACGCAATCTTAATCGCTCCTTCTCTCCTTTTATATTCAGCTAATAAAGAATTGATCACCAAAGAAGCCTTTTCCTCGTCCGTCCTTTGGCAAGTGCCACAATTATAACATGGATAGCTAGCTTTTTGAGCAGTAGAGATCAGTGTGTCCGATATAATGGGGAAACCAGCGACTGGAAAACACTCAACGGTGGAGTCCCGCAAGGAACATGCGTTGGTCCCCTTGCATTCCTAGCACTTGTCAACGACGCAGCCAAAGACACCGAAATTACATCGCTGAAGTATGTCGACGACCTAACATTGGTTGGGCAAAGCAACCGTAACAATCCATCGGTAATGCAGAGTGAACTTGATAATCTTGACGAGTGGGTTAACAACAACAACATGAAACTAAATGCTAATAAGTGTGCTTCTATGGAAGTTACCTTTGCTAGGAGCCCCCCAATCCAACTACCACTCACTATCAATAATGTCCCACTACAACAAGTTGATACCGTCAAGATCCTAGGACTGCAGATAACCAAAGACTTAAAATGGGAAACACACATTAAAGACATTCTAAAGAAAGCGAATGGCCGACTCCATCTAATGAAGACATTAAAACATTTCAAAATGCCCTTATATGATCTTAATACCATCTTTAAAGGTTATGTCAGACCCATTACTGAGTATGCTGCCCCTGCTTGGCACCCAGGCCTCACTACTAGGGAAAGTGTGATGCTAGAGAAAATCCAACGTAGAGCCTGTAAGATAATGATGGGCAGAGAGTACTTGAGCTATGAAAATGCTCTTGTTCAGTGCAACCTCAATACTTTAGCTGAAAGAAGAGAACAACTGTGTATGAATTTCTTCCAATCGCTCATTACATCAGACATTTTTAGTAGTTGGCTCCCACCTAGAAGAAAGGATGTTCACAAAAGGAATCTTAGAAACCCCAATAAATTCTCCCTACCCCTCTGTAAGACAAAACGATGCCAAAAAAGCCCTATAATGTACATGACTAAGAAGTGGAATGATAGTCATTAATTTTTTTTTTACTATAAGATGTGGTCCTAATTTTACGTCTTCTAAGTACTTTTTACCAGCTCTGCAGATTCATTTGCGTTTTGGCTTTCTTAATTCGTTCTTAGATGCATTATGACTTATCTGGGGATTTACTGTAAATTTGCTCTGTAATGTTCTACATAATAAGTTTACACCTGTAATATAAAATTAAAAATAAAATTGGTATTAAGACTATTACACAGAAAAAAAAGGAGATCTTTATAAACAATAAGAGTTATAAACGTATTAAGGAAAATAATTTAGAGCAAAACAAAATAATACACAATAATTCAAAAAGGGGGTGGTAAACATATATCAAACAACAGAAGATCCCCAGGAAGGTCATGATGCACGTATTAAGAAAAAAAAAAGATATTTATTAAAACAATAAAATAAATAAACTAAATAAACTTATTGTATAAAACTTTTCAAAAATCCTAGAGATGCCCCACAAATAACTCATTTAGCAAAGCAGATGTACCCCAATAAATCCAAGTATATGGTCGAGTCTTATAGAGATGCTACTTCAACACCCTATTCATACCTCTTCGTTGATCTCAAGCCAACAACGTCAGAAGAGATGAGACTCCGAACAAATATATTTAAAGGTGAATTTCCAGTGGTGTATGTCCCAAAGGTATAAATAGACATAGCTGACTGATTATCTATTCATTTGAAGATGTCGAGACGCCTGCATAACCACGCTCCCTATCTCCATGTTCTGGCCAAAGAAACCACCAAACAACGCCAGGGTGTAATTCGTGGTGCCAACAAAGAGCTGATCACTTGCTTGTGTGAGTGCGCCCTCAATATTTTAAACGGGAATGTTCCCCTGAAATCTTCGGGAAAAAAAAGAAACTTAAAAAGTACAAACAACACATGAGGTCTCTTACAAGTAAAAAACTGAGCGTGCAAAAGAAGAAGAAAGCTCTAAGTCAAAAGGGTGGATTTCTCGGTGCTTTACTCACTCCAGTTTTGAGCGCCTTGGGAGGATTACTGTTTAAATAGAAATGGAGTATACCAAGAAAATGGTACTGGTTCCTCAAGAAACTCTGACAAAACTTCAATCAGCAAGAAGTTTGGAGCAAACACCAACTGCCCGCGTCGTGCACGGGATAGACACCGATATGAGGCAATTACTAGAACGACAAGACCTGGCCGATGACCAGAAAATCAAACTCTGTCATCAGACACTACAAAGATACATTGAGCTAAATAAACAGAGGAGTTTTTTTCTACCAGAATATGGTGTACGTCATGGGAGATGAGGTGAAGATATTCAACAAGTCTCTTTACCAACTCACCGGAGTCTCCGTCTGTGACGAAACATCTCTCTTCTTCGTGACCCGGAACATTACTCGCTACCGAACAGCTAAGAATTTCGTGACGACTTTCCCAATTCAGCTTACTGCCTGGGCGTTGAAGATTGATGGGTACCCGCTTAAAAAAACATTCAAAATCAAACGTTGCTCGATATGGGTAAAATCGGTCCTGTTCGTCAACTACAATTCCCAATTCTGCCAATTTCTCAAAAATTGTCTTGGGGAGTTGGTAACCCCCACCAGGAAAGCGATGTTTAACATTTGCTTCGCATGTTTTTTCGTGGCGTACAAGGTCTGAAGATTTCGCTGTAACCCATGTACATTTTGAGCAAGCATAGATTTTACTATACTTTTTCAGATCACTTATGTATGAGAAATGGCTGCTATGTAAATTCAGGTATAAAGTTTCATTATAACGCCGCACCAACTCGGCATAAACCCGATTTCTGGCCATGTTATCATCATCTGGATACTCCCCTTCGTTTTCTCTTGGGATTAGTGAGTACACCTGAACATTAGTCTGAAATACAAGTTCCGCTGCACTAACATCTTCCATTGTTATCCAATTAGCATTTGGGTTGTGGGTTTCGGTACGGTACTGGTCCAGTAGTCGCTGGGTTGTTCTCTCCAGTGAAGTAGGATCACCATTAATCTTCATTGCCAGGCAGGGGGAAAAAGTTTGTCATTGTATGGTTGTCCAGTGTGTCTATTATTAACAAGGGTGACGAGTCCCCGGTTATTTGTGATGTAATCAGGCACTTGATTTTGGGGCGCTCCGATTACAAAGGTGTTAATCTTGTTAACGTACACAGTTATGTTTGTTAATTCGTGCACAATCCACTTAGTGTCTGGTCGTTGACGTCGTCCGTGTTCCATCAAGTCCGCCTCTTCCAATTCATTTATAAGACGGAGCATGTCTTCCTCTGAACCTATAGGAAAGGGTTCGTTAAAGAAGCGAGCGTTATTGTGACTGGCGTGGAAATAACGGAATTCACCAGTGCTGTTGTGTCGAAGAACCAGTCCAAAGGAAATGTTCACTTTTGCCCGACATCGCAGTCGGCGAAAAATTTCACGCAGGGCATCCGTCATATTAACCCCTGGTCCAACTGCACTTGTCCCAACTAAACGAATATTATATATATATTGAATTGGTCTATCGATCATTTGGTGGGTTCTGATTGAAGCCCATTCCGCGGACAAAATGTCAAAAAGGTTACGATCATTTGCTGGCCGGTTTTCATGGTCTGCAGAAAATATCAGTGGATCTTCCCGTAGCGAATCGAGTTGAACGTCGGGTACCTCAAAGACAGGCGGGGGACGGGGTCGGGCAATTGCTGATCATGGATGTCAGGTTGCACGTCACTGACAGGCAGGGGGGCGGCGTCGGGTAGTTGTTGATAACTATTACGGTGACTATTTTTAACATGACGTTTCATATTATCCCGTCTGCAAAAGTTCTTGCCACATTTGGGACAGTCGAATTTAATAGGTGGTGTGGGTGCCGGTGCCGAGGTGGAAGGTTGACTGCAGTAGTATGGTAGATGGGGGTTCTGGCTCACTTCACTCCCTGGGCGTGTTTTTGTGAAAAATGATATATTAAAAAAAAAAAAAATAAAATAAAAATTAATGTATTTTTATTAGAAGAAAAAAATGAGATATAAAAAAAAAGATTTTTGAGTATGATATTTGCGTGTTTTTGTGAAAAACGATATTTAAAAAAAGTACATTTTGTTAGAAATGTACTTTTATTAAAAGAATAAAGATTTTTGGGGGATCTTTGAGCACAAAAGAGGCCAGGGAGTGAAGTGATCCAAAAGCACTGCGCTGCGCTCCGTTCCCCCATCTACCATACTACTGGGGGTGAGATGATGTTTTTTTTAGGGCAGTTACCCAAAAATGGGCGTGGTTGATAAGATTTGTAAAAAAAAGGTGTGGGGGCGTGATTGATGAGATGATGATGACGTCATCATTTTTGATGACGTCATGAAAGATTTGTGGTGGCAAGTCGTAGAAAAAGATGTAAAATTGAGCTTCGAAAAAAGATATTAGTTTTCGTCGTAAAAAATTTGAAATAACGATTTAATATTATGTGGATGAATAGTATATCGAGTATGGAAGAAAGAAGAAGATATTTATCGAAATGGACATTGCGAGAATTGAAAGAGTTTGTTCGCTCGCATAGACCAATTTGTTTAGTGCGAGACAGTAGTCTAGAACGAAAAAATAAATAAACGATCTTATTACTTGGCGGTAAAAAATATTTACATCGTCGTAAACCCAAGCCATTGTACAAATTAAATTTAGCGGAGCTTGGTGAGTACGTAAGAATAAATAATATTGTTTTACCCGAACGTTACCGCGGGAGAAGAGGAGAGCAAGCGTATATCGTCGCTATTAAATGGTTTCTGGGTTTAGAACCCGAGTTGAGATTTGACGAACCACCGATCGACAGTGGAAGATGTTTACGCGAGCGATGGATGTATGTACCGTATGGCCATAGCAAAGAAGAAGATTTAAACATATTTTGGGAAGCGGTAAAGCCCAAGATTATAGCCAAGTTTGGTATAGACTTGCAAGATTTTACATCGTTTAAGTTTATGATATATATACGTATTAGATTACAAAAAGATGTAGGAGAGGGTTATATGGATTGGGCCGAGCCAAGATTTCATAATAACGGGGAAATTGTTTTATTTAATTTGAATGAAATTGAAAATGTACTCGAAACTGTTTTTTCACAAATTGTCGAGTCTTTAGAAAAATGGACGCACAACGGTTCCAGATGGATCGTGAATCGTATCGTAGAAATGAGTATTATTTACAAGAGATATCAACCTTTTCACGGTCGTTCTTATATCGAGCTATGCGACTACATAAAAAACAAACGAATGTTTTCGATGGGCGCTTCGTAGCGCTCTTTTTCCCGTGAAAAAGAATAGTGATAGAGCGTCTAGCTATCCGACGGAAGACGGTTTAAATTTTAACGGAATCGATTTTCCGACTCCAATCAGTCAGATTGAAAAAAGTAGAACAACAAAATAGCTTGGCGATAAACGTTCTTGGTTATGATTCAAATATGTTTGTAGTTTACCAGCTCAGCGAGCGACCTAAAACTATAAATCGTATAAATGTATTATTAATTCACGAAAAAGATGTATCGCACTACGTTTGGATAAAGAGTACAAGTCGTTTACTTTACGATCAAACAAACCACAAAGATCGTAAACATTTTTGCATGAGATGTTTACAGGGTTTTCGACAGAAACGTATCATGAAGATCACGTAAAAATGTGCGAGGGAGTTAACGGCAGACCGACGGCGATTAAAATGCCGGAAAAGGGTAAAAACGTAAAAACGACACGTTAAAGTTTACAAATTTTCATAAAAAGATGAAAGTTCCTTTCGTTATATGCGCCGATTTTGAAAGTATTATTAAAAAGATTAACGATGTGAATACGACAAATACTAAAAACCTGCAAGAACACGTCGTTTGCGGTTATTCGTACGTTATCGTTCGGTGCGACGGTGAAACTTGTGGTCCCATTGTATACCGAGGAGAAGATGCCGCGAAGCATTATTTAAACGAATTAGAAAAAGACGTAAAAAACAATCAACGAGATATTTAAAAATCCTAAAAAAATATTTATGAAAAGAAAAAATGTACAAGATTTCAACTCTGCTAGCAAGTGTTGGATATGCGAAAAGGGATTGTTTGGAGGTGATAGCAAAGTACGCGATCATTGTCACGTTACTGGTAAATATAGAGGCGCTGCGCACAATTGTTGTAATTTAAAACTCAGTTTAAAGCCTTATAAAACACCTATTCCAGTCGTATTTCATAATTTGCGAGGATACGATTCTCATCTCATTATGCAGGCCGCGAGTCAAACGCGGAGAAATCTAACGTGTATTTCAAACAATATGGCATAGTATATTTCCTTTTCAATATCGCAGTTGCGATTTATTGACAGTTTTACTCGCTTCGTTAGATAAACTCGTAGAATCAAACGATATTTTTCCAAATTACTAAAAAGTTTGAATCAAATTTAGAAAAAGTACAACTTTTATTACAAAAGGGTATTTATCCTTACGAGTACATGGATAGTTTTGTCAAGTTTGAAGAAAAAAAACTTCCTCCGATAGAAAAATTTAATGGTCGTTTGAACAACACTCGTATTACTAAAGAACAATACGAGCATGCAATTGACGTTTGGAAAACCTTTGAATGTAAAAATTTAGGAGATTATCACGATTTGTACGTGCGTACCGATGTCTCGTTATCAGCGGACGTGTTTGAAAATTTTCGCGATACTTGTATGAAACAATACGATTTAGATCCGGCTCATTATTATACGAGTCCGGGTTTAAGTTGGGACGCTCTGTTTAAACATTCGGGACAAACTTTAGAATTGTTAACGGATTACAACATGCATTTATTTATAGAAAAAGGTTTGAGAGGAGGAACGTGTATGGTAAGCAAAAGATACGCAAAAGCAAACAACCGCTATTTACCCGATTACGATAAAACGAAACCTACGAATTATATACAATATTTAGACGCGAATAATTTATACGGGTATGCGATGAGTCAATACTTACCAACTGGAAAATTTAAATGGTTAACTAAAGATGAAATTGACAAACTAGATATAAAATCAATTTCATCAGAATTGAGCAAAGGCTACATTTTAGAAGTGAATTTAGAATATTCACAAAAATTACACGATTCTCACAACGCGTTTCCACTCGCGCCAGAGTCGTTGATAGTGCCAAAAGAATGGATGTCTGAATACCAACGAGAGTTATTAAACAACAAACCGGCTCCAAACGTTACAAAATTAGTTCCAAATTTAAACGACAAATCAAAATACGTACTTCATTATCGCAATTTACAATTGTATTTACAACTCGGTATGAAACTAACTAAAATTCATCGCGTTTTAAAATGTAGTCAATCTCCGTGGATGGAATCGTACATTAATTTAAACACGCAATTAAGAAAAAATGCGTCGTCAAAATTTGAGCAAGATTTGTACAAACCCATGAACAATTCAGTTTTTGGAAAAACGATGGAAAATGTACGAAATCGTGTTAACGTGAATTTGAAGCGATTAAACGATGAAAACGAACAAAAGCAAATGCTTAAATTATTCGCAAAACCAAATTTTGCCGAAGCTAAAATGTTTGAAGATCACGATCTAGTGGCCATTCACATGCACAAAACAAAACTCGTACTCAACCACCCAGTCTATGTCGAAATGAGCATACTTGAATTATCTAAACATTTAATGTATGATTTTTATTACAATCATTTAAATTAGAAATACGACTCGAGGTGTAATCTACTTTACACGGATACGGATAGCTTATTACTCGAGATTCAAACGGAAGATGTTTATAAAGATTTATATAAAGACAAAGACTCGTACGATTTTAGTAATTAATTATTATAATAAAGATTTTGAAAAACTACATTTTTTATATTCTGAAGAAAATAAAAAAGTGATCGGTAAAATGAAAGACGAGACTGCAGGAACGCTAATCTCCGAAATTGTCGGTTTAAGACCAAAAATGTATTCGATACTTTTATCGAATGAAAAAGAAATACGAAAAGCCAAGGGCGTTAAAATACAAGTTTTAAAACAAAAAATTAAACACTCGCGATATAAACAAGTTTTATGTGATTTAAAACCATTACATCATGATATGTTTTTTATTAGAAATGAAAAACATAGATTATATACAACGCGAGTATATAAAATATCACTATCTCCTTTAGACACAAAGAGATATATTTTACCAGATGGAATACATACTCGAGCTTACGGACATTATAGCATAGCTGCTAAGATTCCATCAATAACCTAAAGAATTATAATCTTTTAAATGGGTGGATTTTCCGTATCTCGAGGAATAATTTGTAATTCTTCTCTTACAAAACTACGCGTGGGACCCGCTTCTAAATAATACAAGATGGGTTGATTCGGAGCTTTCATCGTTTTAGCTAATCTATAAATTTGTATACTCCATATAGGATCAGTCGCGCGACGTCTCGTATCTTTTTCAGCTTCACCGGGTGCGTATAAATACCGAACTAAACTGCTAGTTGGGATTCTTTTTTCATTCTTTCTAATCGCTGGTGAGGCTGGATTTTGCTCGACAACGGACAATTTAATCGCGTCTTTCGGTTTTAAATTAACGAGTTTGGTCGTTTCGTTGTTTAACGCTTTTACGACTGACGGTAATCTTTTAACCCATTCTCTATTTCTTGTATCCGTTGACATTTCTTTAGCGTATTGATGAGAAAATATTCTTTCGCCCAAAGTTTTATTAAATCGCTCTACTATACCTTGCGCTCTATGATTCCCGGCTTCGCTTCTTTGGATTTTTACATTGTGTTGACCCATGATTTTAGTGACGGTCGACATAAATTCTTTTCCAGGATCGACTTTTAAAATGTTTGGCCAAGTTAACGGCGAACGTTTATAAATTTTTTCAAACGCTAAACTGACTTGAGCGGCGGTTTTATCGATCAACGGTTCCGCTTCTTTATATCTGCTGGCTTCATCCGCAACGGTTAACGCGTACTTGTACGTCTTTTTACCTATACTATCGTGCGGAAGAAACAATAAATCTGCTTGATGAATCTCATTTGGTTTTTCCAACATCTTATTTGAACTGGTCGGTCTAGGAATGTATTTAGGATACGGTAAATAAATTTGCCACAGCGCTAGCTTTTTAATCCACTGTGAAACTATTTTTTTATTCACCTTAGTTTCTTGAGCTAATTTATCGATCGCATTGAGACCTTTCCAATATCATTTTGGACTATAATAGACGTTTTCAAGTGTTAATCTAGTACGCTTTAACATTTTATTATTTATAAAACATATATTTTATTCGGTAGAATTCATAATCTTGTCTGGTAAAATTCCTTGTCGAACTAACCACGTTTGCGTCATTAAACCCGCTCCAACCGTCGTTGTTAGTTTTAGACCATTTACAACATCCAACTTGTCTAAATCGGCTGAATTTATTTTAAATACTTTTTTACCCAGCATGCTGTATAAAATGGTTAGCGCCGATATGACCGCTCCGTGATAAGCTGAATTAACGATTCCATTCGTATCTATCATTGAAGACATATTTTACTTATCGACTATAAAATATTTTTTAAATTTATTGCATTTTGAATGGATCAATTTCTTTTTTCTCTATAATCGGGGGTGGTGATGGAGCTACGCTCGCTCGTTGTTGTTGTTGTTTGGTATCTCGCTGATAAATGTAATACGCAATACCTCCAACGACTGCGAGTCCCAAGGCGAGGTAATAGTAGTACATCTCGTTGCTTTCTTCGTTTTTTACTACAGCGCTCGTTGGCGCGTAACGACTTTTGGTCACGCCGCATTTTAATTCTTCTTTTTTCTTTTTTTCAAGTTGTTCTTTTTTCTTTTTATTAAGTTCCGCGAGTTTTTTACCAGCCGCGACTCTGTTTGGATTTTTTTTAAATTTTAGTCGGTGTTTTCGTTACCGTCAACGGTGCGCTCGCTTGGTTTATCGTCTGCTCTGCATTCTGCTCTGGCTCCATCGTTTTTATTAATTATACAATATTCTTCTTTTCTTTTTAAATGTTTCGCCGTAATTGTCGCGGTTGTGATCGGCGCCAAGTACATACCGTGCTCAAGGTATAATTCGCATAATATGGGAGAAAGAGCTTTCGAAATGAATGGATCTTTTTCTAAATCTAAAATTAATTTTACTTCGTCATCAATTTCAAAACTATATCCGAATAAATCAAGGTGGTCTAAACTATAATCTAATGTTTTGACATAACACGTTATAATGGCGCTGCTCAAAGAAGATATTATGTCACGATTTAATTTAGCTTCGTATTGCGCGTATAATACATCTCGTTGTTCTACCGACAAAGCTTCAATGTCAGTGACGAAATATTCTTTACCAAATTTTTTTTGAATCTCCTCCCGCGACAACGGATAAAAGACGTTTATGTTGCTTTTGCTTCAGCAGCGGGTCATCAGAATTATTTGAAGCTGGTGGCAACATCAATGACGGCTGCGTATCGGAGCTCTCTTCGTTAAGAATTTTGTGAACTTGGTCCATTTATTATAAGTATTTTTTTAATTTAATTTAAAAAACATTAGTAACGATTCAGTAAGATTAAATAACGATTCGATAAGAACGAGTAATGTTTCTCCTCCTGCAACGATAAAAAAAAAATTATCTCGATTATTTCGTATTAACAGCTGCAACTGGTCATCATAATCAATCGATGTTGGTGGTAGCATCAATGACGGTTGCTTATTAGAGATTTCTTTTTCCATTTATTATAATCTAATAACCTGTAAGTAACCTGTAAGTAACCTACAAATAACCTACTACGACCTGTAAGTAACCTACGAGTAACCTGTAAGTAACTTAGTCTAAAATCGCATAATCGGTAGGTTGATCCGTTTTTAAAATCAATTTGCGATGTTTAACTCGTTTAAATTTTTCACGAATTTTCATTCTGAACTCTTTCGTCGGTATGACGTCATTTTCTCAAAGACAATTTTCAAACGAGTCTCTATCTTTACAATAAAATAGACACACCCATTTGAGTTGCTCTCTAAAATCTTTTAATACGCTATTATATTTTTGTGAAATGATCCAACAGCTGTGATGTTTGTGTCGACCGCTAAACGCCAAGAGCGATAGCTCGTGCTGCAGCTGTTTCGATTTTTTTATATCGCAATCCTTTATTCGCGCTACAATCGTCGATGATAAACAACGTTTCGTCTCCTTTGAATACATCGCTAAACAATTTTAAAGCTCGGTTTAACGACATATCGTTTAAATCATCAACGAGCACTCGCTCGTCGTTCCAAATCCATTTTCTATTTTGATACGTGTCGTTGTCAGCGATGGTGGGACATAATATAACGATCTTTTCAAAATGATTACAATATTCAGTTTCTAACAAATTTAAAACAAATTCTGTTTTTCCGCATACGGTTTGTCCGCATATGAGTGCAACGTGTGGATATTTTGGCAACATTCGTTTTTAATATTAGTCAAGATGTTTAATAAACGACGGAATCAAAACGTCCATTTCTTATATTGAGTTGCGCATCCATAATAATAAAAGTGTACATGTATAATTCACCCGGGGTTTCCGATTCTTTATCCATTTGAATGGTAATTCCTTCGGATAAGTTTTGTACTTGTCTTCCACTTCCATGTATTTTATTGTCGTCGCTAGTTCTCATATCTAAAAATAAACCGTATCTATCGAGTAAATAATCGGCTTGTTTAACGTTAGATAAATTTAAAGCTTTAACGACTCGCATGGCGTGTTCTTTGTTCGAATCTCCAAAATATTTTTGAATTTCTTCCCAATGTTGATACCTTTTCATTCCCTGCGCGTAGAGTTGATTAGGAACGCCTTCGATCGTAATTGAAACTTTATCGATTTTTGGATTATAAAACTTGTTCGTTTCTTTCACATCTGGCTCTTTGAATAAAAACAATATTCCTTTCATACTTTTTGCGGGTGTATTTATATTTATATTCCACGTTGTAGCGCGTTTGTCTAATGGTGTTACGCTCTGTCTTAGAACGCGATCAAACAATATCACCACCTTGTCGCTATATTGTTGCTTTATCGTTTGCGCGAGAAGTGGCATAATTATGAACGACTTGGTATTCTAAAGAAATCCCACTTATGATATATCTCGCATTATCGTCGGTGCTTTTAATCACGTTAGAAAATTTATTAAACACGAGTTCGTAACTCAATCGATCTCCAATCCCCGATTGATAGTAGGGTTGATGATCGGTGAGTAATTCAAAATCAAGCGGAATGTGATATCTATTTTTTAATGTATCCGCGATAGCTTTATCTTTTCCTCCGTTACCGGCGGGAACGGCATCGGTAGCACCTACTCTTAATTTAGTCACGTTAGCATCTTCGATTCCTTGATACGCTAGATTTTCGCGTTGATCTTTCGTTAACCATTCGTCTTTATAACAATTGTACACATCCGCATCGTCTAATGAAAATATTTCATTTCCTTCCATTTTAATAATTATTTTTTTTACGATGGCTCTACGTATGTTTTGTACCATCGTTCTCGTATCATCGTTTGCAGACTCGAGAACAATGTTGAAAGCTAATCTAACCGTTCCGGGAACGATGACGTAATTTTTTCCTAAATTTGGAAAACGAACCGTCAACAATTGATTTTCGGTAATGACGCTCGGATTGTTTGTAATGACGACTTTTTGACGAACTCCTTTTAATCCAAAAGGTTCTCTTAATCTTCTGTATGGATCGAGTACATCTCCGTACGCATTAATCATATTTTATAGTTAATAAATATAAAATAATAAAACAAAATTAAAGAACAAGTAAAATGGTGTCAATAGCGATGATGATTGGAGGTGCGGTAGTAAACGCGTTGGCTTTTACCGGATCAAATTTTTTATTTAGTACTTTTCGTTCTAGCGATGCTGAACAAGAACGTAAAAGACACGATTTAGCGCTAGAACAACGTACGAGAGCCAGAGACGAATTTAGTAAAAACGTTTAAAATATCTAGATTATTTAAACGAAAAAATACAAAAAGAAACGAACGCTAAACAAACGTTTAACAACATTGACGAAGCGATGAATGAATATTCACGAGTTACGGGCAATCGACTCGATTTACCGAAAGATTTATACAACGAACCGCAACTAGAAGATATTTACGTTCCGAGCCAAGATCAAAAAACGCGAGAAATACTATTTATCGTATTAGGGATGACCGCTGTAGGTTACGCGAGTTGGAGATTATTAAAATAATATTAAATGGCGTCATTGTAAAATGGCGCAAGGAGGGCATGATTTTATAGAGTTGGATCCAATGTATAACCACCCCGAAGATGAAGATGTTGAACGAGATGAGGAGGAAAGAGAAAATTTAGCGAGATTAGAAAGAAATAGAAAAAAAATGGAAATGGAAAGATTGGAACGAGTCAAATTGGGGGATACTGATTTTGACGTCAATCCATCGGCGCGATGTACTAGCGAGTCAAAAAGCCGACGAGTTTTACGAATTTGTAAAAACTCGAGACTACGATATCGATAAACTACCGGAATACGATAAATTTCATTTTCGCGATGATGGTTTTTATTACGACAACGTAAAGTTGTCGATCGACGGAAGGCCGAAAGAATTTGCTTCGCTGAGTACGATATCTAGTAGAGCTCTCAAAGCTACGGGTAAATCGGGACCTTTATTTATGAGAGAGCGATTGGGCGTAAAAGACTATGGTTTAAAAATTAAAATCTCGGGAAAAGAAAAAGAAGCGCTCGAAAATGTCGCAACGACGATAGAAGCGTCAGAAAGACCGCCGTCGGGTAGGAAGTTACCGTCTATACGCGTGCAAGAAGCGAATAACGTAGAAATAGACATGCAAGAACTATTTAGCGCTTCGAGAGAAGAACAAGAATCTATCTCGCACTCGTTCTCGGACAGGATTTTAATATGAGAACTGATGGGTCTCGATAAAGCCATGCAAACGACTCGAGGCGAACTAACGAATAATTTAGCCAGATTGAGTCAACTCGACATAGTAATTTCCGATTATGAAAAAAGATAAGTAAGCGCTCGAGATCGAGACGACGAAGATGTAGAAGAAACCTCAAATCTACGTAAACGGCTAGAAGCAGCGAGAGACGAAAGACAAGCTAGATTAGAGGCCGCGAGTACGCAAGATCGCATTCTTCGCAGTCAAATTAACAGAATTAAAGAAACGATTCGTAACGTGTTACAAAGCGATGCTACGTTGGGTGAAAAAATTTAAACTTTATTTAGAGAACAAGGCTTAACGATCGTCAGTTTATTAACGGCCGTTAGTATGACCATTGCTTTTATCGTCGAATCGATCGTAAATACTGTAAATTCAGCTATACCAACACCTACACCCGTCCCTCCTAAACCGCCTATTCCAAGTGATGGTGGAGGCTGGATACAAAAAAACATTTAAAAATCTAGTGGGTGTACTATAAAGAAACTCGGAGAAAAAGCTTTAGCCGCTTTACCGGGTATTATCGGTGCGGTCATAAGTTGGTTATTGACGACCATTTCAAAAGTAGTAACATGGACGGCGGAACACGTGTGGCTAGCTTTGACGGGGGTTGGAGTTTTAATTTTAACTTGGGCGCAGAAAAAACTCTAGTAGAGCAATTCGTATATCACAACGCCGAGTCCAGTTAAAATCGCAAAACCAATAATTAAAGCATTTTTTTCTTCTTGGTGGCTATCGTCCAAAGAGTCTTGGGTTACTGTAGAGGGAGCACTCGTTATTGTAGGGCTCGATGCTTGCGCGTGTTTAGCGGCTAACGGCGGTGTCGAATGTAAAGGTGGAAGAGGAGAAGGAATGAGATCTGAATTCACGTCTCGATTCAATCCCAACGATAAATCAGACGTTGCGATTAAAATATTATTGTTGTATCCGACGTTACGTACCTATACGCATATTCATATCGCTCGGCATCATGTATAATAATTCTCCAACGATAAAATTTAATTGCGTTTTAGTATCCGATAAAGATTTTTGATAGCGATCGATACTAGATTGTAAATCGACCGGAGAATCAATCTCAGCATTTACTATATTTATAAATTCACGCTGCGCGTCTAAACCGGTACCGGGTGTAAGAAATCCACTTTTAGCTCGTACTTGAGCTCCCAATATCGCGTAAACGTACGTTCTTATAGAATCATTAATTCGTTCTACACAGATATCCGTAAAACCTTGAACTAATCCCAAAGACAATATAAATTTAGTCCACGCCGTTTCAACGCGTTCAGATTGCAAAATGTAACCTACTCTAATGGTGCGTTCTTTACGATTATGTACACCGTCGTCAAAATCCATTCTTTTTTCACCCGCTTCAAAGTTTGCGCTAAGATTGTTGAGAGGAATAGGGTAGGCGTCGCGATTTAAAATAGAATTGTCGTAGTTGTGTCCAGGTACTGGATCGAATCTTTTACCAACGTTTCGCCAAAAATAAGCGGTGCCTAATCCATCGCTGTACGTATCGACGCGTTGTTTCCAATGATCAAATGTTGAGAGGTGAAAGTCTTTACATATTTTTTTATACGCGCTAATGTCTATATTGTTGTCGAACGCGCTAAAATAATTTTGAAAAGATGTAGGACAACTCATTTCTTTGAGTAATCGTCTCATTTGATAATAAACGTGAAATCTAAAACAACTACGAATCATCACGTTGGAATGATTTAAATGTTTATAACCCACGCCGCATCTCGTTGTGCCGCAGTACGTTACAAAATTTATTTGATTTTGATAAAAATTTAACGGATTATGATGCCAATCATCGACTACTTTTTGACTACGAACGCGAGGCAACTTGTAGTTGCTAAAAACATTATCGAGTTGTACGTAAAAAAATCGTTCTCGTTGACGTAAATTTTTAGACTCGTCAAATCGCTAGCGTTAAAATTCTGAGGCGCGTTAAAATTTCCAGATTGCGGATACCGTTTCGATAAATTACTCTGAAACGCTAATGGAAACGCCATTTTTATAATTTATAAATATAATTAATAAATTATAAATGCATCATACGGCAGAAATTAAAATTTTAAATGGTACAATCTCATTAAATAATGCCATCGATAATTTTTTTTAAAGGTAATCTTACGATATCATTAAATAGCGTTAACATTTGGGTAGGATATTATAATATCCGTAAAAAAGAAAAAATATTTTTACGAAA
This sequence comes from Zoroaster sp. YZ-2022, assembly GCA_029582265.1. Taxonomy (NCBI): domain Eukaryota; kingdom Metazoa; phylum Echinodermata; class Asteroidea; order Forcipulatida; family Zoroasteridae; genus Zoroaster; species Zoroaster sp. YZ-2022. The sequence goes on along the minus strand of CM055817.1, from coordinate 14,610,215 downwards.
AGATATAATAAACGAAAGAAATTAACAAAGTCAGGAAGACAGTACCGTATTTATCGAGCCGGGACTTTATAATCTTGTCGAAATTATCGATATTGTCTTAAAAAACGCACCTTGGATAACGTTTGTCGTCGATAAAACAATCGGTAAATCTATTATAAATATTACTCAAACAAGACGAAGAATAAAATTTTCATCGGGATTAGCTAATTTACTAGGATTTAATAATGAATATCTAGCTGAAGGAGAGCACCAAGAAAGAAGAATAGATTTAGTACCTTTTAATATAATATACATTCATTGCGATCAAATTTCTACGAGCGAAAACCTTTGCGATGGTAAACCTTGTACTATTTTAAACATTTTTCCTTTACAAGATGTATCGTTGGGACAAAGTATGTATATGGAATTTAATAATCCGTTACAAAAAAATCTTAAAATTGGTACGTTTAACGAGTTGAGTTTTCAAATTAAAGATTTGTTCGGTAGATAAATCAATAATCACGGTATGCCAATTTTTTTAACATTTGAAATTAAATGATTTTACTTATATAAATATGGCGAGCATTTACGGTCCTAGTCGAAGAAGCGAGCAAGTTTTATCTAACGCTTTACAACAAAGTAACATTTACGAACATCACGGCTATATAGATGGCGATGAAATTTTACAAACGATAGTTCTTGTCGAAAAATATCGAGTTATACTCGGATGGCACGGTAGGCTTAAACTACCCTTTTACATGTTTAATCAAGCACCTACATACTGCTCAATTTTTGTAAAATTTGCGAAAGCTGACGGTTTTTATTCACATTCGGCGGAAGGTAGTTTTGACTTTAACGTATATCATATTCCTTCTCCCGCTCGAGATAAAAGTTTAGTTTTCAACAACGATTCGCAGCACGTAGAATACGAAATTTGTTTCAAAACGCGAGATGAAAAAGGTTTTGTACAAGGAAGCTTTTTCGGCGCTCTAAACACTAATATCTGTTTCAATATAAAAATTAAAAGTTTACCCTTGATTTAAATTTATACTATAATAAATATGGCGAGTATTTACGGTCCTAGTAGAAGAAGCGTAAACAGTAGTCAAACGAGCGGCGGTATCGTTAGTGACGATAAAAACGTTTTTGAAAAAACTGGATATATCGATAGCGATGAAATTCAACTTAATATAACATTGTATAAATTACACAATATATTTTACATTCAATGGAATGGTTCGTCAAATATCGCTATACCGAGGTTTGCCATCTTTGAACCGATAACAAACTGTACAACTTTTTCTAAAATAATATACAACGATGAATCTTTTTATTCCAACGTTATGAAACGAGAAATAAACCCAGATCGTATACCAGATTTGTTTCAGTTTGATGCTAGATCGCGAGATTATTTTAATGATGCGGAAGCGAAATATATAGAATGTGGAATTTGCTTCAAAATAGGAAACTACAGAAAAAAAGGTTTTTGCACGAGCGACCTTTTTCGGCTCTTTAGAAACTGGAATCTGTTACGATATTAAAATTAAAACTTGGCCGTTGATTTAAAAAAATATAATCTTTTTTTATTAATAAAATAATGAATATGACTACGGATAATCTCCAAGAGTTAATTCGCTGCAAAGTGCAGCGTTTACAAAACGAAAACGACATTCAAAAAGAACGCGAGGTTGTAAATAAAAAAATAATCAAGATCGATAAAACGTGCAAAAATTTAGACGCTTTTCTCCAATTAACAGATTTTGCTCTGAAAATTGCACTATGCTATGCCGCTGCTGTATATGTCGTACCTTTCATCGATGCACAATTTAAAAGAAAACTTTTTTTAATCTGTTACTATTAATAATAAATAATGAGCGTAGTTACCGAAACAAATGTACTTTATCCAAATGTACAGTATATGATGAATACATCGGAAGCGACAGCTAGCGATGTTGTAACTTTTCGCTTGCAAAAAATCGATAACATTCAAAAAGAATTACGAGCCGAAAAAACGAACGCGAGGCTGTATATAAAAAAATATAATAAAATCATTAACGCTTGCTCTATCGTAGAAACGATAGTAGAATTAGGCTGTATTGGAGCAGGAGCCACTGGAATCGCGAGTATCGCCAGCGTTATAACATCGCCGGTCGGATTTGCTTTGGAAGGTTTAGCTTTAGGATAAGGCGGTGTGGCGTTTGCTCTCAGATACGCGAAATATAAATTATCTAAAGAAGCTAAAAAACACGATGAGATTAGAGTCTTGGCTTTATCTAAACTCAACACGATCAAAAACCACGTTTCAAAAGCCATAGAAGACGGTGTCGTCACCCAAGAAGAATTTCATTTAATCTGCGAAGAACGAGATAAATTTAATCAAATGAAAGAAACTATCCGTACGACGGCTCTGCCCACAACTAAAAATGACAATGTCGATAAAAATCAAGATGTAGATCTAAATCAACAAAAAAAGATCTTATAGAAACAATTATGAATTTAAAGTAAACTTGACTGTAAATAAAAATTATTATAATCCTTCGCGATCATTAGCGGAGGATTCAAGACCTCCGCCGTATAATTTTAAATTTTAGTCACTATAAACGAGCGCTTGTCTTTTCAACCAACTCCATCATCACTATATTATAATGTCGTCTAGCTTTCCCTTCAACGCGTTTTAAATAATTTAATGCTAATACATTACCGCATTTCGTACATAAATTAGCTTTTAATTTTGTACCAATCTTACATTTTCGACACGGAACTGGTATACTTTGACCGTGTCGAATACGCCACAAATGAAGCGGGCAATATACATCACCACACACACTTAGTCTACAACACCTTTCTGTTTTGCCAACTAAAAGCCACAGACACTCGGAAAGCACTGAGCATACAGTGCTATCCACACCTCGGTGTAGCGCAAAATTAAATCAATTGTTTATCTCCCGACGCAAGAATTTCACCAATCTATAAAAGCCATTCGCAAGGAATCATCGCTCTCGTCGTTATCTTTACTATTCATCCACATAATATTAAATCGTTATTTCAAATGTTTAGCGACTAAAACCAATATCTTTTTTGCGAAGCTCAATGTTACATCTTTTTCTACGACTTGCCACCACAAATCTTTCATGACGTCATCAAAAATGATGACGTCATCATCATCTCATCAATCACGCCCCCACACCCCTTTTTTTACAAATCTTATCAACCACGCCCATTTTTGGGTAACTGCCCTAAAAAAACATCATCTCACCCCCAGTAGTATGGTAGATGGGGGAACGGAGCGCAGCGCAGTGCTTTTGGATCACTTCACTCCCTGGCCTCTTTTGTGCTCAAAGATCCCCCAAAAAAACTTTATTCTTTTAATAAAAGTACATTTCTAACAAAATGTACTTTTTTTTTAAATATCGTTTTTTTCACACAAAAAAACACGTAAAAATCATACTCAAAAATCCTTTTTCACAAAAACACGCAAAGATCATACTCAAAAAAATTTTTTTTTAAATGTCATTGTTTTCTTCTAATAAAAATACATTAAAAAAAAAAAGATTTTTTTTTAAATATCATTTTTCACAAAAACACGCCCAGGGAGTGAAGTGAGCCAGAACCCTCATCTACCATACTACTACTGCCTACAATCAATTTGTGTTGTGGTGGTTGGAGCGGTCGTTTATTTTGACCGTGAGTTTTTAGGTGTCGTTTTTAAACTGTCGCGGCGATTAAATGTGGCACCACACTGTGAACATACCGACTTGCATTGGATCGCTGGTACTTTCACCCTAGAACCATCATCGTGACGTCGTTGGTGACGCTTTAAACTAAATTTGCGAGTGAAGCTCTTGTGGCAAACGGAGCATGAATACTTTCGTTTTTGACTCACCGCAGCTGACGACACGCTGTCCGCCTTTACCAGCTTCTTGCCCCGGGGAAGGGCTGAATCTTCTTCAGTGTCCTACAAAAGCAAAATAAAAATTTAACATTTTAAATCCAGTGTGCATTCATATTAAATTTCAAAGGGATCTGTGCACATAGAAAAACGGAAGACATTAGTAAAATGAATTTGCAGATTTTAACAGTGTCAGTCAAATAACTTACCGTTGATCCTTCGGAGATTTCTTCTGGGCTCTCTAGGACACTCTCACTCGGTTCGTTGGGCATTAACCATACGTTCGAATTCTAAGATTAAAGGACCGACAAAAGAAATACATTAATGTCATGTTTTGGTCGAGCTATTTATTTATTTATTTATTTATTTATTTATTGCAGACCAGTTGTCCATTTGTTTGTTTACATCAAAATAGAAACTTTAAATAAATAAATAAATAACATAAACACTAGTTTGCCTTTGAGAAAGAACTTGTTAGGTTTGAAACGCAAGGCCAATATAAATTATTTTGCCTTGATACTCCAGGTAATTGGGAAAAGATTATACATACGTATTTATTTATATATTCTTACCTTTTCAATCGGCGTTTTAATCTGGATATGCGGGAACATCTCGTCCTCCATGCGACCAATCTGAACAAGCTGAGACGGTGTCGGGTCTGGCGAACCGAATGGACCGTATTCACCAACGGTTGCAGCGTCTTCCATATTGGCAATCTGAACAAGCTGAGATGATGTTGGGTCTGGCGAACCAAATGGATAGTACTCATTGGGATCGTAGTGTTGAGACATCTTGGCACAGAGAGTATCAGGCACCGTGACGCATGAGGCTGTTGTGGCTCACGGTCCGGTCCCATTCACTTTATAACGGTTTCGATAATCCTTTGGAGGAAGAACTTATGTATCGACATGTACTGACTTGTTTAATCCTCTACCAAGAACATTTTATGTCCAGCGGTACACTAAAATACAGCGGAAATTGCAGACATTATAATTGTCAAGTTGTAGTAAGTGCAGACATTATAATTGTCATACTTAATTCGTGCTCCTCTACCAAGGAAATTGTTCAGCGGTAGGCCTACGACCCGTGATATAACCAACGCTAAAATACAGGGGAATTTGTAGACATTATAATTGTCAAGTTGTAGTAAGAGTAAACGTTATATTTGTCAGGTTGTAGCAAGAGTAAACATTATAATTGTCAAGTTGTAGTAAGTGCAGACATTATAATTGTCAAGTTGTAGTAAGTGCAGACATTATAATTGTCATACTTAATGCTCGCTCCTCTACCAAGGACATTGTTGAGTTGTACAACCCGTGATATAACTAACGCTAAAATACAGGGAAATTTGTAGACATTATAATTGTATGGTGCAGCGCCCTCTTTAGGCATGTACTGATATACACCCGGTGACCTTTGACACAATGGAAAGTTCTAGAATAGTTGTGTACAATGTGACCTGCTGGAGAAGTCAAGCCTCAATAAATTCTTACTCTTGAACCTTATAAATGTCTACCTTATTACTTATTACTATTACATGTCATCAGACTATAATATAGGAGAACGTGTAACATGGTGTTAAGACAGCACAGGCTCTTCTCAAGAAAGCCAAAGACGGACATAATGACCCGTACTTAAGTCTGCTGGCATTCAGAAATACTCCTACTCCAGGCTTTGACTCTAGCCCAGCACAGCGGCTGATGAATAGGAGAACCAGGACAACACTGCCTACAACTTCAAAACTACTACAGTCCCAAGTTCCAACTGGAGTAATGGATCAAATGAAGAAATCCAAACAACGACAAGCAGAGTACTACAACCGTACGGCAAAGGCAGTGCCATCGCTGAGACCAGGAGATGTTGTTCGCATTCAACCGCAGTCCCCAGACCAACACTGGCGCAAAGCTACAGTGGTGAAGTCAGCTCCACAGCCACGTTCATATGAGGTGGAGACTGAGGAGGGAGCTCGCTATCGTCGAAACAGACGTCACCTACGAACAACAACTGAGCCTTTTAGTAGACCTGGAAGATACATGGAAACAACACCTACACAACAGCGGCAGAACAGAGAGGAAAACACATCCTCAGATACATCAGGAAACAGAACACAGACCATGACGCGATCAGGAAGAATCATCCGCCCACCAGCCTACCTGAAGGACTATGTGAAACAACTGAACACTTAAGCCTATGTTATCTTAAGTCACAAAACTAACTAGAAGAAACATCAACAGTATAGATCAGAAAACAAAACAAAATAGAATCCAGATTTGAGTTTATTTGACGTAAAACAATTATTTTATTTTAAAGAGAGAGAGATACATGTAGTTGCATGTTTTACTTGTTAGCACAATCATTTTAATAAATAGTTGCATGATTTAATTGTTTCACTTCGTTAGCGCCATCGTTAGCTGCATTAAAAAAAAAGTTCTTTGTCATTAATTATATATAATACTACAATGGACAATAATACACACTGAACTCAAGCCGACTCAGGAATCCTAAGATGTTCACCAAAGTTAAATTGGACTCTTTAACTTGTGATTTTCATTGATATACTTAAAGGAACTAGACTCAAACTTTGAAAGGAAAGATGTAAGGTGCAGCGCCCTCTTTAGGCATGTACTGATATACACCCGGTGACCTTTGACACAATGGAAAGTTCTAGAATAGTTGTGTACAATGTGACCTGCTGGAGAAGTCAAGCCTCAATAAATGCTTACTCTTGAACCTTATAAATGTCTACCTTATTACTTATTACTATTACATGTCATAAGACTATAATATAGGAGAACGTGTAACAATAATTGTCAAGTTGTAGTAAGAGTAAACGTTATATTTGTCAGGTTGTAGCAAGAGCAGACATCAAAATTGTTATTATTATCATTTTTTCTATGAAGGGCCATTTAACCGTACATACATTAGGTTTTTATTTCATAAAGGACCTTTTTAAAATAACAGTGTAGTTGGTATTTTTCAAACCTAACAATACACAACATTTGATACAGGTTGAGTTATATGAGTTAATGGGTGTAACTTTTGTAGTTATATAGATTTTGTTTTAATGAATAACAAATTTGCCGCACTATTCGCAAGATTGAATGTGAAACCTTTGGTTGTCATCCTGTCGGTGTTCAATTAGCGGTAAACAGACTTATTTAGAGGGGTATTTTTGTAAACACCTAATGATGTTAGACCATCCTTCCTAGATTTTGTTTTAATGAATAACAAATTTGCCGCACTATTCGCAAGATTGAATGTGAAACCTTTGGTTGTCATCCTGTCGGTGTCCAATTAGCGGTAAACGCACTTATTTAGAGGGGTATTTTTGTAAACACCTAATGATGTTAGACCATCCTTCCTACATGTTTAGACGTGGTGGTGCACGACTTCATACCTTCGTTGCATACGTTGTGCTAATACAATTTTGACCACAGTCACTATACGTGTTGTTTGTGGGAACGTACAAAGGGCACGGGCCTGTTCAAACACCGAACCATGCGACAGTGTTCAGTCTATGGACTCGTACATTATTGAACCAGTAAGTGTAGACATCATAATTGCCACACTTAATGCGCGCTCCTCTACCAAGGACATTGTCCAGAGGTACGACCCGTGATATAATTTACGCTAAAATACAGGGGAAAAATCACACCCATCACCAACTACAGCAGGACCGTCTACAGACCACAATACTCCAACAGACCAGAACGCACCGAAAGAAAAGTCGGGAACGTCGACAGGGGAAAAACCAGGAATATCGATACGGGAAAAAGCAGGAACATCGACAAAAGAAAACCCAGGATTATCAGCAGCAGATAAACCGGGGACATCGGCCAAAAACAGAGAGTCTGTACCGAGCTCGAGCTGGGCAGATGCAGTCAAAAGCAAGGGCAAGATGGGAAAAAAGAACTACAAAGGGAAACATGACAGCAAAAAGAAACACATCGATCAAAGGTCTGATTATGAAAGGATGGAAGTTGCATCCGGCGATTCATCAGATCAACACGATGATGATGATATGGTACCCTGGGTGCGGCAAGGCATACAACGATACAGAAGAAGAAGGGGAACAGGAACCATTGCCGTTTCGAATAGAAAAGTACCTTACAACAACAACAGGAAAGGACGTGGACGGGCCATACCGAAAGATGATTAGCAAGTTAACTTACTTACTCTTATTTAATTATGAATGTGTTTACACTTATTTTTTCATGATGATTAGAATAGCCACGCTTAATGTTAATGGGTTAAGGGATAATACAAAAAGAGAAATATTATTTGAGCACCTTTACAGAGAGAAACACGATTTAATTTGTTTACAAGAAACTCATAGCACCCAAATAGATGAACAGCTTTGGCGAAAACAATGGAAAGGCGATATTTGTTTCAGTCATGGGCTTAGCAATACTAAAGGGGTAGCAATTCTAACCTCATATAAGTGTGGTCTCGAAATGGTTAATCAGGAAGTAGATGAAGAAGGTAGATGGATAAAAGTTGAAATTTCATGGCAAGGATTAAATATATCAGTTTTATGTGCGTATGCTCCAAATACAATGTACCCCAGAAAACGGTTCTTTCAAGATATGATGACATTCATTCATAGTAAGGGTGATAATTGCAATTGGGTAATTGCGGGCGATTTTAACTGTGAATTGGATAATCGAGAGAACAATGACAGAAGCACACAGTCTTTAACTAATCTTATTGTAAACAATGACTTAATAGATTTATGGTCTTCCCAATATCCTAACGAGGACGGGAGCACCTTTTATCATAAAATTCTAAAAAGGTCAAGTCGAATTGATTATTGTTTAATCTCAATTAATCTTTTTTACCTAGTTACAGGTGTGCAGGTTAATGCGATTGGCACTGTTGATCATAGAATGGTTAGTTTCCGCCTTGACAAACAAGATGTGGTCCTTGGTACAGGTAGATGGGTTTGTAATAATTCTCTACTCAAAGATGATGATTGCAAAAACAGAATTCAAATATTTTGGGCATACTGGCAAACTCAGAAAAACTCTTATTTGAACATTTTTGAATGGTGGGACAATGGTAAAACTAAATTAAAAGAAATTATAAAAGAATATGGCAGTGAAAAACGTCGTCGAGAAAAGAGCAAATATAATTATCTGCAAAAACACTTAAAACAGTTAATGTCAAACCCGTCTAGTTTGCCTGACGAAATTAAAGAAACTGAGAACCAATTAAAAACGTATGAAAATATGCAGTTCGAGAAATCTCGGATAAGGTTACACATTTCTAACAAAATAGATGGTGAAAACCTACAAAATATTTTCTCAATTCAGAGAAGCAGAGAAATAACGACAATGTTTTCAAATGTATTAAAGATAAACACGGCACATATCATGATCAACCTGTTACAATGTGCAAGCATACTAACCTTTTTTTACAAGGAACTGTATTCAACAGAAAGACGTAAGTAGACAACATATGCAACATATATTGGACAATGTTAATAAGGTTATGCTAGAAAAAGATATAACAATGGCTTTAGAAAAGGAACTTGATGAACAAGAAATTATTATGGCTATTAGCCAAATGAATAAAGGAAAATCCCCTGGATTGGACGGATTAATAGTCGAGTTTTACCAAACCTTTTGGCCTCTTTTAAAGAATGATTTCATGGACCTGATCAAAAAATGTGGGGAAATCAATAATCTTCCGTCATCTATGAATACAGCTCTTATCCGTTTAATCTTTAAAAATAAAGGCGAAAAGTGCAATTTAAGTAACTGGCGACCAATTAGTCTTCTAAACGTAGATTATAAAATAATAGCTAAAGCCATAACGAATCGTTTGAAGCAAATTATGCCCGATATTATAAGCGATGATCAATCATGTGGTGTTAAAGGTCGAAATAATATACATGATAACTTAATGACCATAAGAGACCTGATTTTTTATGTAAATAATGAAAATAAACCTGCGGCTATTCTTAGTATTGATCTAGAAAAGGCTTTCGACAGAATTGAATGGACATATTTGTTCTCTATAATGGAAAAAATGGGTATTCCAAATGGTCTTATTAAATGGGTAAAAATTCTTTACAGCAATCCTTATAGTTCAATCATTGTAAATAACTTCATCACTGAGCCATTTAAAGTAACCAGGGAAATCAGACAGGGATGCCCATTGTCTCCATTATTGTTTAGTATATGTGCAGAAGGACTAGGTAATCTAATAAGAAACAATAATAACATACGGGGTATCCAACTACCCCAGACTAATGAATATGTTAAACTCATTCAACATGCAGATGATACCAATTTGTTTATTAGTAATAACGAGGATTTTAAAGTTCTTCATGATATATTTATTACTTACAGCAAAGGGTCTGGTTCTAAAATCAATACCACCAAATCAGAAGGCTTGTGGTTAGGGCCATGGAAGAACAGAACTGATAAACCAGGGGGATTTTCTTGGACAAACAAGGGTTTAAAAATTTTGGGGATATTTTTTGGCAACGAAGACAATTCCCGTAAAAACTGGGAACCACGAGTTAACAAAATGAGGTCGGCTTTGCGCAGATGGAAAAGCAGACAATTAACTATGAGGGGAAAATCCATTGTCGTAAATAGCCTTATTGGTGCCGGTTTATCTTACTACGGTTCTGTTATTTCTTGTCCCGAAGAATATGTAAAAGAAATGGAAACAATTAAATGGTCCTTTTATTGGAATGACAAACCGGAAAAAATTAAAAGAACAACAATAACTGGACAACAAAAATTCGGAGGGACTGGTTTAATCGACATCAAAAAGAAATTACAGGCACTAAAATTAAATGTAATTACTAAATATATGAAAAGCACAGGCAAATGGAAATATCTTTTTGATTACTGTATATCTCATGCCAGTGGGAACAACCAACTAGGTTGGTATATTCTCAACAATCCAAAGGTTATTGTTTCGAGTGCTCAAACCTTTTATAGAGATCTTATTCCCTTATTTCAAATAGCTGGAGGTGATTTTAATGAGACATTCTCCTGTATTAATGAAACACGCAGTCTCCCCTTATGGAAAAATTATATTATAACAGGACACCCAAATGTCGAAATGGACAGCAAAATTTTGAAACCGCAAGGTATAACTTGTTTAAATCAGGTGGTAATAAACGAAGAGATAATCTCACATGATATTTTAGCCCAAAAATGCAATATTTTACCTATTAATGCAGGAAGAATTGTATCTGGTTTAAGGAAAAACATAATAACGGAATACGTTAAAGAAAATAGGGAAGGCCCCCCAAATAATTGTCTATGTAATGCTTCTATTGACGACAATTTAGGCAACGGTAATATAAAAGTCTCAGACCTGAATGTTAAAATTGTTTACTTAAATCTTGTACAATTGTATTTTACACCGCCAGTTGCTGAAAAAGCCTGGGAACGTACACTTAATTTTGTTAGTTCGCCTCCTTGGGATACAATTTGGATAAATAATGGTTGTTCTCTACTCGATCACGACGATACAGATTTGTGGTATAAATTAAAACAAAGAATTTTACCTACAAAAAATAAGCTTAAACACATGGGGATTACGAGTGACGACCTTTGTCCATTGTGCAACATAGAAAAAGAAACCATCGAACATTTATTTCTTACATGCTTGGTGCATATAAATAATAATAATAATAATAATAATAATAATAATAATAATAATAATAATAATAATAATAATAATAATAATAATAATAATAATAATAATAATAATAATAATAATAATAATAATAATAATAATAATAATAATAATAATAATAATAATAATAATAATAATAATAATAATAATAATAATAATAATAATAATAATAATAATAATAATAATAATAATAATAATAATAATAATAATAATAATAATAATAATAATAATAATAATAATAATAATAATAATAATAATAATAATAATAATAATAATAATAATAATAATAATAATAATAATAATAATAATAATAATAATAATAATAATAATAATAATAATAATAATAATAATAATAATAATAATAATAATAATAATAATAATAATAATAATAATAATAATAATAATAATAATAATAATAATAATAATAATAATAATAATAATAATAATAATAATAATAATAATAATAATAATAATAATAATAATAATAATAATAATAATAATAATAATAATAATAATAATAATAATAATAATAATAATAATAATAATAATAATAATAATAATAATAATAATAATAATAATAATAATAATAATAATAATAATAATAATAATAATAATAATAATAATAATAATAATAATAATAATAATAATAATAATAATAATAATAATAATAATAATAATAATAATAATAATAATAATAATAATAATAATAATAATAATAATAATAATAATAATAATAATAATAATAATAATAATAATAATAATAATAATAATAATAATAATAATAATAATAATAATAATAATAATAATAATAATAATAATAATAATAATAATAATAATTAATAATAATAATAATAATAATAATAATAATAATTAATAATAAAAATAAAGAAGATTTGTAGCGCGCACATATCCACCCTGCTGGGCGCTTAAGGCGCGAAAACAAAGAAAAAAAACATGATTACAAATACACAATGTTAGCATAGGAAAAAATGTTCGTGTTGGGTGTGCCCCCCGTCTAAAAAATTCCTGGATCCGCGCCGTGATACGGTCTGATCAAGATATTTCAGTCCAGGACCTTATCAGGGGATCCAGTCCGGGGTTGTATCCGTGCGGGCATAGGACGGAATGCAGTTTGAGTACAAAAGAAATTAAAACAATGTCAAATGGAATGTAGAAAGATCAATTTAAAATGACAAGGGACATTCAGAAAATATATCAATGACGGTATCCACTCACTGGCCATAAGTATTGCAACATCCCCAAAGTTCAGTTTGGAGAACTGTGTTACAATAATTTATTTTATTTTATTTACACTAATTAAGACTTCTTAAAAGTGCATGTGTTTTGAAGTCAATGTTCTTTTTACTGTTCTTGCTCGGAAATTATGTAATACACGATCGATGAAATTGGATTGTTACTTGTTACTTGTAAAGTGTTATTTTGAGAATGTTGCAATACTTTTGGCCAGTGAGTGTATTAAAATTAAATAAATAAATAAAAATAAATAAATAATTTATTATTTTTTCTTCTGGTGGGTGTGGACATTATTGTCCATTCATCGCAAAGAAATTGAAAGAGTGCAGTGTTGTATGTCTCGAGACCTGGTGTCAGTCTCGAGACCGTCTCCAGACCTTTTTTGCCGGTCTTGGTCTCGGTCTCGGTCTCGCCCTATAAAAGTCTCGGTCTCGAATGGGCAGGTCTCGGTCTCGGTCTCGGTCTCGGTCTCGGTCTCGGTCTCGGTCTCGGTATCGGTCTCGGTCTCGGTCTCGGATGCCAAGGTCTCGGATTTTACCCCCGAGACCCGTCGAGACCACAACAACTCACGTAAATTTTTTTGCAGAGAAAACAGCCAAACACGTTCGCGGCGAACTCGGCTCGCTCACAACAAAACACCATTTTAAAATAGCAAAATGCGCACTCTGTAAATTAGATTTGCTCATTTGCGCTAACCTAGTCTTTATTCAGTAGTCCTTTTCCTGTGTCAAACGACTTCCAATATGCAAGTTATCAGGCTGTTGCGTCGACGAAAGATATTGAAGCTTGAATGGAGACCTGACCCACTGCAGCATGCCAATTCGGAATGGTACCCGCGCTGAGCACAGTTGCCCGTGTATGTCACTGGTATACGTCGGGCATGCTACACACGTACACGTATATTGCGTTGCAGGTAAAGTTTGGCATTGGCACGATTCATAAAACTCGAAGCTTACGATAAACTTGAGACAACAGTCATTGCCCTGCCAGTGTGGTGCCATGTCAAATAAATCGGCAGTGGTGGTGTTCAAAAACCACAAGGATTTGTCAGGTGGAAAGGGAGCAAACAAGCACTGTGCAGAGTGCAAGTTTTGTTCCAAAATTATATCGGAGACATGTGGGACAACCTCTGCCTTCACTCGCCACCTTAAACGGGGACACAAACAAAAGTAAGTTTCCTTTATAAGAAAATGTTTCACAATTTACTTTCAGAAATTTAGGGAGTTATTTACTTAAGTCAACAAGCCTTTTGCGAGTAAACTTTGACCATTATTTGTACACACTACACTACACTGACTTGGTTGGCTGCAAATTTATATTAGTAAAAAAAAAATAGAATTCGCCGGATTGTGACTGACAAATTGTGATGTTGATAATCCATTTCGCGGCAAGCTCTTGGTCTTACACTTATACTTCCATAGGAAAACATCAACAAATTAAACATGGTGGGAAAATCGCAAAAATATTTTTTGAATTTTTCAACCTTCTTAGTCTATATATTGTTTCCATTTTCAGCATTTTGTTTTTAATTTGTGCATAGCATTAATTTTGGCTGCCAATTTTAATTGTACATGATACTTGTTTTGCACAGATGCACGGCACTGCACATACTTTTTATATGCATTTTTTTTTACAAATCTTATGTAAACAGTATGTTGAATCAGTAAATCAGACAACACAATATGTTGTGCACAAATACAAATGCTTCAACATTTAAAAATAAATGGAATAAGAAGTTTCCTGAATAATTTTGTGTGACTGTTTTTTGTGTGTGTTTCGTCTCCCTAGCTGCCCACTTCCTTTTTCGAGACCGCCTCCTTTTTGTTTTGTTTTGTGTTTTTATTTTTTATTTTGCTTTCTTAAAACAATAAACAATACAAATTTAAAGGGAAGACAAAAGAGGACATGCCTCCCGGCGACCTCTTACATGTTTTGAATCGATTTGGGGACTCCAATACTAGTTCAATGTCAGGGATAGTCATCTTGAGAAAATATTGCCTGTTACTTGTGTTAGGATAAAATAGTTGTGTATCTTTCTCAATCCTGGGATTTCCTGGTTATTTGTCTTTATTGTTTGTGGACAACAGTGTGCACTACACACGCTTACGAAACTGTGCATATTTTATAATCTATATATCAGGGGGTAACTAGGGTTCATTTCTTGTAGGATTTTGGATGTGACATCCCTAACCAGTATAACCACTAATCATGAGCAGTAGCATTGGGTGTTTCACTATTTGAGGAAAAAACGGGCTAAATATAAGGTGTTCCATTGGTGTAACATTGAAATAAAGAGCTGCTGTTGAGTCTTCAACCTCGGTCTTGTCGAAACTTGAAATATTAAATTATTTTGTGTGCTGTGTAAATCTTTACAGTTGTCTAAGTGTGAATATTTTGATAATCAGCTTCAATTTACTTTTTTTATGTACGTATGCTTGGTCTTGGTCTCAGTCTCGGTCTCGGTCTCAGATACCTTGGTCTCGGTCTCGGTCTCGACCTGCAAAAGTCTCGGTCTCGGAAGGCTTGGTCTCGGTCTTGAAATGCATGGTCTCGGTCTCGGATGCCTTGGTCTCGGTCTCGGTCTTGGTCTCGGACAAGCTGGTCTCGACTACAACACTGAAAGAGTGTCTCGAATTAAATAAAAGATCATGCTTCTCCGGGATAAAACAAATAGCAAAATGTGTCATATTGTTTTGCAACGGAAGAAAACAATAATAAATAACATTTGTGTTCTAAACAAGTGAACAAACCATAAAAACAAAACTACAACAAAGATATATTGAGATGTATCACTGTAGCATTCCACAGAAATTGCACAGTACATTGTGCCTGCAGAAAATACAGAGGGCGCTCTAACAAGTCATGTTGTAATACATAAGTGCAACTTATTTATACATTGTTAAACATTTACACATTTGTGTAATCCTTACATTTTATTAAGTTAAAATGTGTCAATGGATACTTTTATTAGCTTAAATGTCTTATAGGTTACTATCAATACCAACCAATTGATAAGTGGTCGCAGTAAATCAAATCAAGTCAATGACAACTGCACTGAACACATTACACTGGATCACATCCAATGCATTAAGGTATATTTCCAAAGAGTACCTTTGAAAGTTAATAACCTGCCAGACGTATGGGTCTTTCAGGTTTCATTATCCAAGTTTATTCTATTTCAACTCATATTTCGGTATTTGGAAAGTTTGTTTGAGTTAAAGACAAAAACAAAAACAAAAGTTTCACTGGACATCCCTTGTGGCGATAAAACACAAGACAAGTGGTAATTGGTAGATGTTTTTTCTATGTTTGTTTACAGAGTCAAATTACGTAATCAAAATTTTGCCATTACAATGTGGATAAATTAATGCGCTTTGTATTCGTCTGTGCACAATACATGTAATACCTATGTGTGAAGTGACATTCGAGTTTGAGTGATATCTCGCCCATGGAACAGAATAATTATAACACATTACCCTGATTCTTTTCAGTCATGAAACTTCTTGGCTTGCAATGTAAGATACACAGTGATGTGATTGTAAAATTCCCTCATTATACCATTAAGTCAGTGTTCATTGGCATATTTAATACAATAACATAAGTAAGGTCACTAACTACATTTTCTTGCAGTAAAGTTTCTTTATGTTTAGGGGCTCTAACGTCAAATTCAGTTTTGCGATGCACTCCAATAGATAGAGTGGACAAAATATCATCCTCACATTAAAACGGTGTAAAATGCCATTGTATTTTATACCCTTCCAGTGCGAAATTTGTTAGCATCCAAAAACATCCAATAGTATCAGATAAAATGACATTTTACACCATTTTAACGTGAGGTTAGAGACTTTGTGATATTTGTCCACTTTCATAAGGACTCTATCTATTATCAGTGGATTTTCAGCGGACAGACCGGAGTGTACCATTATTATGATCTAGTTGCGTGCTGCACTGCCCAAAGGAAAAAAATAATAATAATTGGGTCAAATCTGACCCGGTTGTATTTGAGCCGACACTTTCATTGTCAGAATGACCCGGAATGTGGGTCACAGATTTTGACCCGGAATCGGATCATATCAACTGTTCCAATTCTGGGTCAAAATTAGTGTGACCCAACTTTCTGGATCATTTTGATACGGGAAAAGGTGTCCGGTCAAATATAACCTGGATTCCGGGTCAGATCAATTTTGACCTGGAAGCCTTATTTAAGGAAAGCAATAAAAATTTTAAAAAAATATGTAAAATGTAGCTAAATTATAACCCTTTAAACTGTTTCAACTTTCTCAGAGAAGAGACAACACAATAATGTGAAGGATAAATGTAAAAATAAACGAAACATACAATAAATGATCGTATGATTACATCATGCATTTATTTATATAACACATTATATTTAAGTCACACATGTTTATATATAAATAGTTATTTAAAAGTTATTGAGCTTTTCTTATTATCTTTACACAAACTTGTGTTAATGGGCTTCATCGTCATTACATAAGTTGAACAATCCCAATGCTCTCATAGGAGTTCAATCTACATTTGTACAATATTTGGGTGATCTGAAAAAAAAAGGAATTAATGTACATATCTTGCCCCATCCCCTAGGATTCGTACCCATACAATTACAACTGGGGGTATGTTTATATACATGTAGCCCAACTAAGGGTTCACAATCGGCAATATACATTTTGCCAGTTTTATTTATTTATTTATTTAATTATTATTTTATTTATTTATTTCTTATTTCTTATTTTTTATTTTTATTAATTTTGGGGGGGGGGGGGGGGGGAAAACCGCCACCCGTGCATGAGTGTAAAAGCACGGAAGAACGTTGGAATGTTAGCAGAAAAGTTACAGGTGCGAATCATGAATGATTTTTTATTTATTTATTTATTTTTAAACCGGGTCAATCAATTTCTATTGCTCTAATTAAAATACAATTATTTAAATACCAGAAACCAAAACAAACGAGCAACATGGGTTGTTTTCTTCTGAATTCATGTTACTATTTTATTTATAAACCTCAAGTTCAATATTGTAATCAGAGGCCAGAGGTGACATTCATTCATTATTTAATCAAATTAACCGTTCGAAGACGGCATTGGGTCTCTTATGAGGAAAGTTCTACAGGGAAGTTGCATAGGTAATAAATTGTTCTGAAATTTTTCAAAAATGCAATTGAATCTCTCCAAAACGAGCCAAGTACTTGTTGGTGCTGTGTCTGCAATTCTCGGCCTACTTTTGATTGACCCACTCATAATATTTCCCCATTCAAATGATGGCATTTTTATAATGGTACAGTCCTGGGGACATGAGCAGCACCGCGGCGTGATTTCGAACTGTTTTTTAGTTCTTCGCTGTAATGTAACTTCGTTGATTTTACCGAATAATGACATGAAATTTGGAAACAATTTGTCACATAATATTTGCAGCTTTTTGTTTTGATGTGTAAATATATTGATTAAATCTTGACGAAGGTTTGTTGGCATAAGTGGCCATAATATCACATAATTTCAAGATAATTTCCCTACAATCTACAATCTACAATCTACAATCAAACATTACCTAAAGGACATGAATCAACAGACTTGTATTCGAGTCCTCAAACCTCGAGTCTGAGTCCAAGTCCGAATCGCCAGTGTCGAGTCCGAGTCCAAGTCCCGAGTCATGTGGGTTGAGTCCGAGTCTGAGTCCGAGTCACGAGTCACCGTACACATATGCACCCGATACTCAAAAGGATCATTTTCATCTTGCTATTAACAAGCACAGATTATAATCTGGTAGTCTGGATTACAATTGGTGTCGTTAAGTCAGTCAGTCGTTATAATCTGGGTGGCACATGCATAATCGCATAATCGCAATCGTTCGTCGTTAACATTTAATTTAAAGAAGAACATAAAATAGTTATAGCCTAATTAGAACGTTGCTACGACTGTTACACGATGTATACAGAAACAATTTGATTATTCATGAAACGATCGACTACCGTGTGAATTAAGCGTGCCATTGCTGCATGCTACGCGATATGCATGTGACACTCACTTAAAACGACATCAATTGTAATCCAGACTACCAGATTATAATCTGTGCTCTTACATAGCAAGATGTAACTGATCCTTTTGAGACGTTATCTACTGACACAAATTTGGAGTATCGGGTGCATCGGGTGCCATATGTCAAGGTTCAAAGTTAAGCTAAAAACACTCAAGATATATGGGCTAGTATCTCATGTTCCAAAAAAATCACAACATTATTCGAAAATGGTTTTAAATTTCTCAAATCTTTCGTAATAATGTTTTCGGTAAAACTTGCAGCTTTGCATGTTTAGGATGATAAGTAAGACTAATTGCAGCCCAACTCATCACACCCATCGACACATAGCACCCCAGACGCATCAGAGAGGCCATCGAGATCGTCAAACACGACACCGTGCCACAGGACATCGGCTTCTACATCAGCGATATTTGGCGACCAATACTACAGACTGAAGGATCCTCTATATCCAAAGTCCACAACCCACCCCAGACTGAGGGATCTCCTATATCCTAAGTCAACCACCCTCCTTCCCCTAGTGCTTGTCTACAACTGATTCACTTCAGTGAGCACACACTCCTTCCCCTACCCCTAGTAGGATCCACAGTTCCTGCCTGCACGCATCAATGCACTAATCCTCCAGCAGCCTACTTAAGCAGCAGCATTCCCCAGAGTCCGGCATTCTCCTGAGGTCGATCAGAGCACACTGATCGAAACGTCAAGTTGTACCTCCAGTTCTTTTCAGAACTAATTACTACTCAATTGAGATTCCACATGGTGTCACCGCAATTAGTCTTACTTAATTATGTTTTCGTTTTTATACAAAATAACAAAATAATGTTTCGAACAAAAATTATATATTTATGTTTTGCGCAGGTAGAGGTTGTTGGGTGGCCTGGGGAGGGTAACGTTTAGGATTGGAATTTGGCATCATCCTTTGAAATTGACATATTTTCGGCATACATTATTTTTTTCAACTGTGCATAAAGAAAAACTCCTGTGCAAGTTAAGAACACTTTATAATTCTCATGACCCCACGCCGGTAAAATTCATAGAACCTATTTGTCAAGAATGGCTAATCAATCACTTATTCAATGTAAAAAGAAACAATAAGCATTCTCAGTGCATGCTGGGAATTGCATGACAACCATACATAATTATTATTTTTTACAAATGTGGTGCACCATTATGCCTGTATTCAAATGGTGGGCTGTTTTTTGTCTGGGCCAGTTGGTGTTTTACAAAGAGTACAGGAGTTTGGACGGCGTGTCTGAGGATGGTCCTGTTATGCCTGTAGTGTACATAACTTTCTTGAAATCGTTGATAATTTAAACAATATGAGTAATATTGCAACGAAATATCTATATAACTGATTTTGTTGAACTGACTGGGGATGTTTTGGTTAAAAGAAGAACCCGTTTTGGGAGCTCGACAATGGGCCAGATAATGTTGTGTTTACGTACGAATGGTATGTTGCTGTTAACAATTCTCACGGTCGTGAAATTTAGAAAATATCGGCAAATAAATGTTTTTCTGTTCTGTGACAATAATAAATTTTGTTATGTTTGTTTTCGTTCAATCATCTAACTCCAAAGCGCTGTAACATGATCCAAAAGTTAAAAACCATTAAAAAATCAAATAAAAAAAACCTAACAGAGTAAATACATGTACTGACACATTAATATATGACGTGGACCAGCCAGTACCCTGAAACATACAAAATACCAACAAATACATTACAACAACCAACTGTCAACGGGAGACTACTGTAACGGAAAGTGAAATACTATACCAGTCTAATACTTTTAGATTGTGTGTGTGACTTTACGTTGCGAGCGCTGATTGGGTATGCGCGCAGCTGTGCGATGACATGCATGTGGGCCGCGCCGGGCGTGGTTGCCTGCTGTATGCCATAGCGCCAGTGGCGATGACTAGCTGCAGCTGCCAGCGTAGAAATACTTAAGTTTATTGCCTTAGCTCTGCGTGTACGTCGCTGACTAGCGCGCGGTGCATTAGCTGCATAGTGAATACAAATCATGTTGTTGTACTGACAATTCTGTTTTCAGGTGCCTTGTTTCTCCGAGTAACTGTGTGCTGGCATAGACTTAACAATCAGTCACAATTGGTAGTAGATTTTCATCAAAACGGCGGACTCATACCTCTGGCCCCGAGATCGCTCCGAGTGGTCTCTCGTCTGTGGAAGAATCTTAGTTTGGGGGAAATGTTGTCACCACAAATGGTGTCTGACTTGACCCTATTGAACTTCGGTTGAGCCCGGGAAATCCGCTACACTACTGAGACGCTAAGCGGCAGCAAACCCACTGGTCCCCCTCCAATTACAGCGCGGCTCTGATGAGCAAGCGCACATAAAACAAAAGCTTATACCCTACTGCCAACAAAATAAATTCAATAAACAACAACACATTACACAGAAATAAATCATCAGGCAATACACACATTATATACTCTCCAACAAAAGAAACTGTGCATCACTAAAATGTTTGTAATTTTGCCTCTATGATTTAAACATTGACCAAATGAAGTTTTTATGGAAGTCCAAGACTGAATTCACACGATGGGATAAAAAGAAGTGACTGAATGTGCACGATAATGTCCTGTGGGTGGGGCCGGAATCACGGATTCAAATTTGAGAGTCACAATGTTAGTATCGAGAGTGCCCCCATAAGCATAATGACGGCTGTGCATCTCCTCCTCATTGAAGCAACAACATTGGCGTGAAAGTTTTGTGGGATATCGTTCCATATGTTGACAAGGTCTCTAGCCAATTCTGCAAATTTGACGGTTGCTGAGGCAGTCGACGTAGGCGCCGTTCCATCTCATCCCAAACAGGCTCGATGGGATTCAAATCCGGTGAGTTTGCAGGCCAAAGCAGTAACTCGATGTCATTTTCGTTCATAAACTGTCGAACAACACGTGCGGTATGTGGACGAGCATTATCTTGCTGAAACGTAAGGCCTGGGCCATGTTGACGCAGGAACGGTACCACAACTGGCTCCATGATGTCATCACGATACCTCTCCCCCGTAAGATTGTCTTCCACATTCATCACATTGGTGCGATGTTGTGCCGTAATGGATGTCGTACGTGTGTCCTGCACCACCCCAGACGTGCTTGGCGGTGACGTACCGTCAAAATGGGACGTATAGCAGGTCTACATGGGCATAGCCCTATTTGACGTAATCGCCTACGAACCGTTAGGGATCCTCTGTGCAGTATCAGCAGCAGTTTGACGGCGGTTCCTCAGGTGCGTCACTTGAATCCAGCGGTCTTGACGTTGTGTTGTGACGCGTGGGCGACCAGTCCGTGGGCGGTCAGCAGCATCATTTCTTTCTCGATATCGTCTCACTAGAGCCGAAATGGTGTTACGATGACAGTTGAAGTGTTCTGCAACCAGTGGCGTAGCTGGCTATGTTCGCCAGGGTGGGGGGGGGGGCGAATCGGATCCCAGGGGGCCCACCTTATGTAAAAGCGGCCCTGTATACAGGGCCGGATTTATAAGGGGGCAAAGGGGGCAATTGCCCCGGGCCCCCCTGCCAGAGGGCCCCCAGACTAAGGACTTCCTTTATATAACAAAAAAAATGTAATAATTATAAAATTAGTTTTACATTTTTTTCGAAGAAATGCGGTTTATCATTCATTTAGTTCATTTTTTATTTGTCATATAATTTAATTTCTATGTCGAGGGGCCCCCGAACCTGAAGTGCCCCGGGCCCCTCAAGGTCTAAATCCGGCCCTGCCTGTATAGTCCTGCCTGCTGGTGGGCCTGTCAGTCAGTCCCATAAACATGTGAAAAAAATTCGCATGTGTTAGGGGGCACCACTTATTCTGGAACTGGAGCCGGGGGGGCGGCCGCCCCGCTGCCCCCGCTAGCTACGCCACTGTCTGCAACGTCATGCTGGCTCACGCCAGCTTCCAACATTCCAAGGGCCTGATGACGCTTATGAAGTGACAAACGCGGCATGGCGTTGTGCTTTCTGTGCTCAATGAAGGCAAGTTTTCGTTTGACTTTTTAGTAGGCCTTACACACAAGAAAACTTAAACGTAACCGAATTCTGATTACGTAATAGCATGCAGCATGCCATTTGTGAAATTTACACATGCCTACTTCCCACCCCTGCATTACGCAATATTCACGTTATGGGAGAGGTGTCTTATTCCTAACATGTCAGAGGCTCATTCCTGTGAATTTGATGTGTTTGTGATTCCTAGTCCCAAAATTATAGCATTTTTTGGTAAGCACAGTTTCTTTTGTTGGAGAGTATAATTTAAACAGAGGTTTTCAGTGCCCTATGAAAGTCTTGAGAGGGCTCTACCTAGCTGGATAACGATACACGGGAAGCAACGTGGTATCTGGTGAAGACCCATGGTCCTCCTAGATCTCAAGAAGCGGGATGAAACATATGGAGTTAAGAGATCAATGGATGTAAAACCAGAAGCCATGTTATTGAGTGATTTGTAAACGGTTAAGAGTACCTTGAAAATGATAAGTTTCCTGACTGGGAGCCAATGTAGATCCATCAGAATGGGTTGAATATGTTCATGTTTACTTGCTCGGACAATAAGTCTTGCATCTGTATTTTAGATAGACAAGCGGTAGCTTAACGATTTCGTGATTTGATAGCCCGTGTAACAGTCTAGTCTAGAAGAAATAAAAAATCTCCGTTGAATCACAATTCAGAAACTTGCGTAACTTGTAGTCTTATTTATTTGACTTGAAATGAGTGAACAATAAATATGATAATCCAGGAAGAAAATGTCACATGCTTGTCACTAATTTCAATAAAACAGAAAACAGCGATTCCTTTTGCTTGATTGAATTTATTTCTGAAGGAAAAACAAAACAAAATTTGCAATACGTAGTTCCTGTATGGCGATCAAAGTGAATGTAGATGTATTTATGCTATTTTCTCTTTTACGACATGATAACATAAAAGCTAACGTTCAGTTGCGCAAATATATAATATAGTATTAATATTAGATGGCTGCAGAACAACAATATCAGTAATATTGTACCAGGAACATTATTTTGATGGTATATAAAAGCTTTCTGGATTTACGTTTGACAGCGAAACAAACTAGATAAAGTATGAACTTCATGTTTACTGAAGGAAATTGTTGTAGGCCTATACATTTTCACAATTTTTTACGATATGACACAACGCAATCTGAAACATTGTTATAGATCAGTAGCTGAATGTATATTTGGATTTCCCAACACATCATGTTTATCAAATGGATTGTATATACATTTAATACTTAATACAGTAATAAGAACATATTGTGGAACATTTATTTTCTAATAATTTAAATATTGTCCCACACACTCGCACAGTGTACCACTTAATATAGATGGAAGATTGCCACCGAACATGTTTATACCGATGCACTCAAGTGTTTTCTCTCAAATAATTGAACCTCAGGCACAATTATTTGTTGTACTCTGGCAACGTTTCACAAAGTTTGCTTTGATGAGCTAAATATTGCATCATATATTGTCTTGAATACAAAAGGTAATCATACTCGTAGTTCTATTTAGTATGGCAATTGGGATAATTTTTGTTTCAATCAATTTAAGTCATTACAGTATGTCGCACTAGTCAATCGAAGGCAGTACATTTTATTTTGATGTCGTTGCAGTCAAAGTATTCATGAACTACAGACAGAATACTTTCTCATAGTATTTGACTGATCAGTATAACATTTCACCAAGTACTGGTATGCCTTTCGGACAAATCTAAGAACATTTGTGAAAATAACAAAATAAACGGGCTTTAATTATATGTCTAATCATACCTTTTTCCTTTATTAGATATCTGCAGAACAACAAAATTAGTGAACTTGCAAACAGAACATTTGAAGGTCTACCACAGCTCAGAGAATTTGTATTTGTTACTTTATTTGCCACCGAACAAAATCTCTAATTCTTGTAATTTCATTTAAGCAAGAACCAAAATTAAAATGAGTACGAAGTATTTTATTGCCGATCAACAATAATCTGAAATATTGCTGAATGTATATCTCGATTTTATTTTTTCCACAAATAATTTACTATACGTCCCATAGGTCTATCACGCTTGTTATTAGAGGGTAGTACATGTATGCCACCGAACCTTGTTTATAGATGCACTCAAAGAGAAATTGCAGATTTTTTTTATGATGCACTTAATTGTTTACTAATTATATAAGCTTTAATGCACAATGCAAATTATTTCTAAAATGATTCAACCTCAATCATGATCATTAATGGAGTGTTGGTGTCAGTATATTTAATAATACAACTCATATACAGACTTGATCTCAAGCTTACGTTACGTGTGTACGAAATGACAATGTTCATGTGAATATAGGAAGGATGAGTTTCTTTGAACCAAGTTTTATTGAAATTATACATATGTGACCCTAGTCTGATATGGGTCGCAATATTTAGAAGAGGACAGCGGCTCTCTACTTTCTGGATAAAATTGTGGTTTATTCTGCAAAATGTAGAACATAAGAAGGCAAAGAAGAGAACGGTAGGATAATATAGTCTTTGTCTTCGGTCAACATTGTATCATCCGTTATTTACACAATTACAATATTTATCAAATGTATATATACAAACAGTGAGATAAAGTGAACGAATGAATGTTCATCTTATCGGTCAAGTTATCAGTCAAGTTATTGTAGTATTATGGAAATACAATAAATCAGCGATGGACAAATGAAGAGATGATTTCACACAGGAGCTTCGTGGACATGATACATGGCACAAGTGTATTTCATATGACCTCTGACTTATGATCCGCAGCGCGCATGCGCTATTCACAAATCTGCATAACACTACATCCCCCCCCCCCCCCGTTTTGAAATGTAAGCGAAAAAGTGTTCCAGTTCATATGTCCATGTTGAATACTTTCAAGGCGGTCGAGTTGGTGAATATCGTCAACATTGTAGATCCATGTGCATATAGTTTGTAGATGTTGAGTCTGTAGTCTTTTCAAATGTATATCCTCCAAAGTCCATAGATAATTCAACTTGCAAACTGGTCCAGTGTTCCAGGGCACACAGTGAACATGGGATATGATTAAAACAGCATTATACTTAATAGGTTTGAAAGTCCACTTTAACATCAACTCCAATGAAAACTTAAAACATTAAGGTAATATACCAAAACACTTGAACTTTTGATACTTAACGTTGTTTTACTCAACGCATTGGCGATCTTAAACATGCACAGCTAGTTATCAGTATATCTTGCTGGCATGCGAGTTGTACGACCAGACCTGGTGATTTGTGGCTGTCGCATGCAAGATTGCTTTTTGGCATCTGGAGGCTTTTGGCTCCGCCGCGGCATACGCTTTGGCTTGTGCATACATGTAGCTGAGTCTTGCAAACGTGGTGGGAACAAGGCATGGGGTGGGCATTCATCACAATGAACATGCTTAGCTACTTTTGGCGCAGCTGCTTGCGGCTCGTGCGTGGGTGCCTTTGCGAGCAGTTCACGCAGGTGCGAGCGATTTCGCCTCACAGTGGTCCCATTTGTGGTAGTAACCTCATACGACCGGGGTTCACCACAGACTCTGGTGACGGTGCCTGGTACCCATGTTTTCCCTGTGGGCTGTTCGAGGATTCGGACTGCCTGTCCAACAAACAGTGGGGGGAGTTCAGGTCCAGCATGGCTATCATGGTTAGCCTTCCTCTTGCGTTGGCGTTCTGCTAATCGATCGTTGACAAGCTGAGGTTGTTGAATGGAACCGAGTGGGTTATTACGTCCAAATAAGATCTCTGCCGGTGATGGAAGATGGGCGTCTATTGGTGTGGCCCGCAAATTCAGTAGGGCTTTGTTGAGATCTTGACCACTTTGACGGCACTTGATCATGACTGACGGTGCGAACTGTACGTTCCGCCAACCCATTGGAACGCGGATATCGTGGTGATGAAGTGGTGTGGGTGACTGACCACTCGCTACACATATCTTTGTAGGCCTGTCCGACGAACTGGGGTCCGTTGTCGGAGATGATCTCTGTAGGTACTCCAAGAAAGCTAAAAACATCTGCAGTTTCACGTGCGACTGCAGCACTGGAGATGTCAGTCAACTTCCGTATGACAGGATACTTTGAGTGGTAGTCAACGATGATGAGATACGTTGCATTGTCCAGTGCAAAGAGATCAGTTCCAAGTTTTGTCCAGGGCGTGTTCGGGATTTCATGAGGTTGCAATGGTTGTTTTTGTTGGCGCGGCTGATGTTCTTGGCAAGTTGGGCAGGCTGATACCAGTTTGCTTATATGGTCATTGATTTTCGGCCAGTAGACCGATTCACTAGCTAGACGTCTAGTATTTTCTATACCAAGATGTCCGATGTGTAGTTGGCCGAGAATGTCGTCACGTAGAGACTCTGGTTTAGGACTTGGCGGCCTTTGAAAATGACGCCACATGATAGCCCGAGCTCCTCCCTGTACGACCAGTAGGGCCGTAAGGCACACGGGAGGTCTTTAATGGAGTCTGGCCAGCCGCAGTAAATTACTCTCTGAAGCTCGGAGAGAACAGGGTCTCGGGCAGTCTCGTTTGCGCCATATTGACACCAACGGCTTGTGGTCGGTGTGGACTTTGAATCGGCAGCCGAACAGGTAAGTGTGAAACTTAGTGATGCCAAAGACCAGAGCAAGGGCTTCCCTCTCGATGTTGGAGTATGTGGATTGAGATGGGGAGAGATTCTTGGATGCGAAAGCTACAGGTTTACCACCTTGGGTGATGCATGCACCTAAACCTCGTTGAGAAGCGTCGACTTCGAGGATGGTTTCCACTTGGGGGTCGTAAAAACGGAGGCAAGACTGTGGCGATATGGAATGCTTGAGGGCGTGGAAGGACGCTTGATGATCCTCTTGCCTCAGGAACAGAACCTCTTTCTTGAGCAAGTCGCGCAGTGGAGCAGCTTTGTCCGCGCAGTTGGGGATGTACGGTGAAATGAAGTTCACGATGCCAAGGAATCGTTGAAGGTCCTCCTTGTCTTGAGGTGTGGGCATTGCGTGTATGTCAGCAACTCTTTCGGGGTCAGGACGAATACCGCTGTTGGAGTAGATGGAGCCAAAGAAGTGTATCTGGTTGACATTTATTTCACATTTGGCACTGTTGAATACCAGCCCCTCTCATTGAGCCGTTTCCATCAGAGCAAGCAGATTTTTGTCGTGCTCTTGTTCGGTGCGGCCAAAGACCGCAATATCGTCAGTGATCCCAACGCATCCTGGCACCTGACTTATGATTTCGTCCATATACTGCTGGAATACATCTTGGCTCACGGATAAACCAAAGGGTAGACTACGTAAACAGTATCGACCGAAGGGTGTGCGAAAGGTTGTCAGTGGCTGGGATTGCTCCTCTAGGTGGACAGACCAATACCCCGCCTTGGCGTCCAGTTTGGAGAAATACTTAGCTTGTGAGAACTCCGGGTTGAGTTCTTCAAGGGTGGGGATCTTGTGTGGACAGCGTTTCAGACTCTCGTTTAAGCGTTTCGGATCCAGACAGAGCCTTAGTGATCCGTCCTTCTTGACCGCTGTTGTGAGGGAACTGCACCAATCTGTGTGGTGGGAGACTCTGCGGATTACTCCGTCGTGTTCCATTTTATTCAGTTCGGCCTCGAGTTTGGGCTTGATGTGTACACTGCATTTGCGGGGGGCATCGATGCTTGGTTTGGAGCCTGGCTTAAGATGGAGACGCACCTTCGTCTTGAAGTTACCCAGTGTATCAAATTGTTTCGGGTATCTCTCCTTCAGATCTTGTATGTCTCTCACAGTGGTGCTTTGTTTTGCTGACTGTTCTCGTGGGAGTGCCTGGTGGATCGGAGGATTAGGAGCCTGTGTAACAGCATGAATGGTCACTAGGTGTAAGGTTTGGCTCGTAGGGAGTCCAGCGATAGCTGGACCAGGAACGTCGACTACATAGAATTTCTCACGGTACCAGTCGCTTGTACGATATCTGCACATGAGGTATATGCAGCCATAGCAGGTAATACTGGAGCCGTTGTATGCCTTCAGTTTAGTTTCTGTGGGTGACGTTTGACTTTTCCACCGGTGGTCGCCGTAGATTTGGCGCATGGTACGTACTGGAAGTGTGTTGGCACTAGCCCCTGTGTCAACTTTCACCTGAAGAAGGTGCTGCCCGAGGCGATCTGGGCAGACGACATCCAGTGCAGTGAATGCTTCAGCTTTTCCTTGTCGCTGGGCGGCTGTTGTACACATGTCAGAGACGGTGATGTAGTTAAATGCTTCAACTGGTACATCGTCAGTACACTCATCCTCAAAGTAGTAGTGTTCCTCCCGGTCATAGGAGTTTTTCCCTTGGAACCACTGCGGGCTGGTGTGCGATTGCGATTTGCGGCTGACCTAGACGCGCTTCGCGTTTGTCTGCGGCGGCGATTTGGTGACTTGCTAGATGCACGGCGTCGCCCCTTAGCCTTAGATTTGCGGCAATATTTTGCCCAGTGCCCTTTGTTTCCACAAGATTTGCAAGTATCGCGGTAAGCTGGGCACCTGCGCGGCTTATGCGCAAGGCCACAGTTTCCACAAGTGCGCTGCGCAAAGACAACAGCATCTACAGTCGCAGCAGCAGGTTTGCTAGCCGTGGCTTCGCTCGAAAGGGTCTGTAAGCACCGGTTGCTAGCGGCTACAGCCTCATGACGGCGCCCCTCCTCAAGTAATGCTTCAATTTTATAGCCACGGGTTTTTTCTAGTAAGCTGTGTCGGAGTGAGTCTAGGGGGGTCGAGGCAATCACCAGTTCAACAACTCGCTCGTCAAGCTCTGTTGGATCAAAATCGCAATGTCCAGCCTTTTCTCGATATCTGTTTGCAAATTCATCGAGTGTTTCGTTTGGTTTTTGACGAAAACGCATAAGCTCTAGCCTATGGATGCGGAAATGTACGCTGATGCGCAATTGGTCTTCAAAAACGGACCATAGTTTATCAGGGTTATCTTGGTCAGCCAGGGGCAAGCTGGATGCATTAAGGCGTTTTAAACCCTCGTTACCCACTGCTATTGTTTATCTTGATAGCCTGTCTGTCAAGTTGGCTAATGTCATTGTTTTGCATACATAATATCAGCCTCTGTTTGAACAATTTAAATTCTTCGGCCAGGTCTTTTGCCTGCCAGTTCATTTCAGGATATTTGGCCATGTTGCCCGGCTATGGGCGCAGTGCGACAGGTGCAACAAGACAGACAGTGGAATCAAACTGATTGTGGCTATTCAATAATATTGTATATGCTATCTGTTATACACAAAAGCAATGTAATGTCTACTTTATCAACAAAGAGAATAATTATAATATAATGATAAGTACAGTGGAATAAATCGTTTACAGTCACTGACAGTTCTGGTGGGTGTTGCTCACTCACAATCACCGGTTGGAGATGGGTCCTCACGAATTAGATGCAGCGCCGACAAATGGGTCACGTCTCACGATGGATTCCTCACGATAACAAACTAACGGGTGTGAAAATGTGCAGCGGCAATCCACGGAGTCTACGGTGTAGGTAACTGGCTCTTCCGATCGTGGAAAAGACCTCTTGGTCACCGAGAAATGT
This sequence comes from Zoroaster sp. YZ-2022, assembly GCA_029582265.1. NCBI lineage: Eukaryota > Metazoa > Echinodermata > Asteroidea > Forcipulatida > Zoroasteridae > Zoroaster > Zoroaster sp. YZ-2022. The sequence continues at coordinate 14,579,827 of CM055817.1, read as the reverse complement.
CCGATGTTTGATGCTGCAGCGTGGCTTGTGTTCTCGTCAATGGAGTCGGATGTTTACAACGACTCGCAGTGCGCTTCGATCACGGTGTACATATGTATGTATTGTGTGCAGCACACGTGAGGCTGTGTGTGAGGCTGTGTGTGCTACCGCTGCGTGCGCATAGCACGGCTTTGACGACTACGATTTGCTGTCAAATCGTTGGGCGGGCGGACCATTTTCCACCTCAAAATACCGTTGTTTCTCGAAGCTTTGATTGTCCACTGTTAGTCCTGTCGATGGCTGGAAATATACTTAGTCCTTTGACACCGCTGTCACCATGTAGTATTATGGAAATACAATAAATCAGCGATGAACAAATGAAGAGACGATTTCACACAGGAGCGTCGTGGACATGATACATGGCACAAGTGTATTTCATATGACCTCTGACTTATGATCCGCAGCGCGCATGCGCTATTCACAAATCTGCATAACACTACAGTTATCAGTCAAGTTACTGTGTTTGATTAATAAATGGAATTATAACAGTAGTAATTCAGGTGATAATTCAGTAATGACTTTGGTTTTATAACTTTGGCGTTATAAAAGGACGAGCTAGTCCTGGTGAAAATGATGACCATATGTATAATACTAACCACAAATAATCTAAAAGGCTCATAAACAGCGAGGACAGGGGGTATATGAAAGATGGTGTGATCTACGGCTAAAACGGAGACGAAATGTATATTAAATGCAACGTGAAACTCCATACAATTAAAGCCCCGGCCTTAGTCTATAGGTTAAACACGTTGACAGCATCCTTGATCAACTTACAACTTTAGGATTATTTACAGAGATGTATTGACCTCGAGGAACAATATTAAACATAAATACAATAAGAATCAACGAATACGCAACATATGGTTTAAAATGAACAAAATTGTATTACTTTCTATGGACTGCAGATTTGTACCTGTAAATGTAGAACATTAAGAATAAGGAGAGAACAGTAAAATGCTCTATCGTCTTCGGCCAACTATTTTGAATGACCTGATTTAAGCCCGCCGCCTACGACGTGTGTGTGATTGACCGCCCGCGATTCTGTTTACTAGTTTACTACATGCATTTGTATACTAAACATGCATTTTTGAACTCGTACTATATTAATACTCAATCTTTAAATGCTTTTTCTAAACAGTAATTTTACTGCGACTTTCTTCAAACTACGATTGAAAATTACCCGTGGTGAATCAAAATTCTCTTCCAAATAACCAGTTTTCTTGAAGGTTATCTTCCCGGTGAATATCAAGTGAAAGAACATCATGGTTATCATTTATACTTTAATCCAAGGATAATATATAAAATGGGTTTCAACTAGGCTGCCACGATTGAGGATCAAATCCTCGCATCTTCCATTGACCATAATTATTATAAACGAGTGGTCTTTTAATGGGCGCTGTTGTCCAGTCATGTAGCAACTTCGTCGATTTGTGTTTGAAAGTTGGAAAGTCGCTCCTTCATCCGTCACAGACCAAGCAGCCCCCTAGCCCCGTATATACTAGCCCAGTTAGCTTAGCTCTGGCCAACGTGTTTACCTTCACAACTGATGATCTACCTGCTTCTCAATCCAACATTAGACCTGTGTATGATGAGCAAAAAGACATCAGAGTCAACAACATACTTAGTGCATTTAACAAATGTGAATCAACCAACGGCCTCTAAAATGCCTGGAAGATTATTAAACAGATCTCTATATATACATACGCCTAGATCTCGAAAAGCGGGCAATACATAGAAATAAATATACAAGAGTCCAATCAAAATATCGTTATAGGTGTCAAATCATTTAGTGTCTTTATTTTCTAGTTGATGTCGTCTGACGTGCCGTTTTTCATACTCTTTGATTCTTTTGTCATCCACACATTGACAAGTTTCAAAGATGAGTTGTCTCCATTTTGGACGATCTTCAACAATAAGTTTCCATTCGTTCATAACACAGCCACATTTTAAGGCGCTTTTGACTGTGTCCTTAAACCTCAGTTGTGGGCGGCCTACAGGTCTTGTACCTTGAGACAATTCTCCATAGAGAAGAGCTTTAGCTGGTCTGTCATTAGACATGCGTGTTACATGTCAAAACCATCTTAGCCTGCTCCTAAAAAGGCTAGCTCTATATCTGTGACACCTGCTCTCTGAAGAACTTCTTCATTGCTCACATAGTGATTCCATTGGATGTGCATGATGGATCTTAGGTGTCTTTGCTGAATGGTGCGTAGTTTGCGTATTTGGTGTTGGTACAACGTCCATGTTTCGCTACCATACATTAGAAGTGGCATTAGGCACTGGTTGTAGACCTTAACTTTGGTTTCAATGGTGAGGTCTCTTGAATCAAAAACTTTCTTCCTGAGTCGACCAAAAGCACAAGATGTAGCTTGGATACGTGCATTTATTTATTCTTTCATTGAGCAGTCTTTGTTGACATAACTGCCAAGGTACTTGAAGCGGTCTACACTTACAAGCTTCGTCTCATCAATGTAGAAGTCTGCATGTGTTCCAATGCTCATGGTTTCAGTTTTGGAAGTATTGATTCGTAGACCCATCTTCTTAGCAAATGTGTTGTAAGCAGAGAGAAGAAGCTGCAAACCAATAGCACTATCACTGAAGATGGCTATGTCATCTGCATACTGTGCTTCACGGATGTACATTGTGAGCACCTTGGTCTTTGCCTTGAGTCTCCGCAGGTCAAAGATGTCTCCATCATGACGGAAACGGATCTCGATACTGGACTTGTGTTTGATGGAATTGTAGGCAAGCCAAAGTAGAACAGCTGCGTATATTCCGTAAAGTGTTGGGGCTAACTTACATCCCTGCTTTACACCACTGTTGTACTCAAATGCTTTGGTGAGCTCTCCATCAACTATGAGTCTAGCATGCATGTTGGAGTAGAGCTTCTTAACAATTCTGATCAACTTAACTGGGCAGCCAAGCTTCTTCAGGATGCAAAACATCAGCTCTCTGTTCACCGTGTCAAACGCCTTTGTGAAATCAACAAAGGCAATGTACAGGTTTCTACGCTGTTCTCTGCTTTTCTCCATAAGTTGACGAAGAGTAAAAATACCATCCACTGTACTCCTACCATTATGGTATCCAGACTGAGATTCTGGGTAAATCTTCTCTGCAATTATATGCAGTTGCTGCAAGATGATGTCTGCAAAAACTTTACCAACAACACTAAGAAGTGATATCCCCCTGTAGTTTCCGCACTGACTTCTATCACCTTTCTTGAAGAGAATGGGGATGTTTGCATCTATAAGGTCCGATGGGATCATTTCTGTGGCCCACCAGTAGAGATTGAACAGATTTAAGAGAAAAGTTCTCAAGTACGTTCCACCATAAACCAGCACCTCAGGAAGAATTCCGTCTGGACCAGGACTTTTTCTGAGTTTGGTGTTCTTAAGAGCTGTGTCTAGCTCTTCTTCCGTGATTGGATCATCCAGTGATTCAATTGTAGGATGTTGCTCAACGTCATTGAGAATGTCAAAGTCAACATCAGTTGGTTGGTTCAAAAGATCGCTGAAGTGTTCAACCCATCTGTCCTTAATGTCATCTGGTGAAGTAAGAAGATCTCCACTCTTAGATTTTACTGGGTGAGAATTTTTGGTTCAGGGACCGTAGACGGCGTTGAGTGTTGCATAGAATTCTCTGTGATTCTTTTTCCTGAGAATACTTTTCTGCTTCTTCTGCCTTTTTCTGGAACCAGTCATTCTTTAACTTTCTGATACACTCCCTTAGAGCATTCCTATTCATTGTTTTGTCTTTAAGCAGCTTATGAATTTCCTCATCCTGGTCATCAAACCAGTCATTCTGATTCTTCTTCTTACCAAAAACACTTTTGGCTGCATTTTGAAGCACACTATTGAATTCTTCCCAATTATCTTGACAATCTGGCAATTTCTCTGTTAAAAAGTTTTCCAGCAGGGCTTTCCTTTTGTCAGACATGCTATTGTCAGATTTCTTTGGTGGTTTCTGGCCTTTCTTCTTTGGTTTTATTGAGAAGTGGCATTTGCACATCAGGAGCTTATGATCTGTGAAACAGTCAGCTGTTGAGTTGACTTTGGTCACTGAGATGTGTTGTTTAGCATCTTGGCTGGCTAAAACATGATCAAGCTGGTGCCAATGCTTGGACCTCAAGTGTTGCCAAGTGTTCTTTAAGCGATCTTTTAGTTGGTACATTGTGCCCATGACAGAAAGCTGGAATCTGGTACAGAATTCCAAAAGCATAAGCCCATTAGAATTCATATTACCAACGCCGTGTTTACCCATGACTGATGGCCATGTTTTCCAGTCCTTTCCTACACGTGCATTGAGATCACCTAACACAATGATGCTGTCGTCTTTGGCTTTGGTTACACATTCGCCAAACTTCTCATAAAATGTTTCCTTCTCTTCTTGTGTTCTCTGCATTGTTGGTGCATAAACACTGATTCTTTAGCTGGATACGCACTGACATTAGCCTGTCATTTATGGGTATCGGATTGATACCTTGAGTAGCTAGTTTGTTAGAGATGGCAAAACCAACACCAGCTGTTTTATCTTCACCTCCACTCCAGAAGATTGTGTGGCTTCTCTCAACAATATTACCAGAAGCAGGACGTCGTACTTCACTGAGGACTTCACTGATAGCTGTTGCACGCTCTGGTCTTATTGAAGAGTCGCTATCATTAGTTGTACGCACATTCCAAGCTCCTAGGGAGAGAGGCTGTCTTCTAGGGGCTCTGTTGTTGTTGTGTACGATTGGTTGGTCGTCGGTTACCCCGGACGCGGTAGCATTGCCATCGGTTACCCTGGATGCGCTGGCATGGTATGGTCTTCTCCTACTTGTCGCCATTGCCATACGATGTGGCGCATCGGTTACCCCGTATGCGGTAGCTCTATCTACTTCTTCATTAAACTCTAACATGATTCTATGAGGCTGCACCAGTGAAGACGGCATTACGCGGCGCAAAGTAACGCCCCGTGGTGAGGCATCCTGTTGCTCGAAGGCACAGCATAGCTGCGACGGTCGCAGAAATGTCTCATTGCTTGGTTGCCAGAACTGCCGCCATATTGACGAAGCAGAGCTGCCAGATGTCAGAACTACTGCCGTGTTGACTGTGTAGAACTGCCTGTTGCCGGAACTGTCGCCGAGTTGACTGCACAGAACCACCGATGAAACACCACGTACTCCTACTGCAACCTCCCTGTGACATTTCTGACTTGGTTGCACCTGCTCAGTATAGCTCCAGAGGAACTGGATGACTAGATGGGAGTTGTGTGGTGGGCTATAAGGTACTACCACCCGGCATAAGCAGGCCACAAAGTGAGCTTCTTGGGTAACTTCCCGAAGGAAGCGGATATCGGTATGCCTCCGATAACCGATAAACAGATCTCTGGTAAGCGTTTAAACACTGTATTTATACAAGGTGAAGATCAGCTGGGACCTTATTCACGAAGCATCCGCACGCTTTAACGGATCCGTTAAGCCTCCGTTATGATTTGCGCCATATTCACGAAGTAACCGCATAATAGCTCATCCGCAGAACACGTCCGTAAAAGAGCAATTGTTTTGCGGGAACTCCAGCGTTCCCGTAAATGCTTACGGGTCTCCGCATAGCGCTAAAATGAAATGGCTGCAGTGTTTGTGGTTCTGCTGGAGGAGGAAAACAGGCGTGCTCTTCGCCGCCAGCGAGTATTTCGGGATAGGTTACAGCCACTGGACATTTATGACGATGTGGAACTGATAAAGAGGTATCGAATGCCAAGGCATGTACTGTTGGAGGTGATAGATTTGATCCGTGATCAAGTTGAACATCCAACAAAGAGGTCACATGCAATACCCGCCACGCTGCAGATCATAACAGCCCTCCGATTTTTCGCCGAAGGTTCTTTCCAATTAACAAGTGGAGATTTAATTGGAATTAGTCAGCCGTCGTTGAACGACACCCCCATTATTAGCGGAGCTCCGCAAGTTTACCGATACCTAACGGAACCTTTCGTGAATACGGCGTAGCGCAATTCTAATGTATCCGTTAGGCCATCCGCAAAGGCTGTTACGGACCCGGTAATAGCGGATGCTTCGTGAATAAGGTCCCAGGCCTCTTGGAAATCAAATTTTGAAAGTTCAGATAATACCACAAACGTTCCTGTTACAATTGACCCTACCTTTGAAATCAACCCTATCATCTCCACTGGCAAATTCTCGCAAGCAGAGGTTAACACGGCTATCAAGCAAATGAAACTTGGCAAGAATCTTGGTATGGACAGCATCCCTATCGACACTTATGCGCTTTTGTAACGCAACCCTGGAAGGAAATTGCCCACTGGAATGAGGCATCTCCAGCATTGTTCCTGTGCCGAAAAAGCGCGACCTGACCATCTAGTGACGCAGAGACAAGCAAAATGTTTGAATTTAGGGAAACATAGTTTGAACTAAAATAAAAGATAAACACTAATTGTGATGTAGTGTTTATTTTGGCATAGTTATGTAGTTTATGTTCATTTGTAAGGGGAGTACGCGAGAGGCAGAAATTTCTATTTTTTTTAATAACTTTTTTTTTTTTAGTCAATTTCACTGAATATTTTTGTGAACTATCACTGACCCCTCCTAAAAAGACTGGCTAAACAGTTCTACCCTAGAGTTCATCACCTGAGTAGGGCAACCCTTACAAATAATGGTCTCTGCCAAAAGCCATAGACTTGTGTACAAAAATATGATACCGTTGTTTATAGCCACGTGCTATATCTATATCAATGGCCCTGGGACTATAAAATGCAAACAACATCTGTTTGTAGGCATACCTGACCCAGAAATACCCCCAGGGTAATTACTAGGTGGCCTAGTATTTTTATTTTTTTCACATGATGGCAACGGCTGTACTTCAAAAGAAAACCTGTCTACGGCTGTTTGGTGTATGGATTGTTTTGGATGTGGGAGTGTTGGCTTGGGGTGGTAGGGGGTGGGGGGTATAATAGTTGTGGTTTACTCTTGTAGTGTTGTAGTGGCCTAATCAAACAGTAAATAGACACCTGCTGAGTGGTTTGGGGACGGAAGTTCGCATAGGATTGTGGGCGCGGATTTCGACATGTACTATTTATCTGTTCAGACCATTAGAACAAGATTTGTGCCCCCAAACACAGTTATTTACCCCCCCCCCCCAACATAAAACGCCTTCCGCGTACTCCCCTTCGTGCATCCGTGTAAATATTTTTGGTCGGTGTCTCCGAGGGCGGGAAAAATAACATTGGCGTTTGAAAATCGACTGAAACTTTCTCTACATAGGCTGCTCTCTTTGGGGTGCATTTTACAAATACCTGGCCATCACTGGTCCGGGAAGCTCTTACCTGCGAACTATTAACATTTGAACGCCTAACTCAGCTCAAAGTCAAGTCGTCAGTAAAGATGACGTCATGTCAGCCCAGGCCAATGAATTTGTCTGCACGCTTGTTCAGTCATCACCTTGTGCATAGTTTAATGCCGTGGATGATTTTCTTTTATCTCAGTAGTATTTTTCATACACGAAAAAAATTATTTATTTCAAAAATGTATGTCAAAAGCGGGCCAGGGGCCGCTCTCTTCCAGGCCCCCCCCCCCCTCCAGCTACATGTACGTTACTGGTTGAAGCAATATTAACGGGCAGTTTTACTAATAGAAATAGTCCAATGAATTTGGCTATAACTTTTTGAATTTAAATTATATCGGTAAGTAATATAATATTATTATTTTCTTCTCCTTGCTTTTTATGTCCCAACCAGAACAGCTTTTGGCCTCCGAGGTTAACTAGGCCTACCCCCTTTTTAATTCAAGATGGTGGTTTTGGCCCTACTTAGTATTTAACCAAAAACAAGTAATATTTGTGAGATATCAGTAGCTAAAATATAGTAATAAAAGGAACAAAAACAATGTTTAATGTGATCATAAAGTCAAATAATTGGTGAAAATGGTCCAAAATGACGGTCACTGTGAAATCCAAAATGGCGGCCAAAGATGCTAATAAAAACAATAAGAACCCAATACGTTTGCCCCTGGAATGATACCAAGTTGCCGGCAATGTTATAAAAAAAAATTATAATTTTTTTTTTTTTTAAAGTGTTCAAAACAATTAAAATAGCCGCGCCATTCAATTTCAAGATGGTCTTTGCCCTAACTATTGTAAAACATAAATAATATCATTTGGAGGCTTTAAGACCCTAATTTTATCATAAAATGTAATACAGCAATGTTTTAGGAGGTAAGAAAGTCCAATAATTGGGAAAATATGTCATAAATGGCGGCCATTTTGAAATCCAAAATGGCGGACGAAGATGCCAATTAAACAAATGATACTGTTTTTTTCACACGTCAGGTAAGTCTCCAAGGACTCTACTGCTTCTTTCGGAGACCCGGCGCGTCAATCTATGGAACAATACGTCATGAATAACATGAATGATCTTGAAGTACTATGCTATTGTCCAAGATGTAGTGTCTAAATTCCCATTTGACAAGCCATGTTTCTGCTTGTTTCCATCTTGTGAATGACCTTCAGTGCTCTGGTGATATCTACTCATATCAAGATTCAAACTCAAGTTAAAATAATTAGTAGAATGGTTAGCTAACACTGCTAAATGTTGCATGTTCATCATTTATTACATTAATGTACTGTAATATAGGTTTTCCTTGATAAACCATGGCTGAGATTTCCCCGATCATATCCCAATCAATCTCCTCATAATGTGGCCCATTTTATTTCATCATTATTTTGTTTTTGAGAACGCACACACCAAGGCCCTTATATGAAACAGTTTGATGACAATATCTTATGTGTTCTTAAGACCGTTCTTAAGACTCTGGGTTAACGTTGTAGGTAGGTTTCATTTTTATGGAAAAATGAATGAATGTATTTGTACACGTATAGTTCTCCTGCCAAGTTGACGAGTCCATTTAAGTTTCTAGAACTTTCTTTCAGTAATTAAACTTGCGTGGGAAAGGTTGTTCAACTTTCGTTCCACAATGAAACGTAAGTTTAGATGAATTTCTGTAACGAAGAACGAAATCTGTTTGTTGAGAGTGAAGACGTTAGAGAGAAGAGGGTGCTTGATGACCAGGATGAATGACCAGCAACCTTAAACTCAGGAGGTTGAGTTGACAATCAAGATTCGGTAAATCTGTACCGACTTGTCCCGATCTCGGCCCTTTGGCAAAATTTAGTGCCAAAGCTGCAGCCACCGACAACAAAATCTGTCCAGATCGCAGCAACCCTCAACCAAGCAAGACACCAAACTGGAACAAATCCTTTGGCCATTCGTGGCGGTCCTGAGATACGAGTAGCCCTTTATGCGGCGTTCACACAGTGCCGATTATGGCTCCCCTTTGAGATCAGACAGCGCTACGACACGAAAAGTGAAAAAGTCGGATTACTATCCTCAATGATCTGGAATGTCCTATCATTGTCTGAACGCAGTCGTATACGTTTGTAACAGAGTCCTACGGATCGGGAAAGGTCCAGAGTGGTCGGCCAAGCACTCCTGACAGTAGGTGCGTCCCGTAACATTCGGGAAACTCAGCCGATTTTGTCTAGTCGGATTACAATCGTGACTATGTCGTGACAGATTCTGCTGTATCGGATCAAAATCGTAACAATGTCCTGTGTTGTCTGGACGGTGTCGGGACGGTGTCCTGTGGATCGGGACGCTGTCGTGATGAACGGGCATGATTTGGAGAAATTTTTCATTGAGACTGGAGTGAGAATCCGCCGTTTCGCACGATTCTTTTAGGACCGGACTATCACGTGACTAACGATTTTCTAACGGATGTCTTCCGTCAGCGTCGGTTCACTGTCCGCTCACTGTCTGATCTCTGTCGGATCGCATTCGGGAGAATCGGGACGCTGTCGGGACAGATTCGGTCGTTTTTTACCATGCGGAAGATACAAATCGGATCATATTCGGATTGAGAACGGGAGAATCGGGACGAATTTGGCTGGAAACGGCTGAATCGGGACGCTTCCTGAACAATATCTGATTGTTGTCGTGATTAAATAAATGTTTTTACAAATTTGTGAATTTCCCGCCACGAATCACAGGATCTTGATCAGACTTTTGACAAATTTTAATCGGGAATGGTCCTATCAAGGACGGCAGTAAAAATCCTGAATGTGTGACTGAGGCTTAACCCTGCATGCAGTCTTCATGATCAGATGTAACTATAGACGCCTACCGTAACTACAAACGCCTGCAGTATAGTAACAAGAAAGAATGCAAAGTAGCCTGTATTATGTAATACCGAAAAGCTTAACGCATTCCTGCGATACCATCACAACAGAGTGAGGTCTGGAAACTTTAAAACAATAGCCTAGTACATTTATCAAGGTAACCAAGGAAAATATAATAGATCAAATAAGAATATACTCGAAATGGGACCTTGTAAGAAACTTATTTAAGAACGTAATTTCATCTTAAAAATCAAAACAATAAAAAATACCCCATAAAGATTAAGCTTATTAATTGATTGATTTATTTGCGCACTTTCTGTGACAAATACAGTGATTATTGTTTGTGTAGTATTCCCTTCTTATTAAAAATTGTAAATTGTGTAAATATTATAACATAGTGTTCATGGAAGTATGAGAATTGTGTCCATGTTTCTCTTCATTTGTGTTTGCGTTCGGAAGTGATTCTATTGGACCGGGCTCACCACCATTAGACAAGAAATTTATAAAATTCAGAGTTCGGTGGTGACAAGCTTTTATCTTGTGTTGGAGGATCTTGCTGTACTGCACTCTTCACTTTCTTCAGTTTCCTGATGAGCAAACTAGTCGACATGTTGATAACAAACCAACCAGCTCTTTCTCCCAAGAAGAGATTATTACATGGTGTACCCGAAAGAACTCAATAACATACAAACATCATGTTCAACAAACGAAATTGTTGTATACATTTTTACAATTTGTTTCAATAATTATACGACACAACACAATCAGATACATGTTTATAGATCAGTTTTTGAATGTACATCTGGATTTAACCACACATCATGCTTAAAGAATAGATTGTATGATAAGAACATGTGGGAACATGTATTTTCTAATAATTAAAATAATTGTCCCACAATGTGTATAGCACTCAATAGACGGAACATTGCCACTGAACATTTTTATATCGATGCACTCTAGTGATGTTTACCGATTTATTTGTTTGTTTCTCTAAAATAATTTTCTTTGCAATGACAATGTTTTTACAAAATTTATTTGACATCTGACGGTGAAACAAATTGAAAAGAAGTATGGAATTCATGTTTGCCAATTGATTATTTGTTTGTATTGTCACATTTGTTTTTCTCATTAACACCAGCGGCGGCACCAGACCCGTTAAACTGGGGGGGGGGGGGAGCTTAAATTTAAGGGTGGCAAACATTAATCTTTAATGTAATTTTGTACTGCTGAAAAGCATTGACATGCCATCAGGGAAAAATTGGGGGGCGGGGGGGATTGGGGGGGGGCAAAGAAAGTAACCGGGGGCATTTGCCCCTCGCCTTGACCACCCCTCCCCCACCCCGTAGCGCCGCTGATTAACACTACAACGTAATGAGCTAAACATTGCGTTATTTATAATATCTTGTCTTTAGTTTGGCAATTGATGTATATTTTGAATGTATATTCGGCACAATATGTCACACATGTCAATGGAGGGCATTGTATTTTATTTTGATGCAGTCAAGTAGTAATGAACTGCAGGTAGAATAATTTAATCACAGTATTTGACCGGACACTAATATTTCACCAAGTACCGGTATGCCTTTCAGAAAATCTAAGGAAATTGGTGAAAATAACAAAGTCAACATGCTTTAATTACCTGACATTACATTGTTTTCCCTTCATAGATATCTGCAGAACAACACAATCAGTGAACTTGCAGCAGGAACATTTGATGGTCTACGAAACCTCCGACTTTTGTAAGTTATATTTCAATCACATAGCATCAAGTGAGCAATTTCTCTTTACTTAAGTTATGTTTGACGGAAAAAATTAAAAATTAAATAAAATAAAAAGCTAAAAATCAAAAAATCAGATAAAGAACATTTATGATTGTTTGCCGATCGAAATATATGTACGCACTCGTCTGTGTATCCGGGAAGTACAGCACTGAACATTTTTAATATCGACGCAGTCAATTTTTTATTTTTATTTTATTTTATTTTATTTATTTATTTATTCTATTTTTGTTTTTAAACGCAGAAAACAATCTGGGAAAATTGTAGCTCATTACGCTGTGTCATCAACACAACAATAGAAAAATACATAAAACCAGCCACAATTTCTTTTGGAGTGATTTACGTTTGGCGTTGAAACAAAAATACGAAGATCGTTTTTGCCTATGTCGCGGAGCGGACCATTGCGCCACTCCACTCGGACCAATATCAATAGACACAAGATACAGACGAATGAACACAGTGAAAACAGATTGGAATTATTACAAATTATAAAACTTATTTAATGGATTGGCGAAACTTGTGTAATGGCTGCCAATTTACCACCCTCTTCGGGATTTTAAATTCCACGTTTACTTTAATACAATCTAAGTATACATTAAATACTTATTTTAATACAATGAAAATCAATAACTAAGCCAATGAAGTGTTGACCCGTCGTCCTACATCTCGTATAACAACCCGTCAGGAAAAGTAGACCCGTATTCCCCGTCACAATCGGCAGTCCCGCGTGGTGTCACTGATCCAAAGACCACACACAAGGACGCTTCACAATGGTTAGGATAGTCTTACGGGACCCCTGGAGATGCACATATATTTTACTTTTAATACCCCTTGTCAGACATCAACTTTACACACAATTAATACAAGTTCGTCTACTAGAACATCACTTGCATCTTGCATTACCAAATTCAAAATATATCACTGGAGCGTATTCAAACATTTGGCATAAACATTTAGACACTACAAAGTTAAATAATTAGATTCTCAACTCACAGTGCCTTTGGCTTTGTCAAAGTCTATCCTAGGCTCCCGTGTTGGGTAGAATGTCGTATCCGACCGCCACTTTTTCTCATTAAATATAACCAATATTGTAATCTTACCTACCTAGTATGGTGGAAAACATATGGATGATGATGGAAATATACTTCAAATTATTCCAGGATATTTATTTCATGAAAAATCAGGCATGTTTGGTATACGATGACTTCCTCAGTCATGTCAGTCTGATCTTGTCAACTCCCCCATTACTGACCAACACGGTCATTGTACATGCGCAGTGGCAACTATAATAGGATCCTTCTATTTTCTGCAGAGGAGGATTATTTTTGGAAGGGAAATCAAGTCCGAAAACCATCATAGAAGTGGTTTTCGCTTTCTGTACCCCCAAAAATCGATGGAAATTTTTTTTAACTGGTTAGTGGTTGTAAAAGAAATTCCAAAAACCCTTAAAAAGTGGCGTTCGGATACAACATTCTTTCCCCGGTATTCCGGGGAGATTTTACATTGCCTTAGGAGCCACTCTGCATGGGTCTCAAACACCCTGACGGACCCCTACCCAGTACAACTGGAGTCGCCGACACCTCTCAAAGCTCGGCGGCTTAGCATCAGCGCTGACGGCCCTGTCCGCTGGCATAAACGCCACCCGGTGAGATACTCCCTCCAGCTGCACCCGCAACGTAAAAACTCTCCCACAAACAGTGTTCCTTTGGTTTTATACTCCCAGCCCAAATTGAGGCTGACTTTTGACGACCTCGTTTCCTTTACAATTTGCCCACGTTACGCAACGCAAGGGTGCGTCCTAGCATTCAGCCTTTGTCCATGTCTAATCACAGGACGGTTAGACCCCCGGGCAATAAACCCATTGAGTTATCTACGAATCAATTTAAGATCTACGCCAGGTTTTGGTTTATACTTTTATCAAGTACCTGGAACACCATATCATATAATGCTTAAGGGTAATTTTCTAACCGCTTGTGACAGCCTACTCTATCGAAATATATAGGTTGGTGAAATTCTTGCGTCGGGAGATAAACAATTGATTTAATTTTGTCCTACACTGACGTGTGTATAGCACTGTATACTCAGTGCTTTCCGAGTGTCTGTGAAAACACTACATAGACGACTCGGGCGGGATTCGTGGTTTTCACATTGATTAAATATTCGGTCTTCAACTGTCATTTTCGCTATTTTCCTCACTTAAAAATAAGGTCATTTATTGCGAGTCAAAGCATAGAGCAAGAACATAGATCAACTGAATACTACAGAGGGCGCTTCAATATGCCAGTGTAAAATGACACAATTAACCCAATACTGTATACCAAAATAATTCCAATGTGTTAAAGTACATCTGATCGGTCTATCAAGTAATTATTTAAAGGATAAGTATTGTCTAACTTAAGGAACAGTGCAGTCGACCGTTAACCGTAGGTAGATAATATCGAATTTGCAACCGTCAACATGGAACACTCAGTCGCGTAGCGGTTAAGAAATGCCTTGACACACTACTACAGTCCTTGAGGTTCATTTCTTTGCCGGCTTCATTTACTGCATATGTTAGCCGTTCGAACAATGCGTGATCTTTCAGAAAGTGCTGTATCGTCAGCAGGTTTGAGATGGATAATTACACGCCATACTGTTCCACACCAGCATTCCTCATTACTTGTTCTGTGTAAGCAACAAATAAGTGTGGTGATGTGTCTTGCATTATCCCGTTTTCTATGCTGAACTCCTCAGTATTTTCACTATTCCATCGGGTTGTGGTTCTCTGATTTACATACTGTAAGCTTCTTCTTCGAGTCCTTTGCAATCTCAGATGTCTTTTTGCCAGTATCTGGCGCAGGACACAGCTGATGGAGTCGGTTCAGCCAGGTCCTGGGGGCTGCACTGGGGGGCGTCGCCACATTCCAGCAGGTGGGACATTGTCTGTACTGCTCCACAGCCACACGTGTCCTCTGTGTGGTAGTTCCATGTCTTCAACAGTGCTTTGCACCTCCCCTGCTCCACCCGCAGTCTGTTGAGGGTCTTCCAGGTCGGCCATGGGAGGTCGTGTCCGCTGGCGAGGCATTCAGTTGGTGTTATTCCTCTCTCCATCCATTCTTGGGCTCGGGTGTTGAGTTGGTGCCATTCAACCCTCCAGATGTTGGTCCGTGCCGTTTCCTTGGTGGACTGGAGAGGAGGGACTGTATGCAGGAAACTGGTCCTGGATTTCAGTCTGGATGGGGGTGCTGTGTGTCCGTACAGGGGGTGCCTCATGTCAGACTCCTGTGCTCTCCGCTCATACTGTAAGCATACTGTATGGACTGTAGCAGTGTGACAAGGTGTTTTGGAAAACCAATCTGTGTTATTGCATTAAAAGGCTTGGTGTGGATAATCGAGTCAAAACCTTTTGAATCGCCAATGAACAAGATGAACGCTTCATCATTATCTATTTGGGCATACTATCTTATCTCTAGTATCCCCTGCCTTTCTTGAAAGCAGACTGTTTTTTCTGGATTTCTTGTAAGTTTTGCTTCTAAGTGGTGTTTAATGATCATCAAAAGAACCTTGCTGGTATTGTTGATAAGCAGACTTAACCCGGACTGGAGTCCGACTCGTGTCACTAATGTTGGTGACTTGGACTCCAGTCACCATGGACAATGACTCGGACTCGGACTCGACCCATCAGACTCAACCCTTCGGACTCGTGACTCAGATTTGATGCTTGTGTCTCGGACTCGACGGAAAATGCCAAATTTTCAGAACTTTAAAGGTTAACAAAATAACGAATTTTCTTGCAACATATTTTTTATTCTGTTAAGTGCATGACTTTCTAATTGAGTGCCATCTATTGGCAAAGTAACAGCTGAACTCACCGATTCTGTTTAGAAATTAAGGCATTGCCTAGGCTATATTTTGTTTCATGTGACTGCTTTGTTCACGACATGTATATTAAATACATGTATGAGGAATATTGTTTCCGGGTCTCACTTCTCTACGAAGCGACAATGATGTCAGTGGCCTGGGTCAAAATTGTTTAGTCTCCTGGAGACATTCCCCAATAAACGGCAAGCTAGTGAGACATCTTTGGATGAAATGGGTGTACTGCAACTCTAGAGGCCCCATGGAGGATGGGATTAGCACTGGTTCTTAAAACTTATAAATCTCCCATGAAAGCATGAATGCAGCTATGGCAATTGCTTCTGGGTCATGTCTCCATGACTGCTTCATCTGGTAATTGAATCTCGATGCATATAAATCAATATCGGGTTCAATATCTGCCGCTATATGAATATATGCTGCACTGAGCCACATTTGATTCTATTTAGCCCACATCCATACATACAGCATTAGTTGATCATAGCTAACTGAGTGTATTCTACTCATATTATTGATGTATGCAACAGCTGTATGTTGTCAGATACAAACGTACGTGGTAAAATGTCCTTGTTTGCAGAATGATTTTAAAGCAAAGAAAACTGCCAATAATTCCAAGTACCGGTAATTAATGTGATCTTGGGATTTTTGAAGAGTCCATTGACCTCTTGTCCGCATACCAGTATTCTTACAGACTGCTCCTCATCCTGTTTGGGAAGCATCTGAACAAATTGTCATATTTGGTTGTGCATTATATGAACATATCTAGTGGCTTAGTAGGATTCAATGTTTTCAATATACCAGGTGAGGTCCTTTAATACATACTATGACAAACCCATTCGAGTGTCATATTTACTGTCATTTTCTTGCAGTGTACTATCAAGCAAAAACAAAGTCACTTCTCGAATAAGCGCTGTCTTGTTCGCTATCAAATATTGACAAAACGTCTTTAATTTTATTGCTTTTTGTGAAGTCAAATTGACTGACATCTTTCGTGAACCAAGCCCAAATCCCAGAAAGTTAATCGTTTGAGTGGGAACGAACAACGATTTTTGATCATGAAATATGAACCCTGTTTGGGTCATACGTTGTGTTGTTGCCTTAACATTTTTGCAGCACTCATCAAATGTTTCTCCGTATAATAAAGAGTCATCAATATATGCCACTGATTGTAATCATTGTCCTCTAATAGCTGAACATTATAGGTTTCAATGTACAGGCATACATTACGGGGGATGGGGGATATATCCCTAACTTTTTGGCCCGGGGGATGGTCAATAGGATAAATCCTGCGAAATATCTTTGGAAATTTCTCTTAGATATATGATGCATTAATTGGTTAATAATCATGACCTGTGAAACTTTTCATAGCTGATGATGGGATCAATTTTATACAATCTCTCCTTAAAAAACAACCGACGCAGTCAGCAAACCCATAGCCCAATGTTTACCGACTGAAAATTTATTGTGGACCAACCCTTGTTGAAGTACCTTTGATGCTTCAGTTGCCGACTGAGAAAACATATTGAGGGTGTCACACCCCCACATCACCCTGTAGCTACGGCCCAGGTAGCAGCCATTTTGACAATACATCAATTTTGAAATGATTTATTTACCTCACGTAGAATATATGTAAACGTGTCCATAGTTTACAATAAAGAAAACACATATACAGAAACAAAGTTGTGAAATAATTATCAGCTATTTTATTATACCGTTTTCAAGAAAATATGGATAACTTAATTCAGATGATTTGTATTTTATTTTAATGCGAACATTATCTTCCGACCGGTGATAACATTCAGTTGTATAACATATTACAACATAAGGCTGAATAACTGTTGTATAACATATTACAACATAAGGCTGAATAACTGTTGTATAACATATTACAACATAAGGCTGAATAACTGTTGTATAACATATTACAACATAAGGCTGAATAACTGTTGTATAACATATTACAACATAAAGGCTGAATAACTGTTGTATAACATATTACAACATAAGGCTGAATAACTGTTGTATAACATATTACAACATAAGGCTGAATAACTGTTGTATAACATATTACAACATAAGGCTGAATAACTGTTGTATAACATATTACAACATAAGGCTGAATAACTGTTGTATAACATATTACAACATAAGGCTGAATAACTGTTGTATAACATATTACAACATAAGGCTGAATAACTGTTGTATAACATAAAATTACAACATAAGGCTGAATAACTGTTGTATAACATATTACAACATAAGGCTGAATAACTGTTGTATAACATATTACAACATAAGGCTGAATAACTGTTGTATAACATATTACAACATAAGGCTGAATAACTGTTGTATAACATATTACAACATAAGGCTGAATAACTGTTGTATAACATATTACAACATAAGGCTGAATAACTGCTCAGAATTCGGTTTCTGGTCTCCGCGCGCGTCGCTTCAGAGCTGCGCGTCAATTTTGTTTGTTTGTATTTTTTTTATTTTTTTTATTATATATTTTTTTAAATTGTTTGCTATGAAACAATATACAATTGCAACCAAAATTGCTGGATCCATTGGAATCTACATCGGGATGATAAGATATAAAAAATAGTGTCATCAGCAGAAAATATAAAAGGCAATGTGGCAGAGCAGCAGTGAATATTATTAAAAGGATTCTATAGCTGACCGGTTGCTGGCAGTGTTAACACTTTGTGTGATGCACTATATGCATGGAATAACAAACCTATGGAAGTTTGAGCTCAATCGGTTATCTGAGTCACGAGTAAATAGTGAAAAACCGATCTTTTTTTCAAAAAATGTTGTCAATGTTATCAGCAAACCACTGATGGGCCATACAAAAAGTCTTGGGGATCTCCATTATTGAAGACTGGGCTAAACTTTTGCTATTTTAAGGTTATAGGAAACAAACCCATTACAAATTAAATTAAAGTGTGTACCAGAGGACGCGATGTAAAAGACATGGAAGATTTGACTTAAGAGGGATGGATAGCATCAAACCCACATCTGGTTCTATTTTTTGAGTTCTTGAATAACCTGAAAAATTTCAAAAGGTCATTGCGCAAGGCTAGGGAAAATAAGTATTTTGAAAATATTCAGTAAAATTGTATTGTGCGTAAGTAAAAGTACCGGCAATCTTGCCAGCAAGTGTCGAATTACCAACATTAGAAAAATAAGCATTAAAGGTGTCGGCAAAGTTAATTGACAGATAATCTGTCGTATTCTTCCCCCCGGGATAATGTTGATCCCCCGCCATGTACTTTTGATGTTTTTACCTATTTTTATTTATTTATTTATTATTTACTTATTTATTTTTTGGCAACCAGTGAAAAACGTGATGCATGTATAAGCGATTATTGGAACCAGACCAGATTTTCCATACACAAAGTATGGTGGCTAAGGTTTATACCACTATTATATGAACAAGTAGTTTAAACATCGGACATCGTTTCACGACAAAAAATAAATAAATACAAATAAAAAAATAGATAAATACAAATTTCGACACGCGGGTCTGAGGCGACGCCCGCGGAGACCAGAAACAGAGACTCTTTTTAGTGGGCCCTAGCGGTATAAGTCTTCTTGCATAATTTTGTATTTTTTGTGTCCACTCAAATAATTTTATGTAGACAATTACAAAATAACTCGTATCTTTGTTCGTTGGCAATTGCTGGATTTCTCTAGAATCAGTTGTAAAGCTTAAATTAGCCATTAAACGCTATTAGTAATCGCGAAAAACATAAATGATGACAGTTTTACATGCAACCTACTTGGTGTAAAGTTTCCTTGAAATATTTCTGTCTCAGGTGCTATATCGTTTTAGTAAAATTACTGAAATAATTTCGAACAGTATTTTATTTCATTCAAAGACAGAACTTCCATTTTGGAATTAATACGAATACTATTTATACATTTTCACTGTTTTTGTCGTTAACGATACAATGAAATAAGTATTGCTTGATTTTTTTCAATTTGTTTTAATTCCTCATCTCAGAGAGGAAATGTAAAATATCATCCAGTGTTTATTATTGCTAGCGAGTGACTTTGATTTCGTCCTAGTAACAGTTGAAATTAGTTAAAAGATAATGAGGCTTTCTCTGAAGTTCGGGGTCGTCACGATGTGCTCGCACGAATTTGATATTTGCGAGAGCAAAATTATCAACAGTAAGCTTGTATAGTACCCAAACAGCTCGAGTTGTTCTTAATTATTATGTTGTATTAAGCTGTTGTTTCATCTTATCATTCTACAGAATCTTAACTTCTAGCTTTTGCTTTTGGGGAAAATACTGTTTTGGAAAGAAAATGGCCTAAAAAGAGGGTATAGCGCCCCTAACGGTAACCCATTGAATTTTCATGAAAATCGGCTGAAGATTAAAGCAAATACGGGGAGGTGGCATAATATGCCCCTCCCACAACATGCTGACGCAAATAATCAAATAAAAGTCTGTTGAGGTTAAGATAACACGATTGTCATTAATGTATATTGCAATGGTAAAGTTAATTAAACATTTCATTGCATTGCAGTTGTGCGTTCACTTTGTAGGTTTAGAAACGTTAATGTGAATATTTTCTTTTTTTGCAGAAACATTTCAAAAAATGCAATCATCAGTATCGACACGTCATGTTTCAGGGATGTCGTACGTTTGACCAACTTGTAAGATATTTAAAATAACATAAGTATAGCCTCGATGATCGGATTGGTTGGCACTTCTTTGAAATAGAGGGGGGGGGGGGCAGGGCACAGGCCCTTGGCGGAGGTATGTGGCCCCAACATACGCTACTGGTTTTAAGTACAAAAATGAAATGTAACATAAATCAAAGCATTAGCTGAACTCTCAGCTGCAGGAAAGATAAATCCTGTGTGCCCTCCTCCGTTACACGATTTTAAAGACGTTAAATTTAAGGCAATCAGACGTTTGTTTATTTGTAACTCACACGTACTCCATCAATTAAACGATTCAGCCCCTTCCATTTGATTTATGGATCCACCCATGATACATATGTATTTATAATTTACATGTTTGTTTTATAGGGATATCAGTTATAATCCTATCGAGACAGTACAAGGCAATTCTTCCAATGTACTACCGGAGCTAGAGAACCTGTAAGACATTGTTCAGTATTATTCATTATAGGTGCCAGCATATTGAATTTGAAAGTGTGGAGAGCTGCCGCAATCCATTATCGCTTCTCTCTGTACATTTTTGTTCGGATCTCAGATTGAACAAAGTAACACATTGCATGTCATAATTTAATTTTGTCCCATTGTCTCGAATTAAAAAACAAAAGTCGAAGAAATTGTGGCAAAATAAAATGCCCCCGTTTAAAAATCGTCTCCATTAGTCATATGAAATTATTGTATATTTTAACAATTTAAGTTTGTACAAATTAACTACACAAATATGCATTTTAGGTTTTCACTCCCGTTCCAAACATGCGCGAAATGTTATTTCATGATATTTTTATATCATTTTAGGTACATCGATGACTATGGTCACTGCTGTGGATTTGTTTCAGCTATTCCAAGTTTCAACGATTCTCATTGCGAGTACAAGGAGATACCGTCATCATTAGACCGATGTGGCAGACTTTTGCTGAACAACGGACTAAGAGTGCTCATGTGGATACTTGGTATTGCCGCCCTCATTGGCAATTCATTAGTTATTTTCTGGAGATATAGGCAACGCAGAGATCCATGTGACAATAAAACCCATTCATTCTTGGTGCTAAATTTAGCTATATCCGACATAATGATGGGTGTTTATATGTTGATCATTGGGATTACAGACTTGCAGTTTGGCGAGAATTACGCTATTGGAGCAAAGAGATGGCGGTCTGGTTCAGTTTGTAAAATTGCTGGTGTGTTATCGGTACTTTCGAGTGAGGCATCGGTATTCTTCGTCACCATTATTAGTATCGAGTGTTTTCTTGGCATAGTGTTTCCCTTTAGTCAAATCAAAATCAGGGGGAAGACTTCTAAAGTTATAGTCTCCATTATATGGTTAACAGCTGCGTGTTTAAGTATTATTCCAACTGTCATTGCTGGGTCTGATTCAAAAGTATACGGATTATCTGATACTTGTATTGGACTCCCTCTGATTACAAGTCCCACTAGTGTTAGTAATAAAGCAATTCGTTTTCGGGCTTTGTTTACAATCAATACATTGACCAAAGTTTCTCAGGGGAGTGGACCATCTTGGGTCTACTCTATTGTCCTGTTTATTGGCGTGAACCTGTTATGTTTTATGGTGGTGTTTTTTTGCTACACGGCCATTTTCGTGAGTGTTAAAAAGACAGCCAAGGTGGTGAGGGAAACTGCTCACCGGAAGCAGGAAATCGGCATGGCGATTAAAATGGCTCTCATAGTCGGCACGGACTTCGCGTGCTGGATGCCTATCATCGTCATGGGTATTTTGTCCCAGACCGGGACGGTAGAAATCAGTTCAGAAATGTTTGCCTGGGTTGCCGTCTTCATAGTACCGATCAATTCATCGGTCAATCCTTATCTTTATACAATCTACACTAAATGTGCCAATAAGCTTAAACGTTTAAACCAAACGATGCTCAAATTCACCTAAACATGGCACATATCAGACAGAGATGAAATCTTGTGCCTTGCAAACTTAAGGCTGACTTTCTGTGAGACATTCATACTCCCAAATAAACGCCGACCAAAATCTTACAGAAATAGGACATACACAACTTGCCTTATTGAATGTTATTTGTATCACTTGTATTAATATCCCGATTATACACACAGGAATTGTTTCTATATTTGAATAACAGATTGATTCTTTATCAATTAGACACTAACTTTAAATTGTATTATCACACATATTTATAATTTGTATTGCTCTATTAGGGCTCTCTCAAAAAATTAAAATAATAAATAACAATTAATATTACCACAAAATATATATATATATATATATATATATATATATATATATATATATGTATATATGTATATATATATATATATATATACATATATATATATATATATATATATATATATATATATATATATATATATTTGTGGTAATATTAATATTTATTATTTAATTTTGAGAGAGAAAACTAATATGTGACTGTACGCGCATTTTAATATTTGTTGTGAATCTTCATTAAATATGGGCTTTAAGCAAATATTATAATTTACCTTTTCCTCTTTTAAGTGAGATAATGTCATAAGGAAACAATATCAGTTTTATTATCTAGACTCACAGTTCAATAATTGTAAAAAGTCACTTTCTCCAAACTCGTTTCGTCCCGAATTCAGAACAGCCTAAGATCCACTGGGAGAAAAACGTATGCTCCTCGAAATAACCCCCTCAGTCGTCAATATCAACAAGGTGTTATCGGCAACACAGTAACTAACACTTAGGATATTTGCTCTTGCACGTTGTGTATTTTATCTTATGATATAACCACTCTAAACAATTCAAATGATCAATTATTGATAGTTGCTTAGAGCTAATGTTTAAGACGAATGATTAACTTTTACCAACTGACATTTTGTTTGAATTATATTTCAATATTTACTTTAATATTTATGATGTTTGTAATTATGTAATGGTATTTAATCATGTGTCGTTTTATGCGATTATTAGTTAGGTCAAAATAAGTAGCTAGGGACATAATATTTGTCATATTTCAAATTTCAGCTTTGTGTATCGGGCTTTCCATTTAGGAAGGTTTATTTTTGCCATGTTTGTTTTATTTTTATTTTTAATTTTTAATTTTTTGTTATTTATTAATTTTTTATTAATTTATTTGTTTGCCTTAAAAGAAAATTGCGAACATAATTATAGGGCCTATTTCGATTATTTGTATTATTTGTGGAAATGGATCATTAGCGATGATGCATTTCATTTGTTAATGTTTATTCTGGTTTAATCGAAAATGTCAGACGATAAAAATTGTTGGGATGTTTGGTACCATTAACATCTTAAAACCAGTAAGCTTTTACATAATAATTCCTTCGGTTTCTTTTGGGGGTAATGTACCTTTAACATGTTTAAAAAAAAAAAAAAAAAAAAAAAAAAAAAAATTAAAAATAAATAAATAAACAAAAGTTATATAAATGTATTCAAGAAATGCTGTTGGTATGTTGCCTTCCCCAATTTTGAGAGAGGTTATATCATTAGGAAACAATATACGTTTACTTATGTAGACTCACAGTTCAATATTGTAAACATTCACCCATTTTGTCTTAAATTCAGAAAACTTTTAGGTCCACTTGGAGAAAACAACTGGTTCTCGAACGTTAAAAAAATCGCCTTATAGATGTCGCCCTTGGAAAGTCACCCCTACTGGGGTCAAATCCAGATAGTATTGGACACTGTTGTTTGTAAATAACACCAACAATATTCGCGATGTTGCATGTATAAACGTGAGAGGATCATTATTTTGTTTCCTCCCAGTGGACTTAAGGCTTCTTATGAATTCAAGAAAAAATGGATTTAGACAAATCCTTGGATTGACATAATACAAATGTTGTTGTTTAGTTTCCTTTTGACATAACCATACATTGAAAGGTCAATTATTGTTAAATAATGCTTAGAGTTTCTTTTTAACACTAATTATTTATTTTTATCATTTACACTTTGTTTGAATTTCAATATTTAATTATTTGATGTATGTAACGTTTGTAATTATTGAATGGTATTTTATCATGTGTTGTTTTTAAGCGGTTTTCCTGGCCAAATTCGTCAATTTAGCAGCCAATTTCAAAAGAGCGTCGTTCAATTTCGCGTGACACTGATTGCTGCTCAAAAATCATCATTTAATTTGCTAAAACGATCATTCAGTTTCATTTAATAAGCATTTTAAAATACTCAACCACAGCATTCAGTGTCGCCTAAGCTTCCCTCAGCGTACACTTAAATCGTTATTGGGCAAGCCATTTGTGCAATGGAATTCAACCACAGCATTCAGTGTCGCCTAAGCTTCCCGCAGCGTACACTTAAATCGTTATTGGGCAAGCCATTTTGTGCAATGGAATTCACACTGTTACACTTGTTTTTCCATGTTAGAAGGACAAACACACCAATAGAAAAAAATTGGGGAAACATTTCAACGTAACTTAATGCTCAAAAAACACATTGATTAAGAAATATGTGAGGGGAAAATGAAACAAAGAATGTAAAAACATGAACGAAAACCGTGGTAGCAACAGGATTAGCAAAATCGCTTTAATACGAACGCACAAAAACGAATTTGAAGTCAATTGGATAATTATGGCCGGGATATAGTAACGTCCAAAGAAGTACTTTTAGTTTATTGCGTGTATTAATGTTCAACATCTACAGTAGTAGTTAGCGACATAATAATTGTCCGTGTGTATTAATGTTGAACAGGCAATTACAATGATGATCATCACTATACCCAGAGTTATTTATCTATAGTATACGAAATTAATTAGCATACTTAAAGAAATGTGCAAGGTATCACAAAAGAAGTTTATAATGGGATACAGTCTGATGCTGGAATAAACGATCGTTTGATAATGTCCATGTCCACAAAGTCACGTGCCAATTATTGGAACCAAAATCAAGTATACGTCAAATGTAGTAGTCATGTGACATAATAGTACAATAAAGGCCTGGGCTTTTTTCACTCCGTATTTTCTGAAATCTTCAGCCAGTTTTGATGAAACTTAGTTATGTTCGTTTAAACAAGATCTATCGGATGAGGTTATACGAACTAGGGCTTTGAAGTTTGAATTAATGTCATCATCATAAAACGTATATGTTCTCTTTTTTGCATTTGTTTCTCCTCTTTTTATTTTTGTTTAAATTCTCATTTTGCCAAATTGATTGCCATTATACGAAAATGAAAGTAACATTTTAGTGAATATCCAGTCGAACCAAGTCTGCTAAATTGGATGAAGAATGCATGTGTATTACTAAAAAGAACGAAGTATATGCTAAATTGAATTCAATGCCACATGAATTCGCATGCCTGAAAATGAATGCTTGAATTCTTAATTCGAAACACAGTAACAACTGGAGAGGCAAAATCGCTTTATTATGAACGTACGAAACTAAAATTGGCTGCTTATTTGCAGAAATTGAGCGGAAAAACCTATAATTATAGTCACCAAATTGTTATACATAATTACTTGTGGTAGTAATATATAACAAACCTTTTTAATTGTATCGGTAATTAAAACAAATCACGAAGAAGATAATGTTACCTTTGTGCGTGCAACAACGTCGTATCTCAGGATAAAACATGTCTCTGGTTTCTGGTCTCCACGCGCGTCACCGCGTAAAGGTATTTTTCGGACGACCTTTGTTGTACTAATAATGTTTGCAAGGATCATAGCAGTAAAACGCGATTTGTACAAAATACTACACCAGTGGTGTTCATATCGGGTAACCCGTCCAATATGGACACCATGGAATAATACTACACCAGTGGTGTTCATATCGGGTAACCCGTCCAATATGGACACCATGGAATAATAAAGTTAACACCACTGGTGTTATGTTAACACCACTGGTGTTATGTTAACACCACTGGTGTTATTTTAATACCACAGTGTTTTGCAGGTCAATGCATTGGTTTTAAAGTGGAGTGTCGTGGCCGAGCGGTCTAGCTTATCGAACTCAAGTTCTGGTGTTAGCAGCAGAATGTGGGTTCGAATCCCGGCCGTGACACTTGTGTCCTTGAGCAAGACATTTAACCATAATTGCTTCTCTCCACCCAGGGTTAAAATGGGTACCTGTGAGGCAGAGTTGGTTGATTAGCCCTATATGCGCTGTAAGGCAGCAATTGAGCTGCTTACTCCCAGGGAGCTGAGCTGAGATGGTTTCAGGAATGATTTATGAGCCTTATGAGCAGGGGTAATAATATAATGCGCCTTGAGCACCACTCAGTTGGTGGATACGTGCGCTATATAAGTCCACACAGTATTATTATTATTACTGTACTGTGACACCGTTATACATCCTATTTATTTTGTGTTCAGTGTAGCCAGCCGTGGAATGGTTCTTTTAACAGTTTTAAATGAAGGAGGTATTCCCTAATAATGTTCAGGATTATTATATTAGTTTCTTAAAATTCATTATTTAAATGTCAATTGATGTTGTTCAATAAAGTACACTGCATGAAATATGTGTTTTAAGTTCGTTCTTTAATCTGGATATTCAAAGACCTCCCACTTACAAAGTAATTTTCAATAAATCATGATGCAAATTTGGTGACTGGAATAAGGTGATTACAAAAAGCCCCATCAAACTCAGATTGACGAAAGCACGCTTCCTATTTGGCAATACGATACATGGCTAAGTTTGGGGAGATTACTAACCATATGACTGATTAGCTAATATTAATTGATTCTGCCCACCAATTGACCGATCCAACCCTATCCCTAATCCCAACCCATCCTTGGCAATGCTTGGTCACGGCACCATAGGGCTGGATAGCTAATACTTTTTTGACTCTACCACCAATGATAGATCCAGTCAACTCTAACCCTATCCCTAATCCCAACCCATCCTTGGCAATGCTTGGTCACAGAACCATAGGGCTGTATAGCTAATACTTGATTGAGTATAACCCACCAATAGAAAGATCCAACTCTAACCCTATCCCTAACCCCCACACATCAGTGGCAATCCTTGGTCACGGCACCCACGACGCCATGTTAAACTTAACCCAATGAACATTGCAAAGCAGACCAATAAATTCATAACCCCATTATTTTAATAAAAAACATTTTTTACAGATGGTAACCTTTGTACCTTGAGATGATTATTATTAAATATTAATAAGCCATCATTATAAATATAAAATGCAGCTCAAATTCAGTAAATTATAAAACAAATAATCAATATTGAAAAGACAAACAACGTTAACAAATGTCAGGCATCAGGCACAACAAAATTAATAGAAGAAAGAAAGTCCCTAGCGACGACAATCAAGGACCCCTCCCCCTCCCCAAAGGAATCTGGCGTAGACAACCACCAAAAATATACTGGGAGCACAACAAAGTATTGGAAGTACACATTCTGAACAAACAGACAGACAGAAAACAAAACAAATAGACAGCCCGACCAACAAAAAGGAACGTCGTGAAGTCAAAGATATGAATCATAACCTTAAAATGCTTAGTGTTAAGCCAGCCTGGCTAGTATGGACATAGTCAGCAATCCTTAACAACACAAAGACCTTCATCCCAGTACCTCTGATACTAGATTTACAGATTTGTCATGATTGACAGACTTTGGTTCACTGTGCAACAGTCATCGGCTTTTACCCAGTGACATTGACTCCCGTCGGAAGGTAGTTGAAGGAGAGGTAGTTGGAGGAGGCAGGGGAGAATAATAATAATAATAATGTGTGGATTTATATAGCGCACGTATCCACCAACTAAGTGGTGCTCAAGGCGCATTATATTATTATCCCTACTCATAAGGTTCATAAGGCTCATAAATCATTCCTGAAACCATCTCAGCTCCTGGGGGGTATACAGCTCAATTGCTGCCATTTCTGGCGCATATAGAACAAACCAACTCTGCCTTCACAGGTACCATTTTAACCCCTGGGTGGAAAGAAGCAATTATGATTAAGTGTCTTGCTCAAGGACACAAGTGTCACAACCGTGATTCGAACCCACATTATGTTGCTAACACCAGAACTTGAATCGTAAAACTAGACCGCTCACACGACACCCCAGATGGGGACAGAAGTTTAATTGATGAAAATGTCATCCTCAAAATTTTCCGATTGAATCGGGGAAATCTATAACCGGGGGGTGATCAGTGTCGTCCTTATGAAACTATGGTATGTTATCTAAATGCCTTTGTTAAAAAGTTGGTGCAGTGCCCCCCCTTCTATAACTGCTGCCTCGATGTCATCGTCATGCAGTTTCCTGCTTGAAAATGTTATCCGGTCCCAGTAAATACGCAACATACACAGCCAGTAACTGCATTTCATTTATTCAATTTATTGTATGTATTATTTACAAATACATTTTCAAATTGAATGTGATTCATTATGGTATTACAGAATCTTGATTATTTTGGCAATTACTTATGGCTTTAGGAATCAAGGATGTTTTAGGCTATAATTATATGAAAGTTAATTAGAACTTTCTCAAAGCTAACTGAAAAATAGAAATATTAACTAACTAAATCGCTGTTGGTAACCAATCACCGTACATAAAATATTTAATTAAATATCATTACAAGTTAGTTACCTAATGCATTTTATGGATTCAAATTTCTCTTGCAAATTGGTCAAAGGGGTATAAAGAAAACATAAGACCACAGAACGGACGGGTAAAAGGAACATAGCTTCTCGTCTTTGTGTTTTGGGTTGCCTTGAAACAGAAATCAAGTGATTTGTTTCGTTTCCCCCAATATCTGAGCGAATGTTTTGCATACCCCCAAAATAACGACAACCTGTAATGTTTTACTAAGCTTGGGTGTATAATCTAGGGTGGTTGGGTGTAGGGGTGGTTGGGTGTAAAATTGGTTGGGTGTAGGGGGATGATTTGGGTGTAGGGGTGGTTGGGTGTAGGGGTGGGTTGGGTGTAGGGGTGGTTGGGTGTGGGGGTGTAGGGGTGGTTGGGTGTAGCGGGTGGTTGGGTGTAGGGGGTGGTTGGGTGTAGGGGTGGTTGGGTGTAGGGGTGGTTGGGTGTAGGGGATGGTTGGGTGTAGGGGATGGTTGAGTGTAGGGGATGGTTGGGTGTAGGGGATGGTTGGGTGTAGGGGATGGTTGAGTGTAGGGGATGGTTGAGTGTAGGGGATGGTTGGGTGTAGTGGGTGGTTGGGTGTAGGGGATGGTTGAGTGTAGGGGATGGTTGAGTGTAGGGGATGGTTGAGTGTAGGGGATGGTTGGGTGTAGGGGTGGTTGGGTTGTAGGGGTTGGTTGGGGGTGTAGGGGGTGGTTGGGTGTAGGGATGGTTTGGGTGTGAGGGATGGTTGAGTGTAGGGATGGTTGGGTGTAGGGGTTGGTTGGGTGTAGGGTATGGTTGGGGGTAGGGAGGTAGGCAGTCATCGTTGCCTCGTACTGCCACAACACCCAATGTCCTAACTGACTACATTAATCATGTTTTCTTGAAATTGTGCACTTCATCCAAGCAAAAAATATAAATATCAGGTATCAAGGTGATTCTATTTTGTAATAACTTGAGTTTTCAAATGGCCGTATTAATATACAGGAATGTAATCAAGAGAATAGACAGTATGATTTATTATAATAGTTACATGCATTAGCAACAACCCAAAACAAGTATCAGTAGTTAGTTACTTTAAGAACCAAAGTATTATCTTTATCATAGAAACATTACGAGACATTGGAACTCATACAGGAATGTAATCAAGAGAATAGATAGTATGATTTATTATAATAGTTACATGCATGTAACAACCCAAAACAAGTATCAGTAGTTGGTTACTTTAAGAACCAAGTATTATCTTGATCATGAAACATTACAGAGACATTGGAACTCATACAGGAATGTAATCAAAGAGAATAGACAGTATCATTTATTATAATAGTTACATGCATACGTAGCAACAACCCAAAACATGTATCAGTAGTTAGTTACTTTAACAAACATTTATTATCTTTATCATAGAAACATTACAGAGACATTGGAACTCATACAGGATTTTAATCAAGAGAATAGACAGTATGATTTTTTATAATAGTTACATGCATTAGCAACAACCCACAACAAGTATCAGTGGTTACTTTAAGAACCAAGTATTATCTTTATCATAGAAACATTACAGAGACATTGGAACTCCTTGGGAATGTAATCCAAGAGAATAGACAGTATGATTTATTATAATAGTTACATGCATTAACAACCCACAACAAGTATCAGTAGTTAGTTACTTTAAGAACCAAGTATTATCTTTATCATAGAAACATTACAGAAACATTGGAACTCAAATAGAAAAGTATATGGGAAGGATTTACGTTGTATACGTGCGTGTTCTAGTGTTTCCATCTAAACTTTTTGATAAATGTCCTACCCAAGGTACAGACGTCGGCTACTGAGCTACCATTTGTGCAAGAATAAATATAACTAGAGCTTAAAGTGTTTGTTTGAACAAACACTAGGTGTTCAGGAGGAGCAATTGGTAATCAAGCATCTCCTTGTTGTGACATGCTTATAACCTGTCTTTGTTTTCACCCTTATACTGCAAATAATTAAAAATAATTTATAAAATTTGAAAACAAATTCTACATTAGTTTTACATTTTCAAGGTTGTACACATGATTGGCAAAATGTCTGTAGCTGCATCCATATTACAGAATTACAACCTAAATATCAGATGCCATTTTGTACATAAATTGTTAGACATTGAAATAATCAAAGAGTTGTATATGGGTGCTTGTAAATTTTTAACTGTCTGTTGGGTTTCATGACTTGACTTTTGTGGTTACACAGTCCCACACCCCACAATCGATTGAAACCACTTTGTTGACCTGTTTAACCTACTTGTAACCAATCTAGAAATTAGTGTACATGGTCTTACATATGTAACAAGTGAAATGACTTCAGTGTAAATAGACACCCAACCATGATCCTTTGTTGACAACAAAACAGAATGAATCTGCATTTATAATAAATGCACGCTCTGTATGTACAGTTTAGTGACAGTTCAGAATGGGTGACATTCAGAGGTTTGTCATTGGAATCGGTAATTTTGGAATAAAATGTCTGCCCCCCCCCAAGTTCTTGGTGATGGCATACTGCCACTGGTGATGAACGAACACATTTGTTTTCTAAAATTATTTGGTCTATCATTGCAGCACTATAGAATCCAAGAACTAGGGAAAGGGGGAGGGGCAAACAAGCAATAAACGTATAGGGGCCCAAATTACCAATTCCATTGACTGACGACTGGTGCTTCATTATGTCAAAATCACCCAAGCATCAATTCTGCATATCTGAAGTTGCAAGAGGTTGAAAATAGGGGTAAGGCTTAGATTTAAATAAATGTTTAACTGACATGGATTAGAAAATTACACACCCCTTCTCTTGGACAGAAATGCCAGTACTGCTATAGCAAAAATAATAACAAATTACTAGTATACTAAACCTTCATTTTTCTTTTTTATAGATTGGAATTTTTAATTGGAAAATGAAGACGCATTCATTTAAAAACTACATATTTCATATCTTTTTAGCTTGTTTGATTCGTGGGCAATGACAGAAATTTTCAATATAAACGACTTTTCTCAGTCCTAAATACGGGTCGTGTGCTTACGTGAATCTACACAGTGCGCGACTAGTCTGCATCATGTGTGTGCATAGGTCGTATTATTGTAGCGCGCGTGTTCGTATGTACCGTACACACGCATACATACAAATCGCGCCAATATTGAACACAGTAATAATCACGGTACATATACATGTACAACACACGTTGAGTACATGTATTTTACATACAATACATTCACTATAATGAACAGTTCTTCATTGTTCCACGAAATATCTAGAAAACCTTTCATTGGTCAAGTAGCTTGGGGCCTATTTACCACTTTGGGGTCCATGATTGATTTATAGGTTTTCAGATTGACCAAATTGTAACTTCCTTTTACAGCAATTTCATGGTACAGTTTACACATACAATAAATAAGTCATGGGAGTACTTTGGATTCATGCATCTTCTTACATTTATTTCAATTTTCTTTTCCCTAGCTTTCAGTTGTTTGTTTTTTGACTATCACAAATAGTAATTTTTAAAAAGGAATCACAGCCTATAATAATTTCTCTGGCAATATTGTCACATGTTAATTTTGAAATGTTTGATGAGATGGTAATTAATCTTTATATTCATGTCATATCTGTCTTTGTTTACCTCAGTCTAGTCTGCAGTCTTTGTGGGGGAACATAACTTTCAGGTACTGAACAGTGCATAAAAACCCTTTATTTTCAAATAATACATCATAAAATTAACCTGTGTAAGTTTAATCACATTAATTGCTTACGTTTTTGATACCACAAAGTTGTTTCACCCAGCCCACAAAAACAAGTTCATGGGTATAACTATAAACTAAGCAGCTGATATTGGGCCTAGGTGAGTACACAGAAAAATATTTTCAAGAATATTTTGAATCATAACAATGATGTACTGATGAACGGTGTTTAGCTCCAAAAGGACGATTAACTTGAATGTCATAGTGCACTGATTTAGGACAGGTTTGGTTTAAATGTTTGCAGATGTACAGACATCAGATTTATCATTCACATCCTCTTTTACAGAAATCGGCGCAATAGCACGGATATTGTTCAGTTTTTCCTACACTCAAGATATTACAATTGTTCAACTCCTTGACTCCATGTTGTTTTGACACAGACATTGTACTCCTGATTTACAATTTACTGAATTTACAAGTTTCTCTGGAATCAACATTGGCCCAAAGCTACATTTACATGTATGTATAAAGTAGAAATTGGTCTACTGGAGTGCCATAAGGTGGCAACTGGTACATACTGAATTCAACATGGCAGGGCGTGAAGTTCACGGAATGAAAGATCCTCTGCAAAGTTGTTAAGCATCATGCAGTGCCATCACACCACCACAATACCAGGAATAAGGGCATGCATACAGATCTGTCAAAAATAAGAAAAAATACATTGTTTTACATATGTACATGTATGTATACATACATATGCACTACCTCGTGTATTATTTGTGGTTTTCATTGTTACATCAAATTCTAGAAAATCTTTCATCAGTCCAAAAGTTCAGGGCCTTATTTTTTACATTTTGGGGTCCATGTATCTAAAATGCAATATATAAAATAAAGGGAATGTACAACATTGGTATATAGTAGTTAACATCCTTATAAAAAATAAACAAAAACATATGTTTTTTCCGTTTTTGACACAACGATTCCTCTTTTCTCTAACATGAAAACCAAATCATTTCTCAGGATGATTGATTTATAGGTTTTAGATTTACCGTTGTTGTAACTTCCCTTTACAGCAATTTCATGGTACGGTTTACACATACAAAGAGTTTACTACTTAAAACAATAAAAGTATCTGTAAAGTCTGTTCGTTTCTAACCCATTGCCGGACTTTTTCCTAATATGACATAACTCTTACCTTTGCAGCTAATCCTACTGTTTTGTTTTCCCATACAGTGATCAAACCATCGCCACACCAGAATTGAGGGGAGTACATCTGGAAGATTAGCTGTGAAAAGAAATTAAACTCAAAATAAGCATGTGTTTTTTTTGTATTCAAAACCATTTCATGATTTCATGTGATCGCAAATTCTGAAAATTATCATAAATGATACTTGTTAAAATTTCATGATTAAGCAAGACTAATTAAGGTGACACCATGTGAAATTCTCTTATTGGTAGTAAATCCCGAGGGGATCAGAGCATACTGATCAAAAGTAAGGATCTAAGTTAACCAACCTACACTTCTTTTACAAACTAATTACTACTCACTAGCGTATTCACATGGTGTCACTGCAATAGTCTTACTTATCTTCTTCACCATGCAAAAGCTACAAGTTTTCCCTAAATGTCATGATTGTTGTTGTAAATATTATTAGTGTCAACCAAAATTATTTAAATGTACTTTTGCTAATAAACTCTGACTTGTCTGAGAATATAGCGACATACATAATTTACAAAGTACCTGCAATGTATTAATACATGCATGACATTTAGTAGACATGTCCAGCTATTACTAATGTTTTTAATGTTTTCAGCCCTTAAACATTGTTGTTCACTGTTCAGACTATTTATTTGTTTGTTTAAATTAATCAATTATTTAATTCACAGAGCTAACATTCATTAGATATTATTACACTGAGTACATCCTATTGATAACACATCTAACGTTGTATGTTTTTTTTAAAATTCAACTAATTGTACTCATGCCTAGGCTTCACTCCTAACGTTACTCTTACAGACTATTTACCACATAGGCACTAGTCTAAGTATTTCAAAAGAGTCATGGAGGAAAACCCACGTAATAATTTTAAGCATACTTTATTTACATAAAACCGGGTGCCCGCTAAATTAGTACCAACGTTTAAAGTACTAGTACCATTCACTGGCCCATACCGTACACATTACTGACTGAGCTGTCATCAACCTATGCAATGCTGTATGCATCAACCAACGCGATTACAACACATCTGACATGTCTGAAGCGGGTTAAAATCTTATTTTAAATCAAAGATTCTCGTAAATTTGTCATTGCCCAGACTTACCTCCAATTAAGTGTGCATAATAATGTCTGTTTTCAGCGATGAAACATCCACTGGTGATAGGAAAAATTCAGAAAATAGTGAAAACTCGCTTTTGTGGAAGGTTTTTACGCCATGTCTGCATGCACGCAACTGTTGAAACATGTATGCATGATTAATCGATTCAACGACCTCGAAAAGAGCTATTAATAAAGTGACCTTTTTCCAGAATAAATAGATTATGCTGACATAAAAAAAAAAAAACTAAAAGGTTTTAGTCAATCATAATACATTATGCAGAAACGAATTGATCAAACACAATTTTTCAGGGGTCACGATAGCCGAGGTCAATTGCATTTTCCGAAGCGTAAATGTTCAATTCCTTAAACATGCATACATAATGAGCACGACCAGAGGTTGAGTTTAGATTCACCAACAGAGGTGAAACGTAAGTGAAACGTTTTGGATATTAGTTTGATCCATAAATCGATATCTCGATGACCTAATCGCTGACGTTACAACTCTAGTTTCATCTACGTGTTATGTTCTAACTATATGCCAAGTTTGAAGTTCATGTGAAGTTTGCAAGTATGTATTTGTTGTAGAAAATCTATCAGGAAAAGACGAACTAAAAAAAAAAAAAAAAACAAAAACAATAGGTGTTCCGGGTGCCGAACACCTAACTATTCATTATTTCAAATGGGCGACTTTTAAGATGCTGGTGGCAGCACTTACCAGTCCTTTTCCATTGTTTAAGTAGTTCTGAGCATGCGCATGATATTAAGAACTGGATAAACCAAGTCTACTGCTATATAGCATCTAATAAACATCCCATTAAAAAATATTACTAATGACGTCAACTGTTTTGGAATGAAATAAATCAATAAATATTAGATCAAAGAAGTCAACAAATACTAAATATGAAATATTACACACGCTATGTTTCTATTATACCTTTTCTTCCAGTAAGCAAAATAATATTTAAGTAAGATGTGCATAATGGGTCTTTAACCCAAATCAAAACAATATCAATTGCATAGACAGCAAAATCTTAACACAAACTATTAAACTATATAATATCCAATAATGTTTATCTCATTATATTTATGGACTGTTTCAACCACTGAGAATAAATACTTTATATTAACTACCGGCAATTTAAACGAAAGCAGAACAGATACAATAATGTTGCATTTATAGACTCCTATGAACTGATACATTTATGATGGAGTTTGAACCTTTAACATACATGTATAACAACAGAAATAAATGCACTTCAACCACGCTGCTTCACGCCTATCCGTAAACCCATACTTAAAAATACATGTACACTTCAACCGCGCTGCTTCACGTCTATCCGTAAAACCCATAGCAAAATAAATGTACCTTCAAACGCTTTACTTCCACGCCTATCCGTAAACCCCCAACAAAATAAATAAGCATATTGCGGTTGTTTTGTTATTTTTAAATTTATTTTGTATTTGTAAAGGGATAATCAGTTTTAAAAATTCCATATATTACAAAATGCGATCTGTTATTCCAATACCATAATTTATACATATTATATGAATCAACATATGGCCCAATGTACAATAATTAAACAATCAAACACAATTATATCCACTCTTGAACTCTGACCTTTGGCTTCACTTTTCCACAAAATGCACCAACTAAAACAAAGTAAACATTGTAATGTTCTTTCACATGACATACACCATGTTTGTTTGCCAAATGGCATTAAATTCTGTATAATCGACTCGCATTATATAGACATCTAACATCTGGGTATTGTTTGTAAACATTGACCAATCAGGGATAAAACAACTATATCATTAATTAGTTTAAAGGTTAGATATAACTGGTATTTGGTAACATACGTTTATTTCAACCCTTACAAAAGTTCTATAGAAGTCTATAGAAGTCTATAGAACGCCGTATAGGAAGTTCTATAGAGCTCTATAGAAATTACAAAATCTATAGAAACTCAAAATAATTCTATAGAGTTATTACTTTCTGTAAAAATTCTATAGAACCAGTTATCTATAGAGACCAATCTCCTCATAGAATTCCACTGACTCATAAGAATATAGAATTCTTAAGAAACATGTTTTTCTACAATAAGAATAGATGTGTGGGGAATATTCTTTCCCTGTTTAATTCAAAATTAGACCATTAATTAATATGACTTGTTCTCATCTCAAGTTTTAGTAATTTTAGTCCCAAACTTTATTAACCCTAACTCCCTTGGCCCATAGGGGAGGAGTGTTTACTCCTTGAGCCCCAACCGTTATAACTACATGCAAATTCGGGGGTGATCCCATGGACCATCCACTCCTCTGGGCCAAAAAAGTGTGGGTACATACGTGTGTCAGCCACACCACCCTATCCCATCTACCCACTATCCTCCTCTATCTCCCCACCCTATCCCCACCTATCCCTCCCCTCCCCCTCCCTCCAGATTCTGCCCGTGCACAGTACACCAAATGTTACATAAGCCTATACCTGTACTATAGTAAAGTGGCATCATCTGTTTGAGAATTTGTATGTGATATACCACATATAATTTTGTTTTGGGCCATTCCCTCCCTTAATTGCACTTGCCTCTCTTGACAATGGAGATATCCAAAGACCAATAGAAAAAACACCTTGTTGCAGGATCTTTCGGGTCATTATATTCCATGTGATGACCAGAATTACAACCAGCATGGATGGATTTATGCCGTACAAGTAAGAATAAAGCTTGGAAGGGTTCTCTTTTCATCTCCTGATTGTTCATCTTTTAGTATTTCAGGTATGTTGCTTTCATTATCACCGTAAGTTAATGATAATTTATACCACTGTTTTGATATGGAATAATTTATTTGTTATTGCTTTGACAATTGCTTTATAATGTATATATGGAGATGTGAAGAAAAGGAAGTTTCAATTCCTTACACTTTACAGTTTCTTTATACAGTATAGATCTGTAATGCATCCATGTTAGTCAGGTAGAATAAGATATATATAAATGGTAGCTTTTTAAGACTAACTAAATTCAAAATAGAGCATAAACTTTCGTAGCTACAGCTACTTCATCGAGATGCAATGATGACCAGAAACCACTATTGAGCGCTTTTAATTCTACTATGGCCATTCACTTCAACACTTCAAAGTAGCAGTTCTCAAACGGGACCATTCAAACCAAACTTCAAAGGGAAACAGCTGAACAAAGGATTATTCACACCCTGGAATTAACTGCATTGAACAAGGACTGAATAGAAACTCTGGCTTCATGTCCCAATATACGATTAACTTCATGAGTCCTGCCACCTTTGTTTGCCACCTCCTCCCAGACTGTATATTAACAAAAGCTTATGCCTATTTTTTGAAAGTTTAGTTAGTCTTAAAAGGTGCTACCATTTATATATATATTTTTATACAGTATATACTTGTTATTATGAAGATCTAGGATCATTGATGTTTAATATGCTTTTATATCTAGTCAAAATAAGTTTTTATTTGTTACCTACATCATGTACTTACATATGTATATATATATAGAGCCTGTTATTCGGTTTCATATATACTTTAAGCCATAGCTGGAGTATCAGGCATGAAACAATAAACCATTCATTCACACTATAATTATGTGGTCCAGTGTGGCTCATTAGCATGACCATGGTATATGCCTGTATTGGCTATTGACTGTACAACTTATACTGGGAACATGTAGCGACCCCATGCTGAGCCCAAGAGCCACTTGATTCTGACTAGCCAAATGTATGTTTATGGTCCGTGGGTTTTGTGATGCACTAAAAAAGTACATTGAGTGGAAGTAAATATTAGAGTTATGAGTTTACATTATTTATATATAAGAACAAAACTTCACTTCAATGACAACAAAAGTATGTTAATCATGCATCTGTGATTGAAAAGGAATGAAATGTATAGTAAGTTAGCATTTACCTTTTAATGGTTTTTAATTTACAGTTTGGGTTTCCTAGAATGTCATTTCAATTGTTTTGAGTCAAGATTTATTGTATATTCCATGTGATGTTCCGATACCACCATTAAGAATACTAAAGATCCGAAAAGTTATCTTATTCAACTCCTGACTGTTCATCTTTTATTCTTTTTAAGGGTCATAGGGCAGATCATTGAATCGTGTCTTACCCATGTAACTGCAGTTATGTTGGCAGTCGAGACTGAGTGTTCTGTCCGATGGGGAATGTTGACATACAGTTACGCCCCTACGGTGATGAGTACCTCAGCCCGCAGAGTAATGGAAGTGGAACCACATGCGGAAGGATGAGCCGAAGGTATTACCGAGCGTCAGCTGAGGGGATAAGAAGGCAGGACTATGTAGCCAGGGGTGAACCGTCGAGTGAGCACGCAGGATAAAGACACTAAATAGAGTACCATCCAGCTACATCTACCCAGCGACACCAGGGAGACTTGAATACGGTCTTTGGGCACACGACACAATGAGTTGCCACCACCACAGCCTCTCCATGTATCTATGCACAGGGATAACGCAGTGTGAGAGAAAACAAATGGTCGCAACCGAGCCATGCAGAAGGTACTGGCAGAGTCATGTATGAACAGTGACGAGGGTGTGAGGATAACCTATGAAGAATATAGGGACTGGAGATGTAACAGACACATAGACCCCAGCCCTCGGAAGGAATGTCCCAGACGGTGGAACCAGCAGAAATGACAATGATCAACCCCCCCACCCGAGTCTCTGTCAGCGTTGTTCTTGTGCTGGTAAAAAGACAGTTGCTTACACATGTTGCCATGCTTACCTTCATCATGAAAACTTTCCCAGAAATTAACATTATTGATCCTTGAGATCAAAATCAATTAAAGGAATAAAAATGGAGTCATTGGCCTTTTTCCATGTATATTACAAAATAATTGACGAAAAGTGGAACTGCACGGGTTTGAATAAACTGTTCATATAACATCATTGGCCCGTTATGAAGTAGAAAAATTGTATACTCTGTACCAAAATTGAATTGGTTGTACATTTCTATGTATCATGTGTGTACTTTAATTGTGCTTTTATTGTTTTTCAAGGGTATGAGTAAAATCTAAAATAAAAATTGTCTCCACTGAAAATTATATTTTGGAACCAAAAGAAACTCCAAAAGGAGATTGTTTTTAACCCCAAATCTATGTAAAATTTTTGTTTGAGTTAAGTCTTTGATTTTTGACTTTATTAATTTTTTGGGTTTTTACCTAATACTTTGTTACGACGACCACTGGTCAATTGTTTAAGCTTATTATTTAAGTTTAAAAAGAGTACAAAACAGTATTATTTTTGTTCTGTCCTATATTATTCTACTTTTGCAGAAGAACTTTAATAGAGTAACCAATAAATAAATATATATCGGTCTAAAAAAATTTTTTTCCAGCCTTGTTTTTTTATTACAAAGAACTATTTGGAGACCACACATGTTTTTCTAAAGAACAGTTTATTTGTAGATTTTTTGTTCATATAGAACTCTATAGAATTGTTCCTCATAGAACTCTATAAATGTTTCTATAAATTGTTCTATAGAATTCTATAAATTGTTCATAAGAACTCTATAAATTGTTCTATAGAAGTTCAATAAATTGTTCTATAGAACTCTATGGGGTGGTTCTATAGAGACTCTATAAACCTATTCTATAGAGACCCTATAAACTGATTCTTATGGGATATAAACCATATTCTATACAACTCTATAAACTATTCTATACAACTCTGTAAAACTATTGTATAAAATACTAAAAATTCTATAAATTTATCAAGGTTCTTTTAGATTTCCCTATAAAAACGGTTCATTTTCAGAATTATATTTTAGAAAAGAGTGACCCCTTTTCCCTATAGAAATTCTATAAACTCTGTAAAATTTTATAGGGGTGTATGAAAAACTGTATAAAAGACTGTATGAGGCGATTCTATGGCACTCTCTATAGAAATCAATTATAGAAATTTATGAATTTTTTTATAGAATTCTATAGAACTTTTTTGTAAAGGAAACCTCTAATTTTATGAAATATAAAGCCTACTTATCAAGTAACATCACAATGAATCACTCATGTATACTGAGAAAACGATGAAAAGCTTCCACAACATGTTTTGTTTATGTTTTCATGTTTTACAAAAGGTTGCTGATGACATTTTTGTAAATTCTACCAAACAATTCCTGTTTTTCTCGAAGTAAGAAAACACTTCCCAGTTTCACAATCACATTTCTCATGATAATTGATACGTGGCTTACCAACTTCACAACAAGTAAGTTTTATGATAACAATGAGACAATTTGATGAGTGATTACCAGTGTTGTACCTTCCCTTTGTAACCCACTGGCTGAGATTGGTCCATTAATGACCATACATAAGACCCTTTCTCTCCAGCTGAGATTGGTCAATTAATGGCCACATAACCGGTTCCCTTTATACTCTGACTGAGATTGGTCAATTAATGACCACATAAGACCCTTTATACTCACAACTGAGAGATTGGTCAATTTAATGATACCACGACCGGACTTTATACTCGGCACTGAGATTGGTCAATTAATGACCACGCCATAAGACCACCTTCTCTGACTGAGATTGGTCAATTAAGGTGTGACCACACATAAGACCCGCTTTATACTCTGACTGAGAGTTGGTCAATTAATGACCACACGCCATAAGACCCTTATACTCTTGTTGGTTGGTCAATTAATGACCACCACACATAAGACACTTATGCTCTGACTGAAAGTTGGTCAATTAATGATACACACGCCGTTGCCCCACTTTACTACTCTGGCTGAGATTGAGTCGAATTAATGACCACACATAAGACCCCCTTGCTTACTCTGACTGAGACCAAAGTCAATTAATGACCACACATAAGACCCTTTATACTCCTGGCGGGTTGGTCAATTGGCGGCCACACATAAGACCCTTTAACCTTATGACTGAGATTGGTCAAGTGTGACCACACATAAGCCGGACACTATGCGCTTTGACTGAAGTTCTTGGTCAATTAATGACCAACCACATAAAGACCACCATAGCCACAATATAACGCTTGTGCATGTATAGGTTCTTTGAACTTCAGTTAAATGTTGATGGTCATGATTTCTTTATGTTGTATAACTTCCATACCCGCACCATAGATTGAATTCACACATACTATACGTGCTCGTTGCATCTTTGTCTATATAGCTACCGATCACCATTCACATTTACCCGTTAATGGGGAACGCAAACAATAGAAAAAATGCCAGGAAACTCGTTCAGCACAACTCCTACCATGACAGACAATGGGTCGTATGCATCACAACATTGCTTTTACTACCAATTTTTAAGCATTTACTCGCATCTGTATGAATAAAAATAAAGCAAATGCTTTACTGGAAAAGCTTGTTGCTAAACACTGAAAGTATTTACTTTTGCCACTTTTGTAGCTTTTTGCTAGACTATTAACATTTGCTTTTTGTTTGGTATGAATAAAACTTAGATAAATGCCAGATTCGATATTTACTAGTCAAATTTCAAGTTGGGTCAGAGGCAACCCTGAAGGGATGAACCAAATACTGGTTTGCAAAATGGCAGCGTTTATGAATGTCATTCGGCAGGAAAGGTTTATGCTCAGAGAAGGGGGGTCAGTCAAAATTCCATCATGCCGGTTTGAGGAACCAAATGTAACATGGATAATGGCCGAAACCATTTCTTGGAACATTCTGAGGAACGAAGAGGGGAGCACTGACTACCAACAGTAACGAGGATCTACTAAGGTATGTTGAAATTTGACCAGTTGGCGTCGGAGAAGATGCTGGGATTCATCGGAGCACCGTGTCCCACTACTGATTGCGCTTGTTCTCAAACAAATGAGTGAGAAACGCAGAGCTGTGGATCAAGTTCCCCAAAACTGCTGACTGACATACAATCTGCACTTTGCAGGAAATGCTGTGGCAGGTAAAGGGGCTATTTCAGATTCCATTTGTCATTGGAGCAGTTGACTGGCACGCACGTACCAAGTCTTCAAACCACCTTCACCTGAAGGGATGAGTACATCAACAGGAAAGGTCAGGCAACTATAAATGTGCAAGCAACATGTAATGCAAATGAGATGTTCTACAGCGTAGATGCAACCTGGCTGGCTAACTGTTGTTCATGACAGTAGGTTTTGGAGAAACTCTCTGGTGTAATTTTGGCTGCACTTAAAACAATCTGGAAGTGATGCAGTTCTCTTAGCCGATAAAGGCTGCAGCATTGTTCACAATTTATGACTCTACACCTGCATCCAACCCCAGGAGGCATATTACAACTGGATTCACGCAAGAGAAGGGGAAACCCCAATCATCAATTGTGCTGGACAGCTGAGCAAAGGAAATTTCCCATCATGCGGTACAAAGGGTGCGACTTTCTCTGGAGAAAGCTCCGCCTATAATTATTCCCGGCACTTCATAGCTTCACAATGTTGCCTTAAATATCTGGATGATGGTTGACTTCCCGGTAATGTGGGAATATCCAGAAGATGACATCGATGTGGTAGATGGTCATGAAGATGATAA
Organism: Zoroaster sp. YZ-2022; assembly: GCA_029582265.1. Classification (NCBI taxonomy): domain Eukaryota; kingdom Metazoa; phylum Echinodermata; class Asteroidea; order Forcipulatida; family Zoroasteridae; genus Zoroaster; species Zoroaster sp. YZ-2022. Next base: position 14,536,247 of record CM055817.1, on the reverse strand, counting down.
TGTGAAGAAATCGCACAGAAGGAGGGGTCAATGGAAGGAGAGCCATCTCAGAAATGCTCTGTAAGGAACGCTTGAAAAAGAATTGAGACAATTACTATTTTACGTATTTCTTTTGGGTTATTTTATGTTATAGCAAATCAAAGAAAGGTCACCTTTCCTGGTCCCAAACAAAAACTACAAAGTTTATATCCATTTTCCCAAATTACGAAATAACATTAATTATAAAATGTTATAAGTTTGTTTTAATTTACAATTTTCAGACAAGCATTTTTGGGGAAGGGAAAAAACAATTTTGGTCAAGTGTTAAAGTACAGCTAATAAATAATATTTATTTTCAGTCCACATTTAAACAATCAAGAACATCTTTTCTGTTTCGCAAATTAAAACAAAACAAATAATTGACTTCCCATAAACGTTAGATTAAATGAGAGTATTCTGTCTGTTCACCTTCTTTTGTCTTTCTTTTTTTAAACTATTGGGCCTTTCATATTTATACCTTCTTTCCTAAATGTAATATTTTGTAACAAAATGTCTTGGCATTTATTAAAAAGCAATAATTGTGATTAAAATAAGAATGCGCCCCAATAAAGTTCTTTCTCTCAGAATATCTCTCTTTTTTAAATACAAGTGACAAGTTTTCTTGAAATATATTACAAGAAATGTTCAATCATCACTTTGTCCCCGAATCGATAGAGCCCTATCTGCACTGTTGCTGCATTCGTATCAATTTCATTCTCCAATAAAACCGCCGAACTCTACACTGTAGCTCAGCTGTCGAAAGTCCCTCAATTTCCTCTGTTTCTGGAAGGGTGTATTATGTTTTCTGTCATGCCTTATTTTATGAGGCAGGGCTTCGCAAAAGCGTCTTGGATGTGGATGGACCGGGGCAAATCTGGTGTAGTAGGCGTTACTAAAGCCAGCAACCCGTATGGTAACCTGAAAGAATGGTGGAATCTCTTCAGATCCAGGAAAATAAAAACAACAAGTAATTCCAGCATACAAAATTTCATTTCAATTCCAGGCCAAATTATACGCCGAATCAATAGCCCAAAATTATAAACCCCCTTTTTTTTTAAAATAATTGGTCGTTTACATTTTACTTGCACTGATCTGCCGAACAACTTTGCGTCTGCATCAGGTCCAACGGCAATTTCTCCACTCCTTCAGTTTTATTCTGGTTTTGTTTCTGTCTTTGACACATCGAGACTTCAGTTTCACATCGCTCTTCATGTTGTTCAGCTTTTTCTTGATTTGCCTGTCTGTCAGGAGATGACAGTTGACGCTGATACTCAACCGCCATTTCTTTGGTGCACACTCTTTCTCTGTACTTTTACTTTAGGATAACTGGGACTTCTAAAGTAGCATCTTGTATCGATTTTCAATTTTCCTGAGAAACAGATTTTGCTTGCAATTTTGCAGAGTGCAGATAAGTTGTCTTCATCATTAAAATTTTCGAGAGGTCAGAATCACTATTCTGCTATACATATCATGTGATGATGATTTCATTAAACCACACCCTGTTGGCTTACGGTTTGCTCTTCGTACACACAATGGGTCCCTATTATAAACTATTCGGCTATGCATTCAACCTACAAGTGTGAAGCTTGGTACACTTCGATTTCAAAATTAGCAATGTTGAACAGTAAAACCAATTTTTATTTCATACTGAGATTCAAACTTTAGCTTTTTTCCTTAATGCTTTTACTGATATTTGCTTAAAACTTCCCAACAGCATTTACTAGTTTTATCACCGACCCAATATCTGTGGGATAAGTTTTTGTTGTAATTGGATCATTAGCTACACCTGCATGCATTACGCATAACTGTCTTTCGTGTCCATTTGTAAGAAGTATATAAGTGAGAACCTGGTATAATAAAGTATGGCTAAAGGGTTCGTTGTTCCTTTACTATCCCTATTGGGGTATACTTTTGATCCTGATTAGAAACCCTATTATCCCAATGGGGATACTAACTATACCCGATCAATTAACCCTTGAGTGTAATGGCCAACATTAAAAACCCTAATTATCCCAATGGGGATACCAATATACTAATCAGGCCAACCTTCCTTGGTTAACAATGACACCTTCAATTATTCATAGTATTACATTGGGTTGATGTCTCATTACAGCTTAATTACATCATCATTTATTTTTCTGATTTCTTATTTAATTGTTTAAAAAATATTCATTATTTGTTGATTCTAAGAATTCAGTTTGAACTGAATTTTATTATTTGTTTTTCATTGCTTAAAATGTTTAATTTAACACTCTTAATAGTGATGCAGATTTACCGCTTTTGGGAGTAAAACAATCCAGATCAGATTGTTTGATGTGTAATTACTTGTTCACATTATTTTCTGTTTTTAATAAATCATTAATGTCCAACGTTTGTAACATTCTCTTGTCTTTTCTATTGTCTTTCATCAAAACTTTCCAAATTGCTCCTTCTTAAATAAATATATTACATCTTAATTCTTTCTTTTAGCATTTACCTTGGAATCACGATGCTTTCCACTTGTAATACATAGTTATGTGTTAAAATTAAAATTGTTTCCTAAACAGGATGAAACCTAATAATTTACCAATATATTCGACCAAAATAATACAGAAACCAAAAATCCAAAATGAATATTATGTTAATACCCAATTAGATGATAAGCCCTGAACCATCAAATATTATAAAATGTACCCATCTAACAGGTCATTGTTTGTATTCTATAATATGACCCATAATTCCCAAAATACATTAATAGTATAATGTGGAATAATATTGTTCATATTGTATATGAATCCCAACTGAGTATCAAATTAAGTATGTCAATATACTAATTCAAATTAACCAATTTCCCAAATATAATACTTATTTTTATGTCTTTTCTCAAATCAAATAGCAAACTAAATAAATAGTGGCATGGTAAAAGACAGATGAAGGATTTGAACCTCGGAGACCATTTATATACAACACACTGAAATAAAGGGAGGATTAACACCCCTTAGACCCATAACACTTTTTGCTTCAAAAACCCACAACGTTCAACTTTTCATTGTCACCCAAAATTGTGGGGCAAAACCCTTGGGGGGCCGGATGATGATAAGTCAGTTCACCGAACTGGTTTGACATCAGTGGAGTGGTGGTGCTGGCATAACCAGAGCTCTGCTAGCTGTCGCTACCATTCTCACCGCCGGGATCGATTCCGCTGGCACCTTGGGGCTTGAGTTATTCAATAACTCATGATGAGTCCCTCAAGGACACTGAACTCATTGACATCAAAGGGGGCGATGCTGCTCAACCCTTGCATAGCTGTCACTACTTCATTACTCATTGTTGGTCGAGTTCCACTGCGCACCTTGAGGCTTCCATACACGCGGTTGTCTGATCGCTGTTGTTAAAAAAATTTGCCGAGTGGAAAGATAGAAAAAGAACAGGGACCATCAGGAAAATAAAATCACGACGGGATTAATCTATATTATGTTATAATTTCTACTAACAAGATGGGCAACAAAATGTGTGCATTACATGCAATAGAGAATGGGTGCGCACACTGAGGGATGTAATAGTAACTTCTTGTGAACTTTTGTTGGGAATTTGTACTGATGACATTTTGGGGAGCTGGGAAACTTATCATTACAATTATGTATACAACTACAAAGTGACTTATATGTGATTTACCCTTCGCATCCTCTGTGTGCGCATCCTCTGTGGCTGCAACAAGGGTGTGCGGTGATATCTTATGAGATCAGACGCGCAAACCATACGCAACTTGATTGGTATGAATCATGCTGGTGTGACATTGTATACTACCATGCATGGCTATCTTTTCCTTTAAGTTTGCCTTAATTCATGATGCATTGTTTTCATCACGGCAAATGTTGCAAAAATTAATTTTAATCTTCGCCAAAAACCAAGAAATTTTAACAAAATTCGAAGTAGCATTGATTTATTTATACTTCATGTATGGTGCATTTTTGCACATACTGTTACAAGGTTTAACGGATTAGTTGCTATATTATGTATGCGGCATACAATGATGATATTTGTCATGTGTTTATCACAGTCCTCCCATTAGAGTTGTATTTGGAGAATTGAAGTTCATTGTATAGAGTCTTTAGTTGAGCATAAAATTGGCACTTTGAATGAAAGGTGTGACCAAGGGTATTTAATGGACAAACATTGAGTGGATCTTTACATTTATACATGTACTTCCTCTTTATTCAAGACCCTGGATACGCCTCTATGGACAAAAACCATAGACTTTGGATACGCCACTCTGTGGACAAAGATCAAGACTTGGATACGCTTATCTCAGCGGACAAAAGAGCCAAGACCCTAGATACGCGCTCTCTGCAGAACAAAGACCAGAAGACCCTGGGGCCGCCTCTGTAGAGCAAAGGCCAAGACTTGGTTTTGCCTCTGTGGACAAAGACCAAGACCCTGGATGATGCCTCTGTGGACAAAGGGCCAAAACCCTGGAGTACGCACTCTGTGGACAAAGGAGCCAAGACCCTGGGTGCCTTACTACTGTGGACAGGGACCAGGAGACAGCCCTGGATATGCACTCTGTGGACAAATAGACCGGGCAGGATGCGCCTCTGTGGACAAAAACACCAAGACCCGGATTCACGCCTCTCTGTGGACAAAGACCAAGACTTGGATGCACGCCTCTGTGGACAAAGACCAAGATTTGGATCGCCCCTCTGTGGACAAAGACCAAGACTTGGATACGCCTCTGTGGACAAAAGACCAAGACCTGGATACTCCTCTGTGGTCAAAGACCAAGACTTGGATAAATAATGAATGCACATGTAAGTGCAAAAGTAATCCACAGTGAACAGATAACACAATTGGAATGTGCCTTAGGTAGAACATCAGCTCATGGGGGGTTCAGCTAAATGCAAATAGAAGACCACAACAGTAATTTAGTTTACTTATATTTCATGAGGTTGGATAGACTATGCCATCCTTTTTTGTCTGACGTGACTTATCTGACAAAGAATACGATCGACGATGCATTTTTGAAACTTGTATTTCCACACTTTCACAACTTATGACTATGTGGAATTTATGTATTTTAAGTATAATACCCAAAGAAATGAAGAGATTATTCGTGCATAAGTAGCATGTGTAAACAAAACAATAAAACCAAAACAGGATGTTTGTTCATGAGAATAGGGTTGCAGATATGAAAAGTTAATAAAAGGTGATTGGTTCAATAACAAAAACAAAATAGTTTAATTTGCAGTCAATAAATCGTATTTTAAATGAAAATCAATTCATGGTATTGTGAATGTTCATTTGTTAAAAAGATTGTATTAAGTATTAATTTTGAGAGTAAAATTTGCAAGGAGGGTGAATAAGAAAACAATTAATATTCATACTTGAGACGATTTACAGCATAATTTCATATACAATAGCATGTCAAAGTATTTGTTGACTTCCAATCATAAGTCCACTTTTCCCAATTTTTTATGAAATAAATTTTCATGTTTAATGAGAAATTTTTTTAAATTAATAATTTTTCTGAAAGAAATATCATTTTATTGCCAATTTTTCTACCAATTTATTTACCAAGGGTCCTTATCCTTCATACAAATTGGAAAAGTGGACTTTCGTATGTATCAATTTAAGTCAAAATACTAATGAACATGTCTGTGTTTTATCTATGCACTTGTACAACATTCTACATTCATTTTCATGATACCAAATCTATACAATAGATATAAATAAATTGAATCTTTGCACATTATAATATGCAATCACTATAATTAAATGTATGTATACAATTAAGAATGGACGTAATGTGTACCCAAACTACATTACCCAGCATCATGCCAAACTGCCTTTGTACCCAACGTCATACCAAACTGCCTTTATTGTGCCCAGCATCATACGCAAACTGCCTTTACACCCAACATCATACCAAAACTGCCTTTGTACCCCCAGTCATACGCAAACTGCCTTTGCCCAAACTCGCCTGTTCTTTGTACCCAACATCATACCAAAATTGCCTTTGTACCCAGCATCATACCAAACTGCCTTTGTTACCCAACGTCATACCAAACTGCTGCTTTGTACCCCCATGCATATAAACTGCCTTTGTACCCAACATCATACCAAACTGCCTTTGCCCCAACATCGCATACCCAAACTGCCTTTTTACCTGCAGCATGCCATACCAAACTGCCTTTGTACCCAACATCATATAAACTGCCTTTGTACCCAACATCGCGCTGCAACACGCTTGCTTTATCCCAACATCATGTGCCAAAGCTGCCCCGCGCTTTTAACATCCTTACCCAAACTGCCTTTACCCAACATACCGCAAACTGCCTTTAACCCAAGCATCGCTACCAAACTGCCTTTGTACCCAGCATCATGCCAAACTACCTTTGTACCCCCATCATGTACCAAACTGCAACTGGCAACATCTACCAGAACTGCCTATTTCAACCCCAACATCGCCAAAAACTGCCTTTGTGCCAACATCATACCAGAACTGCCTTTACCCCCAACATCATACAAACACAAAACTGCCTTTGTACCCAGCATCATGCCAAACTACCTTTGTACCCAACATGCATACCAAACTGCCTTACTATACCCAACATCCTACCAAACTACCTTTGTGCCCAACATCATACCAAAAAACTGCCTTCCTGTACCCAACATCATACCAAACTGCAACTTTACTTAACATCATACCAAACTGCCTTTGTACCCAGCATCGCATACCAAACTACCTTTGTACCCATCATACCAAACTGCCTTTGTACCCCCAATAATGACTCAAGAGATTTCATTCTTTACCATGCTAAACTTAACTTGAAGATGATGAGCACATCGACCATGTAAGGTTATTATCAATTACAATGACTCAAGAGAGATTCGATTACTACCATGTAGAACTTAACCAGAAGATGATATTTATCGAGCCATATAAGATTTATTATGCCCTCATCACATTATGAAAGTATCAGAAACCAACACTATCAAAGTCACAGCTTATTTCATTTTCTCCATATATAACTTCGGTAAACGATTGGTCTCCCGCAAGTCAACATTTAGATCTTCAGTACAACATTTAGTCTCCTCACTAAAGCCACTCATCATTTAACAACAATGTCTTTGTTAAGTAATTCATTTGTCAACTTGAACACCATTCTGCGGTTGCCAAAAGTATGCATGCATACGCGGACCCAACATCATACCAAACTGCCTTTGTAGAGAATGAAAAGTAAATTACCGTCAAAAAAACAAAATCACTGTTTGCTAAATATGTAAATATACTTACTGCACAGAATTACTGTTAAAATTTACTTTTGTCTATACCACTTAAAGAGAGATGAGTGCAGCTTTGTGGTATTATATTTTCTAGTATTCATTATGTTATTAAGAGACGTTCTACTTCATTCAAACTATCAAACTGCGTTGATCTTACCTACGAAGCTATGAATATGTGTTACATTGAGTTGCTATCCAGGAGTTAGTAATCGGATAGTATAATGCTTTCATTTCTCCAATAAATGAGCAGTCCCACATATGCCAAAGCTCAGAGTAGCCTCCACCGGCAGCCATAGACAGATAATCACGTCTGCTAATGAAGTCAAGTACAGATCCAGATCCTTGTGGCTGTTTATGGTGCTGGAGGGTCAAATTACATCAAATACTTTGTTCGTTGTGACAGGAACAACACTTACAGAAAGTGTAATGATTGTTATTAAGAAAACAGTTTACCAGGAAGTAGCTGTGGAGCAAATAACAAATACACCCCTGACATTTCGCATTCCAGTTCACTACCTTGCAGTGTTTTAATGTCTATAATTTAATCTAAACCAACTCCAAAAGGCATTTTTCTGTCTTGATGAGTCAAAGTAACTTTGAAGAATTATAATGAAACACTTACATGGTGTGGAATTTTGTTTGCCATATTGTTCTGAACATCCTGGATATTTGTATAGAGTTTTTGCACCCTAGGATGGACAGCTAAGCTCCATGAAAAAAAGCATAACATGACTTGTAAATCTGACTTGACAGTACAGATTTTGTATGTCACTGGAGTGCTGTCATCCATATCACGTACATATAGTGTCTGCACATAGGATGGACAGCTACAATCGTAGTCGGTCAAATCTCGATGGGAAAATAATAATATTACTACTATAATAATAAATAAAATAAAAACAAAATAAAATAAAATTCACAAAGACAGACAAGAAGCGCATGGATAAAATGGGTATGGCTCGCTCTAAATACTTCAAGGAATTCAACAATCCCAGTTACAATCCCCCCCTGACAATGTTGGTTTCTCATTCAGGTCTGTGCTCCCAACTATTTGGCCGGGATTGTAGCTCCATGCGGGGCACCAAAACATGACAAATCTGACTTAGACTGGTATAGACTGCATGTCACTGGGTATATCATCCATATACACGTACCTTACATGTAGTGTGTCTGCACTTAGGATTGACATTATTGCCCATGCAAAGAACACCTACACGACAAATCTGACTTGGCAATTATGAAACTGCATGTCACTGGGTCTGTCATCTATGTGAGTCATGTTATAAAAGCTTCTGAAAGCTTCTACCACAATTAATTCTTAATTAGCTTCTCTAAATTTGGGTCCCCACCCCCCAAAAAAAACAACAACTTAACTAAAAACACAAAACAAAAAGCACTTGAGAACAGAATGAACTTGTATTTTTGTTACTTTGTAACAAAAGAATAATCAACTCTTTGTTGATCCTGATATATACTACCAAATATTATTTTATTCAACATGAAATTTTATTTTACCCAAAATTACCTTTAGAATATAAACATGGATAAGTAATGAATACAATTTTGTATGTGTGTTTTATGTTTTGTACCTTGAGTTGTTGTTTCTTTTCAAGTATCCCATTTGTGTTTGGTGAAAGGCATCCCTTGAGCCACTAAACAAGCTGTTCATGAATAGTAATAGATTGGATACCATCGTAGTGTAGGAGGATCTAGATTATGTTCTAGCTGTCAGACATACTGCATAGCACCACTAGGAACCCTCAATACCTACTAAGATTCACAAAGGAATAAATAAATAAATAACAAATAAACCATTCATTTTATTTAGCTGTCAAACAATCGCTTTAAAAATCACTGCGGTTTACACCAACACCATACTACACTTGCTAATTGCATTTATTGTCCTTTGAAAACACAATCATTAAACCCATAGTTGACCTTTGGTTCTCCCTACTTATACAATTTAATAAAATTGTTTTTGTCCTTTCATCATTTGGTAGCAGTCTGGTAACATTAAATACTTGACTGCCACAATTCTAAACAACTGAACTTCAACCAAGGATGTTTGTGAACAAACACACACACCTTATGCATTGCAGGAAATAAATGCAGATTTCTCGCCAATGCCTTGATGGGAAGACTATTGCCAAAAATGTTGATTGTGTATTTAATCCTTTGATTACTCAATAGAAAGTTATAGGAATGAGTATGTAGTACTGCTTGTAGTGCAATGGTCTTTATAGATCTGATAGCATAGGAACTGAGTATATGAGTTACTTGCCTTGATGTCGTGACTTTATATAGATCATTACTAGAATGAGTATATAGTACTTGCCTGTGATGCTAATGGTCTTTATCAGATCATTAGCAGAATGAGGTATGTAGTACTGTGTGCCTTGATGTAATGGTCTTTATAGATCATTACTAGGAATGAGTATGTAGATACTTGCACTTACGATGTAATGGTCTTTATTATAGATCATTACTAGGAATGATGTATTGCTAATTATACTGTACTTGCCTTGATGTAATGGTGCTTCTAGATCATTATAAAAGGAATGAGTATAATTACTTGCCTACAATGTAATGGTCTTTAGATCATTATAGACTAATGAAGTGTACATGATACTTGCCCCTGTGATGTAATGGTCTTTATAGATCATTGTTATAAGAATGATTAATCCAAATAGTTATGATTACTTGCCTTGGATACACAGGTTGAAGTGAATGAAGATCCACCTAACCTTGATAAATACTGCTGAAGTAGTTAAAACATTTAAGGAATAACAAAATCTGCTGGTACAGAATAAATGTCTTCACTGTGAAGGGGCTGAAGTACCATTAGTAAAATACAGGAATCTTCACGTATGTGTATTTAACTATACTGACTTCTCTTGTGTGGTCTCTAGTGGGCTGTCCCAGAATCTTGGCTTTACACTATGAAGGTAGTTTGTCTCTCTACAAAAAGGGTTTGAAGTCTCTAGCAGAGAAAACTTACCGGGCATTGTCTATTGGTTCAAATCTTAGTAAAAAATAGTTCCTCGTTATAATTTTAAATGGGACTTTACAGAAACCTATGAGCTGGAATATTTCTGAATTTCAGTTTGGTTTTTAGAAAAGGTGTCGGGTCAACTGTGGATGCAATCTTTGTCAGCACAAGAATGTTATACAAAAGCATGCTGGACCTCTTGTTTTGGTCTTTGTTGACTTAACAGTGACAACATATGATTTATATCCCTAGAGATTTTTGTTTGGGTTTTAGGAACTACACTTTTGGTGCCAAACTCCTTCCCTTCTACATTCTCAAGAAAATTATATGAGTGGTACAACTGCATGTATTTCTGGGACTAAAAATAGAATTTGATATTTTTATCTGGTTGGCGACAAGGAGGCCTAGAAAAGTCAACACTGTTTTAACTTCCTATTTTGATTTTTGTCTTGAGAAAGTGTGCAGAGGCTATTGACAGAAAGTATCCAGGTGGGAATTAGAGATTGTCCGATTCGATTACCGTATTTCTAAGCGAATGCACTAACCGGGGAACAAAAAAAAAACCAAGAAAATGAATGGTATTATGAAATAATAAAGGTGGCTCTTGTGTATGCCGATGATTTGGTTTTTATTTTGTATAAGCATTGCTGAAGCTGACAGGAATTTATGAATATAATGAACACAACATAGCGTTTTTGGATTAACAATTTCTTTCGAAAACAATACTAAGTGATGCAATTTAATACATCTACGAAGTGACATAAATATTGTCATTGATGGCACTGAACTTGGAAATGTCTGAATTTTTGCTATCTTGGCCCACACATCTTCAATGATGGTAGAAATTCCACCTGACCTAAGAATTGCAAAAGGCACTACCGGCTAAATTTTATGAACTTAAGGGGTTCTTTAGCGAGGCAGGGAAGTACATGTGTCCATTCGGACTACAAAATCCTGGAAGCATGTGTTCGTCGTCTAGACTGACATATACTACCCAATGCTGGAGAGCCTAGTGAGAAAGAAATAAAAAGAGTTGAAAAGTAGTTGGTATGGTTTCCTAAGGCGAATGATTAAAGATGGTTTCCGTAGGAAACCTTCACTTATAGAAGGTGAAGTTTAATCATGCTCTTTACTTTTGCTAATATAGATCTAGAGCATAACAAAAAGTCAACCACTTCGGAGATTATATTAACTCCAGTATCTGAAAATACACATTAAAGCTCATACTTGTCGTGAGGGGGAAAATACAAATTTATTACCCAGCTTGGAAACTTTTATTTTATTCCTAGAGTCCCCATACTTATCGAGATCCTGGATGAGGTATCTCTCAAGACTTCTAGGTGATATTTCTATTGAGCAGATTAAAGAGAAACACAGTCAAAGACTGGTTTCACGCAGGCTCCTAAAGGTCCTGACTCATATAAAGCCTAAAGCTTCCAAAATGAGGGACCTAAACTGCTTCTGTACTGTTATGTAGTACTTGCCTTGATGTAATGGTCTTTATAGATCATTATAGGGAATGATATGTAGTACTTGCCTTGATGTAATGGTCTTTATAGATCATTATAGGAATGATGTAGTACTTGCCTTGATGCAATGAATGCTTTATAGATCATTATAGGAATAGTATGTAGTACTTGCCTTGATGTAATGGTCTTTATAGATCATTATAGGAATGAGTATAGTACTTGCCTTGATGTAATAATGTTTATAATGTTATAGGAATGAGTATGTTACTTGCCTTGATGTAATGGTCTTTAGATCATTATAGGAATGAGTCTTAGTACTTGCCTTGATGTAGTGGTCTTTATAGATCATTATAGGAATGAGTATGTAGTACTTGCCTTGATGTAATGGCTATATCGATCATTATAGGAATGAGTATGTAGTACTTGCCTTGATGTAATGGTCTTTATAGATCATTATAGGAATGAGCCATGTAGTACTTGCCTTGATGTAATGGTCTAGATCATTATGGGAATGATGTAGTACTTGCTTGATGTAATAGTCTTTAGATCATTATAGGAATGATATGTAGTACTTGCCTTGTAATGGTCTTTAGATCATTATAGGAATGAGTATGCAGTACTTGCCCTGTAATGGTCTTTAGATCATTATAGGAATGAATATGTACTTGCCTTGATGTAATGGTCTTTATAGTCATTATAGGAATGAGTATGTAGTACTTGCCTTGATGTAATGGTCTTTATAGATCATTATAGGAATAGTATGTAGTTGCCTTGATGTAATAGTCTGTATATCATTATAGGAATGACATGTAGTACTTTTGATGTAATATTTTTATATCATTATAGGAATGAGCATAGTACTTGCCTTGATGTAATGGTCTTTAGATCATTATAGGAATGAGTATGTAGTACTTGCCTTGATGTAATGGTCTTTATAGATCATTATAGGAATGAAGTATGTAGTACTTGCCTTGATGTAATGGTCTTTAGATCATTATAGGAATAGTATGTAGTACTTGCCTTGATGTAATGGTCTTTATATATCATTATAGGAATGAGTATGTAGAACTTGCCTTGATGTAATGGTCTTTATAAGATCATTATAAAATAGTATATATAGTACTTGCCTTGATATAATAGTCTTTAGATCGACCCGCCAGGAATAGTATATAGTACCCACCTTGATGTAATAGTCTTTATAGATCATTATAGGAATGAAGTATGTAGTGCCCTTTTATGATGTGTGGTCCTTAGATCATTGCTAGGAATGAGTATGTAGTACTTACCTTGATGTAATGAATCTCTTTAGATCCAAGCAAATACATAATCACCAATCTTCTTTATTGTGTGTGTCAACAGCCACACATGATAGCTGCTGATGGACCACAAACAACCTACGGGTGCCTGAAAGCTAGAAATAACAGAGGAAATAATCATGTATAATATGTCAATATCCTTGGTGAAAATTATAACTTCTAGATTCCAATTATGAATCTCTCATTACCTTACAAGCATAAGGTTAACTGGAGAAGTATAACAAAAGCGGATTAATTTAACAACTTACTTGGTGTAAAGGTTGGTACCTAAGTATCACTCATCCTAAGATGTTTTTTGTCTGAAGTACTTTTATCTTAGAGAAAACAGGAATTATTATATGGAATGGGTGCCGTTCAACAACTTGTAAAGGAGTTGGTATAAAGTATCAATCATCCTAAGATATGTTTTTTTGTCTGAGTACATTTATCTTAGAAAACAGGAATTATATATGGGTTGCCATTCAACAACATAAAAAGGTTGGTATAGTATCAATCATCCTAAAAGGATGCGTTTTTGTCTGAAGTACTTTTATCTTAGAAAACAGGAATTATTATATGGAATATGCCATTCAACAACTTTTGTAAACATAAAACATCTAACAATCTTTTTTGTAAAACATCTCATATCTATTTCTCATAAATGAGTGATGAAATCTGCCATTATTTGCCCTCACTTAGCATCAGGTTAACAGGAAGACCCACAGCAAACTTGCAGTGTGTACTTGGTGTCAAGTTAGTACATACAAATATCCAATCATCCCGAGATATGAGTATTGTCCAATCTTAGAAAACTGAAATTTAAATTTTTGCTTGGAATCAAAAAGCAACTTCTTGTAAAACATTAAACAAACAAACATAATATCAAAGCAGTTTGTGAGTTGTTTTTCTGATAAACGTGACACCAGACTACAGATGTGAGCTGAAATAAATGTACTTTATTAAAAATAAAACACTAATGTTGTATATTCCCTTTAAGTTGGATGAGGAAATATTGCTACAACCATTCAGCAATTAACATTAGACTTGGAGAGTGGTGAACTCATACAGTTTACATACAGCCATGACATTAAAAAACCTACAGAAGTGTTTGATTGAATATGTGTAATGGTATTTGGTATTCTCCAACAAATGTAATTGATGACGATTTGGGCTTCAAGCCCAAATAAATCTCTGGTTTTCCTACAGGTACTCATGCGTGTCTCCTCAGACCCGTGTGTCTCCTCAGACCCGTGCGTCTCCTCCAGACCCAGCGTGTCTCCACTCCAGACCAGCGTGTCTCCTCAGATCGATCGTCTCCTCAGACCGCGTGTCTCCTCAGACCAGCAGACCTGTGTGTGCTCCTCAGACTCAGACCGAACCCGTGTCTCCTCAGAACCCGTGTGTCCTCAGACCGATGTGTCCAAGCATTTTTAACTTTCTTGTTTTTGCTGTGTAAATGATGTCCATACTGCTTAAAATTCCACCTGGATCAATTGGAATTCTACCCGTACTGTTAAATGACTTTTCACATAGGGGTTATATGAATATTTGCCTGATATGTAAGCCCACCATATACTTGTACATGGGAAAATTTGGTCCTGCGCCATACGTATATACATATTTTCCTGTTGTAAAAAAAAAAAAATAAATAAATAAATAAATAAATAAACAGAAAAAGATTACCCAAAAAGTCTAAGCTTATTAACCAGCTAACCCACCATTCATTAACAAACAGTTGTGTCTAGTTTAAATAGGTCAATATCTTGATTCCAATGAGTCCCCAGCAATTCTAACATGGGTAATTTTCAAGCAGTTTTGCCATTATTACCAATGTTGTACATGCTTCCTATAATGTATATCTTGATTCAATGAGAGTCTAGGTGGCATACTGGTGCACAACAGGTTTGTTGACATTATTACCAATGTTGTACCTTCCCTATAATGTATATCTTGATTCAATGACAGTATAGCATACTCATATATTAAAGTAGTTTTAGCAAAAAAATTGTACCTTTGTTTTAAATATTGCTTAGGGAGCGTCTCAAAAGGCAGACACGTTCTTAAGCATAAAAAAGAATGTTCCTGCAATCCATTGGACCACCAGGGCGTTCTGCTGGACCCCGCGACATTGTGCGAACTACGGGAACATTCCTACCTACGATTGAATCGCCGTTAGCATTTTGAGCGGTTCAATGGAGCGATTCCAGGCGGTCCAACGGACTGGTCCATGTCTCTGGCGTGCTGGAATTCTCATCTGATCCATTCTCGCGTTCCTACCGTTCCGGACTTTTAAAAACTCCCCTTACCGGTTTTAGAAAGCCAACTTACTTGCTTGGTAGGCCAGACTCTGATAATGTTACCTGCAGCTGCATGGTCTGGTTCCGGTATCATTTACAGCTATATCATTGATCTGTGACTCCCCTGTTGGCAAAAGGCAACTGGCTGAAGGGTACTACTTCCAGCACTGCTATCTAAAACATGACCTGATGAGACACAGGTAGGACGTGTAACAAACAAAATTTGTCATTCAGCTGTATTTGTTAATGGTATTACATTCCAAATTCCAAAAACATAATAAATGGTTGACAATAGTTAATTAGAGCACATTTAGGGTTCTTACGGTGAAAACATGTAATAATCTTTCTTCTTGAGTTGTGTGGTTCTGAGAAAAACCTCTCAGAACACTTTAGCAACTCAATAAGAAACCTAACTGTGGGTTAACTCAATGTTCCAGTCAGTGTGCTCCAACTGTCTTCTCAAGTGCACTGGCTCAATAGAGAAACCTGTGGAGTTAACTCAATGAAGAAACCTGTACTGCTGGGTTAACTCAGCGTTCAATCAAGTGTGCTCAACTGTCTTCTCAAGAACCCACAACTGGCACAATAGAGAACCTGTGGGTTAACTCAACGTTCCAGTCAGTGTGCTCCAACTGTCTTCTCAGAACACGCACAACTCAATGAAGGAACTATAACCTGTGGGTTAACTCAGCGTTCCAGTCGGTGTGCTCCAACTGTCTTCTCGAAACCCGCACAACTCAATAGAGAACCTTAATGGGTTAACTCAACGTTTTCCAGTCGAGGTATGTGCTCAACTGTCTTCTCAGAACGCCCGCTGGCATGAAAGAAGATTATTACGGCAAACCTGTTTCCAAAGAATTTCACTTTCCAAATGATCACTTCCTAATATTGTGCCCTATTGCCCATATTAAATTTGCCAAATATAATTCACTATTGCGCACTATCAATCAGCAGTGATATAAAAACATGTGCCCTGAGCAGCTCATGCATGAGTGTGAGCAGATATTAGTCTTGGTTCAAGACTGTGTGTGTTTTTTTGATACCCACGATTATAGCCGCATGCTGCATAAAAGGCGCTATCTCTACCTGAACTGCTATCAAACTCAGTCTTGCGTCAATTTGATGTCTTAGCCGCTGCCCATATTTTTTGGGTGCTTTACGCATATAAACAACAACACCAAATTTTGATTTCCCCCCAAAATATGTGAGCCATTCAGCATATCAAATTGAAGCATGCTGTCTGATGGTTTCCCCACATATGGGCCATATGCTAGCATATATCAAATTGACGCATGTGTAGTGGTTTTCCCCAGCTATGGATCTTGTGTATCAAAATGTACAAACACTGTCTTGAACCAAGACTAAGTGAATGTTGAATCCTTCTGATGAAAAGCATTTGATTTGTATGTGTCTTGCCAGTGCACTTAGCTGGTTCTCCTGATGTCCCCACACTGGTATATGGGCAGTTGATACACTGAATACAAGACTAAGCTACTCACTGTATCTAACAACAACTTCCATTATTAGGATGACCAGTGTGAGCGATCCGGTTTCTTTTGACCAATCTCCAGTTTTTCATACCTTCACCGTTCGATCTGCAAAATAAAATAAGATTTTCATGATGACATGCATACAGTATGGAAATGTTGAAGTTACATGATAGGATTGATCAGCAGTGGGATTGAGGTCATCATTTTGTAACAGCGACTTGACTTGGACTTGACTGAAATGACAGAAGAACTTTACTTTGGGATTTGGTGTCCAGGGACATGCAAACCCCTTCGACTTTAACAAAAATAACATTGATTAGATTAGACATTCATTCTTAAAACAAAGTTTAAGATTACTCCGACACCATGTGCATTAGATCACGACGGAGTTGCCACTAGACTGTGTATAATTACAGGCGCTGCACAGGTTACCACTAGACTGTCTACAATTACAGGTGCACATTTCCATGCACTTAAAAACACTATAAGAATAGTAAAGTTTGGATGACCGTACATTACAAACCTCCTCAGGGAACAATCATGATCAAAACGCCAGTTTTTAACTATGATTCTTTTCAGAACTAATTACTACTCAAATGGTGTCACATAGAACCAGAAGGGAACCCAGTCTTTATCGATCATTTTCACCGTTACCAAAGCGCCACAAAATCTCCAATTTATACTTGTACAACAATATATAAAATCTATCAAAGTTCCTCATCTTTTGTGATAAGATTACTTGAAAAATTGTGACTTGAGAGACTTGTTCCCGCCCTCAAAAAGAATTTCTGTTTCCTGTTTTTAAAGATGAAAGCATTTTTTCAGGATGGATTTATACTTTATCCAAACTTTACTTTATCAAATTAATTGGATAATCTGGTCATTACCAATGTTTTAACTTTTCCTGTAGAAGAAGATTGGCCCTCTCACTCAGCTACCACACGGTGCCTTGGGGCAGAATTGGTACAATTGCTAATGCTCCAATCTCTGTTGTATATAAAATTGGCCCCTATAACATGGATACTTTGGTTATGGAGAATGTTGTTAAAAATGTTGGCATGCGTGTCTTGAGAAGTGGAATGATCAAAGTGGCCCCGTAATATGGATAATCTTGTGGCCGAATTAGTCATGTTACTATAGTGTTCTATAATGTATTTTTTCCAATAGGCATAGATGGTAGTACAATTTGCTTAATTGCTCGCTTATGATTGCTCCAACCCTGAAGCGTATATGCAAAAGCCATGGCATGTACATGTACAAGAACGGCTTTGTATAACGTTGTTTGCTAACGGTAGGATAATGGAAACAAATTCTTATGGCTTAAACATAGTTTCCAGCAAAGGTTTTTCCTTAAAGTTCTGAAACATGTTTTAAATTAAACAAAATTATCATCACTGCATTTGCAGTTGAAAATCCTAAATCACCTTCGTATCAGAGACGAAGTAGTTTAATAGACTGTATGTTTTATTATATTCTGTATGATCTCTTATGTTTTTGTTTGAATCTCTTGGAACCGTGTGCTGTAATGACTTCAACCTCTGTACAACTTTACTTCCCCTTTGGTTAGTTACATTTCTCACCTTTTGAACCACTAAACAAAGAGGTCACATTAGTTGCTTATGCTGACAGTACAGCGCCCAGTGTGTGTCCTTCAATGCGGTGGAACAAACATAAGTGGTGTCTTGCCTTGAGGTCTGATCCCAGCACTGGGTTTGGGCGATTATTCACTCTATATAGGACAAAATACCTGCATTGCATTATCTCTGGCACTATTGATTAAAATATCTGTAAATACATCCAAACTTAAGAGTCAAGAGATATGAATAAAAACCAATTTGTAAACGTTTCAGCTTATTTTCATTGTGTTGTAAGCGGGATTAGTGAAAATGCATTCCTGACTGTTCATATTGAATTTCCAACATGGCGAAATTTCTTAGGTCGGTTTGCCAAAATTCTAAAACGATAGCAGCCTTGAGACAGAAATATTTCAAGGAATGTTTGCTCACATCATCAACTTTACCACACCATCCAAGTTTCATGTATGAAATGTAAATTGTATTCATTGATGTTTATTGTAGATCATTAATACTCAAATAGTGCACAGTGATTGTAAACATTGTCCCTGGTTGGATCATACTGTTACAAACTCACACTTATATGTCATTCATTGATGTTTATTTGTTGATCATCATTAATATCAAAATAGTGCACAGTGATTTGTAAACATTGTCCTGGTTGGATCATGCTGTTACAAACACACACTATTGTATTCATTGATGGCTTTATGTAGATCATTAATACTCAAATAGTTGCACAGTGATTGTAAACATTGTCTAGTTGGATCAATACTGTTACAAACACACACTATTGTATTCATTGATATTTATTGTAGATCATTAATACTCAAATAGTGCACAGTGATGTAAACATTGTCCTGGTTGAGATCATACTGTTACAAGCACACACTATACATTGCATCGTGATGTTTATTGTGAGATCATGTGCTCCAAATAGTGCGCAGTGATTGTAAACATTGTCCTGGTTGGATCATACTGTTACAAACTCACACTCATATGTATTTTTGATGTTTATTGTGAATCATTAATACTCAAATAGTACACAGTGATTGTAAACATTGTCTGGTTTAACGATCACTTCTGTTACAAACACCACTATTTGGAATACATTTTTAATTGAACAAAGAAAATTCACTAGGAGCAGAACTTGGAACTGTGACCTCCAGACTACCGCATGGGGCTCAAGCCCTATGTTTTGCAGTCTCCTGATTTTGTCAATATATCTTGGTTCTGGGAGTACTAGTGCAAGTCATTTACACACATTATATGTCATGAAGCCAGTGGATATACCCCAGTTGTGATCTAAACCTAGGATGAGACTTCTCAAAATCCAATAAACAAGCACTACTAAAACATGTAGGTATTGAACCAACTAAGTCTCAATAACATTTTCAGGTAATAACCAGATCATGTTAGGGTCATCCAATATCAAGTTTGGTATGACCCTCTCCCAATCTGTTTGTATTAATTTATTTTTTATTTATTTAACATTGTGTTGATTTGAAGTGGAATTACCCATAAACAAATTTAAGGCAATGATTTGGCAATCTGGAGAATAAATCATAAAAGTACCATTCACAGAAAAGAGATGACCAACATACACATATATAAGACCCAGCAACAATTACAGCTTCCTTCTTGTACACCTAGACCCTAACACCAAGCAACATATATGTAGTTCAAAACATGCATTATGAGCAAAAGAGGCTGATGCATTGAAACATCTTCAGAAATAGTTTCATGAACACATTCAACAAATTCATATAAGATCTGAGAATCTTGAAATGTATACATGTACATGTATATATGTAACTGTTGTATAGTTTCATGAGATAGGGACAACATATCTGTCATGTTGGTTTCACTAGCTTCAAGCAATACAAAGGAGAAATAATATCTCAGGATAACATGTGATGTCTGATCCCTTAGAGAGCTAATGTAATGACATTGTGTGAAGAATTAATCACTGAACCATTGTGTGTTATGTCATAGAACAATGTGAAGAACCAATCACCATGGAAACATTTTGATACTCTATTAGAATACGTGTAAACCACAGGCCAACATACAGTTACATGTATCTCTGCTTTGTCTTTATAAAACAATGTTATATTTGTTACATCCCAACTATGGTATTGGCCCAACTAGTGTTGCAGTTGGGCTTATACAACACTATAACCATACCACACTGGGCCTGTCTGATGCTATAGTGTTGCAGTTGGGCTTACAACACTATAACAATACCACACTGGGCCTGTCTGATGCTATAGTGTTGCAGTTGGGCTTACAACACTATAACAATACCACACTGGGCCTGTCTGATGCTATAGTGTTGCAATTTGGCTTATACAACACTATAACAATACCACACTGGGACTGTCTGATGCTATAGTGTTGCAGTTGGGCCTACAACACTTTAATACCACTGGGCCTGTCTGATGCTATAGTGTTGCAGTTGGGCTACACTATAACCTCACACTGGGCCTGTCTGATGCTATAGTGTTGCAGTTGGGCTTACAACACTCTAATAATACCACACTGGACTGTCTGATGCTATAGTGTTGCAGGTGGGCTTACAACACTATAACAATACCACACTGGGCCTGTCTGATGCTGTGGTTGAGGCGTGACATACAGACTGAGAGGTGGATATTAGAAACTTCCTCTCTTCGAAGACAAGTGGCTGATTGTAAGCAAATATTTATGTATAGTTATTTCCCATATGTGCCAAGTTATCTGCCATCCACCAATAGAAATCCTATCATATATATCATCAGACTTGTTCTTGACAAAGGCACCTTCAAAGTCTGAAATAGATGTATAAAAACATGAAAGTATACCATAAGTGTGCTACATGGCCTAAGTCATCAGACTCTTAATATAATGTGTGCATTCACTATGAGCATCGTAATAAGTTTCTGGCGTCCAATTGTTTCCTGGTCATAACATTCTGATGATAACAATGGTATCTCTACAGCTACTCAATTGTTTTTCTGATGATACCAATGGTATCTCTACAGCTACTCAATTGTTTATCCATAATCTGATGATACCAATGGTATCTCTACAGCTACTCAATTGTTTTACGCGTCCATGTCTTTACAGTGTGCCAATGGTATCTCTACAGCTACTCAATTGTTTTACGCGTCCATGTCTTCTAGTGAAATGGTATCTCTACAGCTACTCAATTGTTTTTGCGTGTTCTTCTATTGATACCAATTGTTTTACGCGTACATCTTACCAGCTACTCAACTGTTTTACGCATCCATGTCTTCTGATGATGCCAATGGTATCTCTACAGCTACTCCAATTGTTTTGCGTCCATGTCTTCTGATGATACCAATGGTATCTCTACAGCTACTCAATTGCATTAATTTCATTCTCCATAGCGCATTTCACATACATGTGTAATGTCACAATAAGCTAAGTTACATTATTTCCCCTGGTCACTGGGCCAATATCATTCCTGTAATCTTTGCTAAGGTGCAATATTTCTTGGTGTTACAGGGCTAATTAAACAAAATAACCATCTCTTCCCCCTTACCAAAATTTCCAATTCATTTCCAATTGAATTTTTAAATTGGAACCAATTGGATATTTTTCCACATTAGCTTAACACAAAACCAATTGCAACCAATAGAAATTAAATTTCCCAATTGGACTTTTGACTCAAATCCCAATTGAAATATTTTCAAGGAACCAATTGGACATTTGCCTCCATTTTCAATTGGTTTTCCCCCAATTTGACTTCTTGCTTTTTGACAGTCCTATATTCCTAATCGCAATTTTTCCTAATGCCCGAGCAGGTTGGACAACTATTTTCCCAATTAGATTCTTTCTGGTCCCATTTCAGGACTTTTTCCCTTTTCTGCAACAGGACGGATGTTTCTACTTAACTACATTAATTTCTTTATTTGGGTTCTCTGTGATTAAAAAGATGGGGTCGATGGCATTCACAATTTACAAACACAGAACAAGAAGTCATAAAAGTCATTAATTGAACTTCAAGGCATTTTATAAATGACAACACAACAAGTGACAACACAACAAGTGCATAAATATTGTAGAAGCAAAATTGAATACAACCTTACATTGTATTACATGGAAAGCACAATGACTCCATTTTATCTTTAATTGTTTTCGATCTGCGATCAATAATGTTAATTTCTGGGAAAGTTTTCATGATGAAGGTAAGTAAACAAACTGCCTTTACACACAAATAATGTGACAGAGACTCAGGGCGGGGGTTGATCATTGTCATTTCTGCTGGTTCTACGTAGGACACTCCTTGAGGAAGGTCCAAAGGTGTCTGTTAGTTACATCTCCAGCCCTATATTCTTCAATTGTCCTACACACCGTCACTGTTCATGGTTCAGTACCTTCTGCAAGTCAGTTGCGACCATTTGTTTTCTCTGCTGTCTCTCCTGTCTCCTGTCCCCACTCCTATGTGATGGATACATGGAAGGGGTGTGGTGGTGAGACCATTATATGGTGCTCAAAGACCATATTCAAGTCTCTCATGTCGTCTGGTAGATATAGCTGGATGATACTATTAATGTCTTCGACTGTATCCTCGTGCTCATACTGATAGTTCACCCTCTGGCTACATGTCCTGCCTTCTTATCCCTCAGCTGATATCGGTAATACTGGCTCATCTTCTGCATGGTTCCACTTCCATTGTACTCTGGTGGGCTGAGGTACTCATCACAGTGTAGGGCATAATTGTATGTCATCTGGTTGGACAGGAACACTCAGTCTGACTGCCAAATAACTGCAGTTACATGGGGTACATTAATGATTCAATGGCTGATGACCCTGAAAGAATAAAAGATGAACAGTCAGGAGTTGAATAAGATAACTTCTCAGATCTTTATTCTTTAATGGTGGTGACGGAACATCATGGAATATACAATCAATCTTGATAAAAACAATTGAAATGACATTCTAGGAAACCTAAACTGTAAAATTAAAACCATTTAAAGGTAAATGCTAACTCTACTACATTTCATTCCTTTCAATCACAGATGCATGATTAACATACTTTTGTCATTGAAGTTCTTGTTCTCATAAAATAATGCAAACTCATAACTCTAATGTTTACTTCCTCAATGTACTTTGTACTTTAGTGCATTGCAAAACTACTGGACCATAAACATACTAGGGTATCAGAATCAAGGCTCTTGGTTCAGCATGGGGTCACGCATGTTCCCAGTATAAGCTGTAGCCATAGCCAACACATGCACACCATGAATACTAATGAGCCACACTGACCACATATAGTGAATGAATGGCTTATTGTTTCATGCCTGATACTCCAGCTATAGAGCTTAAAGTATACATGGGAACTGAATAATACTAATAAGCCTATATGTAAGCATGATGTAGGTAACAACAAAACTTATTTTGACTAGATATAAAAGCACTATACATCAATACTCCTAGATCTTCATAACAATAAGTATATACTGTATAAAGAAACTATGAATTGAAACTTCCTTTTCTTCACATCTCCATATACATTCTGTAAAAGCAATTCAAAGCAATAACAATAAAATTATTCCATATCAATTCAGTGGTATAAACTATCAAAGTTATGATAATGAAAGTAACATACCTGAAAGAAGAAAAGATGAACAATCAGAGAGATGAAAAGAGAACTTCTCCAAGCTTTATTCTTACTTGTGGCATAAATCCATCCATGCTGGTGGTAACTGATCATCACATGGAATATAATGACCTTCACATGCACAAAGATCCTGCACAAGGTGTTTATTTGGTCTTTGGGATATTCCATTGTCAGGAGAGGTCAGTGCAATTATGAGGAATGGGTCTAAACAAAATTATAAGGGCTGGTTAATACAAAATTCTAAACAGGATGCCACTTTTTACTATGTACACGTATAGGCCTATGTAACATTTGTACAAAGCACAGGCATAAATCCGGGGAAGGAGGGGATAGGGGAGGGGATAGGGAGGGGGATAGGGAGGGATAGGGGGGGATAGGGGTTGGGGATAGGGAGGGATAGGGTGGGGAGGATAGGGGTGAGGGTGGGGATAGGGGTGGGGGTGGGGATAGGGGTGGGGATGGGGATAGGGTGATGGATAGGTGGGGGATGGGGGTAGGGTGGGTTGATGTACATGTATGTACCCACACCCTTTTGGCCCGGGAGTGGGTGGTCCATAGGATATTTAAACCAATTGATTCTTTAAAACTCAATTGGTTTTCAACAACAATTCAATGAGACTGCAAAATGCCAATTAGTTCCAATAATCTTCAGTTGTGTAATTCCAA
Source organism: Zoroaster sp. YZ-2022 (assembly GCA_029582265.1). NCBI lineage: Eukaryota > Metazoa > Echinodermata > Asteroidea > Forcipulatida > Zoroasteridae > Zoroaster > Zoroaster sp. YZ-2022. The sequence continues at coordinate 14,511,557 of CM055817.1, read as the reverse complement.
CCACCTCCAATTGGAAAATATTTTTACTGCATTACCCATCGATTCCAATTCAACCCAACTGGTTTCCAACTGAAACTCCAATTGGACAACAAAACTTCTCCAATTGGAAAAAGATTTGTACATTTAAACCAATTGGTTCCAATAATCTTCAGTTGTGTAATTCCAAACACCTCCAATTGGAAAATATTTTACTGCATTACCCATAGATTCCAATTCAACCCAACTGGTTTCCAACTGAAACTCCAATTGGACAACAAAACTTCTCCAATTGGAAATGTAAAGACACAAGTCAGTGATGATGAAGTCCAATTCAAACCTATTCATTCCAATTAAAACAAATTGGATCCAATTAAATTTTCCAATTGGAATGAATTGGAATGAATTGGTCATTTTGGTAATACGATCACTACCCCTACATAGTGTGCCTTGAAGGAACTAACATACATGTACCACAACCCCTACATAGTGTGCCTTGAAGGAACTAACATACATGTACCACAACCCCTACATAGTGTGCCTTGAAGGAACTAACATACATGTACCACAACCCCTACACAGTGTGCCTTGAAGGAACTAACATACATGTACCACAACCCCTACACAGTGTGCCTTGAAGGAACTAACATACATGTATCACAACCCCTACACAGTGTGCCTTGAAGGAACTAACATACATGTATCACAACCCCTACATAGTGTGCCTTGAAGGAACTAACATACATGTATCACAACCCCTACATAGTGTGCCTTGAAGGAACTAACATACATGTATCACAACCCCTACATAGTGTGCCTTGAAGGAACTAACATACATGTATCACAACCCCTACACAGTGTGCCTTGAAGGAACTAACATACATGTATCACAACCCCTACATAGTGTGCCTTGAAGGAACTAACATACATGTACCACAACCCCTACATAGTGTGCCTTGAAGGAACTAACATACATGTACCACAACCCCTACATAGTGTGCCTTGAAGGAACTAACATACATGTACCACAACCCCTACATAGTGTGCCTTGAAGGAACTAACATACATGTATCACAACCCCTACACAGTGTGCCTTGAAGGAACTAACATACATGTATCACAACCCCTACATAGTACATGTACCACAACCCCTACATAGTGTGCCTTGAAGGAACTAACATACATGTATCACGACCCCTACATAGTGTGCCTTGAAGGAACTAACATACATGTACCACAACCCCTACATAGTGTGCCTTGAAGGAACTAACATACATGTATCACGACCCCTACATAGTGTGCCTTGAAGGAACTAACATACATGTATCACAACCCCTACATAGTGTGCCTTGAAGGAACTAACATACATGTATCACAACCCCTACACAGTGTGCCTTGAAGGAACTAACATACATGTATCACAACCCCTACATAGTGTGCCTTGAAGGAACTAACATACATGTATCTAACCCCTACATAGTGTGCCTTGAAGGAACTAACATACATGTATCACAACCCCTACATAGTGTGCCTTGAAGGAACTAACATACATGTATCACAACCCCTACATACTGTGCCTTGAAGGAACTAACATACATGTATCACAACCCCTACATAGTGTGCCTTGAAGGAACTAACATACATGTATCACGACCCCTACATAGTACATGTACCACAACCCCTACATAGTGTGCCTTGAAGGAACTAACATACATGTATCACGACCCCTACATAGTGTGCCTTGAAGGAACTAACATACATGTATCACGACCCCTACATAGTGTGCCTTGAAGGAACTAACATACATGTATCACAACCCCTACATAGTGTACCTTAAAGGAACTAACATACATGTATCACAACCCCTACATACTGTGCCTTGAAGGAACTAACATACATGTATCACAACCCCTACATAGTGTGCCTTGAAGGAACTAACATACATGTATCACGACCCCTACATAGTGTGCCTTGAAGGAACTAACATACATGTACCACAACCCCTACATAGTGTGCCTTGAAGGAACTAACATACATGTACATGTACATGTACATGTATCACGACCCCTACATAGTGTGCCTTGAAGGAACTAACATACATGTATCACAACCCCTACATAGTGTGCCTTGAAGGAACTAACATACATGTATCACAACCCCTACATAGTGTGCCTTGAAGGAACTAACCTACATGTATCACAACCCTACATAGTGTGCCTTGAAGGAACTAACATACATGTATCACAACCCCTACATAGTGTGCCTTGAAGGAACTAACATACATGTATCACAACCCCTACATAGTGTGCCTTGAAGGAACTAACATACATGTATCACAACCCCTACATAGTGTGCCTTGAAGGAACTAACATACATGTATCACAACCCCTACATAGTGTGCCTTGAAGGAACTAACATACATGTATCACAACCCCTACATAGTGTGCCTTGAAGGAACTAACATTGTATCACAACCCCTACATGCTTAAAGGGAGTATACACCATTAATAACAAATTGAAAGCTCCAGTTGAGCCACATGTACATTTGAATCTTGATACAGTATGAGAATCTAATTGAGACAGGCCTTCATGTTTCAGCTTGGTCCACATGTACATTTATATCTTGATACAGTATGAGAATCTAATTGAGACAGGCCTTCATGTTTCACCTTGGTCCACATGTACATTTATATCTTGATACAGTATGAGAATCTAATTGAGACAGACCTTCTTGTTTCACCTTGGTCCACATGTACATTTGTATCTTGATACAGTATGAGAATCTAATTGAGACAGGCCTTCCTGTTTCACCTTGGTCCACATGTACATTTGTATCTTGATACAGTATGAGAATCTAATTGAGACAGACCTTCATGTTTCACCTTGGTCCACATGTACATTTGTATCTTGATACAGTATGAGAATCTAATTGAGACAGACCTTCTTGTTTCACCTTGGTCCACATGTACATTTGTATCTTGATACAGTATGAGAATCTAATTGAGACAGGCCTTCATGTTTCAGCTTGGTCCACATGTACATTTGTATCTTGATACAGTATGAGAATCTAATTGAGACAGGCCTTCATGTTTCAGCTTGGTCCACATGTACATTTATATCTTGATACAGTATGAGAATCTAATTGAGACAGGCCTTCATGTTTCACCTTGGTCCACATGTACATTTATATCTTGATACAGTATGAGAATCTAATTGAGACAGACCTTCTTGTTTCACCTTGGTCCACATGTACATTTGTATCTTGATACAGTATGAGAATCTAATTGAGACAGGCCTTCCTGTTTCACCTTGGTCCACATGTACATTTGTATCTTGATACAGTATGAGAATCTAATTGAGACAGACCTTCATGTTTCACCTTGGTCCACATGTACATTTGTATCTTGATACAGTATGATAATCTAATTGAGACAGACCTTCTTGTTTCACCTTGGTCCACATGTACATTTGTATCTTGATACAGTATGAGAATCTAATTGAGACAGGCCTTCATGTTTCAGCTTGGTCCACATGTACATTTGTATCTTGATACAGTATGAGAATCTAATTGAGACAGGCCTTCATGTTTCAGCTTGGTCCACATGTACATTTATATCTTGATACAGTATGAGAATCTAATTGAGACAGGCCTTCATGTTTCACCTTGGTCCACATGTACATTTATATCTTGATACAGTATGAGAATCTAATTGAGACAGACCTTCTTGTTTCACCTTGGTCCACATGTACATTTGTATCTTGATACAGTATGAGAATCTAATTGAGACAGGCCTTCCTGTTTCACGTTGGTCCACATGTACATTTGTATCTTGATACAGTATGAGAATCTAATTGAGACAGACCTTCTTGTTTCACCTTGGTCCACATGTACATTTATATCTTGATACAGTATGAGAATCTAATTGAGACAGGCCTTCATGTTTCAGCTTGGTCCACATGTACATTTATATCTTGATACAGTATGAGAATCTAATTGAGACAGGCCTTCATGTTTCACCTTGGTCCACATGTACATTTATATCTTGATACAGTATGAGAATCTAATTGAGACAGACCTTCTTGTTTCACCTTGGTCCACATGTACATTTGTATCTTGATACAGTATGAGAATCTAATTGAGACAGACCTTCTTGTTTCACCTTGGTCCACATGTACATTTATATCTTGATACAGTATGAGAATCTAATTGAGACAGGCCTTCATGTTTCAGCTTGGTCCACATGTACATTTATATCTTGATACAGTATGAGAATCTAATTGAGACAGGCCTTCATGTTTCACCTTGGTCCACATGTACATTTATATCTTGATACAGTATGAGAATCTAATTGAGACAGACCTTGTTTCACCTTGGTCCACAAGTTCATTTGTATCTTGATACAGTATGAGAATCTAATTGAGACAGGCCTTCCTGTTTCACCTTGGTCCACATGTACATTTGTATCTTGATACAGTATGATAATCTAATTGAGACAGACCTTCATGTTTCACCTTGGTCCACATGTACATTTGTATCTTGATACAGTATGAGAATCTAATTGAGACAGACCTTCTTGTTTCACCTTGGTCCACATGTACATTTGTATCTTGATACAGTATGAGAATCTAATTGAGACAGGCCTTCATGTTTCAGCTTGGTCCACATGTACATTTGTATCTTGATACAGTATGAGAATCTAATTGAGACAGGCCTTCATGTTTCAGCTTGGTCCACATGTACATTTATATCTTGATACAGTATGAGAATCTAATTGAGACAGGCCTTCATGTTTCACCTTGGTCCACATGTACATTTATATCTTGATACAGTATGAGAATCTAATTGAGACAGGCCTTCCTGTTTCACCTTGGTCCACATGTACATTTGTATCTTGATACAGTATGAGAATCTAATTGAGACAGACCTTCATGTTTCACCTTGGTCCACATGTACATTTGTATCTTGATACAGTATGAGAATCTAATTGAGACAGGCCTTCATGTTTCAGCTTGGTCCACATGTACATTTATATCTTGATACAGTATGAGAATCTAATTGAGACAGGCCTTCATGTTTCACCTTGGTCCACATGTACATTTATATCTTGATACAGTATGAGAATCTAATTGAGACAGACCTTCTTGTTTCACCTTGGTCCACATGTACATTTGTATCTTGATACAGTATGAGAATCTAATTGAGACAGGCCTTCCTGTTTCACGTTGGTCCACATGTACATTTGTATCTTGATACAGTATGAGAATCTAATTGAGACAGACCTTCTTGTTTCACCTTGGTCCACATGTACATTTATATCTTGATACAGTATGAGAATCTAATTGAGACAGGCCTTCATGTTTCAGCTTGGTCCACATGTACATTTATATCTTGATACAGTATGAGAATCTAATTGAGACAGGCCTTCATGTTTCACCTTGGTCCACATGTACATTTATATCTTGATACAGTATGAGAATCTAATTGAGACAGACCTTGTTTCACCTTGGTCCACATGTACATTTGTATCTTGATACAGTATGAGAATCTAATTGAGACAGGCCTTCCTGTTTCACCTTGGTCCACATGTACATTTGTATCTTGATACAGTATGAGAATCTAATTGAGACAGACCTTCATGTTTCACCTTGGTCCACATGTACATTTGTATCTTGATACAGTATGAGAATCTAATTGAGACAGACCTTCTTGTTTCACCTTGGTCCACATGTACATTTGTATCTTGATACAGTATGAGAATCTAATTGAGACAGGCCTTCATGTTTCAGCTTGGTCCACATGTACATTTGTATCTTGATACAGTATGAGAATCTAATTGAGACAGGCCTTCATGTTTCAGCTTGGTCCACATGTACATTTATATCTTGATACAGTATGAGAATCTAATTGAGACAGGCCTTCATGTTTCACCTTGGTCCACATGTACATTTATATCTTGATACAGTATGAGAATCTAATTGAGACAGACCTTCTTGTTTCACCTTGGTCCACATGTACATTTGTATCTTGATACAGTATGAGAATCTAATTGAGACAGGCCTTCCTGTTTCACGTTGGTCCACATGTACATTTGTATCTTGATACAGTATGAGAATCTAATTGAGACAGACCTTCTTGTTTCACCTTGGTCCACATGTACATTTATATCTTGATACAGTATGATAATCTAATTGAGACAGGCCTTTATGTTTCAGCTTGGTCCACATGTACATTTGTATCTTGATACAGTATGAGAATCTAATTGAGACAGGCCTTCATGTTTCAGCTTGGTCCACATGTACATTTATATCTTGATACAGTATGAGAATCTAATTGAGACGGGCCTTCTTGTTTCACCTTGGTCCACATGTACATTTGTATCTTGATACAGTATGAGAATCTAATTGAGACAGGCCTTCATGTTTCAGCTTGGTCCACATGTACATTTATATCTTGACAGAGTATGAGAATCTAATTGAGACAGGCCTTCATGTTTCACCTTGGTCCACATGTACATTTATATCTTGATAGAGTATGAGAATCTAATTGAGACAGGCCTTCATGTTTCACCTTGCTCCACATGTACATTTATATCTTGATAGAGTATGAGAATCTAATTGAGACAGACCTTCATGTTTCACCTTGGTCCACATGTACATTTATATATTGATACAGTATGAGAATCTAATTGAGACAGGCCTTCATGTTTCAGCTTGGTCCACATGTACATTTATATCTTGATACAGTATGAGAATCTAATTGAGACAGGCCTTCATGTTTCAGCTTGGTCCACATGTACATTTATATCTTGATAGAGTATGAGAATCTAATTGAGACTGGCCTTCTTGTTTCACCTTGGTCCACATGTACATTTGTATCTTGATAGAGTATGAGAATCTAATTGAGACAGGCCTTCTTGTTTCACCTTGGTCCACATGTACATTTATATCTTGATACAGTATGAGAATCTAATTGAGACAGGCCTTCTTGTTTCACCTTGGTCCACATGTACATTTATATCTTGATACAGTATGAGAATCTAATTGAGACAGACCTTCATGTTTCACCTTGCTCCACATGTACATTTATATCTTGATAGAGTATGAGAATCTAATTGAGACAGACCTTCATGTTTCACCTTGGTCCACATGTACATTTATATCTTGATACAGTATGAGAATCTAATTGAGACAGGCCTTCATGTTTCAGCTTGGTCCACATGTACATTTATATCTTGATACAGTATGAGAATCTAATTGAGACAGGCCTTCATGTTTCAGCTTGGTCCACATGTACATTTATATCTTGATAGAGTATGAGATCTAATTGAGACAGGCCTTCTTGTTTCACCTTGGTCCACATGTACATTTGTATCTTGATAGAGTATGAGAATCTAATTGAGACAGGCCTTCTTGTTTCACCTTGGTCCACATGTACATTTATATCTTGATACAGTATGAGAATCTAATTGAGACAGGCCTTCTTGTTTCACCTTGGTCCACATGTACATTTATATCTTGATACAGTATGAGAATCTAATTGAGACAGACCTTCATGTTTCACCTTGGTCCACATGTACATTTATATCTTGATACAGTATGAGCATCTAATTGAGACAGGCCTTCATGTTTCACCTTGGTCCACATGTACATTTATATCTTGATAGAGTATGAGAATCTAATTGAGACAGGCCTTCATGTTTCAGCTTGGTCCATGCACATGTACATTTATATCTTGATACGGTATGAGAATCTAATTGAGACAGGCCTTCATGTTTCAGCTTGGTCCACATGTACATTTATATCTTGATACAGTATGAGAATCTAATTGAGACAGACCTTCATGTTTCACCTTGGTCCACATGTACATTTATATCTTGATACAGTATGAGCATCTAATTGAGACAGGCCTTCATGTTTCACCTTGGTCCACATGTACATTTATATCTTGATAGAGTATGAGAATCTAATTGAGACAGGCCTTCATGTTTCAGCTTGGTCCACATGTACATTTATATCTTGATACAGTATGAGAATCTAATTGAGACAGGCCTTTATGTTTCACGTTGGTCCACATGTACATTTGTATCTTGATACAGTATGAGAATCTAATTGAGACAGGCCTTCTTGTTTCAAATTGGTCCACATGTACATTTATATCTTGCAGAGCTGCCAACTCTTCCGGATTCTGCGGAAGACTTGGCGTGTTTGGGTAATTTGCTTAAAATATGCAAGGAGGCCTCTCCTTTTGGTGCCAAAAGGAGAGGCCTCCTTGCATATATTTTAAGTAAGTAAATTACCGTCAAATACGCGAAGTCTTCCGCAGAATCCGGAAGAGTTGGCAGCTCTGTATCTTGATACAGTATGAGAATCTAATTGAGACAGGCCTTCATGTTTCACCTTGGTCCACATGTACATTTATATCTTGATACAGTATGAGAATCTAATGGAGACAGGCCTTCATGTTTCACGTTGGTCAAGATTGATATACATGTAACACCACCACTGTCTGATGTTCAACGTCCAATATGTGCAATATACTTACTCTGCTGCTTTCTACATCTCTAGTCGAGTCAAACAGATCCACAATCTCCTCATGATATAACTTTATAGTAAGAGAAAGAAAAAAACAAACAACATTAAAAGTGTTCATCCATTTGCCAGGGTCCTATTTCATGGTGATGCTAAACACAGAATTTCACGCTAACAATCACCATTTTCTTTTACAGTAGTGTAGATCTTCTAGTACTATCTGTGTTTCAAGCAGTCAATCCTTTGTAACACAAAGTACACAAGCACACAAGCCAAGCATAAATTCCTTTATAACCTGTGAAATACACCATACCTAAGAAGATCATTTTCTACATATAGTAACAGCTGATTTTCGACTGACAGTAATCAGCAGTAATGGGATACAGGAGACAATTTCATAGAACTGCTAAATATATAACATTGCTAAGCGTTAATATCTGCTTAGCAGGCTGGGTTGGTTACCAGTACACCTTTCATACAAAATGTACAGACCTTGGCTGGTTGTCTGTTTCAAATTGCTTAGCGTTAATATCTGCTTAGCAGGCTGGGTTGGTTACCAGTACACTTTTCATACAAATGTGCAGCAAAAATATTTGCTTCAGCTCTAATTGTGTCCAGGTCTTGAGTTTTGTTCTTATAAGGACACTGCAGTATTTCCATGATAAAGAGAACTAAGAATATGTTTGTGTGAACATAGAGGCACCAAGGCCAAGTGTGAACATAGAGGCACCAAGGCCAACACCAGGAGCAACAGAGGCAACAGAGTGTGAACATAGCTAGAGGCACCAAGGCCAACACCAGGAGCAACAGAGGCAACAGAGTGTGAACATAGCTAGAGGCACCAAGGCCAACACCAGGAGCAACGCATGCAACAGAGTGTGAACATAGAGGCACCAAGGCCAACACCAGGAGCAACGGAGACAACAGAGTGTGAACATAGAGGCACCAAGGCCAACACCAGGAGCAACAGAGGCAACAAAGTGATAAGCTGAAGGTATGGGAAGTCTAAAGTTTACTTTCCACTATCCGGCAACTTAAAGGGCCAATATTGTCTCGATCAACAGGGCATGGAATTGGAGTGCAAAAAGTACTTTAAAACTTTGAAATGTGTAAAAATTATGTTAACATTTTGTCATAAAATATTAATGTTTCATTTTCTCAATAATTTTCCACTGCCGACGAAATAAACACCAACGAATTAAGTAGTTTTCGTTCGCTTCTTCTATAAGGTATGTGTCCATTTTGAGGATCAGTATTTCTTTGAAAAATCATTGCAAATACAAAGCATTCATATCTTTTGGTTTCCACAGACAATAGCTCGTTGACGGCATAGAACAATAAAATCACAGATGTTCGTGAAAAAAAAAAATTGATGTCATGTAAATCCCTTACTATTTGTATCTAGTAAAATCAGTGGTTAAGCAACTTTGTCCACTTTCACAAGCAATAAACACCAACACCACAGTCATATAGTCATATCTCTACTAACTTTCCAGTAAATCATACAATTTCACTGTGATTTTTATTTTTGTAACAAGTATGACTTAGATGAGTTTATACAACCATATGCCCAGGCTTGATGGAGTTAATCATTTAGTCTATAACTTACTTATAAGTTGACCATGGTTTTGTAAGTTTTCCGAGAAATGCTAAGCCAAAGGTAAGTGCGTCATTTCACGAGTGCGGCGAATTACGTACTTGGACGATCTGAGAGCCATCTCAAGCAACCTTCAACTTCATTACATCTCTGGAACTATAAGTAAATAATGAATTGACTTGATATACATGTACATGTATAACACCAACACCAGTCATATAGTGTATAGTCATATCTCTATAAGTAAATAATGAATTGACTTGATATACGTGTACATGTATAACACCAACACCACAGTCATATAGTGTATAGTCATATCTCTATAAGTAAATAATGAATTGACTTGATATACATGTACATGTATAACACCAACACCACAGTCATATAGTGTATAGTCATATCTCTATAAGTAAATAATGAATTGACTTGATATACATGCACATGTATAACACCAACACCACAGTCATATAGTGTATAGTCATATCTCTATAAGTAAATAATGAATTGACTTGATGTACATGCACATGTATAACACCAACACCACAGTCATATAGTGTATAGTCATATCTCTATAAGTAAATAATGAATTGACTTGATGTACATGCACATGTATAACACCAACACCACAGTCATATAGTGTATAGTCATATCTCTATAAGTAAATAATGAATTGACTTGATATACATGTACATGTATAACACCAATACTTATAAGTTGACCATGGTTTTGTAAGTTTTCCGAGAAATGCTAAGCCAAAGGTAAGTGCGTCATTTCACGAGTGCGGCGAATTACGTACTTGGACGATCTGAGAGCCATCTCAAGCAACCTTCAACTTCATTACATCTCTGGAACTATAAGTAAATTATGAATTGACTTGATATACATGTACATGTATAACACCAACACCAGTCATATAGTGTATAACACCACAGTCATATAGTGTATAGTCATATCTCTATAAGTAAATAATGAATTGACTTGATATACATGCACATGTATAACACCAACACCACAGTCATATAGTGTATAGTCATATCTCTATAAGTAAATAATGAATTGACTTGATATACACGTACATGTATAACACCAACACCACAGTCATATAGTGTATAGTCATATCTCTATAAGTAAATAATGAATTGACTTGATATACATGTACATGTATAACACCAACACCACAGTCATATAGTGTATAGTCATATCTCTATAAGTAAATAATGAATTGACTTGATATACATGTACATGTACATGTATAACACCAACACCACAGTCATATAGTGTATAGTCATATCTCTATAAGTAAATAATGAATTGACTTGATATACATGTACATGTATAACACCAACACCACAGTCATATAGTGTATAGTCATATCTCTATAAGTAAATAATGAATTGACTTGATATACGTATGCGTGTATAACACCAACACCACAGTCATATAGTGTATAGTCATATCTCTATAAGTAAATAATGAATTGACTTGATATACATGTACGTGTATAACACCAACACCACAGTCATATAGTGTATAGTCATATCTCTATAAGTAAATAATGAATTGACTTGATATACATGTACGTGTATAACACCAACACCACAGTCATATAGTGTATAGTCACATCTCTATAAGTAAATAATGAATTGACTTGATATACATGTACATGTATAACACCAACACCACAGTCATATAGTGTATAGTCATATCTCTATAAGTAAATAATGAATTGACTTGATATACATGTACATGTATAACACCAACACCACAGTCATATAGTGTATAGTCATATCTCTATAAGTAAATAATGAATTGACTTGATATACATGTACATGTATAACACCAACACCACAGTCATATAGTGTATAGTCATATCTCTATAAGTAAATAATGAATTGACTTGATATACATGTACATGTATAACACCAACACCACAGTCATATAGTGTATAGTCATATCTCTATAAGTAAATAATGAATTGACTTGATATACATGTACATGTATAACACCAACACCACAGTCATATAGTGTATAGTCATATCTCTATAAGTAAATAATGAATTGACTTGATATACATGTACATGTATAACATCAACACCACAGTCATATAGTGTATAGTCATATCTCTATAAGTAAATAATGAATTGACTTGATATACGTGTACATGTATAACACCAACACCACAGTCATATAGTGTATAGTCATATCTCTATAAGTAAATAATGAATTGACTTGATATACATGTACATGTATAACACCAACACCACAGTCATATAGTGTATAGTCACATCTCTATAAGTAAATAATGAATTGACTTGATATACATGTACAACACCAACACCACAGTCATATAGTGTATAGTCATATCTCTATAAGTAAATAATGAATTGACTTGATATACATGTACGTGTATAACACCAACACCACAGTCATATAGTGTATAGTCATATCTCTATAAGTAAATAATGAATTGACTTGATATACATGTACGTGTATAACACCAACACCACAGTCATATAGTGTATAGTCATATCTCTATAAGTAAATAATGAATTGACTTGATATACATGTACGTGTATAACACCAACACCACAGTCATATAGTGTATAGTCATATCTCTATAAGTAAATAATGAATTGACTTGATATACAGGTACATGTATAACACCAACACCACAGTCATATAGTGTATAGTCATATCTCTATAAGTAAATAATGAATTGACTTGATATACATGTACATGTATAACACCAACACCACAGTCATATAGTGTATAGTCATATCTCTATAAGTAAATAATGAATTGACTTGATATACATGTACATGTATAACACCAACACCACAGCCATATAGTGTATAGTCATATCTCTATAAGTAAATAATGAATTGACTTGATATACATGTACATGTATAACACCAACACCACAGTCATATAGTGTATAGTCATATCTCTACTTCACATATTCTTTCTGCAGCATATAAACTATGGCTTAAAGGTGCAATATCATCATGATCAACAGAGCATGGAATCAGAGTGATAGTTTTAGATCAACAGGGCATGGAATCAGAGTGATAGTTATAGATCAACAGGGCATGGAATCAGAGTGATAGTTATAGATCAACAGAGCATGGAATCAGAGTGATAGTTATAGATCAACAGGGCATGGAATCAGAGTGATAGTTATAGATCAACAGGGCATGGAATCAGAGTGATAGTTATAGATCAACAGGGCATGGAATCAGAGTGATAGTTATAGATCAACAGAGCATGGAATCAGAGTGATAGTTTTAGATCAACAGGGCATGGAATCAGAGTGATAGTTTTAGATCAACAGAGCATGGAATCAGAGTGATAGTTATAGATCAACAGGGCATGGAATCAGAGTGATAGTTTTAGATTATGTCAATGACTGAAAATAATACCCCACAAAATAAGGTTGTATTACTGTTGCTGCTGCATAAATGAGCCAGTAATTTTCAGTCACTGTGTTCATCTTAAACTAGGACACCGATTCCATGCCCTGTTGAAAGTCTGCTCTGATCGTGATGATATTGTCCCTTTAAAGGAAACATCTATTCCATCAAAAGAAAGAAGCATCAGAGCCAAGGCTGACTGAAACTCACCTGACAGAACAAAGGAGGAAAGACATTGTGTCTCTGAGGGACTGAAACTCACCTGACAGAACAAAGGAGGAAAGGCATTGTGTCTCTGAGGGACTGGAACTCACCTGACAGAACAAAGGAGGAAAGACATTGTGTTTCTGAGGGACTGAAACTCACCTGACAGAACAAAGGAGGAAAGGCATTGTGTCTCTGAGGGTTCAGGAAATCACAAAGTTCATTCCAAACTTGACGATAATTGGCTGTAATTGCCAGCTCCAAATTCACAACTGGAATCTTGTGTGTTTCATCACCTATTATTGAAATGATAAATAACAAAAATATTTAATGACCATTAAGTTTTCACAAGTTTTATGGGGCAGGGGCTGGTCATATGAGAGTTAAAATCCTCAATTCCACAGGTGTATGCCTCAATACAAGATGTGAAAGCCTCACTCTTCAAGGTGAAACCTCCGTCCCACAGGTGGAAGTGTCTGTCCCCAAGGAAAAAGACCCAATCCCAAATTTCAATCCCAAAATGCAAGCCTCCTTCCTAGATGAGACAGCCTATATGTATATCCTGATGGTGAAAGCCTCTATTCTGGAAGTGACAGACTCCATCATGGTGGTAAAGCAGAGCTGAAAGCTTCCATCTCAGAGGTGTAAGCCTCCTTCCTAGATGAGACAGCCTATATGTATATCCTGATGATGAAAGCCTCTATTCTGGAGGTGACAGACTCCATCATGGTGGTAAAGCAGAGCTGAAAGCTTCCATCTCAGAGGTAAAACCCTATATCCCAGAGATGAAATCATACATTTCAGAGATGATATTTTTTCCCAGAAATGAAAATCTCCATGCAAAATGTGAAAGCCTCAATCCCAGAGGGGCAAGCCTCAATCCCAGAGGGGCAAGCCTCAATCCCAGAGGTGTAAGCCTCTATCCCAGAGATGTAAGCTTCTATCCTAGAGATGTAAGCCTACATTGCATACCCTGAAGGCAGGGATGTGATTGGTCTGTGAACAAAAAACCTGAAAATGTGTGAACGAAGCGTGAACCAGTGCGAGCATGCAGCACGAAGCGCAAAGTTTATTACGGTGGATGCGAGGTCCGGGGCCGCTTTAGGGGCCTGGGAAAATCTTTTTAAGTCTAGATGATCTGTGCTGCAATTTAGCCCTTCCTGGGACATCTTTTGAAGATTTATTTTGAAATTTTTTTGATTTTTAAATTTTGAATCTCAACTCCCACCTTCAGCTCCTCCTAGCCTTGTTCTGGATGAATATACAACAACAAAACACACTCCCTTTGGAAGAATCAGTACTAGCTATTAATTTTTTTTTAAATCTTTCTAAAAGTTTTATCACTGCATGAAAAGTATTCCTTCTTTTGACTTTGTATAATTGATGCATAGTTGGCGATCATCACAATGTTAAGTACATACAGATCACTTTTCCAGCATCAGGTCATTAATTTAGTCTGTACCGGTCTACTTCAACCTCATTCTCAACATGACATTTAGTAAAACATCACCAATGATGTAACATACATAAGTAAATCTCAACATGCAAAACTCAATATGAATAATTTAGTATATTCTACCCCTGATTTTCTCAACGGATTCGCATGATTCACGGGGAAAAAAACGGAGAAATCACATCCCTGTGAAGGTGAAAGCCTCTATTCACAACAGAATTTACAGCTTCCATTACAGAGGAGGAAACCTTCATTTCAAACTTCCAGTCAAAACTTACTTTTAGATTGGCAGAGGTAGCGATATCCAATGGGTAATCTACCAGAGTCCATGAATCGATGGAATATATCAATGATGCCTGCATATAAGCTGTAGGATATACATGCTAACTCACATGGGAGATATACATGTAGCATTTATCATCTGGTAACTCACACAGTGTCTCAAATGATAACACATGGAACTTCTCCATACATACAGCTGTAATCAAATAAAAACAAAATAGGAATTTTAAAACCGCATGGTTTATTGATTTAAACTCAATATACATGTATATTTGAATAAAATAATAACCTTTAATGGGACAATATCGTCACGATCAGAGAACTTCCAATAGGGCATGGAATCAGTGTCCTAGTTTAAGATGAACACAGTCACTGAAAATTACTTGCTCATTTATATAGCAGCAGAAGTAATATGACCTAATCATGTGGGGTATTATTTTCAGTTACTGAGTTAATCTAACATTAGTAGTACAATTCCATGCCCTGTTGATCATGACGATACTGTCCCTTTAATATGTACGTGTACATGCAGAAAACAAAGGTGAATTCTTGATTTTATTTGAATAAAGTTTGTTTACTTCAAGACACTCTGATATTGTCTTAGAAATTACAGTAAAAACCAAACAAAACTGGGAGCCAAGAATTCATATGAAGTAAATATAAGTATACATATATGCATACTTATATTATATATATAATGTAACATTGTACAAAGAAATCTCTAAATTTACTTCCCATCAATACACAGACCAGAGGTCTGTTTTTGTATTGTGGCAAGTAGCTATTGGTCATAACCAGTCAACTGACTGCTTCGACTGTTGAACCAAATGTGCCCACAGGGGCATTTTTGACTGGTTTTTACTGTCATTTTGACCACCCTGAATCAACTGTCTCCGTTCCTCAGTCTTCTCTCATTTAAGGCCATGAAATCTACTCTCTCCTTCAGGTATGCACATGCATACAAACAAATTGTTATCAAGACTTGGAGATCGGTTTGCAGACATACATACTATAAGTATGTAACCTCCTTTGTAGGTTGTGTTTGTTATGAACCAGTCATCTAAATCTAAGTTTCAATCTGTGCGTTATATGTATATGTATTCTCCACAAGACAGATTTAGTTCACACTGATGTCAAGTTATACCATCTGTCCTTAATTCTTAGATCCACACAACTACACATAAATAAATATGATGATGTAAAAGGAAATATTCAATCCTACTCCATCCCCTTCTGCTAGGTAAAGTCTGACCGAGCAACTTGCTCATGAGTTGTAAATGGGTACCTATGAGGGCAGAGTTGGTAGTTGTCACGGTTTGGTTAGCCCTATATGCACTGTAATGGCTGCAATTGAGCTGTATACTCCCCCAGGGAGCCGAGATGGTTTCAGGAATGATTTATGTGCCATGATGAGCAGGGTAATAATGTAATGTGCCTTGAGATCCAGTTTGGTTAATACGTGCGCTATTTAAGTAAATACTATTATTATAATTACATACATTTGTACTGTATGTCTCATATCGATCCAAGTCAATTCAAAATATATCTTTAGTTGGACTCCTACATAAGTCAGAGTCATTAACCCTATCAAGCCTTGGGGGGTACTTTTATACTCAGAACTGGACAATATTGAGTATTGTGACCACTTCCAATGCATTCTGGGAATCCAATATGGCCGCCATTACGTTTAAATACAATAAATTTTATTTTCTCCCCAAAACCTGATTTTTCAATTTCTTTTGCTCAATGTATAAATCGATGTCATGAGTAGTACCATGGATGTTATTATATCTGCCTTTATTGTACTTTTGGTTAAAAAGAAAAATTTTGGGTCCAAATATTTAAAAATCATGTTTTGGAAAAAAATGACCCAGAATATTGCTTATTTTATAGCGCCCTCCAGTGGTATTTTAAATGTTGTCACATTGTTGCCTGTACTGAAGACAACATTTGTGTCAAATGTCATGGCCAATGAACAAAAAATTGGGAAAAATACTATTTTTGACTAAAAATGAGGAAAACTGATCGAAAAATGGGTATAGCGCCACCTGACGGTGACCTATGAATGTTTTCATAGCCTCATTCGACAGATCACGTCAAACCGAACATGCCTACGGAGTTTAATGAAAATCAGCTGTTGAATACAGAAAATACGGGTGGGGGGGGGGGACACAATGATAGGGTTAATCATTTAGTCTATAACTTACACTTATGGGTGTTGACCGGTGCAGTCCATCTTGCCTGCTTCAACATGATTATATTTACTCTCTTTTCCATACCCCTTTGCTTTGACATTGTATGTAAACTTCTCTTCATCGGACAGTTCCTATCAGAATAAATGTTTGAAAATATTACATTACTATTTATACATTGCATATCATTTACTAAATTTCTCTATCTGAATTTAAATGTCATACATATAAATAGCAAAAGAAACGTCACCCCCTAAATTTTGATAAGTATGAGAACATGCATGACGAATTTTGAGGTCAACCAAATTTGCCACATTGTGTTCGTGTTACACTCCATACTCATAATGTTCTTCATTAAACAAATTATATTAATTATAAAATGAAAATAATAAATATTTTTAGGGGTGACGTTTCTTTTGCTGTTATGAGGTGTCAGCAGCCATCACAAGGGGCCATCAGCAAGCCATGCTGTTTCCAGAAATTTCTGTTTAATCACACCAACTGCAAGTTGTACTGACATACATGTAGTTTAGTTTCAAGTTTATTTCTCCACAGAATCACACAGTGATCTGCAGAAGGGGTCCATTAAAAGTGTATCTTGAAGATACATGTATGTGTCCCTAAATGCAAGCATGTGTGTATTAACAACACTTACAAAACGTTTAACAATAAGTTCCCACACATGCTGCATTTCACAAAAATGTTACATAAGAACAAACACAAACAGAAACAAAACAGAATCAATAAATGTATCAATCAACTATTTAAGAATAGAACAATATACTCAGAAATCTACTCCACATGATACAGATAAAGAAAGCATTGACAATGAAAACATTTACATACATGTATTATGTGTATCACTATCAACAACTTCCCCCTGATGAAAATACCCTGAAAATCAGTTTTGCCTTGAAATAACAGTTGACCGTAATTTCACTGCAATTTCAGTGTCTCTTCCTCTCAGATATTGGCAATAATGTCCACGGTGATTTCACAGCAAATTCACGGTGCTCTCGAGAATTAATGAGCTGCCCCAAAACTGCCACGAGAAGTTCATGGCATTTTCACAGCGTTTTCACGGCGTAGGGAATCGCAAGAGTATTTCATGGCATTTTCACGGTGTTGTGTCATCGTGAAATTGCCGTGAACTGTTTATTTCACGGTAAAACGGATTTTCAGGGTAAAGTTTTTCATAGTGTATGTATATTAATACCTGTTTAACAACACACATTTAAGAGAATATTTAAGAAATAAATAAATTCTTTGATCTTTTCAATGAATCTTTCAAAGAATTCCACAGTTTGGGTACCTCATATTTAATAGTTCTTTTAGCAAAAGAGGTTCAAATGGAAGGAAGATGATATTTCATGAATTGATGAGTAAATATGGGCATGAACGTCACTATTGAGAGTGAATATTGAATTGATGAAAAAGGGATAAGGTATTGGAAAGGGATTGATACATAAGGGACCCACGTTGATGGTGATCAATGTCAAAGTAGCTACATATGTCTTGCACCAAGACTACACACTGACCTGATCTAGTGGTTTCTCTTTTGATGATAGCAAGCTCCATGTGTTTAATCTTGATTCGAACCAGAAGGAAGTAGATCTTTCCCACTATGATATCTTTAAGGTGATACCTATAGAAAATAGTCAGTAAATCATGTTAATGAGAGATGTACAACATTGGTAATGTTGGAAAAACTGCTTCTATGAGTATGCTTACTCTCTTTGAATTAATATACATACACTTTAAGGGAAGATACAACATTGGTAATATTGGCATAACTGCTGCTATGAGTATGCTTACTCTCTTTGAATCAATATATACATTGAAGGGAAGGTACAACATTGGTAATATTGGCATAACTGCTTCTATGAGTATGCTTACTCTCTTTGAATCAATATATACATTGAAGGGAAGGTACAACATTGGTAATATTGGCATAACTGCTTCTATGAGTATGCTTACTCTCTTTGAATCAATATATACATTGAAGGGAAGGTACAACATTGGTAATATTGGCATAACTGCTTCTATGAGTATGCTTACTCTCTTTGAATCAATATATACATTGAAGGGAAGGTACAACATTGGTAATATTGGCATAACTGCTTCTATGAGTATGCTTACTCTCTTTGAATCAATATATACATTGAAGGGAAGGTACAACATTGGTAATATTGGCATAACTGCTTCTATGAGTATGCTTACTCTCTTTGAATCAATATATACATTGAAGGGAAGGTACAACATTGGTAATGTTGGCGAAACTGCTTCTATGAGTATGCTTACTCTCTTTGAATCAAGATATACATTGAAGGGAAGGTACAACATTGGTAATGTTGGCGAAACTGCTTCTATGAGTATGCTTACTCTCTTTGAATCAAGATATACATTGAAGGGAAGGTACAACATTGGTAATGTTGGCGAAACTGCTTCTATGAGTATGCTTACTCTCTTTGAATCAAGATATACATTGAAGGGAAGGTACAACATTGGTAATGTTGGCATAACTGCTTCTATGAGTATGCTTACTCTCTTTGAATCAAGATATACATTGAAGGGAAGGTACAACATTGGTAATGTTGGCATAACTGCTTCTATGAGTATGCTTACTCTCTTTGAATCAAGATATACATTGAAGGGAAGGTACAACATTGGTAATGTTGGCAAAACTGCTTCTATGAGTATGCTTACTCTCTTTGAATCAAGATATACATTGAAGGGAAGGTACAACATTGGTAATGTTGGCAAAACTGCTTCTATGAGTATGCTTACTCTCTTTGAATCAAGATATACATTGAAGGGAAGGTACAACATTGGTAATGTTGGCAAAACTGCTTCTATGAGTATGCTTACTCTCTTTGAATCAAGATATACATTGAAGGAAGGTACAACATTGGTAATGTTGGCAAAACTGCTTATAGTATGCTCTCTCTTTGAATCAAGATATACATTGAAGGGAAGGTACAACATTGGTAATGTTGGCAAAACTGCTTCTATGAGTATGCTTACTCTCTTTGAATCAAGATATACATTGAAGGGAAGGTACATTGGTAATGTTGGCATAACTGCTTCTATGAGTATGCTTACTCTCTTTGAATCAAGATATACATTGAAGGGAAGGTACAACATTGGTAATGTTGGCAAAACTACTTCTACGAGTATGCTTACTATCTTTAAATCAAGATAAACATTTACAAGTGAAACTTTCAGGTTATAACTGTGTATTGTTGATGAGAAAATAGTGAAAATGTATACAAATTATTTATATTAATTCTAATGTGGATTTTCTAGGAAGGGGTTTAACCCTATATGCATCAAAATGATAGCAATTGAGCTGTATACTCCTCAGGGAGCTGAGATGGTTTCAGGAATGATTGATAAACCTATAATCTAAGCGGATTGAACACCAGTTTGGTGGATATGTGTGCATTATAAGTTATTATTATTATTATAATTTTAATAACAGGAAACTGCAAGGTTTTATCCTGTGAAAATAAATGTCTGGTACCTGTACTTACAAATGTACTTTGATTTATTGTATTCAAACTCAATGTGTAAGCAATCCTCAATGCCCACCTCCATCTTAATAGATGAGTTAACTTCGTGGTAATGAGACATTGTGTGTACAAGTATGTCCATCTCTTTGACTGTGTCTGTCAACCGTTTTGTTATCATCACATGAAGGAAGTACATGAAAATAATAACAGATAAATTACACAGGTTGTCCCTATAACAACAAGCTGTATACATATTTGGCTGTGATTTAAAACCTTGTAGCTAGCGTTACATGTCGGTAACAAATGTAATACCTCATGATCATTTATATTATACTGACTGAAACAAAACCTGAATTGGGCAAGCCTCTACATGCTACTACATTAGGGAAACGAGCCCAGTCTAATGTTTCACTGGAGGTTATTAGCACCTTTACTGCTATCAGTTGCAACCACAGCTGATCTTCTGCTAGATAAACCTGGTATCATTTTCACTTGCTAACATTACTGGCTGACCACAGAAAGTGTCCAGTTCATATGTCAATCATTGTGTGCATTAAGCCATGAAGCATGTCCTTGAAGGTGAGTCAATCCCCACACTGTACTGGCACCCACCTGCTTTACATGTACAGAACGAATGGTGTAATGCAATATACCGGTGTATCCTGTTGGATAGTATAAACCATAGAGCAAAGACCAGTCTGGACATTGCTCTATGGTGTGACGTACGTACAAATGTAGTTGGAGCCGGAAGTGTAAACGAATGAGCACGTTCATTCACATATTATCATGCGTGCCAATCGCCATGTTTCATGCAGCAGCAAAAACGCCCAATTGTCCGATAGTTCCACAGCAAAGTTTCATTCCTGAAAAAAGGAATAAAGAAACGGATCATGCATTCCCACTAATTTAGCTCAAATTCATTGGTATTTGAAAGCGAGGTTACAAGCTCTTGTATTCAGGGATTAAGACATAAGATGGCCGAACATGATTACCGGTAACTGGTATGAACTCACGAAGTTTAACAGGCCTGTGATGATTTCCATTATGATTGTAAATTTTGGAGCGGAAAGGGGCGGGTGGTAGAAAATATGAGGTGTTTCTTTTATAGACCTGTAATGCTGTATGTCTATCTCAATATATAGTAAGTTCTTTTAGTGGATAGATTTTCTTCTGAAGGAATTATGCACGGAAAACTTGTAGTCCCTAACTGCTTTATTTTGTTTTGAAAAATGGATGGGGAAACGGGGGTTGGAAGGGGTCCAGTCATAAGCTTGCATATAAGGTGCAGAAATCGGCCAGGATCAACTGGAAGGTGGGCTAGTTTTAAATATCACCATGATGCTATAAAAGACCTTGCGGTAAGCAAGACGGGGACTTAACAGTTTTAAGTTTATAAACGAGAGATAATTAAATCTCGGGGACAGCTACCACCCGAAACCGCAGCTTACACCCCCACTCGCTACGGCCCCGTGTCACCCAATATGACATGGGGATGGTAATGACAATGTCCCCTAATGTCCCCTTACGTGAATCTCCCATTAACCAAAAAGCTCAACTTTTCATCTGAACTCTTATCAGTGAAGTCTATAGAAGATAACACTGTCCCAAGATCATTGACTCTAGTCCTATCAATTACCACATATTTCAAAATTGTATTGTTATTTCGCGACTTCGATTTATATTAGGTAATTTTTTATGATTCAAATTTCCTTTTACAATACTTTTGACACTTTTTCCAATTCTTTATAAGATAAATATTATAAATGTAGAATTATTGCGATTATTTGTCTCAGAAAAACTGCAGGCAATGCAATTTGACCACAGTTCAAACGCCTCATTAACACGTGATCAGATAAGAGTCAACAAAAACTGTTCCAGCATTTCGGATGGAAATATTTCTTAAGAGGATTGGTACTAGTATCAACTTTATAGTTCTAAGTATTGAGCTTCCAGTAAGCTTCAAGTGTAGTATTTTATTTAATGATAATGATAATTAAATCACTGTTCTATTTGCCCATTTTACCCCTACTGAAACAAAGTTATATGCCGCTATAAAACATAATTATGAACAGAATTGTTGTTTTTTATTTTGTTTTTCGACCCAAAGACGTTCCTATTTGTTTAAATTGACTGCAAATAAATCAACGATTCGTTTCTTATTAGTACAATTTTGTTGTATCTTTATTTGAAATTTTCATTGGATTTGTCTCACTACATTTTAATACATAGCTTATATCAGTTGTCATTAATTATTGAACACACAGGACCATCAATTTCCGATACTGATTTCAGAGCAATTTAGAATTTAAAAAAATCGACATTAATAAACTATTTAAAGTCAAGCGATAATTATTACGAGCTCTAAATAACCGTCATTTGATAAGTAACCGTATATACTGGTACATTCAGAATTCGAACAATGAATCAGTACTATACACAATGGTAGAGGCTTCAGGGCTGTGGGGTAGCTCAATGTAAGAGCGTTAGCGGGCTGCCCTTACAGAAAATAGAGCTTGCCGCAAGCTTGCCACGAGCTTGCCACAAGCTTGCCGCAATCATAAAGAGCTTGCCGCAAGCTTATATGAGCTTGCGCTATTTTCTGCAAGGTTAGTACTAACTCGCTGCAAGCTTGCAAGCTTGTGGCAAGCTTGCGGCCAGCTTGCCAAGCTTGCGGCAAGCTTGCCAAGTTTGCGGCAAGCTTGTGGCAAGCTTGCCAAGTTTGCAGCAAGCTTGCCTTCTTGCAAGCTTTTTGATTGTTAGTAATATTGTACTATATTTTATTCTTCATGTATAATGCTGTAATTAAACTTCATCTTGCATTTTACAATGCAATTCTCAAGCCTTATATATAACAAATTTAACCAAATTAATGCAATTAAAATTTTTATTCAAATCAGTGAATTACTCATATTCCAAAGAGTAATTTATTTTCAGAAAGCACATACATATGTTGAATTATGTATGTACAATTTTGAAATAACACATAATATTCAATTTGTGTATTATATTAAATCCCTCAATATTGTTTGGCAAATAATGAAATCTATAGTAATAAAAAGAACAGAAGTTCTATTCTGCCTCCTTTAAATAGCAGAATATTGTTCAGGTCTAAAGTATACACAAGTTTGAAATGAACCATATATTTCTAAGTGAAATTTTGAACCAACTAAGTTTTTTTCATCGTGACAGAAATTCTCTAGCCTATACATGCAGAATAAATAAACAACCTGATGGTCAATCATTTTACTAACCTGTGATCTGATGAGTATATTTGTGGAGGCAGCATATACATTTATCAAATGTACAGGTGTTGTACAACTCCATGATGACTTTCCTCATACCCAAATACATTTAAGTAAGTTGTTTATTTGTGTGTAACCCACTTATTGGAATTACACAGACTATAGGCAAGCAAGCTGTAATTGATACCTACAGTGCAGTGCACATATAATTTGCATTGATTATGTAATACTATCACTGTATGGGATAGTGTGTGTAACTTGACACTGTGTGGCCATAGCTGTCTGGCCAATCATTGGACATTCATGGTCAAGCTACATGTATGCCTCTGTGCAGTGTGCTCTAAATTCAAACTGGAAGAAACAGATCTACAGTATACAGCAGTTTTTCAATGGAAGCAGTGAAATTTCAAGCAAGTTTTGTGAAGCAGGATGGGATTAATGATGGTAAGATATGATTGTACTTTTTCAGTCTTATGAACTGTATGAATGATTTTACTTCATGTGAATGTGAATTGTACACTATATGGCCGGGCTACATATATTGAGTGCTGCAAATACAGAAATGCTGATAATGCAGTCTTGAATTGATCTGTCAACCTATTGAATTTTGCAAAACCTTATGAGTGCAAAAGTTTTTACTTTTGAAATGGTGTTCATTATTTTTGCTATTCATGTTGTATTGTAATGATTTCATTAACAACTACATGGTGTAATCATATGGTAATTCAGGAATAATTAACTGAATGATGATTGAAAAGCACATATATATTCATCAGAAGAACTGTAAATATACTGCATGGCTCTAGAAAATATTGCAGTCACATCCACATGATGGATATAGAAGTTACATGTACATATCCATTATCATTATATTTAAGAACTCACCATCAGGAGGTTCCTTTTCGAAAATCTAATAATTTTGGGGTGATTTACATCATAGAAAGAGCATGTATACCTGCATGTCATTGTATCTGTGCAAATATATAATAGCCACATTTCAAATTTAAATTGGTGGAAGCTAGAGAAATATTTGTCTCCTTTCTTTGAATACAGACAATTCCACGATAAACTACATATGGCTGATGCTGCTACTGTGATCAAAGATTGGATGACAACCAGCCTCGATCTATCTCCCTGATGAAGCTACAGCATTTCAACATTTTCCAAAAAGATATTATATACTTCATATGCTGTTGCACAAATATACTGACATAACATGAACATTTAAATTTTGATTGTTCATTCTTAAATGGTTGTATTATTATCTTTTGGCCATACTGTTGTTATAATTATTTCAAAAATGTTATTGCACATATGTAAAGATAATATTTAGCCAAAAAACAAACGATGATTCATATTTGATTTACAATAAAATGATTCCCTGCATGGTCACAATCAAAATGTACATCCCTCATAGCCTACACATACAAGCTGAATTATTATCCACCAAAGATGTCGGATATGTACATGTATAGCTACTGTAGTTTTATTTTACTAACCTACAGGTTAGCCTATGCAAAGCTGATGTTTTCATCAGAAAGCTTGTAGATCGACATACATGTATGTCAGCAAATTATACAGCACAAAATTGTATTTAAGCTTTTGCAAGCTTGCATATTATGTTCAAGCTTAATATTTAGATCTTGGCAAATAGAAATATCTGCAAGCCCCATTAAGCTGCAAGGTTAGTTTGCATATTCATGCAAGCTTGCAAGATTGCAGCAAGCTTACAATCTTGTCTGCAGCAAGCTTGCCCTAATTTTCATTTTTGGAACCCCTGCAAGCTTGCAGGCTTGCTGCAATCTTGTCTGCAAGCTTGAACAAATTTGCATTTTTGGAACCCTGCAAGCTTGCCGGCAAGCTTGCCAGCAAGCTCCATGATATTTCTGTAAGGGCGGCAAGCTTGCCGGCAAGCTATCCGGCAAGCTTGCCCTAATTTGCATTTTTGGAACCCTGCAAGCTTGCCGGCAAGCTCCATGAAATTTCTGTAAGGGTGTGCCGCCCCCCCCCCCCGCCCCCACCCCCACCAGGCCGTTTTTTTGTTTTGGCAAAATATCAGAAAATTGCGATAGCATTTCTTAAATTTGGATTTTTCATTATGATATATTTTTTATCACCAAAATAAGCCCCCAAATTTCCAGAATTTTAGCAAAATTTTGCGAAATGTGAACCCAAATTTCCGAAAGTATCTCCCAAAGTTAGAGACCAGGGCCAATTTCATGAAGCTGTTTATCCCAGTAAGCAAATTGTTGTGCTTACTATAGCTGAAAATTTTCTCATTTGCTACCAACACCAGCCGGTAAGTTAGTGTTTGTCCGTTATACTTTACAATAACTTTGTCTTCTTTTATCAGGTTTTCAGGAGACAAAGTATAGCAGTGATCCCTCTTGGGATTCTGGTCACACTAGTACGACTTCTTCGAGTGAGTGGGGGTGCAAGTATTGCCGGACGAATGTTCAGTTTTGAGACGGTTTCACCATTTGTTTTCAACCAGCCAAAGTAGTGAATGGAATAGGTACCCTCATCATGTAACACATGGTTAATTCGTCCTGGTCGCCAAACACCAGTTTCATCATCCAATATATCAACTTGTTGCATCTTGTGAAGCATGATGTTTTGTGATGTACATGTATCATCCATCGCAAACCTATAAGCCACATCAGCGAGGAGGCACTAAGTCTGGTTCGTGTTCTATGGTAGAATGGTATAGACTGTGATCGCGGCCTTCTACTCGTACCGGTATTGCTTATTAACTGGAAACTGTTTATTGCGCCGCACAGGATCCGGTGATGACGCAATGTTTCCAAGAACCCCTATACACATGATTGGTGTTATCCAAAAACATAAGGGAACACCGTTTTATATTACTTGACGTGTTAACTTTTTGGTAAAATAATTAAAATTATTTCCCGAATTTTCATCTTAACAACATATGAAGATATAATATGCAGTTCTCAGAAATCTTATAAGGTGTGAATGCCCAATTAAGCTGAAACTTTCACATGTTGGTTGTTTAATGTAAGAACAAAACAATACTTCGAATGAAATGTGTTATGAAATGCGCTGATAAATGGACCTTGAATGGACCTTTTGTGTTGACATTGTACAATGACCGTACTGTAGCAAAGCTACTAGTTGCCATCCCCGAGCCTTGCCCGATCATTCCATTCTTGTTTTCCAGCCATGTTAATTCCATCCACATTCCATGGATGATCTGGTTTCGGGTGAAGAGGTCCATTGGGTGATCTCCATTCGCTCGCATAATCTGTATTGGAAACAAACAGCAAATGAAATACGAAAACAAAGATAAAAGTAGATATCAACATTTCAATGCTGAAGAGACAAAGGATAGAAAACAAAGAAACAAAGGAAATTTGTTTGCCTTGATTATGGAATGCCTCTGCTTTAACTTACCGCTTTCATAATGGAAGCGATAAACTAAAAAATAGCAATAATAACCTTCCATCTGGTTTTAGGTTTACCGATTATGTACACTTCGTTATCCAATATTAGTGTTGTCTTTAATGCAAGAAATTACCGAAGTCCAAAACACGACTAAGGTGGTAGAGTTTACTATTATTCATTTTTTGTACTGAACAGACAGACATTTGTAGTGGTTTTTTCGTTTTTCCGTTTTTCAGAAAAGAGGCCCAAGAATCTATGACTTAATCTAAATTTAAAACATCTGCATTTAGGTTCTGCAAAACATGTAAAATGAAAAAAACAATAACCATAGTCTTTGAGTCTGAATTTTTTTTTTTAAATCACGATTTTTCGCGATTTATTTTTGGTGGGATATCATGCTGTCAAATCCACATACCTACCTACCTGTATTTTTTATTATTATAAAGCTTTCAGCTCAGCCATGATATACGACAAGCTGGCACGTTTTGCTGGGTCTGCCTGGTATGCAAGTTTGCAGATCTTCTGGATGTCTCATACGTATGCATGACGGCATACTTGGGACATGACGAACCCAAATGAGTAGACGTCGGCATGGGGAGTTGCAAGTCCCTTGCTTTTGAGTAGTTCGGGTGCAATCCATCGGTACTTCCTACTCCACTTGTTTTGCTCTTCAGAAGAAAGCCCATACTTGTAGACCGGACCTCCAATATCCCGTGCTTTACCAAAGTCAATGATGACCGGGATGTAACCCGGTTGGAACACAACGTTACTTTCGTGGAGGTCACCATGTATAAGGCAAGCCCGATGGATTGCAGACAAGCCGTCGCCCACTTGTTCAATTACCTTGACCCACGGAATCACTCCTTTGAGTTGGTTATCTCTGATGGCCTGAAATATAGTGAGCTTTTTTTCCCCGAAATTCCATAAAACTGCATTACAAGAGAGAAAGGTAAAGACTCAGTACAAATTCCAAAGAGCACTGGAAGATTTGGATGGTCTTCTAGTCGAAGGATGTTTACAGCCTCTGCTTGGACTTTCCTCCTGAGTCTATTATCAGAAAGGTTTTCGCAATTGTTAAAGAATTTGGCAACTGCCGGCAAACCTTTATATGTAGCCAGTTCACAAGTGCCGAACGCCCCCTTTCCTACTTTATCGCCTTGAAGTTTGACTGTTTCCTTTCGAAGCTTCATTGAAGATGGGAAGCTATCAAGTGCAAGAGGTCTGGTCGATTTATTCCTCAGTTGGTGCAATCATTCTCGTTTATCTTTCCTGAGGGTTCCATCTCATCTTGCAGTTTTGCAATCTGTTCCTGATGTTGGTCACATTCTTTTCTTCGTTCTTCAGTAGGGGTCTCTAAAATACGCATGATCTCTGGGAAGTTGAGCGAGAACTTGTGAACACTAGAAATAGCAGATGGTTCTATAACAGGACTAGCTAAATCTAAACCATAGTAGTAATAACCGGGGTTTGGGCAGCTGTTCGTACGTCCTGGCCTCTGACGCCTGAAGCACCCATTTCCAAACGCCTCTCGGAGTAGAAAACCAGCCCTCCTACTACAAATACCTGGTAAATCCTGCAAAATTATCTCATGTGCTGCGAGGACAGATATCTTGGCAGTTTTGTTCACTTTAAAGAGTTTTCGAACAACTTCCACTGAATGAGGCATATTGCAGAAAGTTTTGCTATTTCGACGGCTAACTGGGAGTTTTACTGATGCAATGCGAGAAACGTTAGCTGGACAGGAATTAAATTGTAATTTTTCCAAATGTAAAATTAAAAATAAATGTTGCGTCAAAATAATTATGATTGATAAACGGGATTATGAATAAGAATGTTTGTGTGACCAGGTTTGTGGTTTAACCATAGCTATGGCCACTGGTCCTTGCTCAATGGTTTAACTGACTTATAAGAACAGGAAGTTGGCATAAACAGTTGTTTATGTCCCGGACTTAAGACCCCTTGTCGCCTCCATGCTTCAACACCTCAATTAAAATAATCCTGTCTTGGAATGTCCTGCCTTACGTTGTCGTTGTATTATGTTAACCACGGGTGGAAATTCCGGGAGATGTCGGTTGTGGTGGTGGGGATGGGGTTATCCCTCTTTTTGGGGTTTGCCTATGGGATCATCACCCCAAATTTTTCCTCGTAGTATTTTTTTGAATGTATTTCTTATATGAGTATTCATACTTGTTTGTTATTTTTGAACTAATAACAGTACTTTGCAGTCAGAAACCGCGATCCTTTCAGTTTTGTTACTGGCCTAAATAAATTCCCGTTTTGTACGGTTAGCGTATATTTAGCCTACACGTAGCCTAACTATACATGTATAGTACATGTACATTCTCTTTGTATTGAGTGGAATGTCTGAATGGCAGTTTCATTTTCTCTGGCATCTTTTAATCCTGAGAATTGCATTGGGAATTCCAAGTTTGAATCACAACATATTTTCCCCCTGGACCCCCATATATTCCCCGAATCCCATCACTAATCCATAATTTGTAGAAATCATCATCAATTTAAATTTATGAGTTTTCAAGAAATTAGTCAAATAATTCCCAATACTATAATCGTCTCGCTAAGACGGATAATTACACACATGAACACAAAAATCATGAATGCATGTGCATCTGGTTGAAGCAGTAGTCAAACTAACAGTGCAAAATAAATTCGGATGATTTCATTATATACCCCCTATAATGACGGAATATATCTGCGTACTCATCATAACATACTGAACCCCTCGCCACTCACACATAAAACTACACATACATGTACATGTAGGATAACTGCCCCTTAACTAGGGATATGTCGGCACGTAAATTCAGACTAATCTCAACTACACATAAGATAGCTGCCCCCCTTATCCGGGGGCATATTGGGATCTGTACACGTAAATTCAGACCAATGTCAACTACACATAAGATAGCTGCCCCCCTATCCGGGGGCATATTGGGATGTACACGTAAATTCAGACCAATGTCAACTACACATAAGATAGCTGCCCCCTTATCCAGGGGCATATTGGGATACACGTAAATTCAGACCAATGTCAACTACACATAAGATAGCTGCCCCCCTTATCCGGGGGCATATTGGGATACACGTAAATTCAGACCAATGTCAACTACACATAAGATAGCTGCCCCCCTTATCCGGGGGCATATTACGATACACATAAATTCAGACCAATGTCAACTACACATAAGATAGCTGCCCCCTTATCCGGGGCATATTGGGATACACGTAAATTCAGACCAATGTCAACTACACATAAGATAGCTGCCCCCCTTTTCCCGGGGCATATTGGGATACACTTAACTTCAGCCCAATGTCAACTGCACATAAGATAGCTGCCCCTTTATCCGGGGCATATTGGGATACACGTAAATTCAGACCAATGTCAACTACACATAAGATAGCTGCCCCTTTATCCGGGGCATATGGATGTACACGTAAATTCAGACCAATGTCAACTACACATAAGATAGCTGCCCCTTATCCGGGGGCATATTGGGATACACGTAAATTCAGACCAATGTCAACTACACATAAGATAGCTGCCCCTTTATCCGGGGCATATTGGGATACATGAAAATTCAGACCAATGTCAACTACACATAAGATAGCTGCCCCTTATCCGGGGCATATTGGGATACACGTAAATTCAGACCAATGTCAACTACATAAGATAGCTGCCCCTTATCCGGGGCATATTAGATACACGTAAATTCAGACCAATGTCAACTACACATAAGATAGCTGCCCCCCTTATCCGGGGGCATATTGGGATACACGTAAATTCAGACCAATGTCAACTACTGTACACATAAGATAGCTGCCCCCCTTATCCGGGGGGCATATTGGGATACACGTAAATTCAGACCAAGATAGCTGCCCCCCTTATTATCCGTGGGCATATTACGATACACATAAATTCAGACCAATGTCAACTACACATAAGATACATGTAGCTGCCCCCCTTATCAGGGGGCATATTGGGATACACGTAAATTCAGACCAATGTCAACTACACATAAGATAGCTGCCCCTCTTATCCGGGGGCATATTAGGATACACGTAAATTCAGACCAATATCAACTACACCTACTGTAAGACAGCTGCCCCCCCTTATCTGGAGGCATATTGGGACACACTAGTATCAATTTCATAAACTGTAAACTTTCAGATTAACTAATCAAAATGTTTTTCGATCATTACTAAAGCTATATCATACCTTAAAGGAAAACAGTGGTGAAATTGTTAAAACAAAGTGAACTTGTTTCCAATGACTTACCAGAGGAGATTGGTGTTGCATGAAAGCCGTATATCCGGTTTTAGGACGTTTCGGCACGGGCCTTCGACGAGTCCTATGGTGTTTTCTTCCGACTTGTACATGTACGTTGAGCACGTCCTGAAGAGGACCGCGGCGATCAATTCTTTCTTTCCGCTTGAGCATTGCATATGGACTGGCTTCTTTGCTGTAAACGTATGAACAGAAATAAGTTTAAAACATCGATGGTAGTTTCATGTTCTCAAACAGTATTGATTCCGTAATTGCACGCGTTCAAATGGCAAAAAACAACAATTGACTGTGTTTAGTTGTTCTCGAGAACGTACGAGATTAACAGAGAAAACAATGTTTTGGAACCTCGAACAAGGGTTTCGACATGTGATGCAGTCGTTTTTATTCTAATATCCTGGGAAATTCGGTAAATGAGTTCAGTGATGTATTATATAATTTTTTAACAATAATGTTAAAGACATGACAGAAAAAGGGAAAATCCTACAACCGAAGTTCATACAATGCGATTCGCTCGTCCCCACCGCCTTATACAAAGGCAAGACCGGTGGTGCCGAGCGAAATGTGATAAAGAGTTTTTGTAATGCTGTGTCCGAATCGACGGCTGCAGCTACGGCTACAGCTGTTGCTAAAAGCGCTGCTAAGGGCATCGCAGCCTATGCTTCAACGCATGTTGACGCGCTGATCCAACCGCAGCCGTAGCCGTCAATTCGGACACGGCCTAACTTTTGTGTGAAATGATTTGGAGCCTGCACGTGTGAAGAAGGCGTGTTTTATGTTGGAATGACGTCACACTTAATACCAACAGGATGGCATTTTTGGAGAACAGAAACTAATAGTTTTTGGGCTATAAGTAAGTTCCGTTTTATTTCGATGGAAGCATTGCATTAATTTTATGGAAATTAAAACACCCACCTCCTGTAATTCCGCATTGTATTATCCTCCTGCAAAGACTGGATTGTACTTGGTGGTGCAGCACGGAGAATTGACAAGTCAAGCAGGTAGTCATTAATATCGCCGTTGATATCGCCGTTGATTGACCCTTCCTTTTCCAAATCGTTCAATAATTCATCGCTGACAATGCGCATATTCCTACGAAAAGCATCTGCAAGGCAAGGTGACACTTTCCGGTAGTCCTTGTTACATTCTGCTTGTGATGTGACTATCAAATAGTGTGGTAGAGGAACATGAGCACCGGGAAGGTCTTTCTTCCATACGCGGCCTCCATGAGCCGTGACGACAGCATGATACTGTTCATGTTTGTTTTTTAGGTGGCCTATCAGCATAACTGTTACATCTTCCAAGAGTGATTTTGCAGGTTGATCATCTTCCTCCGTTGCTTCACCGGGTTCGGGTATCCTTTGATGCAGTTTAGCATCTACATACGCTTCAAACTGTTCCTGTACTTCAGCAGGAGTATCTCGTACTCATTCTCCACTGCCATTTGAACAACTGCATCAGTGGATCCTGCATTTGCTTACCCCCACCACGTGTTGAATGTTGGTAAAATCGACACATATCTGCATAGTGTGATCGTTCCCCCTGTTCCGTGGAGAGCCTCATCTGTGAGTGGAATGGCTGGTTTCGAAGAAGATATGGGATCTCGTCAATGAGACGCATCTCATAGCTTGTGAAGACATTGCCATGTCTAAACAACATGAGCCTATGGAACAGATCTGCATATTTCACATAGGATGTGATCTCATCGTCTGAAAGACCCCATGTAAAATCGTCTTCGTTGAGGCTCGCTGGGTTTCTTCCTGGTTGTACGCATTTACCATCCTTCCGGAGCAAGACATACATTTTGGCAAGCTGCAGTAGAATAAGTTCCTGTATTTCCCTTTTTGACACTATGACCGATTCCAACCCAAGCAAAACTCTCAAATCATCTGGTAGTGGTCGAACGTAAGGAGTGTCTGGGAGAACATTTACAAGTAGATCAGGAAAAGGAACCCCGTCAACATAATCAAAATATTCCGGAGCGGCAGGATATAACATGAGTTGAGCTGATGATTTATTTAGGGTAATCTGTTTCAGCTTGTCATTCTCGAATTGAATCCGAAAACCACCATCTTTATCACGGTGTATGCCTCACGCTTTGATGTTGGTGACTAATGACTGGAGTCTGATTGTCCGCAATCTCGTCCCCTCGGTACCGGGAATAAGTGATGTCAATCTGATATAAATATAAGAAAGAAATAAGAACACGCTAAAACACAAAGAACAAAAAACTCAGTCAAAAGTCGATCAACAAAGATTTTCAACAAATATCAGCCCCATAGGCCACCACTATTTCTAAAAGGAAAATCAAGGCCATAGCATAAATTTGGACTTTTCGCTGCCTACACTCCCCTCCCCCGAAAATCTTAGACATATATTCAAATTGATTTCGTTAATATCAGTTAAATTTGTATGGGCGCGCACCCATCCACACGCATCCTAAATTGATCTTATAATAATAAATACATTGAAACTTGGACGAGATAATGTAGACTATATTGACTTAATCGCAATATAATTTGGGTTGACTTGGAAATGGGCACATCGATTATAGATTTACTTACGAGTGAACATCATTTATTATCAGACGGAGTTGATCGATGCTCCATTATCCTTGTCACAGCATGGTCAATGCACACCCCAAAGTTTGCCAGCGGTATGTTCAACAATATATCTTTGTGCTGTCTGCCAAAAGATAAATACAGCACAGATCTCACACCGCTTGCAGGATCATACAACTCGTTTTCTAGTTTCGTTGAAGATGTTGAATCCGGAGATCGTCAGCGGTCCAACGTTTCCACCAACGATGGCATCCTGAAACTTGGAATCTGAAGATAAATAGATCTGATGGCCTTCTCCGAACACCTGCTGCACCCATTCGTTCAAGTACCCACCTTTGGTACCGAGATTTGCTTCTAAGTTCGGTCGATCGTCTGCAAAGTAGAACAGTGCAATACGCCAGAAGTCGTAAGGACTATGACAGCCATTCCCTTTCAGATATTGGCAATTGTTGATATTAGTAATACCAAAAACAGTGATTTGTCTCCTGCCAAATGTCCTGGCGTCTCCGTAAAGCCTCCACCATTGCTGACCATCAACGTAATGATATACATACATGAGGGACTCGTGAAGTGCCTTGGGATCAATCCTCATCCCAGATGATGTCTCGGTGGGCTTCAAAATTACTTGGAATTCTTCCTCGTACTTCTTCTTTAAAGATTGGACTTTCCTTATACTTGGTACAATTCCGGGAAGCTTTTTACGAAGCCACTCTATTGCGTCAGAAACATTCTTATTATCTTCCAGGTACAAAACATCCTCCACCGTCATATGAAAGAATGTCTGGATTTCCTCTCTGTAATTATTCAATAAAGAGCTCAATTTAGTTATTATTAAGCATATTTTTGGATGGATTTAATTTTTCCTCCTTTCATTTTATTATTTTCATGTTGTTCTTGGTTTGCACCTTCCCTCCAAAACTGCAATTTGAATATCAATCATTTTTAGGACCGGATCAATCTTTCCATAGATAATACATAGTAAATATCACATACATGTAATGTGATTCTTACCTCATGTATTTGAAGCGATATTTTAAGTTACTTTTTAGTAACTGAAAACACATGAATTGTATAATTTCTATTTTGATGTATGCATAGCTGACACACAAGAAGTGTGTAGAAAAGTGCTTGAGGCATGGCATTTTTTTTTTACAGTCTGTGGGTGACAATGTACATAAACCTTTTATTTAGATTTGGCTCATGTTCTTGAATTTAACAATTGTTGAATGAAAAGTATATCGCCTATACCTTACGATTTCCTCATAGGAGTTGAAGTCACTGCGGGTCTGTGGCTTGATGTCCTTGAGGATAGCCACAAAATCTTCCTTGGTAAGATGGCCATCCCAGTTATTTTGGTTGTCCCCATAGGAAGCATCCCTAGTTATAGAAATAAAATCAATAAAGTTTTTGAAAAAATAAAAATAAATAAAACTTTTACAGGTTTTACAAATTAGTTTTTAGGCTATGTTTATTTATTTTTTAGATTTAACATTTAAAAAAGTTCTTTTTCTCTTGAGTGTGAAAGAATATCTGCCGGAACACCGTAGTTAATCTAAACCCACAGCCAGGATTTCTAGAGGGGAAAAAGGCATATTGCAACTTTTTTAAATGTTCCGGAAAAAAGAAAACGGCTGAAATTCATGACTACCATCCCTCGAAGCCCCGCGAATTTTTTAATTATTGTTACTGCAGATCTGAAAGGAATTTTTAGATTTGCTTTCATACATTTGTGTATGTTTAATCTTTAACGGTTTATGTATAATTGTAATAATAATAATAATAATGATGAATATTGCAAAGCTCTGGTATTTCTTCATGTAAAATAATTGACTGCCAAAAGTGAAAAAGTAAAACAAGCCGTCCTCTTTTTTTCTGAGGTGAGGCTTGCATGGAGAATTATTGTGTTTTAAGTATTTGACAAAATATCACCTTTGGCTTACTATCATATAGTCTTACCAAGCAAAAGCACACATCAGATCATTCTTCCCTCCAGCATGGATCTGGGTCGTGAGGCGCATCAATTCCTCTCTATGTGCTTTCAGACGTCTTTTTGTTCGCAACTTACACTGCGCCCGTGCATGTGCATCGTTGGCCCCCGGAATAGTTTGTACAATATTGGACGTTGCGATTACATTTTGTGCCCGCACAGGAGGGGGGAGATTGTCCCGATGTCCCACTGGTTGACCAGCCAAACTTGCAACGCATGTGTTAGTGAAAAAATCCCTCAGCTCGTACAAATTTCTTGTGAATGTTTCCATGTCAGGAACATATGTATTGAGCTGGGGTTCACTGTCCCGAAGGTGTCCCCCGCCAATTGCAAGTGTCATAAAGCAAAGGAGACTGATATGGGACCTTATCCTAGGACCCCCCTTAATTTCTTGTTGGACAACAATCCCGTTTTGTGTAAAAAAAAATTATCAAACTGGGGCCAACCCTTCTTTTGCTTCCGTTTGACACAACCCAAACAGCGAAGGCAATGTTCCACCTCTAAAAAACATTTCCCGTTCTCAAACAAACATGGAATATGGACCCTTGGCCAACCAAATTGTTCAGTGTTGGCCATGACATGTATCGTACTTATATGAATTACAAAAACATTTACGTTCATTTGTTTTAGTAATAGCGCTATATAATTTTAATGTAAATAGATCTCGTGGCCGGTTTGAGGAAGTATATTAATAAGTAGAGAGAACGTTGTACAGTGGAGTGGTTTGAGTGACCTCTGAATGATGGAATAACCCGGACCCTACCACCGAAGCAGTTTCCCAAAGCTTTCTCCACTTTCGAGCGGAAACGGTGACATGCAAATTGGATCCAAATTCGTTCCCTATTGGATAAAGATATTACGTGTGTACGCCCATGGAGGATGTTCGTACAAGAAGTCTGCGTGTACATGTACATGTACATGTAAATATACTATGGCTGACTGAACACTACAGTATAAATGTATGGAAAAGATGTACGTGTCGATCCCTGAGGGGATGGGTGAGATATACATGTATACCTCCACTTTATGATACTTGATGACATTACATACACAGGTGTAAATCCCTGATGGGATGGGTGAGATATACATGTATACCTCCACTTTATGATACTTGATGACATTACATACACAGGTGTAAATCCCTGAGGGGATGGGTGAGATATACATGTATACCTCCACTTTATGATACTTGATGACATTACATACACAGGTGTAAATCCCTGAGGAGATGGGTGAGATATACATGTATACCTCCACTTTATGATACTTGATGACATTACATACACAGGTGTAAATCCCCGAGGGGATGGGTGAGATATACATGTATACCTCCACTTTATGATACTTGATGACATTACATACACAGGTGTAAATCCCTGAGGGGATGGGTGAGATATACATGTATACCTCCACTTCATGATACTTCATGACATTACATACACAGGTGTAAATCCCTGAGGGGATGGGTGAGATATGCATGTACATGTATACCTCCACTTTATGATACTTGATGACATTACATACACAGGTGTAAATCCCTGAGGGGATGGGTGAGATATACATGTATACCTTCACTTTATGATACTTGATGACATTACATACACAGGTGTAAATCCCTGATGGGATGGGCGAGATATACATGTATACCTCCACTTTATGATACTTGATGACATTACATACACAGGTGTAAATCCCTGATGGGATGGGTGAGATACACATGTATACCTCCACTTTATGATACTTGATGGTTCATAGGATCAGAATTTTTCATTTCAGAATTCTTCATGCGATAAAAAAAAATAAGCGAATAATTTGTGCATTTTCTCCACCGTTGAGCGATGCTCGACTTCGAGATCCAGTATTCCGTTTTACATTATGCAAACAAATTTCAATATCATCCCCCCAGCTTTTCGACATGGATTTATGCCACTGATTACATCAGTTCATGTAACACTAGTCACAACTAAACAAGCTTATCTATAATGTTGTTGTAGTATAACCATAGCAACATCATAATGAACATACCGTAACCGGACGTTGGCACCAGTATATGACTCATAGGGTTTCTCTACATTCAAGAACTCATAGGAATAGCTGGTTGATTGTGTCAACTCTCCTGGCCAGGCGAGCTCTTTGACAAGAGATGTGAACTCATGGTGGTTGCCTCTGTCATAGTACAATTCTGGAGAAAATAAATACAAAAGGAGTTATTAGGAACATCATGGATGGAGTCCATATTCATAACCTCCCTCCTTCCATCAGTCATTTATAAAACAATCATCTAAGCCACTCCATGGTTTTACAATTGGTGTCACTGAGCCTCCCATGTCTATCCAACCTCATCCCACGCCACTCCATGGTTTTACAATTGGTGTCACTGAGCCTCCCATGTCTATCCAACCTCATCCCACGCCACTCCATGGTTTTACAATTGGTGTCACTGAGCCTCCCATGTCTATCCAACCTCATCCCACGCCACTCCATGGTTTTACAATTGGTGTCACTGAGCCTCCCATGTCTATCCAACCTCATCCCACGCCACTCCATGGTTTTACAATTGGTGTCACTGAGCCTCCCATGTCTATCTAACCTCATCCCAAAGGTCTACCTACATGTAGAATCATTTTGTAAATTGTGAAACTAATTGTGGAACTAACTCCGTTTTGAGACATACAAATATAAATGAACTTAAAATAATAACTGTTTTGTTTTAATTTATTTAGTCACGTTCTCTGTTGTTAAATGACCTTTCAAAGGACTACTCAAAACTAGGGGACTACATGTAGTATAATTGAGTTGATACTGGTCCTACTGGCTACCATAAAAGTCAAGTAATTTATGAAATGGTCACTGTTTATGAATGGCAATACATGTACAGTGTGTAGTTCAATTGTTTAATATTCACCAATTTGTCCAACGAACTCAATGCAGATTTCTTGACACTCTAACTTCCTTCCCTTAACCTTTAATCCCCTAGCTTTTTTGGCTAGAATCTGCCAAAATCCAACACCATGCAACAACACCATCAAAATGTTGGACTTAGCTGAAATTGGGACAACCAGCACCATGCAAAGTATCCCTGTCTGGGCTATACAGTACACAGTCCATCAAAATCCAACAAACTCTACTATTGGAGTTTGAATGGTTTGGGGTGGTTAGGGTTAAGATTAACATTCACCTTGACCGTGATTGACTCTACGTCATAAAAGAGGTACAGTCATTCTTTCTTGCCATCCTCTAGGCCTACCATCCTCTGTCTTGATTTCAGCTTGTTTACGTGTTGCTGCATCATCCAGAACAATATTGGCCGAACCCAAGGAAACTCTGAAGGAATAAAACAATCATTCAATAAAATCAATCAATAAATCAAATGGGAAGTTCTCTATCCCTCCTACTACTACAATAGTCAAAATCAGTCAAAATGTTGGTCAAAATGTTGATATACTTGCCAAGGTATATCTAGCTAGTGCACTTGAAAGATGAACACTGTCAAACCTTATGTGCAGTAAGTACATTTACAGGTCAAAATGAGTATTGTCTGGTAGTGTTCAGAGTGGTCAAAATGACAGTAAAAACCAGTCAAAAATGCCCCTGTGTGCACATTTGTGTCAACAGTCAAAACAGGCAGTTGACTGATTTTGACCTCTATAGCAACTTCCCACTAAAGTGCAGGGTTAAGGGAGAGAAAACATTTTTCAAAATCACAAATTTTCAAGAGGAATATTTTGAAATATTAAAGCCTATGATAAACTTTTGATTATCTTAATAAATGATCAGAGTTATATACAACTGACTTGGTGTCAAGTTGATAATGATGTTAAACATTCCTTGAAATATTGCTGGCTCAGCTGCTATAGTTTTATAGTGAAATCATTTTCAATTTGAATTTCTGATATCCGTCTTATCCAAAGACAGAAATTCCATGTTGGAATGAATTAATTTGAATGCATTATTGCTGAAACTTTCACAGGTTGGTTTTCTACAAACAAGTATGGATGCAATTACAGACATTTTATCAAACATGTCAACTAGCTTAAAACCCTCCTACTACTACAAGGGTCAAAATCAGTCAAAATGTTGAAATACTTCCCAAGGTATATCTAGTGCACTTAAAAGTCAAACACTGTCAAACCTTACGTGTAAAGTACATTTACAGGTCAAAATGAGTCGACTGTTTTTAACTGGTAAAAGCATTGTCTGGTAGTGACGGTTCAGGGTTGTCAAAATGACAGTAAAAACCAGTCAAAAATGTCCCTGTGTGCACATTTGGGTCAACATTCAAAACAGGCAGTTGACTGGTTTGACCTCTACAGGAACTTTCCACTTAAGTGCATCAATAGTAGGAGGGTTAAATATTAATATAGATTTTAGTCATGTGTACACAGTATACATCAAACTGCTGTTTAGTTATGTGTACACAGTATACATCAAACTGCTGTTTAGTTATGTGTACACAGTATACATCAAACTGCTGTTTAGTTATGTGTACACAGTATACATCAAACTAGTGTTTAGTTATGTGTACTCGGTATACATCAAACTGCTGTTTAGTTATGTGTACACAGTATACATCAAACTGCTGTTTAGTTATGTGTACACGGTATACATCAAACTGCTGTTTAGTTATGTGTACACAGTATACATCAAACTGCTGTTTAGTTATGTGTACACAGTATACATCAAACTGCTGTTTAGTTATGTGTACACAGTATACATCAAACTGCTGTTTAGTTATGTGTACACGGCATACATCAAACTGCTGTTTAGTTATGTGTACACGGCATACATCAAACTGCTGTTTAGTTATGTGTACACGGCATACATCAAACTGCTGTTTAGTTATGTGTACACGGTATACATCAAACTGCTGTTTAGTTATGTGTACACAGTATACATCAAACTGCTGTTTAGTTATGTGTACACAGTATACATCAAACTAGTGTTTAGTTATGTGTACTCGGTATACATCAAACTGCTGTTTAGTTATGTGTACACAGTATACATCAAACTGCTGTTTAGTTATGTGTACACAGTATACATCAAACTGCTGTTTAGTTATGTGTACACGGTATACATCAAACTGCTGTTTAGTTATGTGTACACAGTATACATCAAACTGCTGTTTAGTTATGTGTACATACATCAAACTGCTGTTTAGTTATGTGTACACAGTATACATCAAACTGCTGTTTAGTTATGTGTACACGGTATACATCAAACTGCTGTTTAGTTATGTGTACACAGTATACATCAAACTGCTGTTTAGTTATGTGTACACGGTATACATCAAACTGCTGTTTAGTTATGTGTACACAGTATACATCAAACTGCTGTTTAGTTATGTGTACACGGTATACATCAAACTGCTGTTTAGTTATGTGTACACAGTATACATCAAACTGCTGTTTAGTTATGTGTACACGGTATACATCAAACTGCTGTTTAGTTATGTGTACACGGTATATACATCAAACTGCTGTTTAGTTATGTGTACACAGTATACATCAAACTGCTGTTTAGTTATGTGTACACAGTATACATCAAACTGCTGTTTAGTTATGTGTACACAGTATACATCAAACTGCTGTTTAGTTATGTGTACACAGTATACATCAAACTGCTGTTTAGTTATGTGTACACGGTATACA
Source organism: Zoroaster sp. YZ-2022 (assembly GCA_029582265.1). Classification (NCBI taxonomy): domain Eukaryota; kingdom Metazoa; phylum Echinodermata; class Asteroidea; order Forcipulatida; family Zoroasteridae; genus Zoroaster; species Zoroaster sp. YZ-2022. The sequence goes on along the minus strand of CM055817.1, from coordinate 14,469,259 downwards.
TCAAACTGCTGTTTAGTTATGTGTACACAGTATACATCAAACTGCTGTTTAGTTATGTGTACACGGTATACATCAAACTGCTGTTTAGTTATGTACACGGTATACATCAAACTGCTGTTTAGTTATGTGTACACGGTATACATCAAACTGCTGTTTAGTTATGTGTACACGGTATACATCAAACTGGTGTTTAGTTATGTGTACACAGTATACATCAAACTGCTGTTTAGTTATGTGTACACAGTATACATCAAACTGCTGTTTAGTTATGTGTACACGGTATACATCAAACTGGTGTTTAGTTATGTGTACACGGTATACATCAAACTGGTGTTTAGTTATGTGTACACGGTATACATCAAACTGCTGTTTAGTTATGTGTACACAGTATACATCAAACTGCTGTTTAGTTATGTGTACATACATCAAACTGCTGTTTAGTTATGTGTACACAGTATACATCAAACTGCTGTTTAGTTATGTGTACACAGTATACATGTACATCAAACTGGTGTTTAGTTATGTGTACACGGTATACATCAAACTGGTGTTTATATAGTTATGTGTACACGGTATACATCAAACTGCTGTTTAGTTATGTGTACACGGTATACATCAAACTGCTGTTTAGTTATGTGTACACAGTATACATCAAACTGCTGTTTAGTTATGTGTACACGGTATACATCAAACTGCTGTTTAGTTATGTGTACACGGTATACATCAAACTGCTGTTTAGTTATGTGTACACAGTATACATCAAACTGCTGTTTAGTTATGTGTACACGGTATACATCAAACTGCTGTTTAGTTATGTGTACACAGTATACACATCAAACTGCTGTTTAGTTATGTGTACACAGTATACATCAAACTGCTGTTTAGTTATGTGTACACAGTATACATCAAACTGCTGTTTAGTTATGTGTACACAGTATACATCAAACTGGTGTTCAAGGTTACTATTATCCCCCTGCTCATCAGACTCATCAATCATTCCTGAAACCATCTCAGCTCCCTGGGAAGTGTATACATGTAAAAAGAACACTTCAATTTATAGTTTTGCTGCTATTTTGGTGCATAAGGGTCGGTCATACTTCAATCAGCATCATCTAAGAATCAATGACACCTGTCAACAGGTTTACTACTATGAGATCAAGTACAAATATCCAACAAAATATTTAAAATATGGCTACATATCAGAGGAATTAGCTTCAATATGATATAATTATGCTTTAAATTTGTATCAGTTTCCATCTGAACGGCCCAAATCCATTGTTCTTGGGGTACTATGCCGTTCTTGGGGTATAAGGATAGTACATGAGTGACACATTTCATGCAGGTAATAGACTTCTGTTAACACCTATAAAATATGACATAAAACAAATCCATTGTTCTTGGGGTACTATGCCGTGGACTAGGATAGTACATGAGTGACACATTTCATGCAGGTAATAGACTTCTGTTAACACCTATAAAATATGACATAAAACAAATCCATTGTTCTTGGGGTACTATGTCGTGGACTAGGATAGTACATGAGTGACACATTTCATGCAGGTAATAGACTTCTGTTAACACCTATAAAATATGACATAAAACAAATCCATTGTTCTTGGGGTACTATGCCGTGGACTAGGATAGTACATGAGTGACACATTTCATGCAGGTAATAGACTTCTGTTAACACCTATAAAATATGACATAAAACAAATCCATTGTTCTTGGGGTACTATGCCGTGGACTAGGATAGTACATGAGTGACACATTTCATGCAGGTAATAGACTTCTGTTAACACCTATAAAATATGACATAAAACAAATCCATTGTTCTTGGGGTACTATGCCGTGGACTAGGATAGTACATGAGTGACACATTTCATGCAGGTAATAGACTTCTGTTAACACCTATAAAATATGACATAAAACAACCATTGTTCTTACTATGGACTATACATGAGTGACACATTTCATGCAGGTAATAGACTTCTGGTTACACCTATAAAATATGACATAAAACAAATCCATTGTTCTTGGGGTACTATGTCGTGGACTAGGATAGTACATGAGTGACACATTTCATGCAGGTAATAGACTTCTGTTAACATCTATAAAATATGACATAAAACAAATCCATTGTTCTTGGGGTACTATGCCGTGGACTAGGATAGTACATGAGTGACACATTTCATGCAGGTAATAGACTTCTGTTAACATCTATAAAATATGACATAAAACAAATCCATTGTTCTTGGGGTACTATGCCGTGGACTAGGATAGTACATGAGTGGCACATTTCATGCAGGTAATATGACATAAAACAAATGTAAATGTCCACAAAACATTGGAGAAAATTAATACCAACCTTCCAGGTCATTGTTGGTCCTGATGCTATGCAAGAAGGATGACCAGTCTGTAGGTGACCATTGTCCACTGATCCATGTCCTATCCACATACTCAAAGACCTGTTAAAAAAAAAACTGTTTTAATACTAAAATAATAAGTGTATCAATTTGATTGATCTCTAATACAATACTGAATACAATACATTATATAAATCACTGGTGAAAAAAAACTAAAATAAATTACCTCCAAAAGTATTCAGCGTTGTGGCACATTGTCTCAGGCACATACCCGGGATGATCATTTGGAAAAACTTTGGTATGTGTCCGTCTCCATGTACGCTCTTGTGTAGATCTACTGAATGAATGTCTCCAAACTACACTTGCTTCCAGTGGAATGCACATCTGATGCATCTTACCTGTAAATTGAACAAAAATAATATTACGGGGGTGAGTTTGACGAAGGGGCGAGTTTGCGTACTGGGTGGGGAAGGGGGGACACGTTTCCTTGGGGGGAAGTTTGCCGGGGAGGGGGAAGTTTGCCGGGGAGGGGGGTGTGAGTTTGCTGGGGGAATGTTTGCTGGGGGTGACTATAACTTGTCAAGGGGTGACTTTGTGAAAGGCTAACAAAAGTTTGGAGGTCACGTGTTGCACCACGGGAGGTCATGGCAGCCATGTCTTCCGCTAAATCACAACAGAACCATTGACCCCACGGAGTAATTTCAATCAGCTTTTTCCACTAAATAAATATACATTTCTTAAATGAAACTTCCCGGCCGGCTTTATAAAGGGATGAATATTCACTGTGACTTTTTCGTGAGGACAAAAACAGGTAAAATATCATCAATGTGGTGGGGTTGATAACTCCCGGACTCCGGCGGAGTCGTGTAACACGTAGTATAGGAGTCCCTGGGCTAACAATAATGTACATATAAGTTAACATTATTGTCATTAGGCCGTGAGAATGAAAGTCATAGATTTGCGTCCACCGCCTGCATGTCCCGAAAGCTACCGCCTAAATTTTTCATTATTTGCCAAAAAAATCATTATTTGCACAAAAAAGGTATTTCCACCAAACAAATTTAGTTCCAAATCATCCACATCATCAGTAAAACGAAGTTTTTACCAAATTTCCACCAGTATGTGCGCTATAATCATTAGCACATGTTCTCTTAATACAGTCTTAGTCCCGCGTACGTCGTTCACAAAAAGGTCGCATCGCGCTAAAACTGTACATAGGTAAACTTCGTCCGATCCGCACCTGCAACTGTACCGCCTTCACATGCACAACACGTTCACTGTTGAGCCTTTGTATCTTATGCCTGTGTGTGCGGCCCGCACGTTAATGATGTACGTCTTAATGACCAAAATTCTCCTTGTTACTCCTCTTTTACCCTTCACCCTTCCCTCTCTCTCTCGCAGGTAGAAAGCATGTACATAAAGTGATTAAGAATACGTCAAATTAGAAGAAACATCTTGTGATCACTGATTGCGCTGTTATTAATGATCAATGGAAATAATGAATAATGAATAATGAAAAAAAGCCTCATGTGTTTTTGAAATTTCCCAGACGCAAATCTATGACTTTCATTCTCTTCGCCTTACAGATATTAAACAATTTGAACAATATCAGACTGACATGACTGAGGAAGTCATTGTAGGCCTAGTAGGCTAGGCCTATATAGGCCTACCTAAAAATGCCCGATTTTTCATAAAACAAATATTCTGAAGTTATTCTGAAGAATAATTTGAAGTATATGTCCATCATTCATGTTCTCCACCTTGCTGAGCATGTAAGATTACATTATTCATTGGTTATGTTGAGCGCAATCTTCAGAGGCGCGCTTTTTCTTTTAAATGCGCGCTGCGCAATTTTTAAAAACGCAAACTTTGATTACCAGAGTAAATTTAAAATTTGCGCAAGAGAGTTGGAGCGCAATTTTTGAAAGTCGCGCATTCTTTATTATTCAAACATAATTCTGACCACCACCGTGAAATACTTGCCGTAGAAATCGATTTTACCTCCAATGGGGTAATAGGGTAAGGTCGAAGTAGCGTTCTAGAGGATCCTAATTTCTGTCTGAAGTGTTATTTTTGCTTCGAAACTTACGTAGATAGTCGAGTCACCAGGGTTGCACACGAACTGTAAGCTCTACATTTCTTGTGACAAGCGCTTGACAAGGGATGCTGGGATATTCAAGGTTTTGCAAAAGTATGGAAAACCAGTACGTAAAACCATGGAGGAAGGTTCCTTCCTCCATGGTAAAACAAAAACAGAATGACAAACCTTTGCAAAAATGTTAGAAAATATTTAAAACAGTACTCAATCTAGTATTAGGAACAAGCAAATAAATAAGATGATGCATTTACCTTTCAAAAGATTCGTCTAACATTTTGATTTGGATCACAATTTCTGTTAACAAATTCAAGTGTTTGTAACTTTTGGCCGCCCATACACCAGTGCGGTTTGTTTATCAAAAATGGAAAGGCTATTGCCCGTATTTTTGAACGTGTGGGGGCGTTATAACTTATAATCTGAAGTCCGACTAGATTTTTTTCCCCTGCAGTCCGAAATTGCCATTGTCGTTATGATTTTCAATGGGAATTTTATTTTGTTCTAATATCTTTGTTAAGATGAGTCAAAAAGGGGGATCCTTGAAAAAAATATATATTATTTCAGAATGTAAATTTTGGACTGCAAAAGGGCAATGTTGGTCAGGGGTTGTATAGTGATCGCGATCGATCAACGTGCTGCCCATTGTTTCTTTTTGTACACAGGAATTGTCATTCTCGTTCCCTAATTTGTTGGAAATTAAAACAATTAATTTTCTCTACTAAAATTATAAAGATGATGGCAATGCAGGCCCGTACGCAGGATTTTTTATGGGGTGGTGCGAATTTGTACTGATGGGACCAAAAATGCCTTGGGAAACTATATAACGTCGGTTTCGCGCCCTTTCATCTACATGAAAATGTGGACCTTTTGGTAATTTGGGGGGGTGCGTACGCACCCGTCGCACCCCCCTGCGTACGGGCCTGCAATGTCTGTCTACATAAAAGAAGGAAAAAAAGTCGGGACCGAGGCTGGCATTGTATGTTTGTTCAGTACTTAGTTCCTCCGCGTAAAAGTTGGGACGCGTGCACCATGTGACAACATAATCTCCCATTGACCTTTAATAGCGTGATATCGTTTAACTTTATAATGAACAAATCTTATCCAGTAGTCTCTCAGATGTGTGTGAAGAATGCGAAATTATAGATTGCTTCGTAATCTGACATTTTCTTTTAAAATTTGGGAAGTTAGCCGTTCAGAGGTTTAGATATTTCCCTATGAAAAAAAAACACATCCGAAAATGTATTTTCCCCTTGTCAAGCCAAACATGACCCAACTTTAAAGCCAAAATTATTTAACCCCCCTTACAATGAAAACGCCCACAATCTAATCCGTGTGTGTATATGCACACGCATACACAATGATGTCATCCCAAAAACCGTAACGGGTTCCCCACAAATCTTGTTTAACAACGCTAAAGCCGCAGGGGAATCCCACCGTTTAAAAGTTAGCTACTGGGTTTGCTCAAATAACAAAGTAATAATTAGTTAAAATAAGAGTTCTTTCACCTATCATACTTTTTACGTCTCAAGGAAAATTCATCTTCAGGAAGAAAATCCGCTTTGAAATATTACCTTTTTCAGCGTGTGCGCTCTTGTCAAGGGCCAGATTTGTGCACAAAAAAAATTCAAGGAAATTCGCGCGTTTGCCCATATTGCTGTAATGTTAGTTCAATATTTGCAGACAACATATTCTTTCTAATCCTATTGGTTAAAAATTCTCTTTGAAATTAATTTTCAGTATGTAACAGGCGTTTTTATCAATGAACTCCGCGACGGAAAAAAAGTAAAGGTCACGTCATGAATATGCATTTTTGTATGACCCTTCAAAATTCTCGCGCATGCGCCCAAACCGCATGTCGCCTGCAGAGCATTTTGAACAGCGGTGGTTTGTGACCAGTTGGTCCAATAGATATCCTGTTGGTAAGTGTGACGTAATTCCAACATAAGCCACGCCCACTTCACACGTGCTGGCTCCAAACATCTTCAAAAGCCCATTAGCAATGCATTGGCTAAATTTTTCTTTAAGGATTTACAAAATAAATTGGATAGCTCAGCACTCAGAGGCAATGACTCAACAATAACTCAACACTACCATAAGTTATTGAAGACGGAAACAAAACTTGCTATTTATAATTAACAATAACTCAAACACTATACCAGAAGTTATTGAATAAGGCAAGAACTTGCTATTTATAATTAATAAACTTTTTTTTGCATTTCTATGGAACAATAAGCCAGATAAAATTAAGCGTTCTGTTCTGTGTAATACTACAGACAAAGGTGGTTTAAACATGGTCGATTATGAACACCACGTGTATGCTCTTAAGGCTTCTTGGGTGAAGAGGCTTCTGGATGACAAAAACCGAGGCTTTTGGAAGAAGTTTTTTGGTTCCATCTTCGTTTTCTAGGAGGACCGATTATTTTTGAGGGAAATTTTTCACCGCACTATGTGCACTCCTTAAAACTCAATTCGACCTTTTTAGAGCATATATTGTTATCCTGGAGCCTCTTGACCTTTAAGCCTCCTGTTCTTACTAGTGAATACTTAAATCAGAGTCTTTGGTCTAATTCTGTTATTAATATCTCTGGTAAACCTCTCTTCTACCAAAATTGGGTTGAAGCAGGAGTTTTAAAAATTAAGCATATTTTATTGAATACAGGTAACTTTATGTCCTTCCGGAACATCCGGACAAATTATAATTTTAATTTGACTTTTATTGAATATTTTGGTGTATTAAAAGCTATTCCTGCAACATGGAAAAGCCATTTGGTTACAAACTCTCCTCTTAATTTAGAAACGGTGCAAGATAATATTTTACCCATTCATACTTACAATTTAGTTAAACACGTGTATAATAAACTTATGGAAAAAGTTCGAGAAGAACCAGTTAAATCATGTGATTAAGTGGAGAGAGTCTTTTCAGATTGAGCATGAAGACTGGAATCTAATTCTTTCTTTACCTTATAAATGTGCTTTGGATGTTAAGAGTAGACTTTTTCAAATTTTATTTCTTCATAGGTTAAAGGCCAACAATGTTTTTCTTCATAAAATTGGTTTAGTCAGTTCTCCAAATTGTACCTTTTGTAAACAGAATCTAGAGAACATGACGCATTTATTCTTGTACTGTCCGATTGTTCATCACTTTTGGAAAGAAGTTGAATTATGGATGAGTTCTTTGTATAAATTTAACATCACCCTCTCAGAGTATGCTATCATGTTTGGTTACAATATATTTCACCCAGATTTATTTATTAATTACTTGATTATCCTAGGAAAGCAATATATTTATAAATGCAAATACAAGGATAAACCTCCCATTATTCAGTCATTCAAGAATCTTGTGAAATTGATGGAGAGGATATAATTTAATATTGCTTTGAAGAGGGGTAAGACAGCTTGACATAAAGGTAAATGGTATTTATTGAGGAACGATGAATCTTCGTAACAGCCTCTTTTATAATTTTCCTGTAGCCAAATCATGCTTTTTTCTGTATTTTATTTTCCTATCTTTTTGAAATTTGTATTTACTATTTATTTAATGTACTGTTAATATGAGAAGTGATTGTTGCTTTACCGAATTAAAAAAAAAACACACAAAAACTTGCTTTTTATACTTTTTATATGATAAGGTAAACTTGTCCTTCTCGGGGGTAAACTTGTCCTTCTCGGGGGCATGATCAGTATTTATTTTGGGGCAAGAATGGGAAAATTAGCAGCCATGAGATCGGCAGTCATCGCAGTAGTATGTCTCAATGTTGGATCCAATGTGAACACATGCAAAGTGGTACCACATGTCACAGTGATCACATTGGATCCAATCCACCTTCTTTTTCCTTGGCGAGCAGCACTTGACCGCAGAACAATTCCCATTGCGTTTCATGTTGCTTTCATGCATTATGCTGCTCCTGATGTATCTGATGTACATTGGAGTGTGTTGTTGCCGCATGATGACAGGTGGCACTCCTGCAAGTATAGCTTCTGCGTACTGAAATGAAATAATTTAAATGTGTCTGCGGGTATAAAACCATCAATCACATACCCTCAAGACCTTCTTACTTGCATAGAAAGTAAACATGTACTTGATGAATTTATTTTTTTTCATAGGAAAGACGCAGCCATGAAAACTGTATAGGGCTCAAAATTTATAGTGTTACAAGCCAGATGTACAATGTCTAGTAGAAATTGCTGCAGGCTGGTCAAACCTGCGTTGCTACATTTTCTTCTGGTGGGCTGTTAGAAAAAAACATGATCTAAATGGTTTTTTTTTCATCCCTAATTGTATCATACTTTATGAAAATGTGAAAAGGGAAATAATGTAACATGCAAGAAATGTACATTAAAAGCCTTCAAACGTGGGTCAGAATGGAGTGTTTGTGTTACAGATGATTGGGATTTGCATAATTGTTTTGGGCTAAGACAAAATCTAGGTTGTAATCAATTAACAAACTAATGCATTTCTAAGAACTTGAATCAATTTCATGTTGTTGTTGTTGTTGAAATGAAGACCTAAATAAATAAATAATTTACCATGAGAATGAAGACTCCACAACTTTTCCCATCATGCTGCAGACTAACTGGAAAGCTGACTTCTCTCCAATTCAGGAGTTGCTCAGAACACTTGGTTGATCTGACCTGCATAAATTTTCTGTGCAGAAAGGAAAATTGCATTGGAGATATTTTTGCAGTGCATTTGGGAGCAGGCTGTCCATCTACTACTGATTGTTATTCAAAAACTAACTCACATCCTTTTTCTTGACAGGTCAGCCGTGCTTAAGTTTGTAAATTTTGAGTTCAGCTTGAATAAAGGTCTTATGCTTAATTTCCCTTCACGGCAAAATCCCCACAATTACGTGTCATGGCGATCCCTTTTGTCCCCACAACCCTGCGACAGCCAACACACACACGGACACGGACACACACACGGAAGGAGGACAAGGCAAACACTATATGCCACAAAAACCAACTTAAAATCGTTCACCTCCAGTGGTTGATGTAGGTAATGATGTGAGGGGTCTCTCCAGTTGAATTTAGGACTGCGACAGTCTGCTCTCTTGGATTTGCTACCAGCAGCATCCAATGGCTGTCACTGGCATTGACTGGTAAAAGGACCCAGTCAACAGTTGTGAATTTCTTCTGTACATAGTGAATAATTCAAAATTCATACATTTTCTTACATTTTTAAAGACATTAGAAGTTACGAGAAAGACTTGCAGCTCCCCCCCTTACAACTAAGAAAGAATTGGCAAAATGTGTATGCAAAGTTAATAGGAGAGTGCCAATCCTGTTTTTAGACAAGCAGCTTTAAAACAATTTGTTTCTAGTGTCCCAGTCAAGTAGACCAAACTTGCAAATGTCTGTAACCCGCACCCAAACCACACACAGTTATTGTTAAAGAAACTACTCATCATCTTTCCATATCTTCATATTCTAACCCTGTAACCCAGATCCTTAATAAAAACCCTTGGTTTGTGTGATTTTGATAGGTTCTAATTCTGTATTTAATGGATTTTTCTATGACATGGCTACCAAGTATAATCCAATAAGAAGACACGGGAATGAAGGTTGTTTTTTATTTTTTATTTTTTTGCAAATGTATGGAAAATAAACCGTGGATTTAGGGTTTCGTACCTTAAGAAACAGCCAATCAAACTGCCCACTTGCCCATTTGGTAGCATTGAAGCACTGCAGTACAAGCACTCGGGGATGTCTCTGTGCGCAGATGACCAAGAAGGCATGAATAACCTGCATGACAACAATGACACAGAATGTGGTTTATCATGATTTTCATTAAATTCTTTCAGAGAAACAGTGTTTGAAAGGCACATTTCGGCCTAATATTTCATTAAATTACACAAGTTGCGACATAAAAAATATGTTAATTTACTTTTGTGAACCTTATAATTTAAATGTAATGTGTATGGTCTCGTGATGTTAGTTTCTTACTTAAATAACCACAAAACTGACAAAATTTGGGCTTGTTCTTAAGGAGGTATATACTTTACTTTTGAAAGACCTTTCTAGTCATGTTTGTGTCTCTAATACTCTCCCAACGAGGTCGAAATGTCTCTGTAATTGCACATGCACAGTGTCAACCATGTACAAGTGAGGCTCTACATTAGTATTATAGCAGACACACATTCACCGCACACTACAGTTAAGATGTCACTACTAGTTTCACCAATATGACTAAATTTTGTTTCAACCAACATAATCCAAAACCAGGCAGTGGTTAGGGTTTTGCTGAGTCAAAACAATCAAGCAAACAAAACAGTACATGACACAGCATGAAAAGACACGACTAGACTTGACAAAACACAAAACATCTTTAAACAAAGAGCTTATGACCTGCAACAAAACCCCAGTTGGAACAATTTATAATTGTTAGTGCCATATTTGCTATGGAGGTGTGTAAAGCAAATTTAAGGTACCCAAGAGGATGAAACAAGTGTTGGGGAATTAATGAAAGCGGATCAAGGTGGATGTTCATACTGAAAGACGAGTGTAATATCTCCAATGCCATGTTAATTTGCTTTCATCATAAAAAAATACTGCAGCGCTAATATTCTACAAGCATGAAATGAAAAATTGCCAGTATCTTTTTAATACTTACGACTGAAGTGGAATTCGTTCTTGAGAAAAAGGAGGAAAAGAATCAAATTTATTTTAAATAAAGGTCTTGTGTTTAAAAAATACACGAACAGAATTGGAAAAACTGATATTAAATTTCATCTCCATTTGAAATTGCACAATTTATATAGGTACTATTTCTCCATAAACTTACCTTGTCATCCAAGAAACCAGCCAAGGTCCCCAGATTTCTTTTAGTGATTTCCATATTACCAATAGTAACTTTTGTGAAATGCTGCTTTGGTACGGCTTGCACTGTAGTCAGATGAGCAGGTGTCTCTACTGCAGTCTGTAGCACAGCAAGTGGGGCAAGTTTCATGTGTCTAGAGAAGGCAATGACTACACATGCCAGCATAAGTTGCCCAACTGTCATTACCTCCCAAGAGACAATTTCATTGGCAATGTCATCAATCTCGTCGTCATGTGTTTCACTTGTCTCATATATGAATGACTGTGCTGGATCCGATCGCACAACCTCTGGGATTGATGCTGTGTCTATATGAGGGACATCCATTTCACGGATGGCCTGCAGCAGTGGTTGGATTTGTGTCCTATTCAGTGCTTCTGCGTGTAGGAGAAAAAAAGTTGTGAAATAATGAGAAAATGTTCCCGTATTAGTTGCAATCACTACAAAACCAACTAAGACAAATAAAGGGACAATGTGATTAGGCAGCATTACACTAGTGGGTTTGAAACTATTTTCTAAATCACACACTAAATACTGTACCTCACTGGATAACAGTGAGGTACCCAGCAGTGTTGTTTTGTTTGTATCTGTGTTTGTATGTAAATATATGAATTTTTTGTTACATACATCAGTGTAAGGCTAACAATAAATAAGAGTTAAGTATACCAAAAGCAAATATTTCATAGAGTTAAGTACTGCCCAAAACTTGTTCAGTATACCCGATGAATTTTATACTGATCAATCTGTTAAGGTGATACCGAATAGATTCATTTCAAATCTAGACCAACTATAAACAAAATCCTTTGCCAAGAACCGAAGTACATGTAGGTATATACCCATCAAGAATGCATCTTCATCAAAAACAGATAAAAGGGGACACTTACCATGCACTGGTTGTGGATTTTTCATGTCTTTTTTAGGGCCACAGTCCGGTTTAGTCTTGGTTTTTTTTTCACCTTCATGTAAAAATCAAGTACATGTACATATTATAAGGGAATGAAGAAGCATTTGGTTGTCTTAAACAGTGAATTAATGCTCTCTCCCTGTTGCATGAAACTAGTAATTAAGCTCAATATAATATATATGTACTTATTGAATACTTAAAGACATACAGCATCTGCGTCCTATATCTATATTTGCCTCATTGGATATGGGACGTAGACGCGCTAAAGTTTTCCATATTCTACGAGCGTACATGTGCTAACGATTTTATCATCCAGCCAGCAACTTGAGGGAAAAAGCTTTTGGTATTTTCAGCTCACCTTTCATTCTTCCATTCTCCAACCTAACAGCTGTTCGCAAGGGTATTGTGGGTTCCTCCTTCCAATCAGCTGTGTTGATTTCCAGTCCACCTCTGTACATCTCCAATTCACCAGCTGAATATTTACACTTCAAAACACCATGACACCTAATAGATCATAGGAGATATATATTTACCAAATAAAGTACTCAAAAAGTCATATCTGCACAAGAGAAAAATGCTGTTGATGTCAATAACATATTTGGAAAAATTTGATTCAAAAGAGAGGGGAAAAGGCTCCATACCGTAAAGTGTATTTTGGACGATCAGACAGGCCTTTTGTGACGTCAACAATTCTGCAAGGCAGTCGAGACATGTCCAATGCTGATCTATCATTATGTGGGATTCGAAGAGAAACATTATCTCCCACACTGAATGAAGTAGTACACACTTTCCTATCGAACCTCTCCTTCATTCGCTGAATGTTCTTTTTGTACATTATGTCTGCAACATTTCTTACTCCCAAGTGTTTTTCTTGAGTTCCCAAATATGATTTGGAATCATTCGGGAACACAGTAGTTGGAGACCTGCTGTTATTTGCAGACGGGGATGAGGTGTGACTTGGAGTGGTCAATGGTGACCCAGCAGTTGGAGACGGGGGCGAGGTTGTCAATGGTGACCCAGCAGTTGCAGATGGGGACAAGGTTGTCAATGATGACCGAGCAGTTGCAGATGGGGACAAGGTTGTCAATGGTGACCCAGTAGTTGGAGATGGGGACAAGGTTGTCAATGATGACCGAGCAGTTGCAGATGGGGACAAGGTTGTCAATGGTGACCCAGTAGTTGGAGATGGGGACAAGGTTGTCAATGATGACCGAGCAGTTGCAGATGGGGACAAGGTTGTCAATGGTGACCCAGTAGTTGGAGATGGGGACAAGGTTGTCAATGATGACCGAGCAGTTGCAGATGGGGACAAGGTTGTCAATGGTGACCCAGTAGTTGTAGATGTGGACGAGGTGTGACCTGGAGTGGTCAATGGTGAGTCACAGGCTTCACTTGAGGGCGGACTTGAAGAAGTCGATGGTATGGCTTCAGATGGGTTTTGAGTATCAATCATTTCATCAAGATCTTCTTCAAACAGCATTTGGTCACTACTGTGCCCTGGAACAATAGAACCCACTGGGTTTTGTCCGAACACGAGTTCATATGGGGCTCTGGTTGTGGTCGTGCTCACCTGGCAATTCATATCAACTGCAGAAAACAAAATAAAAAATATACAATGATTTAAGGATTGACAAAAAATAACAGCGATGCTGTTGAAACCCCTCAGCCATTGTAAATTCTTGCTAACCAAAGATATCCATAAACCATTATTCCTATACCTGAGCACTTGACCTTTGACCTTTTCACCCTAAAAACAATCCCAACTTTCCTTTTCCCAAGGACAACCCCCCCACCCAAGTTACGAAGACCTAATAACTCACACATAATTCTACCAAGCCAAGTACTCCATGGTATGTCGGTTCCTTCACGGTTCTCTTCTCTGGCTCGCGCCCTTATCATGCGCTTGATGGTGCCGTTACCCTTCTCTACACACCCTTGAGACTGTGGGTGACGTGGCCTTCCATTAATAATATTGCTAGTTGGATCTCCTGTGGAATTAATGGTAAATTTATATAGTAAATATCACACTATATAACTACCTTGCAGTACTATAGGTTGAGCTTGTACTGTGAGACTGCAAACAATCCTTGCATATTGCTCCGCTTCAGGATAAAGTATGACCTTACCAAAGGTCTTTTTGCTGCTCGATCATTAGAATTAAGAAAATGGCTTGACCAAAAACTCAGCAATTGAATGTTCCACTGAAAAGCAGCACAGAGATCAATCACAACATGTAACTAACAAAAGGGACAAAGACAATTAGGAAAATCACTTCATTTAGAATACTGACATCACTTCAGAATTAGAAAAATTACCATTCCAACTCTGTAGACACCTGCGAACAATTGCGTTGACAAATTCTCTCCCGTTGTCTGATTGGAGTATTCTTGGTGGTCCAATATAAGGGAAGACCAATGTCTCAAGGGCATATGCAACATCTGCAGCAGATTTTCTCGCCAATGGGAAGATGACGTGAAATTTTGACCAATGGTCCATGTAGTGTCCAATCCAGTGGTAATCGCCGTCGGGTGATGTCTGCATATCAATCAGGTCAACCTGGAAGAGTTGTAGAAACAGTAAAATAATACAATCAGCATTACTGGTGTTTATTAATATTATTGTTATTGTTAAATTGGTTATTTGGAGTGCAATGGTTAAATTTCTAATTTTCTATATAATGTACCTGGCATCTCCCATTGAAACCTTTTGCTATAATTGGTTTAAGGGGGGCTTGTGTCTTCTGTCTTGCCTGAAGCCTGCAGGTAGTGCACAGGTTCACAAACTTTTGAACAGCACTTCGTGGAATACAAGAGTAGTCTTTTGTAACCTGAAAGAAAAAAACATATTATTTTAAGCAACTCATCAAGCCTGTAAATCATTTTCTAGCTGTCTAAGTTCCAGGACAAGAGTACTCCTCGGATTATTGCTCTATTTCCGGATCAAATTATAGAATCTTGTTATATGTACTAGTAAACAAAAACCATATTTAATACAGATTATTGTGATGGCAACTTAGCATAATGACACTAAAAGTACAGGTTATAATGTAAGCTAAGATGAGTGCACGGATGCTGGTCAAAATAAGACTGGACTGCCAAACAAAGGTCTCCAGTAACACTGTGTATAGACCTTCATGCCAACATTAATGAAACTCAGCAGGCACAATTCATATAAAGTGAGACTTCAGTATTGTAATTATGAGGTATGGAGCAATTATTTTAACATAATCAAATTGTAAAGATAAAAACTACATGTAAGTGACTAACCTGAACAGTTTCATACACGTACACGTGTTTGCAAGTTACCAGTTTGCACAATTACCCATGACATCTGTTAATACATGCAATAGACCATGTAAAAAGATACAGAAAAAAATGATTGTACCTGATTTAGTAGATTTTTATATCCACCATGCTTCACAGTGTGCTCCTTCAGCAAAATGCTGTAAAAATCTTCAACATATGCCACACGCCTCCATTTTCCAAAGAAACCTTCACAGTTACTTGAACGTACATCCTGAAAATAATTTAGTGAAATAGTATAATAACACAAGTGCGCTATGTTACAAGGGCCATTTCAAATAAAGTTTCTTTAACGTGTCTGAATTGCTTTGGTATAAATATTCCTTTTGACTTTGTTGTCTCTTTCTTTTTACTGTAACAACATCCCAATATTTTTCACAAATTACAGGACTATTGTTTTACATTTTCTTCCAAAAAAGTTCACAAATATTACCTCAATAATCATACATATCTCTTGGTCACAGCTACATGTGCACAAAGGTATGTTTAAGATATAACTGTACAATCGTAAATAAAGTGATTTCGTGAAATATGGGCCCAAATTGTCCCTTTCAACACCCCCTCCTCCCCCCCCCCCTCCATGTAAACACCTCTGATAAGGACCCCACATTTTCTTGTCTTTTGAGCCACGTCCCCATTGGTTTTGTACACAAAAATCAAGACGGGTTCTGGGGACCTCTTGCCAACTGTCGGATTGTCCTCAACTTGAATACACATCTAGGCCTACTTGCTCTGTTGCAAAATTGCTTGTGAAAATTTACATTATTAATCATTGTTATCCAAGTCTTTAACCTTTCATGAAGTTTTGTTTTTTCTTGTAGGCCTACTAGGAAAAAATAATTTAATTTACCCACCAAGGCCTAACATTAAGGATTGCGAGAAGACTATATATTCTAATCTTAGTTAACGTTAGAGACAAGTTCAAAATATTTAATTTTATTCCAAAAACAATTTTCATTCCAAAGACCTCCGAGTCCGAGGATTGAGGAGTCCTCAGACTCGGATCAGATTCAGAGGTTTCAGACTCAGATCAGATTCAGAGGTTTATTTCTCTACATAACATTAGGCTATGTGCATCAGTGTTAGTCAGCGGCGTAGCCAAGGGGGGCGGGGGGACGTGCCCACCCATAAATTTCCAGTGCTCCCCCAGGTGCCCCCCCCCCCACGAAAAATCGTATTTATTCCCCAAAAAGTAGTAATTAACTTTGAAAAAAGGGGAAAAAAGGCTTAAATCAGAGCTAATAACATCATGATTTTCCCCTGCTGCCCCCCCCCCCCTGTGTCCCCCCCCCTACTGAAAAAGTCCTGGCTACACCGCTGGTGTGTAGTTTATGTACAAACGCCTGGTGTGGCTGTCCCGTACAGTCATTTCTACAATGTACCAGGTACAAATCAAAAAGAACTAAATATTAATTAACGTTAATAATAATTATTATTATACGAATATACTAGTATTACTAGGCCTGTGCATACTACCTTAGGCTTTGCTGGTGTGCACAGTATGTCATGTAATTCAAGAGCTGGGAAATTCAAAACTTGAAACCCTCTCCTCTTCACAAAATTTTTGAAAGTAGTCGTAGGACTGGGAGAGAGTTCCAACCCCTTCAAATAGGCTATAATTTTGTCTCCTTTTTCTCTCCTAACTGTCAGGCTTGTAGAGGAGTCTGACGGAAACTGACCTCTACAGAACTGGTAAAAAACGTCGACATCTACTACCGCCATGATGATACTGCCGAGTGCCGTAACATCGGCCGCCATGCATCTGACGCCGACGTTAAATTCCTACCAATACCATGTAGTTCGTGTTAGTATAAATAGCACATCGTGTCCGTGGCGCGCAATTTAAATTTGCGCACGCAAACTTGCTTTTCAAAAAATGCGTGCGCGCAGATTTTAAAAATTGCGCGCGCAAATTTAAAAACTGCGCATTTTTAAAAATTGCGCGCGCAAATTTAAAAACTGCGCATTTTCAAAAATTGCGCTCAACAGTTATAATGAATGAGAAAAAGTGGTGGTTGGGATCGACATTCTATTTTTAACGTTAACTTTAGAAGTTTAGTAATGACTAATGACTAATGTGGTTATATGTTAATATAACTGTGCATTTCTACTTGCCATTTCGACAATTTTCTCTGCAAACGATCAAAAGTGCATGGACCTTGTCCTTGGTCTGCTGGCTGCAACCAACGGCACTGAACACATTCATCCCAGAATCTAAATCATGAAACAAACAGATCCCGGCAACCAGCATTTTTAAGGCTCGTCTGGCGGTGTACAAAACCTCAGTGCACTGTACATTCACTCTGTTCACTGTTGCTTTTCTTTCATGTGCACACAACCATCAGTTCCAAGAGAATCGTCAGGTTTGACGAAGTTTGGTTTCTTGTTGGAAGAATTAGAAAGAGCCATTAATTTAAGGCATAAACAGACACGAGTCGATACTTTGCAGAACTTAAATGATGTAGCGCCCTCTGTCGATATCACTGTCACTTTAGATTTCTTATCTTACAATAATGCGTTATTATTATTCTATAATGTATAATCGTCTATTTTCTGTGTGTTGGAAAAAAAAAGAAAAAAAAAAATGAATGAATCCGTAATGCATTTTGGTCTAGTTAGTGATTAAGATACTACCATTATCAATTTCACAACCACATACACTCGACAACATTAAAACATGATTGTGTTTGTTTTCAGATTAACAACACAAAGTTAGATCGATCGTTCGATTCAAAACTACACAATAGCCTATAACGTACGGGAAAATAATGTGAATAGTGATCGGTAATTAGACCGAGATGCTACTTCATTAGTGTATGAATAAAAACAAGTGTTCATGTCTGAGCTGAGTTTATGGTCTTTTTTTTTTATTCTACTGAAGCTTGATATTAAACCACGCCCATACGCGACAACGGGGCCGCGGGGAGGGTGTGAACGAATCTCCACACATCTTATTTATTTATATCTGTGTTTATTTTTCTTCTTTCTATTTTTTATACATTTTTTTGGGGGGGGGGGATTAATTTGCTGATATTTTGTTCAAGTGAAAAATATCTTAAAACATTTGATAAAGCAGCATTTTGAGAAATTTAAAATATTTTGTTGTATGCATAGCAACGGCACAGCATTGTGGTAAAATCTGTGGCCGCTTGCAGCCGCTGTGGGCGTTTGGGTCAGTGGCCGCTTGCAGTCATTGTAGTATTAGTAGACGTTTAGGTTGTGGCTGGTTCCGGCTGCTATGGACACCGGTTTGGGCTGCGGCCACTACGGACTTTTGAATTGTGGCCGCTTGTGGCAAATATGTGCGTTTGGGCCAGCTGTGGCCACTTGTCGCTTCTATGGGCATTTGAATTGTGGACGTTTCTGGCAGCCTTCGTCTCTTTAAAGAGTTTGTACCTCTGAACCAAAAAGAGTTTCTTTATGGGCTTCGTACTGAACCCCTGAATCTATAATAGCCCCCTAAGCAGGGGCATATGACCCCCTACGCAACTAACGCTCACACACAAAGTGCTCGCTCAAAAACAGAAAAACGATCGAACACACTTGAAGTGTAGCTCTAAGCAAAATGTAATAATGACCTTTCCTCATTTTGAGAGAGGAAACTAAACAACAGTTTTTATTATATAAACCCACAGTAAAATAACTTTCTCCGAACTTAAGAGTGTCTGGAATTCAGAAAACCCTAAGGTCACCGGGAAAAACAAATTGTAACTAAAATGCATTCCCGATGTCGCCTCTTGCAGATTAAAGTCACCCCTTCAGTGTAAAAACAAATCACCCAAGTAATTGGGGAAAACATTGTGCACATGTTAAACACCAAAAATATAAGTACTGTTCCATGTGTAAACGTAACAGGTGCATTTGTATCCACCCAAGGCAGCAGCAGACCGTGGGCGTTTCTTAATTCTAGACAAAACGGGCTTAGACATAATTACTTTTGCTAATAAAAATATAACGTCAAAATAGTAGTTAATGGCCTTAAGTTTTGAATAGGTTCTTTCTCAAAAGGCAAAATGAACGATATATGCAGACATGCCCCAAAATTTAACGCAGGACTCGGGCAGTTATCAGGTGTGAAAGGAACACAAAAGAAGAGGGTACAAGAAACAGTGTCATATACTAGTCCTAGGACCGGACAAAGGAGAGATTAAACATGAATAGATCAACTAGGAAGAGCAGGGTTTATAGCTGATAGAAGAAACCAAAAGAGGAATGAAAATGAAAAATATAATGTCGTTTTGTTTCTTTATGACATAACCACACGTACTCTAAAAATGGGAGAATACCAATTATTTATATGTGCTGAGAAGCCCTCTTTAAATAAAATCTTGTTGACGTGACGAGCTTAATAATAATTTATATGATGCCTCATAAAAAAACAATAATAATAAACTAGGCCTAGTACATACACAGCTATAACAACTCAACAGGCAAACATGCAGGTAGTTGACAAGGCCAGGAGTAGGACTTCACAAACAAGAAAATGTTTGTTTGTGTTTACAATCGGACAACATAAACAACTAGACTGAACAAGTCAGACAGACTGATCGAACAAGTATAACATATTCAGACAATGGAACCAGTTCTTTATATTTCAACAAGAAATCATAATTTAATTTAAAAAAACTTCGCAATGATTGAGGAAAGCGCATTGATAGAGTGCTAATACTGTTGGACTGTGACGAGTCTAATCTGCTCTGAACGCCTCGCTATCACTCTTGTATGCCATCCCAAGTGTACATGTAATGTGGGCCATGCATCTAGTACACTACACGCAGCTAGCTAGCTACGTGCTATACACGGTCCTTGTATGCTGTCTTCACAGATCTATGTACATACAAGTAGCCTACAGTACTATGTGCGCTCACCATTATAGTCTGCTGCTCGTCAATCTTCTGTATGGTCTTGCTTCCCACGAGGCTCGTTCTCGGTAGTCATAGATTAGGCAAAAAAAAGAAGATGTTGATGAGTTGCCCTCCACCGACCGACCCAAAAGTGCTGAAATCTCGGGTCGGTTCCCCCCCCCCCCCCGTCATTCATAGGCCTATTTATTAATGAAACTTACCATATTCGTTGTATAAAACATAATACGTTTGATTTTTGAAATTTTCCACTTTTTTTACCGGTAAATTTACCGGTACCCAAGACTCAATCTACATGTTTTCAAATCGAATGGCCCCGGCCCTCACACATGGTGCACTGCCTTCGCACACACTGTGTGCCAACGATTGCGACTCAAATCTACACGTTTTCCAATCGAATGACCCTCACACGTTACATGTTGAGCATTGCACGCAATATGGATGAATTTGCTGTGTCAATCACAGCGAAAAGTACAACAAAAATGCTTGGGATACTTTTATTCTGAAGCAAAATTCCTTGCTGATAGGTATACAAATGAAAAACATGGTATGTGGTTTCAGTTCCAATGCATTTCAATCTTGTTTTATCATTATTAATTCATCTGTACCTCCTGTAATAATTTTTGTATAATATTGAATGGGGATATATTTTTATATAATATGAGGGCCCCAAATGATCAGCTGTGCTGGATGGGTTACCCTCGTTAAAGATGGTTTTAAATTAAAAAAATAAATAAATAGAAGCGAACGACGAAGCCCCAAAACTGGTGATCTCAAATGTTAGCCTTTTACTCTAGTTAGGGCGATAAACTAGGGTAACGCGCGGTCATTGGCTTAACTGCCCCGTATTGTGAGTATGCAAATTGAGTCACGGTCACTCCGTACAAACTTAATAATGATATACAAGAATGCGTAATTCAATGGTGTGTACGTTTACAGATTAAAACAATGGCACACATATCGTAAACATTGTATCTAATACTTCATCAAGTTTAACCTCAGCTGTAAAATAAATGGAAACTTGTTTAATTCAATTCCATGGCAGCCCAGGGGCCGAATTACATAATAATTTTTAAAAAGCTTAACAATAAATTGAAAAAATATATATCCATATACAAATTTAAATTGACGGTGTATACATTAACAACAACACGTGTTTTAAACAAAACTGCAGGCAATTTGTTAGTCTCTGAGCTCTGAATCTGTTAGTTTTGCATTTCGGTTGAGGTATTGATTTAGTTTTACGAAGGGCCCGGTTTGTTTTGCGAGGTAGAAAGAGGTGAGACATGATTTGTTTGGTTGAAATCAGCTGCAATGTTTTTTGCACAACAAGCGACGGCGATTGCTTAGACTATAGGTTAGTTGAGGGACTCTAAAGTACTCTAAAGTCACACGAACACATTCAAGTTACTCTACGTGCCATTCAGATCACTTAGTTTCAATCAACCAAGAACATAGTATAACTATGTACCGTCTATGTATTATTCAGTAACTGCAATTAATAAGCAAAATATTTTACACAGCGCCCTCTCGTAACTTAATGAGAAAGATTATTATAGACTGGCTATAGTCCTTTGTTGTATTTATACCGTTTAAAGTGTTGCTTCGTCGCTGCGCTCACACTCTATTGGACGACACAACACTGGAAAACATATTCTGGTTCAGAATTGTCTAGTGGTGCTAGATCAATGAGTGTTACATACAGGTTTAGTTACTGGATTTTAGTCATAAATATTGTGTTATAGGCAATGTACAATTAATATATTGAAGTTAGTGTCTTCCATTCCAAAATTGAATCATTTATTTGAATCATGGCTCTATAAGCCCTTTGGGTATTTCCCGGAATCTCTCATCTCGGCAACATTTAATACATACAATATTTTATTATATCCTTGCTCATCGAGCTCAGCCCTCTAGGCACTTCAGGTAACTCTTGGAACCTCTTTCCTAAAAAGGTAATAAGATTTTAGTGAAATGTACCAAGCAGTTCTCAATTCTATCAACTGTTATTAGGACCTCCAAATTTATCAACAATTTAACTAACTCAAGAGACACTGGCTCCTACTGTACAGGTGGTTTATGCAAATGCCTTCTTCTACTAACTATGATTTGCTGAACTACTGGTGAATCAACTGGATTTTAATTTGCATTTAATAATGAATTTGACCATTGGCTGCCGATGTAGAAGTGATCATATTATCTGATTTTGCATTTGCTTTCTTATTGAATAAAAACGCAGCAATAATTTCAATATTGAGTTATTTTAGCCAAGTAATAAACTGTCTGCACTTGTTGATTGTGCCATCTGCTTTTGCTAATACCGCGTCATTGAAAAAATTGTGTTTCTTCATCCCTCCAATACCGCTATGGAACTTTGACCAAAATCATTGTGAATAAATGATCTGAAGCATTGAAAGCAAATAGACGGGTATGCAGCATTAGATTATCTCATTATTTCTGAGCAATCAATATTAATAGCACATATTGCACCAGTGAATTTGGTAGAGCCCAGCAGTGAGTTTTTGTTTCTTCCTAATTCTAGAGCACCTGCACCTTCCACAGAAATAATTCCTTTAATCCAGTGTCTATAACTGGACGACAGAATTGTCTTTTACCTTTACAGAGGTGAATATGATCTAATACACTCGATATGAGTCTGTTAAAATCTAGAAACAATCTTCTCTTTCAAGATGACTGTTTCTCGGTAATACTATTAGAAGCAAGCAATTCTAAAATTGATTATGTTACAAATAAAATAATGCTCTTTTACTGCTGAATTATTGTTGTGATAGGACATGGGAGGAGGATTTTCAGATTCTGTAACCCTGAATAATTACTGACATTGCCATGCGAGAAGGGCCCATATCATGCCAAAATTGTACATATTGTTTTAATCTTCCTTTGACTGCTATTTCAATTCTTCCAACCCACAAGATTCACAGTTGCATGTTACCTTCAGTACATCACTGATGAACTTATATTCCAGATTTGCAATTTTAAGGCAGGATGGAGGATCCCGCAGCCCAGCGCCCTGTTGACGTAGAAGTGATGGCCAGGGTGTTTGACAATGTGTTGGAGATGATGTTTCGCTGAGAGTTAGATAGACACTTGCCACGGGGTGATTCTGTTGTGGAAGTTTGTGTATCCAATTGATGAGGCAGCTCTTGCTCTTGGTTTAACCCTAGATGATGACCGTGCATCGAAGCTAAATGGGCAGTCTCTTGACCAGTGGCCTGGCATTCTGCAGCTCAGTGTAGCAGATATCAGCATTTGGCATGCTTACTGTCTTTTAGATGTTCATGTTGAACCTCCTGATAATTAAGTAAAACTTTACCAAACAGGCGTTGGGTAAAATGTTACCCAACATATTACTGTGATTGGATAATTTTATTTGTCTAACTTATAGGTCTAAATGATTTCCCTCTGTTTTATGTAAATTGTATAAAATATTACTTTTGAATGTGTATTTTGTCTTTTCTTACATTATTGTTTGGTAATAGGGGCCTATGGGAGTTTTTTTTTTGTACCTGGCCCAGTTAGAACTGTAAGGATTTCCTCAAATGGTTGGAGTATTTGAAGGTTAAGACAATGTTGAGTTTTGTAATATTGTTCTTCTCCTTAGTTCAGGTTAAGCAAAACTATGTAACCGATTGACCGACAGTGCATAATGGCCGCGACACGACCTGCCTGCACACGCTTGCACAATGACTTGTACGAGTGAGTGGTCTTCTCTGGACGTATACATGCATAATGTACATGACTTTTGTACACTGTACATGTTTGTGAACACATAGTTAAAATCACCTGCTGTATCTTGAGTACGTACACGTGGATATCTCATCCCACAAACTAACGAGAAAAGCAATATAGCTTAAATACTCAACAACTGCTTAATTACCTTCAACCGCCTCAATCAGTTGATGAAACTCTCACTGATGTGATATTATTTGATTTCGTGTTCTCCATCTTCAATTTGGGAGACTTTACATAAAATCATTTATTTCATACACTTTCATAGTAAAATAAACAACTGTAAACTCTATAACATAAGTAAAACTTACACAACTCGGGTTAACTTTAATTTTTACTCTCGAATTATATAATTTTACATTTACAAAATAGGCCTAGATTTGTATTTTTTTCACAGTCTGTTTTTACCTAAATTAGATTTTTGTTTACATACCGGTAAGTAACTTGTTCTACTTAACTTTTGTTTAAACTATCTGATCTCTGAGTGTGGATTTATCAGTTACCAAAAGAAATTATAAATATAACTCAAATCAGAAGGTGATTTATGTGTCACATTTTCACCATGTGTGTGTTTACACCATGTGTGTGTTTACACCATGTGTGCCTTTACACCATGTGTGTGTTTACACCATGTGTGTGTGTTTACACTTTGCGTGACCTTTACCAGGGCATTTCCCTAAAATAATGTGTTTATTACTTCTCAGATGAATAACATTGGAGATGTTATGTTAGTGCCTTATTCAAAATAAATCAAATTAAGTATTTTTCTGCATGCTGATAATTAGCTCAAAACATGTTTTTATGGTTTCTTGGCATAGACCAGTGAACATTTTTTGTGTGTTTTGCCCGGCGCAGTTTGACTTTGGGGTTCTTTGAAAACACCTATAGGCCTATTGCATGTACAAGATTCACTATGTTGACAGTGTTACGAATCTTACCCTTTGATTATGATGATATATCGCCCTCTATTTCAGATTAAATGGAAATGATCTTGTGTCATTGGACGAACACTAAGCTATTTACTCTTTGTACTTCTTTAAACCATAAAGAGAAATTAAACGTTTTACATCATGACTGTTTAAAACGGTACTTCAGTGACAATGTACACCCATGGATGAAGGAAGACAAGTCAGCATTGGAACCAGCCGTCCGTAGCCCTGTCACATACGATGCATATACCGCCAGTATATATCCCTTCCCAACCACCCTTGGAAAACCAGTAATCCCGTCATCCGCAGTACCATTAAACACTACTCCTACCGCAATAAGAAGCCAACGTACCACCATAATGATACCACGCACACACCAGCATGGTTTCTTACTTACCATTCTTGAACATTTGACCTCTTTAAGGTCAAAGAACACGTAGTAAACAAACAGAGCAAAGCAGTGACGACACATTCATTCATAAATACTTGCAGCTCAGACTGTACACGCGCAAGAACATAAGCGGTTGTAATTTGATACGACCGTGTAGGAGATGCCAAGCGAACGTCTTTGTACGGTAGTTCAGTGGCCTGACCATTTCTACTGTTTCTTCTTCTTGTTCTCAACATTTGTTGTAGATTTTAATTTTGTGCGCAGGTTGTATGTGAGATGGAGTATCAGGACCACTACATCAGGGTGAACTCAAACAAATAGTTAAGGGATAATATAGGTGTAGACCAACAGTTTGACTTGATTTCATGTTAGTTTGTTTTATGATTAAAGGGGGCGAGGTATAAGCCCCTTTAGATTGTCTTAAAATGTTAAGCCATTCCACCCCAACTGACAACATTACTGACTATTGGAATTATGCCGTTATCCATTGAATAGAAATACATATTTCTATAATGTTAATGCCATATTGTAAAATATTTTGTTTATTGTAACTCGTCAAAGCCTTCTTAGTGAAAACTCAATCAAAATGTTCACCCTGTGATTTTAAATGACTCAGACTTGGTTAAAAAAGGAGAATGACTATGATGTACATTCCTTTCTCTATGTTTTTAATCAGCTCAACATAATAGTGTGCATGTATATGTGGCTGTACTGAAGGCTTACATGGATGAGGTTCAGCAGTCTGAATTTAATAGCACTGCCGTGAGACACGACCGAAGAGAGGGCCGAGAGACTCGGTCGCAATCAAGTCTAGACGCGAGCGGAATCGGATCGATAACCTTATAACGCAACCTACTTGTCCTACAAGCTATAAAAAAAA
This sequence comes from Zoroaster sp. YZ-2022, assembly GCA_029582265.1. NCBI lineage: Eukaryota > Metazoa > Echinodermata > Asteroidea > Forcipulatida > Zoroasteridae > Zoroaster > Zoroaster sp. YZ-2022. The sequence goes on along the minus strand of CM055817.1, from coordinate 14,442,969 downwards.
CTCGATCTTGATTGGGTAACTTAGTTTGTCGATCTGTGTTTCTTGATATTGCCCACACATGCACTTTTTTGAGGCAACACCTGGCACGTTTTATATGCGTAATGATATGACCTGGGTGCCGCGACTTAAATAATTGGCGGCCGCCACTTAATAACTGGCGGCCGCCATTTAAATAACCGGCTATTATTGTACTTGCAAGAGGTGGAACAGCTTCTATTCAACCTTTTTGAAACGTTAAATTTAGCTTTTCGATAATGCTCGCCCTTTGCCTGCTGAATTTTGTTAAGAAATGCAGTCTGACGACACGTAGGGCGTATATATTTAAATCAACCAAGTGACGCAAAATGAAAAGGTACGCATGTTCTAGCCCACATTTCTCGGAATATAGTGGTATAGGCCTAACTGTACATCACAATAAGAGTTCTTTTAATAGGCCGAAGGTCCACCATTAGACAATAATGATAAGATGATATATTTGCTAAAACTAGTGGAGATAATCGATCTTTACATTAAAATTGCACATTTCTAGCACTTATTCTGTCTTTTGAATCCGCCTGAAAGTTATAATCATTTGAAAATCATACTTAAAAGAAATCGTTTGAAAATTGAAAATGTGACAATGAGAATTTGTCTTGGAGTGGTTGCCTATAAATAAGCATTGCGTAACATACAACCCAGGTATTTAATACTCCCTTCCTGTTACTACTTTAGGTTAATAAAATACATAATTCCAATTCTTTATTGAAGTTGTTGACATCAAAGACATCCTTTAAGTCTCATTTTACAAAAGACGAATGTCATATTTTACTATTAAATGCAATATTACAACGAGGGATCCCTGTGGTTATATTTACTAAATAAATGTTTTTGTTTTGAAACTATTTTAAGCCCATTGTACATTAATTGTATTGGCATGCTCAGAAACTGGACTTGACCTAGAAAGTTTCATCAACTGCGATAATACTGTTTTGTAAGACAGTATTAGCGATCATCCCGTGAAATTCAATGTTTTGGAGTGTCTTGAATTTATTTTCCAGAAAATTGTTTTCGAAACCATAATAAATCCTTATTTTGTTTTTTAGGGTGTGAACGAATCAAGAATGGAACATGATACACACATCCGGCTGTACTTCTCTCTAGGACTTCAGTATAAGGAAATCATGAATGCACTACCACTGAATCATAGAATAATTGTCAGTATGCGAACTCTTAAACGAAGTTTAAAGAGGCTGATATTATAGATGTTGCCAGGTTCATCACGGAAAACATCAGGAGAGGAAGTCATTACGGATATAGGCTGATGCACCTGAGGGTGTATTCAGCATGGATTTGTTGTCTCTCGCGAAACAGTTCGACTCCTGATTCAAATTCTGGACCCTGAAGGTGTTCTCCTGCGTAGCCATAACCGTCTAAGAAGGCGTGCTTATTTTGCTAGGGGACCCAACTTTATCTGGCAATTTGATTCCTACGACAAACTGAAACCCTTTGGTTTTTGTATCAGCGGGTTGTACAGACGGTTTTCTAGATTTGTTATATGGTTGAACGTCTATAAAACCAACAGCAATCCTCGTATCATTGGTGGATATTACATGGACGCAGTACGTAGCAGAATGGGGCATCCAAAACTTGCAAGAGGAGACTGTGGAACTGAAAATGGATCGGTGGCCGCATTTCAAACATTTCTTTCCGACAGGCACTCTTTTATCTACGGAACAAGTCCACATAATCAAAGAATTGAAAGTTGGTGGTGCATCCTTCGGAAATCCTTTTCCCAATACTGGATGAATTTCTTTGGGCAGCTAAGAGATGAGGGGGCTTTCACCGGAGACTTTTTGGATACCAACATCTTGCAGTTTTGCTTTATGAAACGGATACAGGTATGCGAGGTAGAAATTATATTTAAATTTCGCATGTAGGCCAATACAGCTGAGGAAATTTTGTATGTCAAAAATTATCCAGTCAAACTTAAATTAAATTGCTCGATTCATTATGGGGAAATGACTTTACATTGAATCACTGCTTTCAGTGAATATGTCACTTGATTCTGATTTAAACAGCAGATGTCAGCTTTAGTCTACACTTGACAATTGATTGATCAAGTTTCTTGTTACAACTCACATAAGTAATGACTGAAGTAAAGTATTTAAATTATCATAAACTTGTGTCACTGACTCAAACTTGTTGGACAATTTGTTACCACGTTTGAGGCAATTACTCCACATAACTATCTATGTGATCATGTATTACGTATAATGGTAAATTTTGATGGACTTTTCAGGATGGGCTAGATGAAGTGGTTCGCGAATGGAACTGCCAATGAATCAGGAAGTCTACAGACCATAATGTTCCCAACGGGAGGCCACTGACTTTATACACGATGCCCGAGTTGCATGGTCCCACAGATCAGCTAGCTGATGTAAACATCAGACAGCTTCAACCCTGCTTGGATGAATTATCCATGTGATGAGGATGAATTTCACTTATGCATTAAGTACATGGCACGGAACAGGGCAAGACCGCCTACAAATCATCGACATTATCTAAGGTTGCGCACATGGGTTAGACATGCAGTCAATGAGGTGGACAGGGCCTAGGACAAAGATAACACATCTATTAAGTTTATAAAACTAGTAGTCCAACATAATTTAAAATTTGATTCATAGTCTTTGATTTATATTTCTAAAGCAAACTTTACTCACTTTTCTTATAATTACTCCTAACATTTCCAGCATCCTATCAGTCGTTAATTTACCGTACAGCATCAATTTACGATGTTTGGCAGAACACACACACACAAAAAACGGAAGCGAGACACAGTTAAACTTCTGCTTAAACTTTAACACATAACTTTCCTAAAAGTATATGTACGGAGGCGTTGAAGGGGCATTGAGAAAAAGTAATAATTATGACTGAACATAAGTCCTAATTATGACTATCTGAAAACTATAAGATACACTGAAGGACTTTAATTACGCAAGATGAAATTGTACGCAGTATAACAGACGCAAGTAAATGCATTAAATTATTTTATTCACAATTTTACAATTATTGATATCTGTGTGAAAGAAATGACCACAGTTCATGGTGATAATGCTCCAGTTGCCGCGACTACAGCAGTCCACATGTCATGACCCCTCAATATCTCGTATGGCCACCGTTTGCGTCTTGTAATGCGTTGATCCTGCGCGGCACAGATGTGACCAAACCATTGATTTGTCTTTGGGGAATACAGTCCCACTCTTCCTGAAGGGCGACACGCAACTGCACGAGGTTTTGAGGCGGGGCTGGTCTCCGGCGAATACGGCGACCCAGGATATCCCAGATGTGCTCGATGGGATTCATGTCGGGCGAATATGGCGGCCAATCCAGAACATCTACCCCATGTTCGTCCATGGATATGCGTGCGACGTGAGGACGGGCATTATCTTGCATAAACAGCACCCCAGGGTTGTGGGTTACGTACATGTACAGGTACCACATGGTTGCGTAGGATCAGGTCGATATATCGCCGAGCGTTCAACGCTCCCTCCACAAAAACCAGTGCCGACCTCCAGCCATGACGCAACCTCCACCAAAACGGTCCTGCTGCACAACGCATGGCTCAGCGTTACGTTCCCCACGTCGGCGATACACCCAACGCATCCCATCATGTCGGAAGAGCAGAAATCGCGATTCGTCGCTAAAATAACGTCACGCCACCTCGCATTTCGCCAGTCTCTGTTCCTATTGGAATGGATACGTGCCCACTCCAAGCGGATGCGCCTTCAACGTTGGTCCAGCATGACACCCACCCTTGCGCGATATGGTCGTATACCCTCTTCTCTGAAGCGCCGGCTGACAGTTCGTGGGCATACTTGCGGTCGAGTGCGGCCCCTTGTCTCTGCTGCTGTCTGTGCTGCTGCACGGAACCGGATATAGCGGTCTTGTGCTCGTGTTGTAACACGTGGCTGTCCTGGTCGCGGTCTATCACGTGTCACACCAGTGTCCTGGAAACGTCTCTGCAGGCGGCTAATGGTGGATGGAGCAACCCTGAACCGTCTGGCAACGTCATCTTGCGTCGCTCCTGTCATCAGCATCCCTATGGCCTGGTCACGGCTAACTTGACTCATTCGCGACATGGCGACACGTACTGACGGTGGTGCAAATTGTGTCGGTCTTTTATAGCCAAGACCTAAGGTAGCCATTGGTGTCCAGTAATGCTCACTGGCCACTCACTATAACTTAAACTCACATGCGTGAGCGATATAAAGGAGTGGCCAAAGTCGGGAGACATTGTTAACCCTCCGAGCCGCAATACACCACAAGGGCCACAAGCGGAATAAGGGGAGACTCCGGAAGGCACTTTTAATTACGCGTAATTACACTACGCGATCCGTTTTCTAACGAACTAATACACTACCCAATCCTTACCCAATCCTTTCCTAACCCTTCACTGACAGTCTAAATTTATGAATGGAGGTCTCCTAGACACTCCTACATTAGGATGATTGATAGTTAGGGTTGTGAAGGTCAGCCAGCTGACCTTTCTTGGCATTGAGTAGATTTGTACATGAGTGAACGGTGCTTAGATTTGTACACGCGTGAACGGAGCTTAGATTTGTACACAAAACACATTGTGCACAAACGAATAGGCAGATTTCCCACGGTCGGGGGTGACCTTTGCTGAGCTCGATGTTAAAGGTTACTATAGTATGTCAATCTAGAAGGTTCCATTGAGGATATCATGTAGTTTCACCGTAATTGGCCCAACGGTGTTTGAGTAATTAAACAAAAGGTCAAAAAGTGCCTTCCGGAATCACCTATTCGCTGCTCGCAGGGCTCTGGCTGGTTGCCCAGATTTCCCACGGTCGGGGGTGACCTTTGCTGAGCTCGATGTTAAAGGTTACTATAGTATGTCAATCTAGAAGGTTCCATTGAGGATATCATGTAGTTTCAGCGTAATTGGCCCAACTGTGTTTGAGTAATTAAACAAAAGGTCAAAAAGTGCCTTCCGGAATCACCTATTCCCTGCTCGCAGGGTTAAGAGAGACAATCGTTTTATGGTGCACTGAGGCATACGTTCCTTATTTAAAACTGGGAAGTCAACTCACATGTCGTAAGTATCGCTACCGTAAAAAATATACCCATTAGAAAAACTTGCGTAATTAAAGTCGTTCAGTGTAGCTTTAGCCCTACGCTAAGACAAAACGATTACCTAATATGTCATAATTATGAGTTAATTGGAGGAATAATGACTGTAGCAAGGCAGTACAGATCTTCTGTCCGATTGTAAATGCAAAATGCAAACAAGTGCATTAGATCGAAACAAGGCATGGTCATCAGTTAACTAATTAGTAAGTTATATTATGAGATTTTGTAACCAAGCAGAAGAAAGGTGACAAAACTATTTTTCTTTACAGGTCTGGTTAACGTTAAGTTGTTTATTAATTTAGGACTATAAAATAACAAATTAATATCCAACATACAAGTTTTCTACTAAACTGGGGTGAACGTCCACTATACACTCAAATTTCACGATGTGAGTGGAATTTCATGGCAAAAACTTTCAGTGTAAGGATTAACAAAGCTAAACAAGACTATAGCAATACTACAAAGCTAAACAAGACTATAGCAATACTACAAGGCTAAACAAGACTATAGCAATACTACAAGGCTAAACAAGACTATAGCAATACTACAAGGCTAAACAAGACTATAGCAATACTACAAGGCTACCAGAAAGGGGCCTGGAAGAAATAGAAATACAAAAATATTAATTATTAAATGCATACCTTCCCATTTGGATAACTTTTAAATTAAAGATTACCTGGGACTTACTTCGTTTGAGTAAATTTAGACCATGTCAATGCAAAATTTACTATTACTCATAATGCAAATATTCAAGTTAAACTTGGAAATGAAAAATACAAAATCACATGTGGAAATTACACTTCACAGTAAAGATAATTCCCACCTACGGAACTCACCCAGACACTCTTCTGCACCCGAAAGGTTACTGCCTGATGGATGAAAATGAAGTTGTACCATACAATTGTCATTTAACGGAAGGAAAACTAATGATGGCTGAACTGAAGAAACGAAAATAACTAAGAAGAACAGCTCTCTACTGTAGACCCTTCCTCTACAGCGGCAAGTGCAGGAATGGTTCCTTAACATTGCACTGTGCAGATCACTGTAACGCTTGATTGAACATTGACATCCTAATTGTTTGATGACAATGCTCACAACCATTCCAAGACTTCCAACATAGAAGAGTTCCAAAAGAAGGACACTGGGCATTTTATACATTCCAAAAGGGTTTTAAAAATCACTAAAGGTAAGTATGCAAGCAATGAATTTGCAAAGTCAGCTGGTTACACCGGGTAGTAAAAGTCATTAAAGGTAAGTAAGCAATGAATCTGCAGAATGCAAAGTCAGCTGGTTACACACACCCAAAGATAAAAAGATTTTGGATACCCGAGTCAAATTTCCACATTTTAAAACCTTATTCAGACCTGCTTACATTTTGAAACAACAATTACACACAAATCCATTTTTCCTTTAAATTTCAAGGAATTTTGTTATAAGAAAAAAAAACCTTTACACCGTTTTCCTTAAACTCCTAGTACCTTAATAAATACACTCGACAATTAATTATTCAATATTTACAATTTCCATGTCTAAACCACATAAACTCCACTCAGGTCTACTCACCGATACTGGCTCGTCAATTTGCACTAATTTTCATCTAAACAAACCACCTTGATGCTTACCATGACTAGGGCTAAACCCAAGTACGAGTTAAACTCTCATGGTCATCTTAGGTTCACATTTTCGTATATTTTTGTCTGGAGACAATTCGTCTCGAAAATTAAGAAAAGTGCAAATAATACATTTAAACTTGCCAGTCGGTAGCTTACCCTCTTGAGTCCAGTCTATGGATAAAGACATTGCCTGCCTGTAGAATTAGGAATCCACGTAGAGCCTTAAAAGCCTAAGTAAATCAGTCATATTCCTGCATCTATTCGGTAAAAGAATAATAAGCAGAAATATTAAAATGACACCAATTCCTGTACTTAGAAGTGATCCATTCATGAATCCACAAAATATATGATATAAAGATATCATACCAATCATACAAAACAAGAGAAATCCCAATTCAATCTTAATTGAGTCCTTAATAGTAACCACAGAACATGAACTATCATCATGTGAAATTTGTTCATGTAAGGCAACTGAACGAGGCTCATGAAAGAGATTGCTATGTTTACCAGCTGTAGATCTAGTTGTACGACGCAAGGGTACTGTAACCTTCGTTTTGACCTTAGACTGAGGTTCAGCAATAGCAGCTTGCGGTGGTACTACGGTTATGGTGTCATTGGTTGAAGGAGAACTCTCAGGTAAAATTGAAGGAGAACTCTTAGGTGGAAGAACCATAATTTCCATTTCCGACTCGGAATTAGAGCTATATGGATCTTCGACGGTACTTTGCTTTCCGTGTAGAGAGTCCTTTTGGGTATCGGAATTGTCTTCGGTAACCCTTGCTAGCTTCAACTCAGTGGAGTGTACATTTTTATTTTTTTGATCAGAATCATCTAACGATTGGATCGTATAGACAAAATTGTCATGATCGGGTTGATCGACGATTCTGTAGCGCTGTGGAGAGTAGGCATCTTGGATCTTATGACGGCCCTTGAATTGATGCTGTTTGAGGTATACAAAATCTCCAATAGCAAAGGTATACGGTTTTGCTTTACGATTGCAGATGGCTTCACGAGATTTCGCAGTTGCTTTTAATTTCTTCCGAGCAACCTCATAAGATTGTTGCAACCGTTGTCGATGTAGAGACACCCAGTCGTCACTGCTCTTCTGTTGTTTGCCGAGAAGGAGATCAACTTGAAGGAGGGCTTCTCGTCCAAACATCAGATAAAACGGTGTAAGGCTGGTAGCTGGATGGATAGTAGCATTGTAACAATAGACTAATTCACCCAAATGTTTGTTCCAATGTTTTTTCTGCTTTTCGGTCAGAGTTCTAAGTAGGTCGTGCATCGTCCGATTAAACCGTTCACATTGCGCGTTACCTTGCGGATGGTAGGCAGTAGTCCTAGACTTTCGAACACCATACAAAGAGCAGAGTTGTTGGATTAAATCAGATTCAAACTGTCTCCCTTGATCGGAATGAATCCGCTCTGGAACCCCAAACTTAACGAACCATTCATTTACCAGAACTCTAGCAGTTGTTACAGCGGTCTGGTCTTTCGTCGGAACGGCCAAAGTGTATTTGGAGAAAATATCAGTGATTACAAGAACATTCTCAATACGATCCGATGTTGGTTCCAAGACAGTGAAATCAATGGCAACCACTTCAAGAGGACGCGATGCAATCAATTGACCTATTGGATTTCTTGGTTTAGGAGATGGAAGTTTAGCCACAATACACCTCTCTCACAATGCTGAACCCAATCCTTAATGTCTCGAAACATACCAGGCCAGTAACATCTTTGTTGAATCAAAGAAAATGTTCTCTCTACTCCTTGATGGCCACTCTCTGGTTGTGAAGTGAAGAAAGAACAGTTGGCTTCAAACAACTTGGTAGTAAGAGTTGCTTAGTGTCAATGCCGTTATGAATTATTGTCCTGTACAAAACCCATCAATCTCAACAATTTTCTCATATTGCCTGAGAAGGGACCAATACCAAATGAGGTTCAAGCTTTCTTTCCGAAGGAGAAGGTCTCTTCCCATTACGGAAGTAGAAGGAGAACCTTTGTATAGTAGGGTCTTTCTGCTGTATTTGCTGAAGTTCCTCTTTGGAGTACGAGGGGAATGATGAAATTTGTGAAACTACTGCATGACAGTTTCTGGCTGCAGCCAACTCTAAGTGTTCTATCGTGCCAGCGACTTGGAGGTCTACTGGAACAAGGGAAGGAGACACGTTTATATGAATAAGACCTTGAGTTTCATCGGTTGCTTCACCTTCAACTTCTCGTGGGATTCTTCGAGAAAGAGCATCTGCATTGGCGTTCTCACGACCTGTTCTATACCTAATTTGGAAATCATAGGTATTAAGTCTTGCCACCCATCTCTGTTCAGTAGCGTCCAGACGTGCTGTCTGCAGGTGACTGAGTGCGTTGTTATCAGTCCATACTTCAAAGGAGCTTCCGTACAAATAGTCCTTGAACTTTTCAGTTACAGCCCAAGTGAGTCCCAGGAGTTCCAACTTCATCGAACTATATCTTTGCATGTGTCGCTCATTGGGACGGAGAGTACGGCTTGCATAAGCTATCACTTTACGTTTTCCGTCTTGTTGTTGAGAAAGGACAGCACCCAATCCATCTAAGCTGGCGTCGATTTCAACAATGAACGGCTGAATGAAGTCAGCATAAGCTAGAATGGGCACAGATGTAAATTGACTTTTAAGTTGTTCAAACGCTTCCTGGCACTTCTCGGTCCATCGCTTGCGGAAGTAACTCGGTGACTTTTTCTGGCACTCCCCAATCAAGGAATACAACTCACGAGTGATCTTTGAAAATGAAGGCACATACCGTCTGTAATAGCCCGCGAATCCGAGGAATGTTCTTAACTGCTTCAATGTCCGTGGAGTGGGCCATTCAGCTACTGCATTCGTCTTGTTGTCGTCGGTTGCTATACCATCTGCCGAAAGAACATGACCCAAATACGAAACTTGACGCTGGAATAGATGGCATTTCGAGGGTTTCAACTTCAAGCCATAGGCCTTAAGTCTTGTGAAGACGAGGTCCAAGTGCTCCAAATGTTGTTCGAAGGATGGAGAATAGATGAGAATATCATCTAAGTAGACTAACAACATCTGGAATGTCAAATCGCCGAAACATCGCTGCATGAGTCTTTGAAAGGTCGCAGGTGCTCCACAGAGACCAAAGGGCATGCGGTTGTATTCGTACAACCCCAATGGAGTTGTAAAAGCTGTCTTTTCACGATCGTCTTCATGCATCCTCACCTGGTGATAACCACTTGCAAGATCAAGGGTGCTAAAGAACTTGGCGCCAAGTGGAGCATCGAAAGATTCTAAGATTCGAGGCAGTGGGAAGGCGTCTCGCTTCGTTTGTGTGTTCAGTCGACGATAGTCTACACACATACGCAAGGAACCATTTTTCTTTCTAGCCAGAACAATTGGGGCTGCATAGCTGTAGCTCTCTCTGATAATATCCGCTTGAAGGAGATCTCGGATATGTTGTTTTACTTCCTCAAACTGATTAGGTGGTATGCGGCGGAAAGGTTGTGAAACCGGTTCATCATGTTTTGTGATAATTCGATGGGTAACTGTTGAGGTGTCACCCAAGTCAAACTGTCCTGTGGCAAAAATATCATGATGCTTGTGAAGAAGAGAATTGATCTGTGCAAGCTGTTTGTCAGTACCATCAAACTCTGATAAGTCAACGCAGACTGGACTGCTCTTCAGTTCTGAAGGAGATGTTTCTTCATGCACCGTGATCATGATTTCATTGACAGACACCTGTTTGAATTCGACTTCTAGACAATTCCCACTAGTCACGGAATCGACTGGATTCATGATACCAATTGGCGTGCGTTCGGGTATAATTACACCTTCTGAAGATAGATTAACCATCCTCACTGGGAAACATCTACGAGTTGCATCAACAATGGTAGACTGCACAATGACTCCAAGACAAAGATTGTCAGAATTTCTCAGAGGTTCAACTACTGAGAACCTGGTTCCAGTTCATTTAGCTGTTGCTTCAACCGTGACCCAAGATTGTGCTGGAATAAAAGTCGAAACACCGGTCACTGTATGTACTAATGATGAAGTTTGTTTTGTGGCGGATTGAATTCCGCTAGTAATATTCACTTCATTTGTAATTGCAGGTGATATAATGTTCATACCTAATACCATAGGCACTTGTCGTTTCTGCTCACAATACTCTTTGTTGTCCGAATTTTTGACAACAATCACTTCCATTTTCGGTAAACTGACCCCTTCAATCTCGACATCAATCTCAAGGTAGCCAAATGAGAATGTTCAACCCAGTAGCGCAGGTGAGATAACCAGAGACCTTCGGTTATCATCTCCGCTCCCACAGGCTTCAGGAAACTGCTGAAGAATTCCTCGGTCACGGTAGAAACCATCGATCCTGTGTCTACAAGGCACTGCGCTTTAACACTTCCTATCTTGACTTCCATCGTTGGAGATATCCCAACAAAGCGATCCTGAAGATCCGTCTGGTCGATAGTAGTGGTATGTGTTGAACCCATTTTGATCCTGCCCACCTGAGGGTTCTTGTCGATGGGAGGCTCTAGTTTGACACCGCAGATTTTTGAGTCTGTTCAGTCTTTTTGTACCATTCAGCGGTGTGGCGTGCAGCTTCGGCTTTACGGTACTCTGCTAGCTCCGCTTGTGTCTCCAAAAGCTGTTTTCTGAAGCAAGTTAAAGTGCGATGTCCTCTCCGTTGGTAATGATCTCCGTTGGTAACGGTCTAAGGCGATTGGATGAAAAAGATGGACCATAGCTCTCAGCTACCTGTGAAGTGTTGGATGGAGATGAAGTTTCCCGTTGTGTACTTTCCGAGACTACCTTCAGAAGTTGGTTGATTTGCGCCTGTTGATCCTTGATGAGTTGTCGTTGCTCTTCGAGTAGACTTCTCATCTGTTTAGTTTCCTCAGCTGAGTTGAATCGTGTCGTACTTCGAGCTTCCTCGACAGTAGCTTTGGTCTTTGCATCGGAGTCATTATCCTCTTCGGCCCATTCAGTTGCCTCGTGGCGTAATCTAAGAAATGACAAACTGGGATTATCTCTTAACTGTTTCTTCAAGTGCTTTCGTAAAACCTCATCAAAAACACCCTCAGAAAACTGATCACACAGTAACTTGTCTTTAGAGCAATTTAAGTGGGGCATTTGATTATGACCTTGTTTAAAACCTCCATTAAATGATGCGAGAAATCTCTGGGACTGAGACTGTTTCTGTTTACACTCGAAAAATTGTCAACTGAACACCTGTCGCTTTGACTCCAAATACATCGTGTAAGATTGAAACTAACTTCTCAACTGTATCACGGTCTAACAAGGGCGTAATTTAACTTCCTCCTAGCTGCACCTTCCAAGTGCTGGAACATAAAATGAACTTTATCTTCATCAGCAAGAGAGGTCTCGAGGCAATTGATGCATGAATGTCACAAAGCCAATCTTCTAAGGTAATATCACGTTCCTTGCCTGTGAATGATTTGATCTTTTTCTGAGATGGCATTAACACATAAGCTGGGAGGTTGTTTCTTTTGTTTTCCAGAAACTAATTCTATTTCAGAGTCAATCTGTCTATTTTATATCCACCAAAAAGTCTATGTCTTCTTGAGAAACCCATTTTTTTTTTTTTTTGTTCTCTGTCAATCTACATTCAATCAATGAAGTTAACTTAACATATGAATATACGGCAATTCACAATCATCGTGTACATAATGAAAGTTCCATACATTAATAGCAGTAATCTACATTTCGGACTTCTTCAGTGTCCAGTCGGTGTCTTGTCCTGCGCCGCTGTTGCTTTCCAGAAGTCACTTCCCAGGCACTCCACCTCGTCATTCGGCACTATAAACGAACCACCTTGATGTTTACCATAACTAGGTTGAACGTTAAGTTCTTTGGTTCATCTTAGGCAATCATGACGTCATCAGCTTTTATGCACACTGGACTGTCTAGCTGATGCGGAGCTTCGCTGAACCAGGTTGGAGACTTTGAGTCTGGTAGCCTTGTAAGGGATTGGGTAGCCTTAAATGTTTTGGGTGGGTTTATGATTTTGAATTTTGAATTTAATTTTTTTTTCTTTAATTAAAAATTTTCGTTTCCTTTTTGTTTCTTCTCATTTTAAAGTCCCAAACAATCAACCAGATCCTGCCGACTTCGCCATTTTGTAACCAAGCAGAAGAAAGGTGACAAAACTATTTTTCTTTACAGGTCTGGTTAACGTTAAGTTGTTTATTAATTTAGGACTATAAAATAACAAATTAATATCAACATACAAGTTTTCTACTAAACTGGGGTGAACGTCCACTATACACTCAAATTTCACGATGTGAGTGGAATTTCATGGCAAAAACTTTCAGTGTAAGGATTAACAAAGCTAAACAAGACTATAGCAATACTACAAAGCTAAACAAGACTATAGCAATACTACAAGGCTAAACAAGACTATAGCAATACTACAAGGCTAAACAAGACTATAGCAATACTACAAGGCTAAACAAGACTATAGCAATACTACAAGGCTAAACAAGACTATAGCAATACCACAAGGCTACCAGAAAGGGCCTGGAAGAAATAGAAATACAAAATATTAATTATTAAATGCATACCTTCCCATTTGGATAACTTTTAAATTAAAGATTACCTGGGACTTACTTCGTTTGAGTAAATTTAGACCATGTCAATGCAAAATTTACTATTACTCATAATGCAAATATTCAAGTTAAACTTGGAAATGAAAAATACAAAATCACATGTGGAAATTACACTTCACAGTAAAGATAATTCCCACCTACGGAACTCACCCAGACACTCTTCTGCACCCGAAAGGTTACTGCCTGATGGATGAAAATGAAGTTGTACCATACAATTGTCATTTAACGGAAGGAAAACTAATGATGGCTGAACTGAAGAAACGAAAATAACTAAGAAGAACAGCTCTCTACTGTAGACCCTTCCTCTACAGCGGCAAGTGCAGGAATGGTTCCTTAACATTGCACTGTGCAGCTCACTGTAACGCTTGATTGAACATTGACATCCTAATTGTTTGATGACAATGCTCACAACCATTCCAAGACTTCCAACATAGAAGAGTTCCAAAAGAAGGACACTGGGCATTTTATACATTCCAAAAGGGTTTTAAAAATCACTAAAGGTAAGTATGCAAGCAATGAATTTGCAAAGTCAGCTGGTTACACCGGGTAGTAAAAGTCATTAAAGGTAAGTAAGCAATGAATCTGCAGAATGCAAAGTCAGCTGGTTACAATATTATGAGACTAATAGGGGGTTTTAAAGTCAAAATTATGACATTATTAATTCATAAAATTATGACAGATTAAGTCATACTTATACTTAATATCTCCCAGCTATGAGAAATTAAGTCATAATTATGACGTTTTGTACAATGTCTTTTCTACGCTTCCGTATTAATGCAAAACTGTAACAATCTTTGAAGTTAATGTTGGTTCATACCATGCATTTTTCCATAACAGTCGTTAAAATCACAGGTGATGAAAGAGTTAACAATGAGCTTCATGTTGGTTCATGTGTACACGATTACGAACACAAATGATGGAAAATACCAAGTTTTATTTGTTGATTTGTCTAAACACCCATAACCCGTTGGTTCAGATATGATATTCAGTAGATAAATCTATTCAGAAGTGAGGTTTCTGCATTGCATTGCTATTGTTATCAGCAAAAGTATATGTTTTATTTATTGAAGTCAATTGACTTATTTTGCGACAGAAGATATTTGAAAAGTGATTTGGTGGAATAAAAAGGTGGAATGTTTTTCAGAATACTCAAATTTATGAATGTAGCAACTCTTAACAAATCATAGGGCTACATTAAATTACATGATTAAAATGAATGACTTTAAGTGTTGCATTTTTGTAATTTGTAAATCAACTGCTTCTTTCTAAAATTGTGAATTACTTGAACAGTTTTGTTGGTGTAACTCGTAAACATTCATTTGGATATTACATTGACAACGACAACTCTGAAGAAAAATACATGAGAGCCGAAAGAGACTCAAATGATAGATTGACTTAGTTACAGTGACGCATACAATGGAGACCGGCCCCCCGTCCAGCTATTGGCTTTACTTTTTCCTCTCCGATTTATGTTTTTTGTCTTCTGTTCCAAAAAATTATGACAAAGCTTCATAATGTTCTCCAAAATTTTTCCCAAGAATATGGTTAATTTCAATAATCAAAGCCTGTATTTTTACAAGAAAAAAATTGCTTTGCGAAGTGAGGTGAATTTTCCATAAAGCCTTATTTTTTTCAAAATATGTCTTTTGATCATAAATGACACAAATGACTTTAAGAAACCTCGTTACGTCACTGTTTCTAATACCAAAAACACTTTAAAAGCAGAAGTAAAATTAATTTAAACATCAGAAAACGGTAAAAGATAAAGTGACGCATCCAGTGGAGGAGATCCCCCCCCCCACCCATAAAAAACATTTAGGCTTAATTTACCCCTTTGTGGAGTATGTTTCTTCTTCAAAAGGTCTTGACTTTTCTCACAAAGAACCTTGAATTTTCATACAAGCCTTAATTTCTCTTTTCAAAATTTGTTGACCATAAATGTAACAAATTCTACCAAATATAACGTACTTGTGGTGACATTCAAACAGAGGACTTCACAAAAGGTCCATGATTGCAATCACAATAGGTTCAGGTTTTTCATGACAGGGGAATGAATAAATGGAAGCATGTACACACTTCGGTGTGTGTGTTGGTGGGGGGGGGGGGGGGTTACAGATCATGGGTTTAAAGGGATGGATATGCCACTGTTTCTTATGCAAACAACAGTAAAACACTTTAAAAGCAGCAATAACATGAAAACATCATACATGTATCATAATAAAATAAATATCAACTAAAGACCACCCCCGCTAGCTTCAGGCTTAATTTTTCATCTTTGTTTAATAAGTTTCTTCTTTCTGTCACCAAATATAGCACTAAAGCCTGCAAATGTCTGAAAAATGTTCATAAAAACCAAGAATTCACCACAATTGTAACATTCGAATTGGATTACAACCGTTTTAAGCAGATCTGGATATGCCACTGTTTCTAATGCCAAAATACAATTATAAAAGCAGCAGTAACACTAACACATTACAAATCTGTAAGTGACACATCCAGTGAA
This sequence comes from Zoroaster sp. YZ-2022, assembly GCA_029582265.1. Taxonomy (NCBI): domain Eukaryota; kingdom Metazoa; phylum Echinodermata; class Asteroidea; order Forcipulatida; family Zoroasteridae; genus Zoroaster; species Zoroaster sp. YZ-2022. Next base: position 14,427,101 of record CM055817.1, on the reverse strand, counting down.
GATGACTTCCCCCACCCACCCCTGTCAGATTAAGGCTAATTGTATTTGTTTCGCCTTCGATATTATTTTTTTCTTCTGTATCAAAATATTGTACTGAAAAAATCTCCTGACAATCCCCATATTTCCCCCAAAATGTGGTTAGTTTCGATATTTAAAACTTGAATTTTGTATAAGATAAAACTGTGTTTGGCAGAGTGAGGTAAATTTTCCATGAAGCCTATTTTTTTAAACAAATTTCATTTGATCATAAGCAACGCAAATTCTCCCCAATATGCGGTGGGGTGGTGGTGGTGGTTGGGGGTTACAGGTTATTTGTGACCTTTTGACAATGTTCCTCTCCCTTCCCCACCCCAAGGCCGAGGTTTCAAACATGGCCCAAGTGTGTAAGAATGTTCATATATGCATGTGTACCAATACAATCATGTGGGATTTTTAAAATTTCCTTAGAAAGCTACCCTCTTATTATTTGTTGAGTTATACTCTGCCTGAGTGCTTTAGGATTGACCCCTCATCTGCATGTCAAAACACTACATATAATGTGTCAAACATTTTGGTTATAGTGTACACCTCTGTATGTTATATTAACATACCTTTTTTCACGTAGAAAACAAATAACTAATGACAACAAAGAACACAAACGTTGAATAGGGGCCTACTTTCTCGATTGGTACGCCTTTAGCAAATAATGTCACTGAATGTATCCAGATACACTCTATGTTTAAAGGCAATTACCATGGAAAACATTGAATGTGCAAGAACTCGTGAGATGACTCTATAAGATATCCATTTGCCAGAAATGGTTTCTCAAAAGAGTAGAGAATTCAGACTTTAGAGACGCGTATGGTTCACTACCATAACTAACAGGCAGTTCCAACACTGCTCCGCATGTATGAGATGTTGGAGTACGAACTGCATGAAGCGTCTGATTTGATGAAACAAATGGTATTGCATTCTTCACCATCATATCTGAGCCAGTGCAGAATCTAAGGAATAGGCCTAAGACTTCTGGATTTAATTCTCGAATGAGTCGCTTGAGGTGGTTGGACAAGGTATTCTGCTCAATGTTCATGTCTTCCGGAAACTTCAATACCTTCAGAACCTTGTTGTTAGTTGGCTGGAACTCCAAGTAAACACGTGGCAATTTGTTAGCATCCATATTGAGTAGAGCAAGAGCATCACGCCATTTCTGAGCAACAAATAATGGCTTTTGGACCATTTCTTTGTGGGCAGTCTCTCTCACAATTTCTTCGAAGTTCTGCTTTGTTGCCATCTTCTTATATATATCTATCAAGAAAGTCCACCAAATCATTTCCATCAACAGATTCCTACTCTTTCAAAGCTTCTTCAATTACGTTTGTATCCATTTCAGCAACATACTGCAAGAATGGCTGGAGGAGGTTGGTTGTTTGATAAAAAATATATGCCTCTTGCGTGAAACCCATCACAAGCACCACAGCAACAGATTGCCAGTGACTTTCAGACATATCATGGCGGATCCATGGCACCTTGAAGTTATTTCCAACTGTGTACTGCAGGTAAAATGTATCCCAGAATTCAGTTAGAGCATCTCGCATCACACCACCATTGTCTTCAGCTAACTCCGAAGAACCGTCTTCCTTCAGCATTTGTCTGACTCTATACTCTCAGGTGGAGTGTTTATGTCTACGTCTGCACTAAAATTTAAGTTGTATGTGGCTGGGTTGAATGTTATTTCACTGGACGAGTTTGCATCTCTGACAGCTTGATCTTCTTCCAGAAATTCTTGGGAAATGTTTCCGGCAGCAACATCTGTGGTGTATTGCATCTGACGTGCTGTTTGAACCTCTTCGTATCTGGCAACCTCTAGCAAGGACATGACATCTCCTGTGTTTTCCTGGACATCTACTTTATCAACAGGTAACTCAGTTTCATCAGTCTGATTTGATGGTCCAGACAATGTACTTGTATATGGTTTGGATATCTGATACGTCAGTGTGTTCTCATCGGTGTTAGCAGATGGTGTAGATGGCTGGTGCGTGGCTGAATGATGAGAATGATGCTCAACTGTACTGGTAGGTCGCATTCCCTCCTTGTTTTTGCAGGTCGGAGGCTGAGGGACTTCAAAATCACAGTTCTTCATCACTTGAAGACTCGACATTTAGACGTTGCCAGCAAACAGCATCGGTTTTTTCTGTCGAAGTCTCTTCATAAATGTTTCTGCTGTCTCAGTCGCAAAGAAAGTCCTTACTCCAGAAACATCCGAGGCTAAATCAAATATAAAATCTGCTGATCTTCCAGGGCATCCTTCACCATCATGTAAAAAAGCAGACACTGCTTCCTTTATTATATCGGACTTCCAAACTGGCTTCTTCAATTTGCAGTGACTAATACCACCACCGTTTTGACACCTTACTTGTTTGTATTTTCCTTTGGTGTACAGAGAAAGTCCAAATGTTATTGCCATGTCTTCTTTTTATCCACCGGTAGCATATTGGCTGTAAACTTCATCTGCTGATAAAGTATCCTTGAAACTTCTCGCAGCTCATCTGTTTTTGTTATCACCATTATCGTTTTCAGCTGTGTAATCGTTTTCAGCTGTGCCTTGTTCGCTCTGTGATCTTGCCCAGACTCGTAATGATATTCGGTCACCTTCATGAGGCAGGTAGTTTGTCAGCTCCTCCTCTGTCATCAAAGAAACTACTTTGTCGTCAATCTGAAACATAAACAATAATTTTTTTTAAATATATTTTCCTTTACTAGATTAGTAGATTATATGTGACACTACATCAAGACAAAATAAAGCATCAAAAATAAGTGTGGAAATATTGTCAATCTTTATAAATGTGAAATTAACTCAAAGTAACTGCCCACCTCGTTTCTAACGCATGACAAATGTTTAATTGGAATATTTCAGAGTTGTTTTTCCTGACCAACTGTTCGAGTCTCTTTATGTTGAGACTAGTCAAAAAATATTCTAGGCACTTAACATTGACGTCTGGAATGCTCTGCGATGATTTGAACTTCATTAACCAACTTGGCAATGTCCATTCATATGTTGTCACGATAATGTAATTGTTATCATGAAAACAACAAAGTCATCATCATGAAGCAACGGAATGTTTGTTATTCAATTTATTCGCCAAGGATTATTGCTCAGTACTATGACAACAACATTGTAATTAATGATACCATGATCATAACATCATGTAATTTAAGAAATATTAATATTGCTCAAGATATGCTGGGGTATAATGAAGAACTTTTGAGGTAATTCCACCCCCACCCCCAACCATCCCAAAATACTCCTCTTAAGCTGCCATCTACAAGGGTCAATTGTAAATGAATACCTTTCTTGGTCACTTACCTTTTCATCTATTAATCTTTGAAGGACTGACTCGGACATGGTCACTTACCTTTTCATCTATTAATCTTTGAAGGACTGACTCGGACATGGTCACTTACCTTTTCATCTATTAATCTTTGAAGGACTGACTCGGACACCTTTCTTTTCTTGAGAAAATTAATGAACGCCATGCTGCAAACAAACATTATTTCTCATCACTATGGAGGTTAATATAGATATGCTTCTTCAGCACTATAGTATTAGAGTACCTTCCTGACTACGTAAAATACACATTTATTATTATAAAATCTTCATTTGGGATCTAGTTGCAATGATCGCAACCCTCGGGCCCCCGACCGTTGAGAGGGTGGGGTGGGGTGGGTGGGGGTGGTATGGGATAGAGTTGTTTACAATCAACATTGCACCTATGGAATATCAAGAATTTGGAAGTGCTGACGGCAAACAGGGTTAGGGTTGTATCTGTATTGTTATAACTTACAGTACATACATGTATGTTGGGGCAACAGGGTGCAAGTGGAATAGTGAATGAGGCCAGAAATGCGATTTATTAATTTAATTATTAACCCAGAACAACTACCTCACAGGAGCCATCTTGGAAAAAGACAAAAGCATAAGTATCCCTGCATCCCAAGCATAACACTCAAAAGTTTAGAGAGCTTGAAGGGTCACTATGAATATTTACATACACTTTAGTCGTTTGCCCAGTTCTGGATAGTTCTTGTTGTCTATGAGTTATACAGATTGTTTAATTTTGCAGCTACCCGGGACCTGAAAAAATCTGAAACCAGGAAAACGACTGGTACTGTAGTGTACATGTACACGTATGTATAGTAAGACCGTTGAGCTATACACCCAAGGCTAACATTAGTAACAAACATGGCATTGACAAGACTGAGTCAAAACTATATGAGTCATCATAGTAGTAACTAGAACTACTAACGTTAGACAGAACACTCAATCAATCAATCAATCAATCTCACTTTATTATCCCTAACGGGAAATTCCTTCCGGCCTATACATCAAACAATTAATGAATACATTAAAAATTACAATAAATATTACACGTAAAAACACAATACTTCACTAAAATTGCATTGCATGGGCCTTCAATTCAATCCTGTGTTGGTCTCTGTACCGTATAATTATCATTCCAACTGCTTATTAAAATCTGGACAGCTGAGGGAACAAATGAAATGGCATACCGCTTAGTTTTAATCCTCCGCTGTAAAAGACGGTTACTCCTAGCACTTCTAATACATTTTTCATACAAAGGGTGAGTTTCATCTGCCAGAATCATTTCAACTTTATTCAACATCAGAGATTTATACAGATTGTCAACCATTAATTGATCAATACCAATTATTTTATTCGCTTGTTTAAGTACCCTATCCAATTTAGACCGATCCAGTACCCGCATGTTTCCAAAAACACAAATAAGACAATATGTAATAATACTTTGCAGGGCAGACTTGTAAAACATTTGTGGTTCTGTCCACATAAAATGAATTAAGTTTCCTTAACAAGAAAAACAACGCTGCTGTAACTTTTTGCACTTTGATTTGCCACATTTATCAAAAAGCAACTGGTTGTCAATCTCGATTCCTAAGTACTTAAACTCAGTGACTCTCTCAAGAGATTCTCCTTTGATCACAGTGGCCGGGATGTGTGTTTTAATCCTACGAAAATCAAAAACCATATCCTTTGTTTTCTTTGTATTGATCTCTAAGTGGTTTTTGTCACACCACTGAACAAATTCAGAAATCTCGTGATCGAATGATTTCATGTTATCCTTTTTTGAAAATAAATGACCAACCAGTGCGATGTCATCTGCATACTTAATTAATTTATGATCAGTGTTCAAAGATCTACATTCATTGGCGTATAATGTGTACAGAATGGGAGAAAGAACACACCTGTGTGGAACTTATACTTATATAACGGATAGCTGAGCGAGTGGAATTAAACCTAACCTGCTGTCCCCTCTTTGTTAAAAAGTTATTGATCCATAGTATAACACTGGAATTTACATTAAGATCCAACAGTTTCTGAACCATCAAATACGACTGAATTGTGTTAAAGGCACTCGCAAAGTATACAAAAAGAACTTTAGCAAAAGCACCCGCCTTCTCCAGGTGTTCACAAATGCCATTAATCAATGTAAGAATTGCGTCCTCTGTATTTCTTCGTGGTCGATACGCAAACTGATGATCATCCAGGGAATCCTTAACTTCATTAGTTAACCTTTTCTGAACTATTCTTTCTAAACATGTCATGGGTACCGAGGTGAAAGCTACCGGACGAAGATCATTCATGACTTTAGGGTGGGTGTTTTTTGGAATTGGAACAATCACTGACCTTTTTCATAATGCAGGAATTAACGCCCTATTTAATGATTCCTGAAATAATGACCAAAATGGTGATGCTAATTGCTCAGCACAGACCTTCAGTACCCTGCAACTAATTAAATCGGGCCCCATGTGTCTTTCGTAGGTTTAATCTGTTGAATAACACCTGCATGTGGAGATGCATGTGGAGATGCATGCAAAGCATTTACAACACGATCTTGTTTGAACGCTAAAATCGTACCCATCAAACCTGCTGTAAAACTCATTCAAATCATTTGCATACACGGTCTCATTTTGTACACACATATTTCATCTTTGAGGTTTGTAGCCAGTGATAGTTTGTATGCCCTGCCATACGCTCCTTGAATCGCTGGTCCGAAAAAAGCTTTCGATCCTTGTATGCCATCCTACAATCTCTAATTTTACGCTTAATTTTGACCTGAACCTTTTTACGTTCTGCTCTGTTACCTGTTTGAAACACTCTTTTTTTCATTAAGCAGACTCTTTAATTCCTTAGTAATCCAGAGTTTATTGTTTCGAATAATCATCTCTTCACAAAAAACGTACATAATATGTAACAGTATCCGCTGCCTCATCTAAATCCTCAGCAGTATCCACGAAGACACTCCAATCTGTACAACTAAAGCATTTCCGTAGGGCTTCAGTAGCATCTGTAGACCAGTTCTTGATCTTCATCTTCCTCACTGGTTCTCTCCGCATTCTTGACCGGTACAATGGGATGAGGTGAACCATGTTGTGGTCGGAATTCCCCAATCCAGGTAATGCTTTGGCTCGATAGGCCTCCTGGATATTTCCATAACACAGGTCCAGGCATGCCTGATGTCATGTAGGACAATTGACATATTGGTGATAAGATGGTAAGCAGTCAGAACGGGTACACTGATTGAAGTCTCCAAGAATTATTTTTGCTGCATCCGGTGATTCAGTCTCGGCTAACGATACTAGATGATGAATAGTATTTGCAGATATCTGGGTGTCAGCTGAAGGTGGTATATACACAACAAACAGGTGGATATGAGGAATCTCTCTTGGCAGGTAATATGGTCGTATATAAATGACAAGAAGTTCAATGTCTTTTGTACATATTTTCCGTTTCACTGTTATATGCGATGGGTTACAGAACTGTTCATTCACAAAAACACCAACTCCTCCACCTTTGGTCTTTCCGGAATTCCGATTCCTGTCCATCCTCAGTAATTGGTAGCCCTCTAGGTCAATAGATGAATCCGGATCATTAACGGTTAACCATGTCTCTGTTAGGCAGATCAGGCTAGACTCACTGTTTGATCATTTGCAATATTTACTCAAAGTAATTTATTCGTATTAATTGTAACAATCCGATGCAATCACCAGGAATGCGAGGCGACGGGTCACCGTTGTACATGTAGGCTATCACTGAAAAGCACATGTCAAGAAGGGAGTGTCGTGGCCGAGCGGTCTAGCTTACCGGACTCAAGTTCTGGTGTTAGCAGCAGAATGTGGGTTCGAATCCCGGCCGTGACACTTGTGTCCTTGAGCAAGACACTTAACCATAATTGCTTCTTTCCACCCAGGGGTTAAATGGGTACCTGTGAAGGCAGAGTTTGGTTTGCTCTATATGCGCTAGAAATGGCAGCAATTGAGTTGTATACTCCCAGGGAGCTGAGATGTTTCAGGAATGATTTATGAGCCTTATGATCAGGGGATAATAATATAATGCGCCTTTGAGCACCACTTAGTTGGTGGATACGTGCGCTATATAAATCCACACATATTATTATTATTATTATTATTATTATTATTATTATTATTATTATTATTATTATTATTATTATTATTATTATTATTACTATTATTATTATTATTATATATTACTATTACTATTACTATTACTATTACTATTACTATTACTGTTACTATTACTATTACTTATTGCCTATTATTGCTATTACTATTTACTATTACTATTGCTATTGCTATTGCTTGTGCTATTGCTATTACTATTACTATTGCTATTACTATTATATTGCTATTGCTGTTACTATTACTGTACTGTTGCTATTGCTATTATTATTGCTGTTACTGTTACTATATTACTTATTGCTATTGCTATTGCTATTGCTATTGCTATTGCTATTATTGATTACTATTGCTATTGCTATTGCTAATACTGTTACTATTATTATTATTATTACTATTACATTATATTGCTATTGCTATTGCTGTTATATTTACTTATTACTATACTATTGCTATTACTATTGCTGCTCATTACTATTACTGACACTGTTGCTATTACTGTTACTTTATTGCTATTACTATTACTGTTGCTATTGCTATTGTATTACTGTTGCTATTACTGTTATATTGCATTACTATTATTACTGTTGCTATTACTATTGCTATTACTATTACTATTACTTATTGCTATTGCTATTGCTGTACTTATTACTGTTACTATTACTATTGCACTATTCACTATTGCTATTGCTATTCACTATTACTATTCACTGTACTATTGCTATTGCTATATTGCTATTTACTATTTACTTTATTGCTATTGCTATTGCTATTGCTATTGCTATTGCTATTGCTGTTGCTGTTGCTATTACTGTTGTATTGCTATTGCTATTGCTGTGCGTACTGTTACTATTGCTATTTACTATTACTATTGCTATTACTATTGCGTACCGTACTGTACTGTTGTATTACTGTTACTGTTACTATTACTGTTACTGTTGCTATTACTGTTACTATTACTATTGCTATTGCTATTACTGTGTACTAATTACTATTGCACTATTACTATACTGTGCTATTGCACTATATTATTGCTGTTGCTATTATATTGCTATTGCTGGTACTGTATGTTATTTATATTGTTATATACTGTTACTGTTACTATATACTATTGCTGTTACTTACTGTTACTATTGCTATTGCTATTGCTATTGCTATTGCTATTGCCTGTTACTATTACTATTACTGTTATGTTACTGTTGCTAATTGCTATTGCTATTGCTATTGCTGTTACTATTACTGTGACTATTACTATTGCTACCAACTGCTGTTACTGTTACTATTACTTATGCTGTTGCACTGTGCTATTGCTAGCCTGTGCAACACTGTACTGTACACAACACTATTGCATGCTATTACTATTACTATTACTAACCTTACTATTACTGGTACTATTTACTGTTACTGTACTGTACTATTACTGTGCATTATATTGTACTATTACTATTACTATTACTATTACTATTACTGTACTGTTACTATTGCTATTATATGCTGTTACTGTAATTGCACTACTGTTACTATTACTATTACTGTACTATTGCACTATTGCTATTACTATTACTATTACTATTAGCCTGTTATTACTATTACTACTGTATAACCTATTACTATTACTATTACTATACCACTATTATTACACTGTTATTATGTATGTGTATTATTATTATTATTATTATTATGCCTTAACACTCCTCGTATATTATTTAATTTCCCTAGTCATAGCAGCTACTGCCTGCGTTTACAAAAATCCAATCATCAGATGATCGGGTGAAAACGAAAGCATGTGTAATAATATACATGCGTGTGGCAGCGGGATCACATAGCAACATATGTTACATATGCTAAAGCCATTTATACGTGTATTGGTAATGTTGACAACAATGCTTCAAAAACTGAGGTTTTGAATCAAGATTATTATACATTAAACACCCCAACATGCCCACAGAAGTTTCAGCTGTGTCGTTGTTATGTATTGTTTGTGTTTATTTTTAATGCAACCAAATTGTAATTATTATTCCGATTCTAACGTTGAATTATTCCGATAAGAATAACATGTAAAATAATAACGAGACAGCACATTGCCTTTGGAAATAATTTTAGTTCATATATTGTTTTGCTTTGCATATGTTTGTAGCAGACTGTGTGTATTTTATTAGGAAAATACAGTTGTTGATAATATGTATAACGTTTTGGAGCCCTTGTCAAACAAATCTAGCCTGTGGTTTGATATTCTTTTGTTGTGCATAATATAATTTTACGTGGTGGTACGACATATGGTGAGCCAACAAAGAACGACACAAATCAAATCAATTTTCGTATATTATGTTTTGTTAATTGTATCTTATTTCCCAGGAATGCTTTTCCCCGGCCCAAAAGTTGCCTTCCTTTTTTGGGATTATTTTGAAGGGAAATTAAAGGGGTTTTTCCCAAATGTCCCCTTTTCCCGGGTTTTTTTGGGTTTTGTTTCCCCCACTACTACGGGTTCGTGACTTCCCGACATAAATGCAAAACAGACGAAATGATCTGAAATTTTCATTTTCCCCGAAAAAAGGAAAAACGTAACGCTGTTTGGGGTTTTTCCCCTACTTTTTACCAAGAGATGTTTGCCAAGGGGACGGGGGCCAATTGATAAAAATTTGGGCTTGGCCCAGTACCGTTAACCCTTGGTGGGGCGTCCCTCCTCCTGAAAATATGGACCCCCCCCAAAAACGGGAAAAAACACAACATATATAAATGCAAAAAGACCCCGGTCTTCATCTAAAACATTATCTAAAAACCCCCCCCCAAACAATCTACCCCCCAAATAGTTGAAACTAACCCAAACTGAGTCCAAAATGAATCCGATCTAAAGGGGGGGTCTGCCCAAAAATGTATACCCAAAATTGCCCTAAATGTAGATCCGATCTAAATGTGGGCCCAAACTGAGCCCTAAATGAGATCCGATCCCCAATTACATCGAAACTGAGCACTAAAGGATCCGATCAAGAGATTAAAAGGGAAATTCCAATGTAGATCCGATCTAAATTTAATGCAAAGGGGCCCCTAAGGGGTGTCGTGCATTTTCCTGGTTTCCGGACTAAAGTTCTGGTTTTTAGAGCAGAATGTTAAATTAAAGCGGGGAAAATTTTTTGTTGATTAGCCCTTTTGCTGTAATGGCAAAATTGAGCGATACCCCCGGGGAGCGGGGAGAGGGTTTTCCTGAATAAACCAACCCTTTATGACCCTTTTGAGCGGGGGGATAAAAATTGCCCCTTTGGACCACCAGTTGGTGGGGTTTGCCATATTGCCCACACATTTTTAAATTATTATTATTATTAAATGAACCCGATAAATTTAGGCCCAAAACTGAGCTAAAGGGACCCGGATCTCAATCTAGAAAAAAACCAAATTTTTTAAAAGAGATCGGATTAATGTTTAAACTGAGCCATAAATGAATCCAAACTAATTTAGATGAAAACTGAGTTTCAAATGTAGATCTTAATTTTAGATCCCAACTGCCCCTAAATGTAATCCGATCTTCTGTAATCCAAACTGAGTTTTAAATGTAGATCGGATCCCCAATGTAGACCCAAACTCAATGTACACCCAAACTGAGCCAAAATGAATGGGATCTAAATGTGGTAAAAACCACAAAAGTGGGACCCGTCTAATATAACCCAAATCAATGTGGTTAAAACCGACCCCCAAATGTAGTCCGACCCAAATTTTGTTGATGCAAACTGAGCCCAAAATTGAATCTGATCTAACGGGAAATAAAAAGTGAGCCCAAAGGGAATTCGATCTAACGGGAGTGCAACCGACCCCTAAATGTAAAACAAAATTGGGAAAACCCAAATTGGAGCCCAAATAAGTCAAAATTTCTTAGTGAAACCCGAGCAAAATGGAGTTTGGGATATCAATGCAGAGGGAAACTAGATCAAATGTAAACCGATCTAAAAGGACCCAATTTCAATGTAGTTCCAAATGAGAATAAAGGTAGATCGGATCCAATATAGATAAAAAACTGAGCCATAAATGTAGACCCAAACCCCAACTGTATAAGCAAACTAAACCCCAAATGACATGCGCCCCAAACGTAGACCCAAACTGACACTAAATGAAAGCCCGATCTCAATGTAGACCCAAAACTGAGCCCTAAATGTAGATCCGATCAAAATGTGACCCAAACTGAGCCCTAATTGTAGATCCGATCAAAATGTGGAAAACTGAGCCCTAAATGTAGATCCGATTTCAATGTAGATCCAAACGGGAGCCCCCAAAGGGGATCCGCCCAAAAATGTTACCCAAATTTTCCCCTTGCGATCGTTGCGCATAGGAAGGGCGGCACCCTTTGTCGAGTTGATACAGCCCCCAAAAAATTAATGTTCGGGATCCCCCCAGCCACCCCCAGAAAACCTCGCCCTTTTGGGAAAACCCAGGGACAACTCGACCCACGAGAAAACCCGACCCCTTGTGAAAACCCGGGCCCCACGAGACAAGTCGACCCCGTGAAAACCCGGGCCCCCTTTTGTGAAAACCCGGGCCCCCTTTTTTGCTGGCGAAATAGGGAAAGGATTGGGCAGTTTTGGTCAAACGATCCCCGACGCGTTGATGAGATGATTTAAATTTTGAGTTAGAATGCAGATTTTTTTTTCGTAAATGGGTTTTAAACCCACATAAAAAGGGGTTAAAATTAAAATGGGACGGTTTCCAACGAACGGGCCCAAATCGTTATTTTGAGGGGGTTTTCCCAAACTTTTTTTCATTAGATCAAAAATTTTCAAAATAAGAACCATGGTTTTACGGTAATTAATGCCCCCAAAAACTGACGCTGTTAACGTTAAACAATGCTTATGACACAATTATTTTCCTTTTTAAAGAATTTTTTTTCCCTTTTTCTAAATGAAATAAAAGGATGTTCCAATTCAGGAAATTATAAAAATCAAGATGTTCCGATTCGGGGAAAATTTTTAAACACGTTTTGTAATAATTTTTTAAATAATTTTAAATTATAATTTTTTATCTCGCATTGGGTCCCACAGGGAGAAAGAGGAAAGAAAGCAGGGAACCGGCAACAAGAGGTGACCGCTTACAAAAACCAGCCATCTCGTCGGTTTTAACCCCCCCACATGGAGGGACCCTACAACCCAGTGCAAAGGGGGGGTGTACCGCACAAATAATTTGCCGTTTGTCCGGGTTATTTAACCCCCCTACACATGGGGGCCCCCCACAATCTAGTGAATGGCATGGTGTACCGCACAAATAACTAAAACTGTCGGGAATTTAACCCCCCTACACATGGAGGCCCCTTCAACCCCCTAATGGGGAAGGGGTTCCGCTTACAAATAACAAAAAGTTTAGTTTTAACCCTCCCCACATGGAGGGCCCTCCCCCCCAAACCAGTGCAATGGGCATGGGGGAAGCCAAAATAATTAGCCGTCTCGTCGGGTTTTTAACCCTCCCACATGGAGGGCCCCCACAATCTAGTGCAATGGGGTGAGTGTCCCACAAAAACAAGTCTCGTCGTTATTTAACCCCCCACACATAGGCCTCCTCAATCTAGTGCAAGGGGGGGTGTACCGCCACAAAACTACCTTTCAGTTATTAACCCCCCCACACATGGAGGCCACTCCACAATCTAGTGCAATGGGCATGAGTGTCCGCACAAATAACTAACCGTCTGGTCTTTTTAACCCCCCCACCCCATAAAGGGCCCCTCCTACAATCTAGTGCAAAGGGGTGGGTCCGCTTACAAATAACCTATTCGGTTTTAACCCCCCTACACAAGGGGGGGCCCTCCCACAATCTGTCAAAAATGAGGTAAATTTTCAAATAACTGGGGTCCGTCAGTTTTAACCCCCCCACACATGGAGGCCACTCCACAATCTAGTCAAGGGGTGGTGTACCCTTTTCAAAAACTAGCCGTCTCGTCGGGTTTTTAACCCTTTTACACATGGGGCCACTCCCCACAATCTAGTGCAATTTGGGGATGGGTTTTCTTAAAATAACTTTTTCCCTTATTAAAAAATTAACCCCCCCACATGGGGAAAAATTTACAATTATAATGGGAAAATTTCCCCTTACAAAAACTAAGTCTCGTCAGTTATTAATCCCACAAGGCCACCCACAATTCCAGTAATGGGGGAATGGGCATTTAAAAAAACTACCCCTGCCCAGTTATTAACCCCCCCCACATGGAGGGCCCCTCCCACAACCCGGGGCAATGGGGATGAAAGGAATTACAAATAACAGCCGTCTCGTCAGTTATTAACCCTTTTTAAAATGGGCCACTCCCACAATCTAATTAAAAGGGCATGGGGGTACCGCTTACAAATAACTAACCCCTCTGTCAGTTATTAACCCTCCCACATGGGGGCCACTCCTACAATCTAGTGAATGGGCATGGGTTAAAGCTTAAAAAAACTAGCGTCTGTCCCGTTATTAACCCCTTCTAACATGGAGGCCACCCCCAATCTAGTGCAATGGGCATGAGGGACCCTTTTAAAAAAAAGCTTTCGTCAGTTATTAACCCTCCCACATGGAGGGCCCCCCTACAACCCTGAACGCATGGGTGTCCCTTTTCAAAAATTTTCCGTCTCTCGGGTTTTTAACCCTTCAAAGGGCCCCCACAATCTAGTGCAATTTGGGGATGAGGGACCGCCCTTTAAAAAACTAGCCGTCTCGTCGGGTTTTTAACCCTTCTACACATGGAGGGCCCCTCCTACAATCTAGTGCAATGGGCATGGGGGGTACCCCTTACAAATAACAACCTCTCGTCGGGGTTTTTAACCCTCCTACACATGGGGGCCACTCCTACAATCTAGTAATGGGCATGAGTGTAAAAAGCTTACAAAAACCAGCCGTCTCGTCCCCTTATTAACCCCCCCACACATGGAGGCCACTCCTACAATCCCAGTGCAATGGGCATGGTACCGCTTACAAAAATTCCGCCGTCTCGTCAGTTATTAACCCCCCCCACATGAAAGGGCCCCCTTCCCCCAAACTGGGGCAATGGGCATGAGGGGTACCGCTTATTAACCCTCCTACACATGGAGGCCACCCACCAATCTTAAGGGGATGAGGGACCGCTTACAAAAACTAACCGTCTCGTCAGTTATTTAACCCCCCTAAAATGGGGGCCACCCACAATCTAGTGCAAGGGCATGGGTGTACCGCTTACAAATAACTAGCCTTCTCAGTTATTAACCCTCCAAAATGGAGGCCACCCTACAATCTAGGAATGGGATGGTTTTACCGCTTACAAAAACTAATTCTGTCAGTTATTAACCCCCTTTCCCCAAAATGGGGGCCACTCCCACAATTTTAGTAATGGGCAAAGGTTTCCTTTCAAATAACTAACCGTCTCGTCGGGTTTTTAACCCTCCACACATGGGGCCATCCACAATCTGGGGCAAGGGCATGAGTTTTACCGGGACAAATAACCAGCATCTCGTCAGTTTTAACCCTCCTACACATGGAGGACACTTACAATCTAGTGCAATGGGCATGAGGGGCCCACAAATAACGCCATCTCGTCGGGTTTTTAACCCCCCACACATGGAGGCCACTCCCCCCAGTAATGGGCATGAGGGAATTAAAATTCCAACCGTCCGTCGGGTTTTTAACCCCACACATGGAGGGCCCCTCCACAATCTAGTGCAATGGGATGGGGGACCCAAAATAACTAACGTCTCGTCAGTTATTAACCCTCCCCACACATGGAGGCCACTCCCCCAATCTAGTGCAATGGGGATGGGGGGCCGCCAAAAAAATAAATTAGCCGTCTGTCAGTTATTTAAACCCCCCCACCATGGAACCCCTCCCCACAATCTAGTAATGGGGATGGGTGTGGGTTACAAATAACTAGCCGTCTCGTCAGTTATTAACCCCCCCACATGGAGGGCCCCTCCAATTACTAAATTATGTTCATTAGCAACCTTCAGGAAAAACATGACCCAAACCGTTTTCCTTTCCAAAATTCTTTCAAAAACAACTTTTGCCAACCCAAAGGGCCCTTGTAAATGTTGAACATAACCCTGTAATATTATTAGTATGACGTGCTTTTTTAAACCACCCCAACCAATTCAGTGGTGTGACAGGGACAGAAGGGGGAACCATGGGAGGCCATTACAAAAGGGAATTTGGGTTTTTGGGAAAGGCCTGGATGGGTTTTTTCAAAAAATTTCCGATTAGATTACAAATGGATAGGCCTATAGGTTTATTATTAATTACAGCGTCAGACAAGGGCCCTTAATCTTTATTAACCCCATAAAAAGAAATCCCAGCATGGACTAGATGTTGGGGTTTACACTTGGGGAAAAGGGTTTTGTTCAGTATTTGTAAAGGGGTGGAGGTGTCGATAACATTAATGTATGGGGCTTTGTAGATAGTCACACAGAAAACACCGTTTAACATTCCCCAAAAATTAATCCTTTTTTGGAAGGTTTATTCGGGGCCAAGAATAATTTATAAACCCCAAAAAAGGTTTTTTCATTTTGGGGCAACCCCCTTTTTTCCGGACCCTTTTTTGACCAAAAAATTTTTTTTTCAACCCCAAAAAAAAACCCCCGAAATAAAAGGAAAAAACAACCCAAACTTGTGGAAAAAAAAAACTTTTTGGCCCCAAAAAAAAAGGTTTTTTTTAGGGTGGAGTTGGGGGGGCCCCAAAAATCAGGATTGTTTTTTCTGGGTCAAAGGGGTAAATTCCCTTTTTTTTTTCAAAAATTCTTTTAAAAATTTAAAATTTATTTTTTTGGGGCCCTTTTTGGTTTCCCAAAAATTTTTTGTTTAAAATTTAACTCTTTTTTTAACCTTTTATTAACTTTTTTTTTTTTTTCCCCCAAAATTTTTTTAGAAGCAAAATACTTTTAAAGGGCCCTAACAAAACTTAAACCGGTAAATTTTCTTTTTTTCAATTTTCTTATAATTTAATAAATTAAACCCCTAAAACAAGGGGGTCCTTTTTTAAAACTTTGGGGGTTTAAAGGCCCGGAAAAAAATTTTTTTTATAAAAAATTATTTATTTAAAATTTTTATTTAATTTTTTTTTTTTTTTTTTTTTTTGGGGGAATGCAAAAACTTGAAACAAAAATTTACAAGGGCCCAAAAAAAACAATTTTTTTTTTTAAATTGTGGGTCCTTTAAAAAAAAAAAGTGGGGGGGGGGCGTTGGGGTCCGTTTTTTTTCCCATTTTGGTTAAAAATGGCCAAAAACACTGTTTTACTTTTTCCACGCTTTTTTGGTTTCTTTTTTTTTTTTAATTTTTTTTTTAAAAAAAATAAAAAAACCTTCCTTCTCCCCATTTTTCCCCAAAGAAAAATTCCCTTTTTTTTTAAAGAATTTTCCCAAAAAATTCCTTGGAACACAATGAAGACAGATGAGGGGGGGTGCACTCTGCCGCATATCGACCATCATATCGTCCATAATTTGCCACAGTGACCCCAAATTAAAAATTGTTGCGAGGACCAAAGCGGGATTGGTCCCCTTTTAAAAACAAAAAAAAACCAATCGAAATTCATTTGAAAACTTTTCCTTTTATCTCCAAAAATTAAGGAATAAAGCATGTGGATTAGATACAATGGTAGGTTTTCTTCCTGAATTTCTAATGGGCTTTAAAAATTAAAATTGAAAAAAAGTGGGATTGGTCAAATGGCAAATTAAGGGGGATATTTTCCCAACGGCACCAGAAGATTTAGTGTTCTAACAGTGCTCTGTGATGCATTCTAATGCATATTTTGACACATATTCATGGGATTGCAAAGTATTCTGATGCGAGTCAGGGTTCTTTATTGTGCGGGTTGAAAATCTGCATACAGGTCTATGCAAAAATATATAAATTTATAACAGGAATCGCATAATTATTGGATGGATTATTGCACTGGTAATCCTTCAAAATTAGGACTTCAGAAAGGGCACCTTTCCTTACCATAGGCGACTTTTGTCGACCAAGCTTCCACAATGCACTCTTGCCTGAGCATGAATGCCATTTTGTTATAAAGCTGTAGTTTTGTCCATGTTCACCCTCCATACCCAAGCTTACAATGGTTGGATAGAGAAGATCGGATATTTCCATTGATGGTGAAATAAAATAAGTTGCTATTATGCAATCCTTCAAATTGGAGTTGAAAGATCCGAAAAGCTAAACACCTACGAGTGCCATTTGTTTGTGTACAAAAGTGTTTGAGTTTACAGATAACATTGATGAAACAAAATTGAGAACCTGGACATTTATTGACCGATCTTAATGATATTTGGATTATATGAAAGAATTAAATAAGTAAATAATAAAATAAAACATTCTGTAAAAGATATCTTCAAGGTGATAATAGAATTTGTAAATTGGCCTTTGAACACAAGCTTGTTGTGTAAGAATGTGTCTTCACCCTTTAGTGGTCAAACAATGCGGTCACCAGTGGTTGTTTATGTCAAAACAATTGGACTGAGAGGGGTTTTGAAAACCCTTTCTCAAGGATTTCGGGCCCTGCCATTTGGTTAATTTTCTTTGTGCAGGAGAATACTGACGGCCGCCAGTGGTGTAAATTTCAAAGGATGATTCCATAATACATGACCCCCAATCCTCCCTCAGCCCTACCTTAACCTGGAAAACATAATGAACTGCACAGAAAAACACACATCATTATTACGAACATTTTGAGAAATTTCAAACATTTTTCGGATAATGTTGAAATTGTCTCTTACAGAAATTATCTCCAAAACTATAAGGAATACACTGCATGTGATTAGATACAATAGTGGTCTCTTCCTGAATGTACTAATGGGAAATTAGTACATTCAGAACTTTACAGAAATTTAACATTTAAAGAAATTTTTGATTTTTGTTTTGGATTTTTGTTTTAGTTTGAGAGGATCATTAACTCACTGGTTACAAAAAAAGTAAAACTTGTAAGCTTGCATGGTGAAGAGGACAAGTAAGACTAATTGAGGTGACACCATGAAATTATCGTTTAAATAGAATTAGTTGTGAAAAGAA
>CM055817.1:14380454-14408141 GCA_029582265.1 Zoroaster sp. YZ-2022 | reverse complement strand
ACATCAACCCTTTTTGGGGGGAGATTATTTGTTTTCTTAACCTTTGTTTTTTTAAGGGCCCCCTCACTTGTTCACTGTAAAGCACAAAACGGACAGAAGTCGCCATTTGGAATAAGAAGATTAAACATCCATAAAAAGACATTTTATAATCCTGTCAGTTACCCCGAATATTACAGTAATCAGTTGTTAAACTTCGGTTCTTCCCGTCCCCAAAAACCAAATTTCCCTCGTGACCTCGTAAACGGAAAATTTTAAAGTTCGGCCCTTGATGAAGTCCTCGCCCCAAAGTTTTCAAACGAGATTTTTAAAATTAAAGGGGCCCAATTTTTGTTCGAAAAAACCTATCAAAGGGTTTTAAACCTTTCCCCCTGAAGGCCCAAAACAGGATACGTTGGGCGACACAGGAGCTGACGACCCCCAAACTGTTTATGATGCAGACATTTGGGCCCCATTTCGACTGCCATCCTAAACCCCGCGTTGCAGGAAAATCGTCATTGATCTGGTCCATGGACGAGAATAGGACACGTAATAATTGTATAATTATCGCCAGCTTTTTTAGCTAAACTGTCTAAACGGGTTTCGGATGTTGGGGAACCGTTCACAGGGAAATTGGATTTTTGTCAAGAAAAAAATCTGTAACCTAACAATGAGGCAACGTGTTTTCCCAAAAACAAATTCGGTGTAATAAAACAATGGATTTTGTGATGTTAAAACCCAAATTGTTTAAAATTACAACAAAAACAGGGGTGGAACTAATTTTCCCGCCCAATTTTTTAAAATATTACACACAGAAGCTTGAAAGGGTGAAAGTTTTTTCCATATGCTGAATATCTGTATTGTCAATAGATTTTTCCCCCAAATGGGGGAACAAAATGCAAAAATGATTTCGTATGGGGGATTGTACGGGGGCTTGCTGTTGGGGGGGGAACGAAACCCAACAAGTCAGTTGAGATACCATATTCCCATTGAGTTGACGAACAGAAACCCCCCTGGAAAGAAACGCGACCATTGTTTGATAACCGCAAATTGGGGAAGGGAAAAAAACAAAAATGATCTGTAAACATTACACAACCTTTTATGTTCCCTTTTTGGGCCCAACCAAGATTGTAAATCTTTTTTTGCCCCAACCCCCTTTAATTCAATGTTGGGAAGGTCGGGCCCCCAATTACAGTCAAACCAACATTGAATTGGGGAGAAAAGGGGTATTTGTACACTGAAACAAAAAAATGGTTATTTCCAGAAGAAAAAATCCCAAAATCTCATCCAAGTCATTGTTTTCACTGGAAAAATTGTTTTACAAAATTTTCTGAAAAATCACCTATTTGTATTACTTTTTTCGGGGAAATACTGATCTAATTATTTATTGTTTTCTTTTACACTTACAAATGGATGCTTTTTTTTCTTTGTATACTCATTTTGACCATCGGTTTGTTATAAATATATCGAGCCATTTTTGTACAGTAAAATTAAAAGTGTCTATCATGGAAGGAGGGCCCTTAATAAAAGGGGGGAAACCCACTGGTTAGTGACATTCCCCAATTTTTGGGAAAGAAGGGTACTCTTTACAAAGTGGCGGGTTGGGAAAGGGGTTAAACAAAAGGGCAACAGTAAATCAATTTTTCGGTATGGTTTATTTTTCAAAAAATTATTTTGAAAGTAAGGGTTTTGGATACTAAAATGCTAGGGTTTTTTTTCAAACAATTTGGAAATGCTAATTTTTTGAAAGTGTTCTTTTCATGGGTTTTTCGAACCTTTAAAATATTTTTTTTAGTGATTTATAATTAATAAGTAAACGGGGCGGTCTTTAGTGTACAATGGGTCGAATGACTTTTTTAAACTTTTTTTATTTGGTGTCAGGGTTTTTTATATTTTTTGTTGAAATGGGGAACTTGGTCGGGTTTTTGGGGGTTTAAGTTTGAGATCAAGTTTTGGGGGGTTTTTTTTTAAAAAGGGTCACCCAGGGTTATCAGAATAAAAATAAAGCAGGAATCTATTGGGTAGTTACGTTCTTTCCCCCGTTCGCCCGGGGTACCCCCCAAAGATACTCTGGATTATAAAACCCGTTCGCCCCCGACCACTTTTATTGGAAAAGATGCATAACGAAAGTCCCCCGAACATGTCCCCTACCCTCCGGTTTTTGGAAAACGCTGATGTAATTCATTTTCCCGTTTCTCCGGGGAAAGGTTCTGTCAAGTAAAATTTGACCCTTGCCCACTATGCCCCTTTACAACCGTCATAAATTTATTTTTAAAAAAAATTTTTTTTGATCCCAAAATGGGCCCCCACAGGATGAAAAGCAAAAAAAAAAACACATCCATTTTTAGGGAAAAAGGGAAAGGTTTGGGGGGGTATCCAAATGGGGGAAAAGAACCCATTAAAAAACACCAACAAAGGGGGTTTTTGTAGTAAAAAGAGGGTTAGGACACAAAAGGGATCAGGGGTAAAATTAGGGTATGAATGAAAATCACACAAGGGGTATGACAACGAGGGTCAAACCCTATAAATTGGGGTTCGGTTTGGGTAATTTAGTTAATTATAATTGTCCTAAAACCAAAAAGTTGGAAAATATTGACAAGATAAACATAAGGAAAAAAAACGAAATCAAGGCGTGGATGAAATCTGAATAAAATATACGGTAAAAAAAGGGGGTTTTTTAATCCTGTGTTGGAAAAACCAATGGGGAATTTTGGGTTATGTTCCTGTGACTTAAATTTGCGATGTGTCATCACCCTCGCGCAGGCTTCAATTTCAATGAACAACATCCTTAAGGATCTGACAAACCCAAATTTGATGGGTTAATAGGTATAATTAAAAACACAAATAAAAGAAAAAACAGGTTTTTCCCCCTGTCCATTTTTTTTTTTTTCATTTAAAAATATTACCCCCGGAACCCCAAAAACCCGGGTATGAATATTAGTCATGCGTGAGAAAAGGGGGTGGGAAAGCAAAGAACGTTTCCCACGGCCCTCCCGAAACCCAAGTTTCATCTGTAACGTTAAGCTGCGTTAGTATTCTTTCTCAAATGGTTTCTTACATTCACCCAAAAGGGAAATTTGTAAAAACCCCCTTTAAACGTTGATCATGACGAAAAATATAGATCACATGGAGAACAGGTTTATTTATATGTTCGGTCGGGCAATTTCCCGATTCCGACCAGGGGGGACAGAGGGTGGGGAACGGAATGAAGAAGACCAAGAAGCAGACTGCAATTTGGCCTCCTTTTTTGGTTTTTCATAAAATAAACAAATGGTTTTGTATATCAAACAAACTTATAGGGGAGACCCGAAAATCGAAACAAAAACGTGGTTCAAATTTTAATATCGTAACTGGTTAAGCCATTTAAACAATACTATGGGGAATACGACCCCCAGTTGGACCGGGATCAGTCTCTAAATATTGTTGAACCCCGTTTATTTTATCGATGTAAGTCTGTTTTTTCCATTGAGTTTAAAAAAAATTTAACACTTTTTTTTAAATTTTAAATTAAAAACAAAAAATGTTCGGGTTTGTGTTAAGGGAAAAGAAGTCATTGCTCAAAGACACGGTGGTGCAGAAAATGGACAGTTCATCTGGATCTGGACTGCACCGAACCCCGGGGATGGATAACCCTAAATCGTTTGATTTTTTAAAAAAATCCATTCCCAAAATTTTAACATTTCGTAAAAAAAAATTAGTGCAATGTGTTTTGGAAAAAATTTTTTCCTGGTTTTTAAAAATGTTTTATTTTGCACGGCACCAACGGAAAAACAACTGTTTTTGTCCAAAACAACCTTGTGGATGACATCAAGATGATGTCCTACCTAAAACATCATCAGTGGGGGTTTTTCGCGTAATCAATTTTTTCCCCCAAGATGAATATACCCCATATTTTTTTATTGAATGTTTGTGTTTTTTCGAGGGCCCCAAGGGAAACCAGTTTTAAAACCCTTTGGTTTTAAAAAAAAATGTAATAAAAAATAATTTAAACCCCTTTTTTAAAAAACTTTACTATTTAAATGTGATTTTTCATTAAAAAAAGGAATATCTGGAATTTTTTATTTATCTAGATACATACATATATCATTTAAGTCTAAATTTGAGATTTTTTTTTTCTAAAAAAAATTAAAAACCAGACATTAACTAAATTGTTCAAATACTTGTATGAGGGATATATTCTTTAAAAAAATGAAAATTTTATTTCAGTTCAAATTTATATTTAAAACATTTTAAAAAAATAAAAAATAAAATACAATAAACAATAATTTATTGAATCCTCACAGTACATATGGGTTTGATATTTTTTAGTTTTTTTTTCCCAATACTATGGAAAATAAAAAAACCGAATAATAAGTTTCTGTTATGTAGTAAATTTTTCTCCGTATGCATTTACAATAATGTAGAAATTGACTGATCCCATAAACCATTTTAAATTTAAAACAATATTTAAATAAACAACTCGGTCGGGGCAATTTATAATGTACATTAAAAACATAAATTTATCCCCATTATGTTTTACTATTAAGATGCAATCATAGTGCATTTCATACGGGGTTTTGATCATTGTCACAAAGAAAATCTAAGTCTGGTTTCCCTTTTTAGATTTTTTAATTTTTTTGAAATTAATACAATGAAATATGTTAATTTTCTGAGAAACATATTAAAAAACCCCTAAAGGGCACTTTAAAAATTTCTCCTTTCAAACCAGGGTTTGGAACTTTAACGTGTGCTTATTGATATTTTTACATAGTGTTATATTTAATAGAACGGTATACATGTACATGGTAGACTTTTGGGGAAGGCTAAACCTGTTAGGCAAAAAATTTGAATATTTTCGGGGAAATTTGTAGTAAAACGGGTGTAGGGGTTTTCATAATTTTTGGGATGTGGTTTGAGGTTTTCACCACCCAAATCAACTCATAAATTTAAACTGTTATTAAAAATGAAAAAAAAAATTTTTATATTTTATATATTATTTGTCAAAATGGATAATAAAAAGATTCAAGTCAAAAAGGGGTGGGATATTTTATTTGGGGGGTTGGGGGCTTTTCAAATAATGAAAATGATTATTGGGGCCTTCAAGTTTATGTATTCAAATCTAAAATTTTTTTCTACTTTTAATTTATGGAAAAAAAATTTTAAAAATCTGAAAGGTTCTTTCACTTTTACAGTAGCTCTTTTCTTATACTTTCTTTAAAATTTTTTTCGCTGTAAAGTTTTTCCCTTTTTGTTTTGTTTAAAAGCAAAGTTTAACTAACCTTTAAAAAAAAAAAGATAAAAAATTTTTAATTATCATCAACAAGTTAAAAAAATTGGTTGTTGGCTGTTTTATTCATTAAAAACTTGCATGTTTTGACTTTATTTCTTTAAAAAAATAAAAAAAGATTTTTTTTTGTCAAACAAATTTTTTCACCCAGAAAACCATGGGGATGTTTGTATTCTCTTGGGGAAAAAAGATTTATTACCCTTAAAATTTCCCCCTGATGTCTGGCAAATTGACATCATCTTGATGTCATCCACAGGGTTTTTGGGCAAAAACGGGTTTTTCCGGCCCGTGTCCTGTGCATAAATATAAAAATAAATTATACAAAAAATAAAAAAAGCACTATTACTATATTTTTGTATTATAAAGAAATTTTTAAATGGGTTTTTAAAAATCAAAAGATTTACTTAAGCTTCAAGTATCCATCCTGGGTGTTCTGTGATGTAGTCTAGATCCAGAATGGTTCCAGTTCCATTTTCTGCACCACCGTAGACGTTCAGTCTTTGCAGCAATGGACTCTCTTTACTGTCGCATTGGTAACACAACAATTACAGGAGCACCTATTTGTTTTGAATTAAATTTAAAAAAAGTGTTAAATTTATTTAAATAAATCAATGGAAATGGCAGCCAGATTCTTACTCAAAAATAAGTACGGCAGTTCAACAATATTTAGAGACTTCCTCGGTCTGAACGTGAAGGTCGTACTTCCCTATTGAGTAGTGTATATAAACGCCTTTACCAGTTATTGATATTACAATGGTAATCTAATGTTTTGTCTCGATTTTCTGAGATCTCACTATATCGGAAGTTTGCTCTTGATATGTACAACCAGTACATGTTTATTTGTACTGAAACAATTGCCAAAACGTACCAGGCCGAATTTTGCAGTCTGTCCTTCCCGGTCTTCTTCGTCATTCCAGTTCTAGGGTGGCATCTCGTCCTGCCTGGTCGGAATCGGAAACTTCCAAGCTCAGACTCGAACGTATAGGGCTGAATAACAGCCTCTTCTCCACCGTGATCTATATTTATGTCGTAAATGATCGTGGCTTTGGAACAAAAATTCTTACACTATCGGATGAATCTAATGAATCCATTTGAGCAAACGTGAATACTAACTGCAGCTTAATCGTTACACATTAGCTGTAGCTTCATGTTGCCAGGCTAGGACCGTGAGAGAAGCGTTCGCTTTCCTTACCCTGTTTACGTCACGCGCATGACGTCATATATTCATGAGCCTGCGGGAATTTTGTATGGGCGTTTCCAAGGGGGAATTATTTTAAATGAAAAATAATAAAAATAGACACGGGGGTAATAAACTCTTGTTTTCTTTTTGATTTGATTGTAGTGTTTATTAATACCTATAACCCAAATAACGCCATCATGTCTTCTCCCATATATTATATACCATATTTTCCTGTTTACATGAGATTACTATATACAAGATTGGCGTGTACTGGATTTAATTCTGATCGTACTCTGGCTTTTCACCTTCTGAGCAGGTTTGCATAGATACAAACAGGATTTGAGATATCGTGCGGGTACAATTAGGAGTACCCTGTGCCAGTGATCAGTGAGGTTAAGGTCCATGTTGGTGCTTAGGAACCTAGCTCAAAACCAATATATATCGCTGAGGTTCTGGATAAGGCAGACGGAAAACAATCAAAAGGCGCCTCAGGGATCATGAGTTGCAACCTGTTAGATACAAGTTACCTGTTAGTGTGTAAACTAGTAATGTTATCATTTATGATAGATGAAAGTCTGGGGTAATCTGGGGGTGGAGTGACTAAGGGGAACTCTGGAGGAGGTTTTCTTCTTACCTGGGGTGTGTGTGTGTGTGCGTGTGGAGCGCATTCAAACTGGGGATATATAAAGAAAAGGGACAATAGTCCCCGGTTGCTGTTATCACAATGGAGGAACAATATGTCTCCTCGCTTTTGGACAAAGAATTGACAAAAGGATGTCCCCTGATTGTAGGCAAGCTTAGCCATACGTGTGTGTGTGTGTGTGTGTGTGTGAGGTGAACGTGTGCAGGGAAAGGGAAAGCATACCTGTGTGGACTTCTAGAATCAAAAGGATGTCCACACAGTGTAGTAGTGGAACTCTGTGCACTGTGTGGACTTACACACGTCCACGAAGTGTTTCGGACTTTGAAAAGTACGAATATTCTGAAATTAGAGATTTGTCTAGGCAAGGGGTTCTTTGACTTAAACTCGAAGGATATTATTAAAAAGGAAAAACAGAACGAAAACCGCCTCAAAAACACTCTTTCAGTGTGAAATGGGAACGATTTTAAGAAATTCCTGTCCTTAAAGTAATAGGAGAACAAAGGAATGTCCACACAGTGATAGCAAACAAAGCGTCTCTGTGTGTGTGTGTGTGTTGTGTATATGTATGGGCAAGTAAACATGTAAATAATTGATTTAATTTTGCCGCTCATCACCGACGTGTGTGTATTTCATCAAACTATAAAATGTCGCGGCCCCGCTGCTATAGGTTTCAGCTAGCCAGCCAATCGTCGTCGGGCAAGCTTGGTGGAAATCGCAGAGGTTAAGATGTCTGCACTAGTAAGCAGGAGGTCGTGGGTTCAAATCCCGTCCGGAGTCGCTCATGGAAGTTTTTTCCACAGATAATGGGAAAGCAATGAGCACACAGTGCTGAAAATGCACACGTCGGTGTAGGGCAAAAATTAAATCAATTGTTTTATCACCCGACGCAAGAATTTCATCAAACTATAAACATGTAAATACCTTTGTTTTCAGAGAATAACATTATATACATATTACAGCTCCATACATTAAAATTTTTGACTAGATCGTTGCTTAAGTGGAGATCTATATCCTTGACTTGTTGATACAATTCCTATCCATTTAAGGATGTAACATGGAATATAAAATGGACAATATACAATTAAACATACCAAGTAAATGTATGCTGGGTATTGGTCTCCCTGGAGATTAATGAAAAATCAGGTCCGTAGATTTGGAACAATTTTCGGCGTATATAGGCATGCAGGTTTGTATAAAGAGGTCTCAACTGTTCATAGATGTTATCCACCTGAGATTCAAGATCATCAACCTCGTACCAGGAACGCCACATCGCTCCCTTATCGGGCTGATCTTTAAAAGGTAGAAATAGAAGAAATGGAAATGTTGATGTTTAGGATAAAATAACTCTGATGATACTGATACATTCATTTTAACTAATTGAACTAAAATAAAATAATAACACCTCAGACATAATTCAATTTTACACCAATTAGGCCTATAAGTTTCTTTCAAATATGTGATAATTTATTTTCTCGAGAATATCAAAAGTGTACAGCTTACGTCTATATATTTCATGATCAGAAAGCATACAATTTAATGTTCAAGGTTTTACATAAAACTTAAAGAGCCAGAATAGCGCAATCGTTGTGAAGGACTTCATAATCTTTTATGACTTATTAGACATCCATGATACCGATTAAAAAGACATTTGACTCTAAAACATGTTGTTAGTTATAAAAAAACACGCCTGAAAATACACCTGTCCTCGCGGCTTATCAGCCAGTTCGTAAAAAGACCAACTGCTCATAATGAATGTTAATCATATGCGACATACGACATATACACGACATTGGTGGCACTAAAACTTGCATTATGGGTAGTGGGCATACTGTTTTTACATTAGAACCATGCTCATAATGTGAACTGTTGAAGACTCATCGAGGAACAGATTCAGGAATTCTGAATTGAACTTTCACAGATTTCATACAAAAATGCAGCGACCTGACGAAAGTTTGTTTCGCTTCGTAACCCCAAACGAATGAACGAAGGTAATGATCTCACAGTCAAGAACTATCTATTTCATGATAAAAATTATACTTATAATAATGGGAATGTATGTATAACACGTACATGTTTAATGATCCACCAACAAAGGATCAATACAACAAATGACAATAATTACAGGGTAATACAGGAAAAAAATGAGTTTGAGTCAACTCGTACCCGTCAACTCGTACCCTAGTGAACCTCATAACTCAAGTCAACTGTACGCATGTCAACTCGTTCTCAGGTCAACTCGTACTCAGATAGAACTGTACCCAGGTCAACAAGTTGACCTGGGTACATGTTAATTGGAAAAATATTTGGTCCCTCCCCACACAAAAGAGAACAAATTACCAATTAAAATGTTAGATAAAGAAATGTTTTTCTCTTCTGCTACAGATTCTCCTTGATGCAATTGTGATGCCTATTGTCAGCCTACTTTTGTGCTTTAAATACATGTCATGGCAATATATACATGTACATATTTTGGACATGTTTGGCTATTCCCTAAAGAAATTCAAATACTTTTAAAATATTAAGAAGCATTTAACATTTCCTTTGTTTTAAACAATGACATTAAAGAGACAGTACTGTCCTGAGCAGAAGGGTATGGAATCGGATTGCTAGTTTTACAACACGCGGTGACAAAAAATACCTCACATGAGGTCATACATTTTGTATTACCATTGCTGCTGCATACAGGAGCCAGAATTTTCAGTCATTACAATTATTCATCTTAAACTAGGACACGATTCCATGTCCTGTTGAAAGTCTGCTCTGATTGTCGTGATAATGTCCCAAAATTGAAAACAGCTGGTACATTCTTAAAAATGTGATTGAATTTAATTTGCATTGACTGAGGTAACATTTATTTCCATTTTCATAGATTTACCTTGCTGCCCTTCACTACAATGAAAACGCTGGAAGGGAGCATGCAACCAGTGCAGGTGAGACACCTGCCTTCACGATAGTTGTAACGAGCTCGCGTCGCGGTCTAAGGACTTTCTAAATAGGGCTGGACTAATTTCGGGAAGATAAACAGACAAACCACACGGACGAAAGACAACTGAGTAAGTAAATCGGACACATACCAACTTTAAGGGAATGTGTCCTCACATCAACAATCCAATTTAAAAAAAAATTCTGACGTGACTCTGTGCACACCCTCACTTTACAAAACATCCAAATATCTTATGAATTCAGACACTAATCATCTTAAAACTCTTTAAGAAAATTACTTTACGGAGATCAAGAAACTCATGAAATCGCCATCAAAAATCATGTGAACTTGATCCAGTGCCAACTTTCGTTAATAAAACAAAATATTGATGTCATGTTAAACCACCCTAAAGAAACCCAATTTGGACAAGGAAGTTTTCAAAATTACCGACCAGTAGCGAATTTAGTACCTTGGAAAAACAATCGAGCTGAGTTGTTTCATCACGGATCTCTGACCATGTTCGTGCTAATAACCTGTCGGACACATTTCAGTCAGCCTATAAACCTTTCATGGAACGGAAACTGCTCTTCTCCGCGTCAACAATGACATTTTATCTGCCCATGGATGAGGGGAAAATCACTGCATTAGTTTTGTTAGACTTAAGCGCCGCTTTTGACACGGTCGATCATAAAATCCTTCTCCCGCCTTCAATATCATCTTGGAATACATGACAGCCCTGGATTGGTGTAAGTCCTACCCTTTTTAAAAAGGCTCAGCATGTTTGTATTGGTAACGCTATCTCCGAGCCTGTTACTCTTGACTATTCTGTACCCCAAGGCTCTGTGCTCGGCCCACAGTGGTTTACTGTTTATACCTTCCAGTTCGTGATATCATTTTGAAGTATAATTTAAATTACCATGTTTACGCTGATGACACGCAGCTTTACATTACTTTAAATCTTCTCCAGAACCTGCCGATTCCTGCATTAAACACTGGAGAAATGTATTCAAGAGATTCGAAGTTGGTTGAGACAAACTTACTGAAATTGAACGATGAAAAACAGAATTTGTTCTATTTGGATCACGTCAGCAATTGTTTAAAAGTTTCTCTTCCATTTATTACAATTGGTGACTGCAGATAACCCCTCATTACATGCACGTAATTTGGGTGTTATATTTGACTGACAATGACTTTAAAACCACATATCTCCAACATTGTTCGCATATCATCATTTCATATCAGAAATATAAGCCGAATTAGGAAATACTTGAATAAAAGTGCTGCTGAACAAATTATACATGCGTTTGTCACATCACGGCTCGATAACGGGAATATCTCCTTTACGGTCTCCCGCAGAATCAAATATCTCGTCTTCAGCACATACAAAACACAACAGCTCGTGTAGTGACTTTGTCCAGAAAGTCATGCCATATCACGCCAATCTTGAAAGAACTGCACTGGCTTCCTGTTTCACAGAGAATTGTTTTTAAACTTATGCTAATTGTTCACAAATCTTTTAACAACATTGCTCCAATTTATATTCTCTACACTCCATCACGCAATTTGCGCTCCAGCAACATGTCACTCCTAAAGGAACCAACTTCAAAACGGAACTGGGGTGATAGGTCGTTTTCTCGTCGCAGCCCGAGACTCTGAAATCATCTTCCAACTAAACTCAAATCTTGGTCATAGTATAACCAGATTCAAGTCGATGCTTAAACTCATCTTATGTCACAACTCTTCAAAGATGATGTATATTTGTAATTGCATTGTAGGTACATGTATCTCGGTACATAATTTTTTTTTCCCTATTCTAACATTGTAAATTGTTTGTATTAATGTTTTTATTTGTTTACCCGCCTAGAGCGCCCAGCAGGGTGGATATGTGCGCGCTAAAAATCTTTATTATTATTATTATTATTATTTATGAGACAACATAATTTTGCCAAGAAGTCAATTAACTGGCAAGAAACTTGTTAGAACTTCAAAACTCTTTTAAGTAATGTCTCACATATTATGGAAAATGACGTCTTAGCAACTTTTAATCAAAATTTCTTAACCCACAAAGCCTCTGGTCCTCAACAACCAACTTTTGGTTAAATAAAAACGTGCTTGCGATTAACCTTAACATAAAACAAAATACGCGAACGAACCATCCGGTAGCTACACGGTAGACAGGAACACCCTGCACCAGTCGAAGTGCTACCTTCCCGTCACTATCCAGGATCTCCTTGATGGTGCGCTCCACCATTCGTGCTGGTTCTTTGTCGGGTCGGTCTGTACACCTGCATCCTTCGTCTCCTTGGTTGGCCTATTCGCCAGGCTGACGATGGACGAGCGAGGGATGTGAAGGCTTCTCAAACCTGACGTCTGACTGGGGTGGAGTGGAAGTCGTTCACAATTCTTCGCTCTACACCTCCAGGCTCAAGGCTCACTACGTCATCCAGGTTCCGGACCTGGGGTCTTGGGGACTTCCGGCTCCTGGATGGTTTCTACTGGCTGGGTTGTCTTCAGATTTTCTACATGCGGAAACTCGCCAGTGGCGGTCAAGGTCGTGTTTTCTCATGAAGGTATGTGAAAAGTACGGGCAGTTCATCTTGTCTTTACTGCGGCGATGTTCGTCCTCTATGTGACGTCTCAAATTCGTCTGCTGCGTGGAGAACTCTTTCCTGCACTCAGTGCATTAGTTACGGTTTCTCCATTCCCTTGGTGACCGGCCCTACTGCATCCCATTCTTGGCCTGTAAGAGACTCATCATTTTGTAAATAAGGAAGGACTTAGTCAAGTCTATCAAGCCATGGTCAGCATGAATGCAAGCTAATCTTTGCACATGTATTTGCATGTGAATATGTGTGTGTGAATGAATGGTTGGCACAATTGAATGAGTTTTCTTTGTTGTTTGTGCATGGGCTAAATACCAGGAGAGTAGCGCACAAAAATAGACAGATTCGATCTCCGCTTTACAGCGTCAACAGCTCACGGGTATGCTAGTAAGGAATCAGCCTACCCATCGCTCCTTAATTTAAAAAACACCTCTTCATGTGTTTATAAACTATGGGACTTCGGCTACTTGTTGCTGACCGTAAGTATATTGAAAACTCAGTATTTTGTGGTGACCTTTATTTTTTGATTATAAGGGAAATCTGTGTGTAATTTATTCTGAATAATGCTTCAGACATGTTAAGAATGTTGCATTTTGTAATATACATGTACAAGGATAGAAATGGATATTGTACTTATAAGCTTAATTTGGGAATCACAAATGGCTTTCAGCCCTGCCCGAATTTGATTTTCATAAATTGGTTGTGATGTGGCCAGGCCAGGCTTGTGTCTAATCGAAGCTCTGCGCCACGGACAACGGATCGAGCGTCCCCTAGGCCGAGACGAGGTGGAACGTGCGGCGTGTGTTTGAGGTCACCATTGCTGGACGGACCATTTGAGTTCGCCGTATGGTCGTCCCCTCAAGGCCTCATTGTGGTTCATCCAGAGGTTGGTGATTGGGCCTCCTTGTAGGTCCACTGCTGGTGAAGTTGCGAAACAAACAGTGATTTTGTTTAACAGTATTTTGTTTGAATCATTTGTCTTCAGGCTACTGCCATACATTGTGAAATCTCCCAAAAGTACATGATGGATTTGATATACATTCAGTGATTTATTAATCTGTTAAATTTGTGTTTCATTTCATTTCATTTCATTTATCATTTCTGGTAATGAAACCAAGGGATGCCTCAGAAAAGCGCACTTAAGCACTGTAAGCTCGAAAGCCTGAGGAAACCTGTAAACAAGGGCGCTTGCAATGTGAACCAGAAACACTGGGTAAACCCTTACACTTCCACGATAAGTGTTCTGGGTTCTTTACGTGCATTACTTAATCTAGTACACGGGACCTACGGCTTAACGTCCCATCCGAAGGACGAAGCAATTATGGTTAAGTATCTTGCTCAAGGACACAAGTGTCACGACCGGGGCTCGAACCCACACCCTGCTGCTGGCAACACCAGAACTTGAGTTCGGTGCGCTAGACCGCTCGGCCACGACACTCCAATGTTAATAATTGCCAATGGACAAGAAGTCACTTTTGTATGTTTTGAGTTTGCTAATTTAAAGAGTTTCAAGTGATTAGGTTCGCATGTTTTTCATTGCATGTGTTGTTGTTATTTTGTTAAATCGAAGCCTGCATGAATTCATTTCATTTTGTTTCTGCTATTGATTTGGTTGTTGAAGCTTGCATATTTTTTCTGGTGATTTTGTTAAAGAATTTGCATGCCTTGATTGACTATTATTTTAATGTCATTCTGGTAATTGTTTTTTGCATGTATCAAGTTTCAATTGAATTTCTTTGCTGTTTATTTTGTACATATTAGTTAAGTATATCTTGTTGGTAGTGAGTCAATTCCTTCATATTATTTTATTTAAAGTCATATCAGTTTCTGTGAATTTTGTTAAGTTTATTTTGGTTTGACAGTAACTCCATTTTGAGTTAGTTGAGATCAATTGCTTGATTTACTGAATACCTCAGTTTTGTTTCTTTTCAAATAAATATTTCAGTTCATTCATTTATTGATTTTTTTTTTACTGGATTTGTTCTTCACCATGGGTTGGTTAATGGCCTGATCTAAATTTGTTTCTGGTTGCACAAACCTAAATTCAGGGCTTGGGCATGACAGCCTGCATAGAAAAAACAGGTAAAGCAGAGACAGTCTGGTTTAGTCTATGTACACCACAATCGCCAAATCTACAAGGGGTTTTCGCTTGCCTAGTACATGCGATCAGGTGCTCGTCACCAGCGTCATCTTTGGGTGATGCTTTTTGGTCTCCCTTCTCTGTTTCTGTGGTTTAGGGCTCAGTCTGGTCCGTAGAGTCCCTCATCACTGGCTCGTCTTCTTCACTGGGATCATCGCTGAATTCACCGATTGCTTGCTTTTGTACAGTTTCTGACGGACCATTGCCAACCTCCTCGCACAGCTCTTGGGAACTCTCGGGGGCCTCTGGCATCAATCCAGCATTTGAAGTTTGGGTTTCATGGTTGAGCCAAGAGCGATCCACCTCTCCTTGAAAATGGCTTCAACAAATTTGTATGAACCACCTTCGGCTTATGTCTGGGGCTCTTTGTACTGAACCACCACATCACTGGAGAGTCTTCGTAATGAGAAGGGGGCCGTCGAACTGGCTGCAATTTGGGTGACACACCCACTTTCCTTGCATTGACTCTCATCATTACTGCTGCCCCTGACCTAATAATAATAATAATAACAATAAAGATTTGTAGCGCGCACATATCCACTTCAGCTGGGGCCCTCAAGGCGCGGAAACAAAGAATACATGTACCTACAATGTAATTTACATGTAAATATACATCATCTTTGAAGAATTATGACATAAGATGAGTTTTAAGCATCGACTTCAATCTAGTTATACTATGACAAGATTAGTTGGAAGATGATTCCAGAGTCTCGAGCCGCGACAGAAAAAGACCTATCACCCCAGTTCCATTTTGAAGTTGGGTTCCTTTAGGAGTGACATGTTGCTTGGAGCGCAAATTGCGTGATGGAGTGTAGACTTTAAGCAGTTCAGAAATATAAATTGGAGCAATGTTATGAAACAGATTTAGAACAATTAGCATAATTTTAAAAACAATTTCAGAAACAGGAAGCCAGTGCAGTTCTTTTCAAAATTGGCGTGATATGGCATGACTTTCTGACAAAGTCACAACACGAGCTGCTGTGTTTTGTATGTGCTGAAGACAAGATATTTGATTCTGCGGAGACCGTAGAGGAGAGCATTCCTGTTATCGAGCCGTGATGTGACAAACGCATGTATAATTTGTTCAGCAGCACTTTTATTTCAAGTATTTTTATTCATTAATATTTCTGATATGAAATGATGATATGCGAACAATGTTGATATAT
Organism: Zoroaster sp. YZ-2022; assembly: GCA_029582265.1. Lineage (NCBI taxonomy): Eukaryota > Metazoa > Echinodermata > Asteroidea > Forcipulatida > Zoroasteridae > Zoroaster > Zoroaster sp. YZ-2022. Next base: position 14,392,244 of record CM055817.1, on the reverse strand, counting down.
GAGGTTTTAAAGTCATTGTCGAGTCAAATATAACACCCAAATTACGTGCTCGTGATGAGGGGGGTTATCTGCGAGTCACCAATTGTAATAAATGGAAGAGAACCTCAGACATGAAATTGCTGACATGATCCAAATAGAACAAATTCTGTTTTTTCGTCGTTCAATTTCAGGAAGTTTTGTCTCATCCAACTTCGAATCTTGAATACATTTCTCCAGTGTTGTAATGCAGGAATCGGCAGGTTCTTGAGAAGATTTAAAAGTAATGTAAAGCTGCGTGTCATCAGCGTAGACATGAGTAATTTAAATTATACTTCAAAATGATATCACGAACTGGAAAGGTATAAACAGTAAACCACTGTTTCGGAGAAAGCGTTACCAATACAATCATGCTGGGGTCTATTTAAAGGGTAGGACCTACACCAATCCAGGGCTGTGTCATGTATTCCAAGATGATATTGAAGGCGGGAGAGAAGGATTTTGTGATTTTGTCAAATACGGCGCTTAAGTCTAACAAAAATAATGCAGTGATTTTTCCATCATCCATGGCAGATAAAATGTCATTGTTGACGCGGAGAAGAGCAGTTTCCGTTCCATGAAATGGTTTATAGGCTGACTGAAATGTGTCCGACAGGTTATTAGCACGAACATGGTCAGAGATCCGTGATGAAACAACTCGCTCGATTGTTTTTCCAAGGTACTTTAATTCGCCATACTGGTTTGGTAATTTTGAAAACTTCCTGTCCAAATTGGGTTTCTTCAGGAGTGGTTTAACATGAGCAACCTTCTGGCTATCAGGGAAACAACCGGAAGAAAGAGATCTGTTTACAATAATTGTGATATACTTAGCAAACACATCAATATTTTGTTTTATTAGCGAAGTTGGTACTGGATCAAGTTCACATGATTTTGATGGCGATTTCATGATGAGTTTCTTGATCTCCGTAACACGAGTAGGCTCAAACATAGACAGTCTACATTGTGGATCCTTGCGTGACGGTGTTTGTGATAGAATGGCAGGTACTGGGGGAAAAGAACGACGGGTATTCTAAATTTTTGTGACAAAAAAGTTTGAAAATGCATTTGCGAGGTCCTGATCGGAGTGTGTAGATGGAAACACTGGAGTTTTGGGTTTATGAAGCAGCTTTTCAACAATGTTAAAGAGTTTTTTCTGATCGCCAGAGCTCTCTTCCACAAGAGATGAGTAGTGAGTTATTTTTGCCTGGTTAATCATGTTCTTCACAATATCACGTTGGTTACAGTATTCTTGCCGATGTACTCCAAGTTTCCCATTGTCACGCCATTTTCGCTCAAGTTGACGACGGATTTTCCTTGCAGCACGAATTGAACCAGGGGGATTCAGATTGTAGTTTAACAGTTCGAGTTTTTTGCGGAGCATGATCGTCCAAGATGTTACGGACAGTAGATTCAAATAGACTGACACAAGAATCCAGCTCACCATCTTCAAGCTTTACATTTTCCAGTTGAGATTCAATATCATGACATAAATCTTTAATATTTACATTTTTCCAGTGGCGAGCAGTTACAGAAATGGTAGATATGGGAGGTTTTTTAAGGTTCATATTTACCATGATTGCATAATGATCAGATAAGCCGGGATGGATAGTTATATTCGAGATGATGTGAAGTATTTTCACGCGTTATCATGAGGTCAAGACAGTGACCATATCGATGAGTGGGTACTGTGATGTGCTGGATAAGTCCATGAGCAGAGAGCAAATCTTTAAACTGATTTGCATAATTGTTTGAAGTGATGTCCATATGAATGTTAAAATCGCCGGTTAAAATAATGTCAGATGGGTGCAAGAGATAATCCACAATTAATTTATCAAATTCCTGCAGAAAAATTGAGAAATTTACATGTTTACCATCAACATCTCTTTCTGGTCGATATATATTAACAAGGGGAACAGATCTAGAGTTGCACGTTACCTCAGCATGCAGAGATTCAAATGTTAGGTAGTCAATGTTAACATTTTTCATACTGACAGATAACCTGGACCTAAAGAGAAGTGCAACCCCTCCACCGGTCTTTTTTGGTCTGGGGATATGATGGAGAGAGTAGCCAGCAGGAGTGCACTCGCGGGGTAGCAAGTCATCATCAGGTTTAAACCATGTCTCGGATATATCAACAAGATCCAAATTGTTTTGAAGTACAAAGTCAACAAATTCATCCGATTTGTTACATATGAATTGAGTATTCAAGACACAGAGCTGAAGTTTAGACTCATCATGAACATTTGTAGTTGAAGTTATGCCAATGTCGCTTGTTGATGTGGTTAAGTTCACTGTTGGGGGTTGGTGAGTCCGGAGTGCTGGTTTGTAAGTCTGTCCATTCTACGGCGACCAGCTTTTTTACCTCTATGTGTGCGGCGGTATGTTTGGAGTTGATTGGCAAGTATTCCAAGACAGTTCAATTGACTCAATGCTGAATAAGATAGAGCTGCATCAGTACATGGAGCATTGCGAAGATTGAGTAGTTCATTGCGGCTGTAGGAAATTTTATGGAGCTGAGTGGCGTTTGTGGGTGTGTTGTTCAGTGTTTCAGGTCCAGGGTTTGGGTTTATGTCACCAGAGTTCCAGGTGAAAGGTGGCAGATGAATTATTATAATATGATATAGGACAACTCAAAAATTTAAGATGGCGGATTTATTTTGTTATGTAGTGTACAAGCTGTAGGTTGCATGCTGTAGTCATATTCTAAAGATGAGTTATTGAGACACAATAGTCCGGATAGCAGGAGTAGAATTAAACATAATGTAGACCTCCATTGTCTAATCACAAGGTTGTTGATCCAAACAAAAGGCTTGTGGTCAAGCTACAGGTTATAATCTAAATCAGGGTTGACTGCACAAATAAAATGAAGATACAAGTGTGTATCCGCAACACAGTAAAATCTTACAGCAGAGACAGACAAAAATACAACAGTTTTTATAAGAACACTTTTTATAAGAAAACAAATGTACCAATAAGTAAGACTAATTGCGGTGACACCATGTGGAATCTCAATTGAGTAGTAATTAGTTCTGAAAAGAACTGGAGGTACAACTCCACGTTTCGATCAGTATGCTCTGATCGTCCTCAGGAGAATGCCGGACTCTGGAAAATGCTGCTGCTTAAGTAGACTGCTGGAGGATCATCCCATGAATGGATGCTGGAGGATTAGTTCGTTGAGGCGCGCAGGCGGGAACTGTTGAGACTAGGATCCTAGGGGTTGGGGAGAGGAGTGTGTGCTCACTGAACTGAATCAGTTGTTAACAAGCACAGGGGGATGGGGGTGGTTGACTAAGGATAAGGAGATCCCTCAGTCTGGGGTGGGTTATGGACTTTGGATATAGAAGATCCTTCAGGGTAGTAGTCGCCAAATGTCGCTGATGTAGAAGCCGATGTCCTGTGGCACAGTGTCGTGTTTGACGATCTCGATGGCCTCTCTGATGCGTCTGGGGTGCCATGTGTCGATGGGTGTGATGAGTTGGGCTGCCTGCCAGTCGATTTGGTGGTCCTTGATGTGCGAGTGCTTGACGATGGCGGACTTCTCGAAATCTCCTCTGCGGTCGTGTGCTCCAGAGTCCGGCATTCTCCTGAGGACGATCAGAGTATACTGATCGAAACGTCGAGTTGTACCTCCAGTTCTTTTCAGAACTAATTACTACTCAATTGAGATTCCACATGGTGTCACAGCAATTAGTCTTACTTATCATCCTCACCATGCAAAGCTACAAGTTTTAAATGTACCAATACTCACATAAAACGTCCAGTAGATTCCAGGTGTAATAAGAAATCCACTAGTATAAAAATGAAGACAAACTTGTAGCTACAAAACACTTACTTAGCACAAAAACTGGAGAGCTGTTATGAGTGGCTGCTTGTTAGGCGCTCATTCTCGTTTGTAACTTTATGGTCGTACTGCCGGCGTTGATAGTGAGCAGATCTCTTCAGGTGTTTTCTCGCCTTTTCATGGGCTACCTTTAGCCTCCTCTCCAGTTCAATCACATAGTCTGGTGCCTCCACCGACTCACCGGACAAGGAAGAGCCACAGATGACATCAATTGGAAGTTCCACCTCCCTTCCCAACATCATCAAGTTTGGTGTCAGTCCTGTGCTCTCCTGCGATGATGCTTGATATGCCATCATTATTGCAGGTACATGACGATCCCAACCTGTCTGGTCCTCGGACGTATACGATGACAACATGACTTTAAGGGTTCTATTAAACCTTTCGACTTGTCCGTCGCTCTGCGGGTGGTATGGGGTCGTCCTGGTCTTGTCGATCCCGAGGAGTTGACATGTTTTTCGAAACAACTCACTTTCAAACTGCCTCCCCTGATCGCTATGAAGGAGTCTTGGTGTACCGTATCGGCTAATAAACTCGTTGTCAAGAACATTTGCAACTACGTCAGCGGTGATCGAAGCCACTGGGTAGGTCTCGGTCCACTTTGTAAAGTAGTCACTGATTACTACAATGTAGCGGTTCGCAGCATATGTATCTGGAAAGGTTCTGGTAATGTCGATTGCTATCCTCTCCACGGGAACCCCAAAGATCTGTTGTTGAAGTGGCGCTCTCTTGGTCTTTGTGGGTAACTTCTGCTTTGCACACTCAAGGCATTCACGGGCCCAATCTTGGACAGCATTTCGCATCTTCGGCCAGTAGAAGCGACGCTTCGCCTTCTCATACAGCTTGGTTATTCCAAGGTGTCCTCCAGTCGGGGAATTGTGTAGCTGGCAATTCAGGAGGCACTACTAACAAGTAGCGAACTTCATTACCGTGTCATCCTCCCATCTTCGGTGTAATACCCCCTCCTTGAGGTACAGCTGTTTCCATGCTCCCCATAGTGTTTTAAGTGTCAACCCTTCGATTGAGACTTCTTCCCAGGTTGGAGGAGCATTCTGGGTTTCCAGCCACTGGATAATCTTACCCAGAACTGGGTCTTTTCTCTGACAGTCCCGCAATTCTGTCACTGTCCTACCTTCCAGCCAGTTCGCCGGCACTGCACTCGCTGCCTGGCAGCTTGCAGATGTGATTTCAGGAAGTTCTGCAGGTTGTGGTTGTTTGGTATCAACCTCTTCGGTTGTCTCAACCTGGTCCATATCCTGAACAGGTGCCTCACAGTCAGATGAATAATCGGATATACGCTCAGTCTTACATAGATGCTGGCACTGATTACAGGGTATCCTGGACATTGCATCAGCGTTTGTATGCTTGCATCCTGGCCGGTGTTCTATGTTGAAGTCGTATTCAGCCAACTGCTGCAGCCATCTCGCTACTTGCCCAACTGGATCCTTAAATCCAAACAACCACCTGAGAGCCCCATGGTCTGCCCGTAGCTTAAATCGCTGGCCATACAGGTATGGGCGGAAATATTTTACGAAGTGGACTACGGCGAGCATTTCCTTCCTCGTTACACAGTAGTTTCTCTCAGCCTTTGAAAGAGCTCGGCTGGCATACGCAATCACCCGATCTGTGCCATCTTGTTGTTGGGAGAGCACTGCGCCTATCCTGAAGTTGCTAGCATCCGTGTCCAAGGTGAACATAGTTGTTGCGGATGGGTAGGTCGTCCAATTGAACACTCTTCCAGCTTCAGTAAGCCGATGCAAAGGTCTTGCTAACTCGGCAAATCCTGGAACAAACCGCAGGTAATAGGACGCTAGTCCCAAAAAGCTGCGAACCTCTCGAACAGATGAGAGAACTGGCCAGTCCCTCACACGCTGGATCTTCAATGGGTCTGTTTTCACACCCTCCGCAGAGACAATATGCCCAAGATAGGCCACTCCGTCTTGAAATAGTTGGCATTTCTTTGATTGTAGCTTGAGTCCGGCCTCAGCCATTCTTCTCAAAATCAGTTCTAGGCGCTGCACGTGCTCCGCAAATGAAGTACTGTACACGATTACATCATCCAGATACACTAGACATACTTGCCACTGCAAGCCTTGCAGTACACGGTCCATCAGGCGTACAAAGGTCGAGGGCGCATTGCATAGCCCGAAGGGCATGACTTCGAATTGATACAGCCCGCTGGGTGCGGCAAATGCTGTCTTCTCCTTGCGTCGATAATCCATCGGGACCTGCCAATATCCCGAAGCAAGGTCGAGCGTAGAGAAGAAACAGGATCCGGATAGCTTGTCGATCGTCTCATCAATACGAGGAATAGGGTACGCATTCTTTCTCGTGATCGCGTTTAACCGTCGGTAATCAACGCAAAACCGTATCTTCCCGTTCTTTTTCCTCACTAAGACAATCAGCGAGGCCCATGGGCCAGTAGCTGGCTTTATAATGCCTTTCTTCAACATGGACTCAATCTCAGCTTCAGCAACGTCCCTTTGATGAAGCGGTAGACGTCTAGGTCTTTGTTTTATGGGTGCCGCGTCTCCCTTCTCAATTCGGTGTTCAGCCAATTCTGTCCGCCCTAGGTCGCTGTCATGTGTAGTAAATTGTTGCTGGTATTTGATCAAAAGATCTTTTAGGTGATGGCACTCCTCCTTGGTCAGGATTTTCACAGATCTCTGGTACAGGTCTTTCAGATGGTTGGGAATAATGCGGTCATCTAAGTCATCAACAGAAGAAGTGTCCTCTTGTGCAACTGCTCTCACACATTCGGGCTTGATGGTAGAGTCGTCCTGCACTACAAGTTCGGGGCCTATTGCATCTACTGTGCTGAATGTTGCTACTGTTGCCCCTCTGTGTAGTATTATCGGATCATCCCTAGGATTCATGAAGCGTAGGGGTAGTGTATCGGAACTGGTGCTAACTAACGATGGTGCACCCATGACGTGGCTCCTTCTAGCCAACGTTTCAGAAGGCTAAATCATTCCGCAGGAAACCGTCATGTCACCGTCCTCGAGACTTCCCGCAACGAGCATCTCGGTCCAGGGAGGAATTACGACCGTTTCTAAAACAGTCACTCGACAGCTCTGCTGTCTGTTTGCTGTCTTCCCTAGAGGCAGCACAAACCCTACCCACTCCAGACATCTGTTTGTGACATCTACTATCACACACTTCTCGCTGCGCATGAAATCTAATCCCAGTAGCACCTCACTTCCGATTGAAGCTACGACAAACCGGTGCCGTACACTATTTCCTGCAAGTTGTAGCTCGGCTTCTGCTTCTCCGGTCACTGGTAACGCCTTGTTGTCTGCTAGTAGCACTTTAATGTCAGTGCTTACCACTGTAGCCTGGTCCTCTTTTGACCATCGTCGGACTACCTTGTCCGAGAGCAGAGATATTGTCGCCCCAGTGTCCAATAAACGTGTTCACACGTTATTCCATTGATACATGCATCCAGATGCAATCCTTCATCACTTACAGCAGCAACATTCTCAGTTTGTAGATCAATAATGCTGGGCCCTTCTTTTCCCGCTGTTCCTTGGCCCTCAGGCACAGCTTCAATTAGTTTTCCTGGTTCTGTTGTTGACTCTTTTCAACCGACACCTTCGCATTTCCCTGTCCTGAATCGCTGTTGTCCTTGGCTTTCAACTGGGGACAGTTGACCTGCATGTGTCCAAATTCTTGGCATTTGTGACACTTAATGTCCCTTATGGAATATTTTCTTCGATTTTTCCAAGAAGCCTTTCTTGTGTCATCGACTTGTTTCTCCAACCTTTTCAGCTGTTCCACGACATCTGCCAGCTGCCGCGAAATATCTGAAGTCCCTTGGGAACTGATCTCCACGACAGGCTTCTCTACTTGAACTACATCCACGGTGGCACTTTGGAGCTTTTTAAGATCTGAGGACCGGCGCTCTTTTTCAGCTTTATACAGTGCTTCGAGTTCTACTGCGGCTGCCACTGCTTCGTCTAATGTACCGGTCCTCATCTGAATTATTCTAGTCCTTATATCTCCATCGTAGAGGGTATCCAAGAAATGATCACGTCCCATTCGGTCACGACTGTCCTCTGGAAGGTCAGAATAGACCTTGTCTACCAGTTGTCGAATCTCCTCCGCCAATTCTACGAGGCTTTCGGATGGCTTTTGACGACGATTCCTCATTTGGGCTCTGTGCAATTCCTTCCTTCCTGAGGGATCAAAGCGAGACTCTAACGACTTGACTAGTTGCTTGTAGTCTTTCGCTTCGGTTTGCAGACTACCTAGGGTTTGTTGTGCCGATCCCGTCAGCAGAACGGCTATGTACTGGCATTTATCTTTGTCGCCCCAACCATTTATGGCGGCACACATATCAAAGTGCTTGAGGTAGGGCTTCCATGGCTCTTTCCCATCGTAGCGGTCAGGTCTGATGATAGGTCTCTTGTTACCCCCATCTGACTCTTTTGGCTTAAACTCGTTGGCTCTCTTTTCTTCTCCGGTTGTCTGCACCATTGACTTGCAGGGGCTTCTCGGATACTCCACGTCCTACACCTGGGTCCTACACCTTGGAACCTCTGCCATGACAGTGGGCCAATCGGTTGTGTGGCCATTACGGGGGTCATTCTCGACACTTCGCCCTACCTGTTGGCCGGCTTTAGTCTCACCTTGGAGATGATTTATTGGTTGACAGTTGCTTTTAATTTGGAATAATTCACCGTCTTTACACTCTACACTGTTTTTCACTGTTGACCATCTCATGATGACCAACATGAAGCAGTTTCTCGACTGGTGAACTTGACCCTATCCCCATTGTGTATGGAAGGCGCTGGTCGGATGATCGGGTTAGTTCAAGGAAAGAGACGCTGGCAATTCGTCTACTCGAATCGTGATTTTACAGCGTCGTGTTCGGCAAGCGTCCGGCCGGATCAGCCTGACCCGTTCCTCTCCAATCTTTCTCATAGTTGTGAGTCATCTGATCACAAAGTCTTGGTTTGTCTGACATTGAAGACATAGCTGTACTTGCAACCCCTGGTGGTCTATCAACAGTCCCCTGTGCTCTTTGATGGAAACTTAACTCCTTCTGATCTTCAATCAGGGAAGGGAGAACCCTTGAACTATCCCCAATGTCCTGTTCCGGCCACAACATTCGGCGCATTCTGTGTGAGTCCCTTGTTTGGGGGCGACTCCCTGAAATGTCCACTCCCGAGTCATGCCAGATGCTTGGTTCATCCCTTTGTAGGGGCTTCTTATCTTGGGTATACTTGTGCCCTGCTGATGGCACTTCATTTCCCATTACTGCAGTAGTCGCTTCCCTTGTATTTGTATTCCCAGAAGAACCGTTTGCACTGACATTGGGATCATGTTGTATTTGGCTGTTGGACCTGTCTAAGCATTGACTTAAACTTTGTGACAACACTTCAATATCTCGGGAAACCCTCTCATACTCCCTCTCAACAACGTGATACAAGTATACTTCACCTAGAGTGGAGTATCTTGCAGTCAACCCTTGCTCATTTGACCTATCCATTGTAGAGTTATGCCGAAACAAAACTTGTTTAAACCTATATTTATTTATTTATTTTTTAATTCGGGACTAAGAGCTCCGGAATGGACAGCTTCTCCGGTCGGATGGATTGCGGGTGGATGGATTCCGGGCGGATGGATTCCGGGCGGACCGGGCGGACCGGGCGGAATGAGTTCCGGGTGGAAGGCGTTCCGGGCGGAAGATCTCTAGCTGCGACTACACTCTACGCTTGTGGACACACACACCGGCTCGGTATGTACCACTGCCGGCTCCACGACGCTCCGTCCCCGTTGTTCTCCATTCCGGCTCGGTATAAACCACTGCCGGTTTTTTCTACTCTCCGTCCCCGTAGCTTTCCCTTCCGGCTCGGTATGAACCACTGCCGGGTTGTTCTACTCTCCGTCCCCGTAGCTTTCCCTTCCAGCTCGGTATGAACCGAGGGTTTTTCTACTCTCCGTCCCCGTTAATCTCCCAGTCAGTCCTGGATTTATGGGCTTAAATCCCCCAGCTGCCACCAATGTAACGAGCCCACGTCGCGGTCTAAGAACTTTCTAAATAGCGCTGGACTAATTTCGGGAAGATAAACAGACAAACCACACGGACGAAAGACAACCGAGGAAGTAAATCGGACACATACCAACTGTTATTGATTCTCTTATTTGCTTATTGATTTATTCATTTACTCTCACTTACATGTCTCCGTAGTAGTGGTGTGCACACGAGGCAGTAGGATTTTTAGGCTATTTTTTTACTTCACACTTCGACGCCCAGGCACAGACTGCTGACTCGATGCCTGACCGCGCCACATGCTTGGCAAGTGGTCACACAGCGATCATGCACCGATCACGCAGCGATCACGTGACCGGTGCATGACCGGCCCGTGCTCGCTACAATATCATGAAAGTGTAACTTACAAGTTTAATAAGGCCTACCAATCAGTATTGTACATGTAGTTGAGTCTACCATATCCGAGTCCAACTTCCTACTGAATTTGTAATTTAAAACAATATTTTCCAATATTATCACACAATATACATATGTACATATACATATGTACATGTACATGTGTACATGTAAACCAATAAAATTCTCATTTGCAAAACTTTCTTGGTTATTTCACATGGCCAGACTTTTCTGGGTTTTCAGAATTCTCAAGCTTGAAGACTTTAAGTACTTGGGAGCCTGGGTGGACTCCACTGGCCAAGATATTAAAGGGAGGAAAGGACTGGCCTGGCAATCTATTAACAAGCTACAACAAATTTGGAAGTCGGAACTCCCACGGCAAACAAATATCAATGTCTTTCAAGAATTAGTGGAACCAGTGCTTTTAGATGGTTCCGAGGCATGGACACTAACCAAACAGTTTGAACGGGGATTAGATGTTATACACGTCTCCTTAGACCCGCCCTTAACATCAGTTGGAAACTGAAGAAACAAAATCACGAACTGTATAGTGATCTTCCGAAGGTGTCCACTACAATTCAGGAGCATAGACTGCGAGTAGCTGGCCACTTCCATCGGCATATAAAAGAAGAAGATGCAAGCAAACTAGTCCTCTTTGAACCAAAGCATGGCTCATCGGGTTCACGTCAGAAAACATACCTGCAAGTCCTTCTGGATGACACTGGTCTTGATAGTATCCCTGAAGTAAGGACACTCATGGATGACCGAACTGCATGGAGATCCCTTTACAAGTCTATTCCGTGCAAGGAAGATGATGTATGTGTTGATGATGATGACGGTCGACTGAGGTCGAAATGATGATGATGACGACGACGACGAAGCTTGAGGTATTATTTTTGATTAATTAAAACAGAACTTTACATGGAATTGGCTGAAGCTTGGGTCCTTGTGTTCAAGTTTACATGGAAAGTGGACTCAAGTCTGGACTTAGATGCACTCGCATCATGACATTAAACAGGAAATGAAGCATTTTTGTTTAATGAAACGTTTGTATTTTTACTTTTCATTGCATTAGACTACAAGAAGCGCATCATGGAGCAGGCCATAACTCCGCTACACACAGCTCACCATTCGAAACCTGGGTCCACTGACAGAGATGGCAAAAAGACAGAAAACAAACAGGAGAAGCAGCCACCACAAATACAACAAAAACTACAGAAAGAGTAAATTTAACAGCAAACAATATGTATCCAGTTCTTATTTTAACAGTTTTTTTTATGTTAGCAAACACAGATTGATAACTACATGTAGATGTGGACATGTAGCTTGAATTGACACATGGCTAATCAAAATGTTTAAAACAAAATATATTTTGATAGAATTTAGTTTGCATTCTGGGGTGGGGACTATGGTTTGAAACTTTTGCAAAGAAATATACAGTGTACATGCAAGGTACAACATAAACGTTGGTGAATCCTTTCCTTGAATTAAGAAATGCGAATTAAATACAATCTAAATGAGGTGGCATTTTAATACATTTTGTCCT
>CM055817.1:14339946-14379954 GCA_029582265.1 Zoroaster sp. YZ-2022 | reverse complement strand
CCCCGAGGGAGGAATTTGAAAACCCTGTAGGAAAAGGGGAAGGTCGCTTACCCGAAGATGCGAAAATGCTGTCCAAGATTGGGCCCGTGAATGCCTTGAGTGGCAAGCAGAAGTTACCCACAAAGACCAAGAGAGCGCCACTTCAACAACAGATCTTTGGGGTTCCCGTGGAGAGGATAGCAATCGACATTACCAGAACCTTTCCAGATACATATGCTGCGAACCGCTACATTGTAGTAATCAGTGACTACTTTACAAAGTGGACCGAGACCTACCCAGTGGCTTGATCACCGCTGACGTAGCGCAAATGTTCTTGACAACGAGTTTATTAGCCGATACGGTACACCAAGACTCCTTCATAGCGATCAGGGGAGGCAGTTTGAAAGTGAGTTGTTTCGAAAAACATGTCAACTCCTCGGGATCGACAAGACCAGGACGACCCCATACCACCCGCAGAGCGACGGACAAGTCGAAAGGTTTAATAGAACCCTTAAAGTCATGTTGTCATCGTATACGTCCGAGGACCAGACAGGTTGGGATCGTCATGTACCTGCAATAATGATGGCATATCAAGCATCATCGCAGGAGAGCACAGGACTGACACCAAACTTGATGATGTTGGGAAGGGAGGTGGAACTTCCAATTGATGTCATCTGTGGCTCTTCCTTGTCCGGTGAGTCGGTGGAGGCACCAGACTATGTGATTGAACTGGAGAGGAGGCTAAAGGTAGCCCATGAAAAGGCGAGAAAACACCTGAAGAGATCTGCTCACTATCAACGCCGGCAGTACGACCATAAAGTTACAAACGAGAATGAGCGCCTAACAAGCAGCCACTCATAACAGCTCTCCAGTTTTTGTGCTAAGTAAGTGTTTTGTAGCTACAAGTTTGTCTTCATTTTTATACTAGTGGATTCTTATTACACCTGGGAATCTACTGGACGTTTTATGTGAGTATTGGTACATTTAAAACTTGTAGCTTTGCATGGTGAGGATGATAAGTAAGACTAATTGCTGTGACACCATGTGGAATCTCAATTGAGTAGTAATTAGTTCTGAAAAGAACTGGAGGTACAACTCGACGTTTCGATCAGTATACTCTGATCGTCCTCAGGAGAATGCCGGACTCTGGAGCACACGACCGCAGAGGAGATTTCGAGAAGTCCGCCATCGTCAAGCACTCGCACATCAAGGACCACCAAATCGACTGGCAGGCAGCCCAACTCATCACACCCATCGACACATGGCACCCCAGACGCATCAGAGAGGCCATCGAGATCGTCAAACACGACACTGTGCCACAGGACATCGGCTTCTACATCAGCGACATTTGGCGACCACTACTACGGACTGAAGGATCTTCTATATCCAAAGTCCATAACCCACCCCAGACTGAGGGATCTCCTATATCCTTAGTCAACCACCCCCCATCCCCCTGTGCTTGTTAACAACAACTGATTCAGTTCAGTGAGCACACACCTCTCCCCAACCCCTAGGATCCTAGTCTCAACAGTTCCCTGCCTGCGCCTCAACGAACTAATCCTCCAGCATCCATTCATGGGATGATCCTCCAGCAGTCTACTTAAGCAGCAGCATTTTCCAGAGTCCGGCATTCTCCTGAGGACGATCAGAGCATACTGATCGAAACGTGGAGTTGTACCTCCAGTTCTTTTCAGAACTAATTACTACTCAATTGAGATTCCACATGGTGTCACCGCAATTAGTCTTACTTATTGGTACATTTGTTTTCTTATAAAAAGTGTTCTTATAAAAACTGTTGTATTTTTGTCTGTCTCTGCTGTAAGATTTTACTGTGTTGCGGATACACACTTGTATCTTCATTTTATTTGTGCAGTCAACCCTGATTTAGATTATAACCTGTAGCTTGACCACAAGCCTTTTGTTTGGATCAACAACCTTGTGATTAGACAATGGAGGTCTACATTATGTTTAATTCTACCCCGTGCTATCCGGACTATTGTGTCTCAATAACTCATCTTTAGAATATGACTACAGCATGCAACCTACAGCTTGTACACTACATAACAAAATAAATCCGCCATCTTAAATTTTTGAGTTGTCCTATATCATATTATAATAATTCATCTGCCACCTTTCACCTGGAACTCTTAATTTTTGGTGACATAAACCCAAACCCTGGACCTGAAACACTGAACAACACACCCACAAACGCCACTCAGCTCCATAAAATTTCCTACAGCCGCAATGAACTACTCAATCTTCGCAATGCTCCATGTACTGATGCAGCTCTATCTTATTCAGCATTGAGTCAATTGAACTGTCTTGGAATACTTGCCAATCAACTCCAAACATACCGCCGCACACATAGAGGTAAAAAAGCTGGTCGCCGTAGAATGGACAGACTTACACAACTAGCACTCCGGACTCACCAACCCCCAACAGTGAACTTAACCACATCAACAAGCGACATTGGCATAACTTCAACTACAAATGTTCATGATGAGTCTAAACTTCAGCTCTGTGTCTTGAATACTCAATTCATATGTAACAAATCGGATGAATTTGTTGACTTTGTACTTCAAAACAATTTGGATCTTGTTGATATATCCGAGACATGGTTTAAACCTGATGATGACTTGCTACCCCGCGAGTGCACTCCTGCTGGCTACTCTCTCCATCATATCCCCAGACCAAAAAAGACCGGTGGAGGGGTTGCACTTCTCTTTAGGTCCAGTTTATCTGTCAGTATGAAAAATGTTAACATTGACTACCTAACATTTGAATCTCTGCATGCTGAGGTAACGTGCAACTCTAGATCTGTTCCCCTTGTTAATATATATCGACCAGAAAGAGATGTTGATGGTAAACATGTAAATTTCTAAATTTTTCTGCAGGAATTTGATAAATTAATTGTGGTTTTTCTATTGCAACCATCTTACATTATTTTATCAGGCGATTTTAACATTCATATTTACATAACTTCAAACAATTATGCAAATCAGTTTAAAGATTTGCTCTCTGCTCATGGACTTATCCAGCACATCACAGTACCCACTCATCGATATGGTCACTGTCTTGACCTCATGATAACGCGTGAAAATACTTCACATCATCTCGAATATAACTATCCATCCCGGCTTATCTGATCATTATGCAATCATGGTAAATATGAACCTTAAAAAACCTCCCATATCTACCATTTCTGTAACTGCTCGCCACTGGAAAAATGTAAATATTAAAGATTTATGTCATGATATTGAATCTCAACTGGAAAATGTAAAGCTTGAAGATGGTGAGCTGGATTCTTGTGTCAGTCTATTTGAATCTACTGTCCGTAACATCTTGGACGATCATGCTCCGCAAAAAACTCGAACTGTTAAACTACAATCTGAATCCCCCTGGTTCAATTCGTGCTGCAAGGAAAATCCGTCGTCAACTTGAGCGAAAATGGCGTGACAATGGGAAACTTGGAGTACATCGGCAAGAATACTGTAACCAACGTGATATTGTGAAGAACATGATTAACCAGGCAAAAATAACTCACTACTCATCTCTTGTGGAAGAGAGCTCTGGCGATCAGAAAAAACTCTTTAACATTGTTGAAAAGCTGCTTCATAAACCCAAAACTCCAGTGTTTCCATCTACACACTCCGATCAGGACCTCGCAAATGCATTTTCAAACTTTTTTGTCACAAAAATTTAGAATACCCGTCGTTCTTTTCCCCCAGTACCTGCCATTCTATCACAAACACCGTCACGCAAGGATCCACAATGTAGACTGTCTATGTTTGAGCCTACTCGTGTTACGGAGATCAAGAAACTCATCATGAAATCGCCATCAAAATCATGTGAACTTGATCCAGTACCAACTTCGCTAATAAAACAAAATATTGATGTGTTTGCTAAGTATATCACAATTATTGTAAACAGATCTCTTTCTTCCGGTTGTTTCCCTGATAGCCAGAAGGTTGCTCATGTTAAACCACTCCTGAAGAAACCCAATTTGGACAAGGAAGTTTTCAAAAATTACCGACCAGTAGCGAATTTAAAGTACCTTGGAAAAACAATCGAGCGAGTTGTTTCATCACGGATCTCTGACCATGTTCGTGCTAATAACCTGTCGGACACATTTCAGTCAGCCTATAAACCATTTCATGGAACGGAAACTGCTCTTCTCCGCGTCAACAATGACATTTTATCTGCCATGGATGATGGAAAAATCACTGCATTATTTTTGTTAGACTTAAGCGCCGTATTTGACAAAATCACAAAATCCTTCTCTCCCGCCTTCAATATCATCTTGGAATACATGACACAGCCCTGGATTGGTGTAGGTCCTACCCTTTAAATAGACCCCAGCATGATTGTATTGGTAACGCTTTCTCCGAAACAGTGGTTTACTGTTTATACCTTTCCAGTTCGTGATATCATTTTGAAGTATAATTTAAATTACCATGTCTACGCTGATGACACGCAGCTTTACATTACTTTTAAATCTTCTCAAGAACCTGCCGATTCCTGCATTACAACACTGGAGAAATGTATTCAAGATTCGAAGTTGGATGAGACAAAACTTCCTGAAATTGAACGACGAAAAAACAGAATTTGTTCTATTTGGATCATGTCAGCAATTTCATGTCTGAAGTTTCTCTTCCATTTATTACAATTGGTGACTCGCAGATAACCCCCTCATCACGAGCACGTAATTTGGGTGTTATATTTGACTCGACAATGACTTTAAAACCTCATATATCCAACATTGTTCGCATATCATCATTTCATATCAGAAATATTAGCCGAATAAGGAAATACTTGAATAAAAGTGCTGCTGAACAAATTATACATGCGTTTGTCACATCACGGCTCGATAACGGGAATGCTCTCCTCTACGGTCTCCCGCAGAATCAAATATCTTGTCTTCAGCACATACAAAACACAGCAGCTCGTGTTGTGACTTTGTCCAGAAAGTCATGCCATATCACGCCAATTTTGAAAGAACTGCACTGGCTTCCTGTTTCACAGAGAATTGTTTTTAAAATTATGCTAATTGTTCACAAATCTGTTCATAACATTGCTCCAATTTATATTTCTGAACTGCTTAAAGTCTACACTCCATCACGCAATTTGCGCTCCAGCAACATGTCACTCCTAAAGGAACCAACTTCAAAATGGAACTGGGGTGATAGGTCTTTTTCTGTCGCGGCTCCGAGACTCTGGAATCATCTTCCAACTAATCTTGTCATAGTATAACTAGATTGAAGTCGATGCTTAAAACTCATCTTATGTCATAATTCTTCAAAGATGATGTATATTTGTAATTGCATTGTAGGTACATGTATTCTTTGTTTCCGCGCCTTGAGCGCCCAGCTGAGTGGATATGTGCGCGCTACAAATCTTTATTGTTATTATTATTATTATTAGGTCGGGGCAGCAGTAATGATGAGAGTCAATGCAAGGAAAGTGGGTGTGTCACCCAAATTGCAGCCGAAGTTCGACGGCCCCCTTCTCATTACGAAGACTCTCAGTGATGTGGTGGTTCGAGTACAAAAGAGCCCCAGACATAAGCCGAAGGTGGTTCATACAAATTTGTTGAAGCCATTTCAAGGAGAGGTGGATCGCTCTTGGCTCAACCATGAAACCCAAACTTCAAATGCTGGATTGATGCCAGAGGCCCCCGAGAGTTCCCAAGAGCTGTGCGAGGAGGTTGGCAATGGTCCGTCAGAAACTGTACAAAAGCAAGCAATCGGTGAATTCAGCGATGATCCCAGTGAAGAAGACGAGCCAGTGATGAGGGACTCTACGGACCAGACTGAGCCCTAAACCACAGAAACAGAGAAGGGAGACCAAAAAGCATCACCCAAAGATGACGCTGGTGACGAGCACCTGATCGCATGTACTAGGCGCAAGCGAAAAACCCCTTGTAGATTTGGCGATTGTGGTGTACATAGACTAAACCAGACTGTCTCTGCTTTACCTGTTTTTCTATGCAGGCTGTCATGCCCAAGCCCTGAATTTAGGTTTGTGCACCAGAAACAAATTTAGATCAGGCCATTAACCAACCCATGGTGAAGAACAAATCCAGTAAAAAAAAAAAAATCAATAAATGAATGAACTGAAATATTTATTTGAAAAGAAACAAACTGAGGTATTCAGTAAATCAAGCAATTGATCTCAACTAACTCAAAATGGAGTTACTGTCAAACCAAAATAAACTTAACAAAATTCACAGAAACTGATATGACTTTAAATAAAATAATATGAAGGAATTGACTCACTACCAACAAGATATACTTAACTAATATGTACAAAATAAACAGCAAAGAAATTCAATTGAAACTTGATACATGCAAAAAAACAATTACCAGAATGACATTAAAATAATAGTCAATCAAGGCATGCAAATTCTTTAACAAAATCACCAGAAAAAATATGCAAGCTTCAACTTAACCAAATCAATAGCAGAAACAAATGAAATGAATTCATGCAGGCTTCGATTTAACAAAATAACAACAACACATGCAATGAAAAACATGCGAACCTAATCACTTGAAACTCTTTAAATTAGCAAACTCAAAACATACAAAAGTGACTTCTTGTCCATTGGCAATTATTAACATTGGAGTGTCGTGGCCGAGCGGTCTAGCGCACCGAACTCAAGTTCTGGTGTTGCCAGCAGCAGGGTGTGGGTTCGAGCCCCGGTCGTGACACTTGTGTCCTTGAGCAAGATACTTAACCATAATTGCTTCGTCCTTCGGATGGGACGTTAAGCCGTAGGTCCCGTGTACTAGATTAAGTAATGCACGTAAAAGAACCCAGAACACTTATCGTGGAAGTGTAAGGGTTTACCGGTGTTTCTGGTTCACATTGCAAGCGCCCTTGTTTACAGGTTTCCTCAGGCTTTCGAGCTTACAGTGCTTAAGTGCGCTTTTCTGAGGCATCCCTTGGTTTCATTACCAGAAATGATAAATGAAATGAAATGAAATGAAACACAAATTTAACAGATTAATAAATCACTGAATGTATATATCAAATCCATCATGTACTTTTGGGAGATTTCACAATGTATGGCAGTAGCCTGAAGACAAATGATTCAAACAAAATACTGTTAAACAAAATCACTGTTTGTTTCGCAACTTCACCAGCAGTGGACCTACAAGGAGGCCCAATCACCAACCTCTGGATGAACCACAATGAGGCCTTGAGGGGACGACCATACGGCGAACTCAAATGGTCCGTCCAGCAATGGTGACCTCAAACACACGCCGCACGTTCCACCTCGTCTCGGCCTAGGGGACGCTCGATCCGTTGTCCGTGGCGCAGAGCTTCGATTAGACACAAGCCTGGCCTGGCCACATCACAACCAATTTATGAAAATCAAATTCGGGCAGGGCTGAAAGCCATTTGTGATTCCCAAATTAAGCTTATAAGTACAATATCCATTTCTATCCTTGTACATGTATATTACAAAATGCAACATTCTTAACATGTCTGAAGCATTATTCAGAATAAATTACACACAGATTTCCCTTATAATCAAAAAATAAAGGTCACCACAAAATACTGAGTTTTCAATATACTTACGGTCAGCAACAAGTAGCCGAAGTCCCCATAGTTTATAAACACATGAAGAGGTGTTTTTAAATTAAGGGCGATGGGTAGGCTGATTCCTTACTAGCATACACCCGTGAGCTGTTGACGCTGTAAAGCGGAGATCGAATCTGTCTATTTTTGTGCGCTACTCTCCTGGTATTTTAGCCCATGCACAAACAACAAAGAAAACTCATTCAATTGTGCCAACCATTCATTCACACACACATATTCACATGCAAATACATGTGCAAAAGTTAGCTTGCATTCATGCTGACCATGGCTTGATAGACTTGACTAAGTCCTTCCTTATTTACAAAATGATGAGTCTCTTACACAGGCCAAGAATGGGATGCAGTAGGAGCCGGTCACCAAGGGAATGGAGAAACCGTAACTAATGCACTGAGTGCAGGAAAGAGTTCTCCACGCAGCAGACGAATTTGAGACGTCACATAGAGGACGAACATCGCCGCAGTAAAGACAAGATGAACTGCCCGTACTTTTCACATACCTTCATGAGAAAACACGACCTTGACCGCCACTGGCAGTTTCCGCATGTAGAAAATCTGAAGACAACCCAGCCAGTAGAAACCATCCAGGAGCCGGAAGTCCCCAAGACCCCAGGTCGGAACCTGGATGACGTAGTGAGCCTTGAGCCTGGAAGTGTAGAGCGAAGAATTGTGAACGACTTCCACTCTCCACCCCCAGTCAGACGTCAGGTTTGAGAAGCCTTCTACATCCCCTCGCTCGTCCATCGTCAGCCTAGCGAATAGGCCAACCAAGGAGACGAAGGATGCAGGTGTACAGACCGACCCGACAAAGAACCAACGAATGGTGGAGCGCACCATCAAGGAGATCCTGGATAGTGACGGGAAGGTAGCACTTCGACTGGTGCAGGAGTGTTTCCTGTCTACCGTGTAGCTACCGGATGGTTCGTTCGCGTATTTTGTTTTATGTTAAGGTTAATCGCAAAGCACGTTTTTATTTAACCAAAAGTTATTGTTGAGGACCAGAGGCTTTGTGGGTTAAGAAATTTTGATTAAAAGTTGCTAAGACGTCATTTTCCATAATATGTGAGACATTACTTAAAAAGAGTTTTGAAGTTCTAACAAGTTTCTTGCCAGTTAATTGACTTCTTGGCAAAATTATGTTGTCTCATAAATAATAATAATAATAATAATAAAGATTTTTAGCGCGCACATATCCACCCTGCTGGGCGCTCAAGGCGCGGAAACAAAGAAAAAACATTAATACAAACAATATACAATGATAGCATAGGGAAAAAAAATTATGTACCGAGATACATGTACCTACAATGCAATTACAAATATACATCATCTTTGAAGAGTTGTGACATAAGATGAGTTTAAGCATCGACTTGAATCTGGTTATACTATGACAAGATTTGAGTTTAGTTGGAAGATGATTCCAGAGTCTCGGAGCTGCGACAGAAAACGACCTATCACCCCAGTTCCGTTTTGAAGTTGGTTCCTTTAGGAGTGACATGTTGCTGGAGCGCAAATTGCGTGATGGAGTGTAGAAATATAAATTGGAGCAATGTTATTAAAAGATTTGTGAACAATTAGCATAAGTTTAAAAACAATTCTCTGTGAAACAGGAAGCCAGTGCAGTTCTTTCAAGATTGGCGTGATATGGCATGACTTTCTGGACAAAGTCACTACACGAGCTGTTGTGTTTTGTATGTGCTGAAGACGAGATATTTGATTCTGCGGGAGACCGTAAAGGAGATATTCCCGTTATCGAGCCGTGATGTGACAAACGCATGTATAATTTGTTCAGCAGCACTTTTATTCAAGTATTTCCTAATTCGGCTTATATTTCTGATATGAAATGATGATATGCGAACAATGTTGGAGATATGTGGTTTTAAAGTCATTGTCGAGTCAAATATAACACCCAAATTACGTGCATGTAATGAGGGGGTTATCTGCGAGTCACCAATTGTAATAAATGGAAGAGAAACTTTAAACAATTGCTGACGTGATCCAAATAGAACAAATTCTGTTTTTTCATCGTTCAATTTCAGTAAGTTTTGTCTCAACCAACTTCGAATCTCTTGAATACATTTCTCCAGTGTTTTAATGCAGGAATCGGCAGGTTCTTGAGAAGATTTAAAAGTAATGTAAAGCTGCGTGTCATCAGCGTAAACATGGTAATTTAAATTATACTTCAAAATGATATCACGAACTGGAAAGGTATAAACAGTAAACCACTGTGGGCCGAGCACAGAGCCTTGGGGTACAGAATAGTCAAGAGTAACAGGCTCGGAGATAGCGTTACCAATACAAACATGCTGAGGCCTATTTAAAAGGTAGGACTTACACCAATCCAGGGCTGTGTCATGTATTCCAAGATGATATTGAAGGCGGGAGAGAAGGATTTTATGATCGACCGTGTCAAAAGCGGCGCTTAAGTCTAACAAAACTAATGCAGTGATTTTCCCCTCATCCATGGCAGATAAAATGTCATTGTTGACGCGGAGAAGAGCAGTTTCCGTTCCATGAAATGGTTTATAGGCTGACTGAAATGTGTCCGACAGGTTATTAGCACGAACATGGTCAGAGATCCGTGATGAAACAACTCGCTCGATTGTTTTTCCAAGGTACTTTAAATTCGCTACTGGTCGGTAATTTTTGAAAACTTCCTTGTCCAAATTGGGTTTCTTTAGGAGTGGTTTAACATGACATCAATATTTTGTTTTATTAACGAAGTTGGCACTGGATCAAGTTCACATGATTTTGATGGCGATTTCATGATGAGTTTCTTGATCTCCGTAAAGTAATTTTCTTAAAGAGTTTTAAGATGATTAGTGTCTGAATTCATAAGATATTTGGATGTTTGTAAAGTGAGGGTGTGCACGAGTCACGTCAGAGATTTTTTTTTAAATTGGATTGTTGATGTGAGGACACATTCCCTTAAAGTTGGTATGTGTCCGATTTACTTACTCAGTTGTCTTTCGTCCGTGTGGTTTGTCTGTTTATCTTCCCGAAATTAGTCCAGCCCTATTTAGAAAGTCCTTAGACCGCGACGCGGGCTCGTTACAATATCGTGAAGGCAGGTGTCTCACCTGCACTGGTTGCATGCTCCCTTCCAGCGTTTTCATTGTAGTGAAGGGCAGCAAGGTAAATCCTATGAAAATGGAAATAAATGTTACCTCAGTCAATGCAAATTAAATTCAATCACATTTTAAGAATGTACCAGCTGTTTTCAATTTTGGGACATTATCACGACAATCAGAGCAGACTTTCAACAGGACATGGAATCGGTGTCCTAGTTTAAGATGAATAATTGTAATGACTGAAAATTGCTGGCTCCTGTATACAGCAGCAATGGTAATACAAAATGTATGACCTCATGTGAGGTATTTTTTGTCACCGCGTGTTGTAAAACTAGCAATCCGATTCCATACCCTTCTGCTCAGGACAGTACTGTCTCTTTAATGTCATTGTTTAAAAAAACAAAGGAAATGTTAAATGCTTCTTAATATTTTAAAAGTATTTTGAATTTCTTTTAGGAATAGCCCAAACATGTCCAAAATATGTACATGTATATATTGCCATGACATGTATTTAAAGCACAGTAGGCTGACAATAGGCATCACAATTGCATCAAGGAGAATCTGTAGCAGAAGAGAAAAAACATTTCTTTATCTAACATTTTTAATTGGTAATTTGTTCTCTTTTGTGTGGGGGAGGGACCAAATATTTTTTCCAACTAAACATGTACCCAGGTCAACTTGTTGACCTGGGTACGAGTTCTATCTGAGTACGAGTTGACCTGAGAACGAGTTGACATGCGTACGAGTTGACTTGAGTTATGAGTTCACTAGGGTACGAGTTGACTTGGGTACGAGTTGACTCAAACTCATTTTTTCCTGTATTACCCTGTAATTATTGTCATTTGTTGTATTGATCCTTTGTTGGTGGATCATTAAACATGTACGTGTTATACATACATTCCCATTATTATAAGTATAATTTTTTATCATGAAATAGATAGTTCTTTGACTGTGAGATCATTACCCCTTCGTTCATTCGTTTGGGGTTACGAAGCGAAACAAACTTTCGTCGGGTCGCTGCATTTTTGTATGGAAATCTGTGAAAGTTCAATTCAGAATTCCTGAATCTGTTCCTCGATGAGTCTTCAACAGTTCACATTATGAGCATGGTTCTAATGTAAAAAACAGTATGCCGCTACCCATAATGCAAGTTTTTAGTGCCACCAATGTCGTGTATATGTCGTATGTCGCATATGATTAACATTCATTATGAGCAGTTGGTCTTTTTACGAATTGGCTGATAAGCCGAGGACAGGTGTATTTTCAGGCGTGTTTTTTTTTTATAACTAACAACATGTTTTTAGAGTCAAATGTCTTTTTAATCGGTATCATGGATGTCTAATAAGTCATAAAAAGATTATGAAGTCCTTCACAACGATTGCGCTATTCTGGCTCTTTAAAGTTTTATGTAAAACTGTGAACATTAAATTGTATGCTTTCTGATCATGAGAAATATATAGACGTAAGCTGTACACTTTTGATATTCTCGAGAAACTTAAATTATCACATATTTGAAAGAAACTTATAGGCCTAATTGGTGTAAAATTGAATTATGTCTGAGGTGTTATTATTTTATTTTAGTTCAATTAGTTAAAATGAATGTATCAGTATCATCAGAGTTATTTTATCCTAAACATCAACATTTCCAATTTCTTCTATTTCTACCTTTTTAAAGATCAGCCCGATAAGGGAGCGATGTGGCGTTCCTGGTACGAGGTTGATGATCTTGAATCTCAGGTGGATAACATCTATGAACAGTTGAGACCTCTTTATACAAACCTGCATGCCTATATACGCCGAAAATTGTTCCAAATCTACGGACCTGATTTTATTAATCTCCAGGGACCAATACCAGCACATTTACTTGGTATGTTTAATTGTTATTGTCCATTTTATATTCCATGTTACATCCTTAAATGGATAGGAATTATCAACAAGTCAAAAGGATATAGATCTCACTTAAGCAACGATCTAGTCAAAAATTTTAATGTATGGGCTATATGTATATATAATGTTATTCTCTGAAAACAAAGGTATTTACATGTTTATAGTTTGATGAAATTCTTGCGTCGGGTGATAAACAATTGATTTAATTTTGCCCTACACCGACGTGTGCATAGCACTGTGTACTCATTGCTTTCCGAGTATCTGTGGAAAAAAACTTCACAGGCGACTCGGACGGGATTTGAACCCACGACCTCCTGCTTACTAGTGCAGACATCTTAACCTCTCGACCACCAAGCTTGCCCGACGACGATTGGCTGGCTAGAAACCTATATAGCAGCGGGGGCCGCGACATTTATAGTTTGATGAAATACACACGTCGGTGTAGGGCAAAATTAAATCAATTATTTACATGTTTACTTGTACATATACACAACACACACACACACACAGAGACCTTTGTTGCTATCACTGTGTGGACATTCCTTTGTTCTCCTGTACTTAAGGACAGGAATTTCTTAAAATCGTTCCCATTTCACACAGAAGAGTGTTTTGAGAGCGGTTTTCGTTCTGTTTTTCCCTTTTAATAATATCCTTCGATTTAAGTCAAAGAACCTGCCTAGACAAATCTCTAATTTCAGAGATATTCGTACTTTTCCAAAGTCCAAAAACACTTAGTGGACGTGTGTAAGTCCACACAGTGCACAGAGTTCCTACACTGTGTGGACATCCTTTGTTCTGAAGTCCACACAGGGTATGCACCGCCTGCACACGTTCACACACCCTCACACACACACACACACACACACACACACGTGTGTAAACGCCTGCAATCGGGGACATCCTTTGTCAAATTTCTTTGTCCAAAAAAGCGGGGACATATTGTTCTCCATTGTGATAGCAACCGGGGACTATTGTCCCTTTTCTTATATGTCCCCGGTTTGAATGCGCTCACACACGCACACACACACACACCCCAGGTAAGAAGAAAACCCCTCCCAACAGAGTTCCCTTAGTCACTCACCCCAGATTACCCAGACTTTCATCTATCATAAATGATAACATTACTAGTTTACACTAACAGGTAACGTATCTAACAGGTTACGCTCAGCCATCCCTGAGCCCCTTTTGATTGTTTTCCGTCGCCTCCAGAACCTCGGCGATATATTGGTTTGGGCTAGGTTCCCTAGCACCAACATGGACCTTAACCTCACTGATCATGAGTCACAGGGTACTCTAATTGTACCCGCACGATATGCAAATCCTGTTTGTATCTCAAACCTGCTCAGAAGGTGAAAAGCCAGAGTACACGATCAGAATTAAATCCCAGTGTGACACACCCAATCTTGTATATGTAATCTCATGTAAACAAAATGTGGTATATAATATGTAGGAGAGACATGATGGCGTTATTTTACAGGTGATAATTAATAAACACTAAATCAAAAAGAAAAAACGAGTTTATTACCCCGTGTCTATTTTTTTATTTTTTTTTTTCATTTAAAAATATTACCCCTTCGGAACGCCCACAAAAATTCCCGCAGGCTCATGAATATATGACGTCATGCGCGTGACGTAAACGGGGTAAGGAAAGCGAAGAACGCTTCTCACGGTCCTGGCCTGGCAACGCGAAGCTACATGTGTAACGTTAAGCTGCAGTTAGTATTCACGTTTGCTCAAATGGATTCATTAGATTCATCCGATAGTGAAATTTTGTCCAAACCACGATCATTACGACATAAATATAGATCACGGTGGAGAAGAGGCTGTTATTCAGCCCTATACGTTCGAGTCTGAGCTTGGAAGTTCCGATTCCGACCAGGCAGGACGAGATGCCGCCTGGGGCACGGAATGACGAAGAAGACCGAGAGAACAGACTGCAAAATTCGGCCTGGTACGTTTTTGGCAATTATTTCAATTACAAATAAACATGTACTGGTTGTACATATCAAACAAACTTCCGATATAGTGAGATCTCAGAAAAATCGAGACAAAAACGTGGATTACAAATTTAATATCGTAACTGGTGAAGGCCATTTATATACACTACTCAATAGGGAAGTACGACCTTCACGTTCGGACCGGGAAGTCTCTAAATATTGTTGAACTGCCGTGCTTATTTTTTTGAAGTAAGTCTGTGCCATTTCCATTGATTTGTTTAAATAAATTTAACACTTTTTTTAAAATTTAATTCAAAACAAATAGGTGCTCCTGTGGGTGTTGTGTTGCAATGCCGACAGTAAGAGAGTCCATTTGCTGCAAAGACTAGACGTCTACGGTGGTGCAGAAAATGGACAAGTTCATTCTGGATCTGGACTGCATCACAGAACACCCGGGATGGATGAAGCCAAGTAAATCTTTTGATTTTTTTAAATAATCCATTACCAAATTTAACATTTCAGTAATACTAAATATAGTGCAATAGTGCTTGGAAGTATTTCACTGGTTTTTGTATAATTTATTTTTACTATTTATGCACAGGTACACTGGCAACGGAGAAACTAACTGCTATTTTGTCCAAAACAACCCTAGTGGATGACATCAAGATGATGTCAACTACCAAGCAGACATCATCAGTGGAGAGCTTTCACAGCGTAATAAATCGTTTTGCCCCCAAGATGAATACATACACATACCATGGGATGTACTGTCGGTAAGAAATATACTTGTTTGTACAAAAAAGACAATCTTATTTTTATGTTTTTAAAGAAATGAAGTTCATATACATGTACAAGTATTTAAGTGAATCAAACAGCCAACAACTCAATTTGTTTAACTTGTTGATGATAATTGAAATGTTATTATCTTTTTATTTTTAAAGGTTACGCATTACAACTTTGCATTTCAACGAAAACAGCAATAGAAGGCAGGCAACAACCAAGTTGGGACAGCTGAAATACAAGCTCAGCAAGCCAAAGTATAAGAAAGGAGACGCTACTGTAAAGCCAGTGAAAGAACCTTTCAGATATTGTAAGATTTTTTCCATAAATTATACAGTATTAGTAAAACACATTCTTAGATTTGAATACATAAACATTGAAGGACCTTAACATCCATCATGTGTCATTATTTAGATAACTAGCCCCCCAACACACAACCATACACATATACTCGTATTTCCCCTTGTTTGACTTGAATCATTTCTATTATCCATTGTCTGTACTATAATACATATATACAAATATATAAAAATTGTTTTGTTTTCTATTTTTTTAATAACAGTTTACATTGATGAGTTGATGGCTGAGGTGGTGAAGACTATCAAATCCACATCCCAAGAAGTTATGAAGAAACCACCTCCTACACTCTGTATCAGCTACAAATTTCCCAGAAAATATTCACTCATTTCATGCCATCGAAGCAGGTTTAGCCTTCCCTAAATGTCTACCATGTACATGTATACTGCAAGTTCTTATTAAATATAACACTATGTAAAACTATCAATAATGCACACGTTAAAGTTCCAACTTACATGTAGTTTGATAAGGAGAACATTTTTAAAGTGCCTTCAGGGTTTGTTAATATGTATTCTCATGTGAAAATTCAACATCAGCTATTACATTGTATTAATTTCGAAACAAAATTAGCAATCATAAAAGGGTAAACCAGACTTAGTGATTCTCTGCTATAAGCTGACAATGATCACACCAGCAGTATGAAATGCACTATGTATCTGCATCTTGAATAGTAAAACATAATGGAGATAAATTTACATGTGTATAATGTACATGTATAACATTGTCAGTGCACTGTGACCGAGTTGTTTATTTAAATATTCAGTTTAACTTTAAAATGGTTTTACTTGGCATCAGTCAGTCACTTACATGTACATGTATTGTAAATGCATACTGGAGACCACATTTACTTACATAACAGAATGCTTATTATTCAAGGTTTATTTATTTTCCATAGTATTGAAAGTAAATAACTACAACAATATCAAACCACATATGTACTGTAGAGGGATTCAATAAATTATTGTTTATTGTATTTTATTGTAAGTGTATTTTATTAAAGTGTTTTTAAATATACAGTTTGAACTGAAATAAGTATGTGTTCATTGTTTACATGAATATATCAACATCATACAGAGGTATTTGAAGCAATTTTACGATTCCAATGTCTGGTTTAATTTTCATTTAGAACAAAAAGTCTCAATTCAGACTTAACATGATATATATGTATGTATACTAGATAAATAAAGTAATATGTCCTAGATATTCCTCTTTTTTTTGCAATGAAAGAAATCACATTTAAATAGTGAATGCTTCATAAAAATGGATTTAAATTATTGTTGTTATTACATTTTTCTTTACCCAGGGTATGTCCAAACAGTTTAAAACTGGTTTCCATTGGGGCCCTGCGAGTACAAACACAATACATTACAATAAAAACATATGGGATATATTCATCTTGGGGGCAAAACGATTGATTACGCTGTGAAAACTCTCCACTGATGATGTCTTCTAGGTAGTTGACATCATCTTGATGTCATCCACAAGGGTTGTTTTGGACAAAATAGCAGTTAGTTTCTCCGTTGCCAGTGTACCTGTGCATAAATAGTAAAACATTTTTATACAAAAACCAGTGAAATACTTCCAAGCACTATTGCACTATATTTAATTTTACTGAAATGTTAAATTTGGTAATGGATTATTTTTAAAAAAATCAAACGATTTACTTGGCTTCATCCATCCCGGGTGTTCTGTGATGCAGTCCAGATCCAGAATGAACTCGTCCATTTTCTGCACCACCGTAGTCTTTGCAGCAAATGGACTCTCTTACTGTCGGCATTGCAACACAACACCTGCAGGAGCACCTATTTGTTTTTGAATTAAATTTAAAAGAAAGTGTTAAATTTACTTTAAACAAATCAATGGAAATGGCACAGACTTACATCGATAAAATAAGCACGGCAGTTCAACAATATTTAGAGACTGATCCCGGTCCGAACGTGGAGGTCGTACTTCCCTAGTGAGTATTGTATATAAATGGCCTTAACCAGTTACGATATTAAATTTGTAATCCACGTTTTCGTTTCGATTTTTCTGAGATCTCACTATATCGGAAGTTTGTTTGATATGTACAACCAGTACATGTTTATTTGTAATTGAAATAATTGCCAAAAAACGTAGCAGGCCGAATTTTGCAGTCTGTTCTCTTGGTCTTCTTCGTCATTCCGTGCCCCAGGCGGCATCTCGTCCTGCCTGGTCGGAATCGGAACTTCCAAGCTCAGACTCGAACATATAGGGCTGAATAACAGCCTGTTCTCCACTGTGATCTATATTTATGTCGTCATGATCAACGTTTGAAGGTGGTTTGGACAAATTTCACTATCGGATGAATGTAATGAATCCATTTGAGCAAACGTGAATACTAACTGCAGCTTAACGTTACAGATGTAGCTTCGCGTTGCCAGGCCAGGACCGTGAGAAGCGTTCTTCGCTTTCCTTACCCCGTTTACGTCACGCGCATGACGTCATATATTCATGAGCCAGCGGGAATTTTTGTGGGCGTTCCGAAGTGGTAATATTTTTAAATGAAAAAATAAAATAAAAAAATGGACACGGGGTAATAAACTCGTTTTTTCTTTTTGATTTAGTGTTTTTTAATTATCACCTATAAAATAACGCCATCATAAGTTGGTATGTCACGGATCCTTTAAGGATGTTGAATTCATTGCAATTGAAGCCTGCGCGATGGTGATGACACACATCGCAAACTTAGGGAGTCACACTGGATACATGAACTCCATACACTTCAACCCATTGGTCTTAACATCAACACAGGTATTAAATAACCCAGCTATTTTTTACCTGTATCATTTATATTACTAGATTTCATCCACTGCCTTGATATCTGTATTTTTTACCTTTATGTTCCCTTATCTTGTATGTCAATATTTCTTTCCCAACTGTCGGTTTTAGGACAATTATAATCTAACTAAATTCACCTACGCACCGACATCTCAATTTATATGGTGTTGACCCCTTTTCGTTGTCATATCCCTTTGTGTGATTTTCTATTCATACCCTAGCTTTACCACAAGTGGCTGCATCTACCTATTGTGTGGCTCACTAATCCCTCCTTTGTTCACTACCAAAACTCCTATTGGCTTTGCTAGATTGGTGCCTATTTTAATTGGGTTCTTTTTCCCGCCAATTTGGATACCTCCCCATAATCCTTTGCTTTCCTTTTCCGTATAAATGGATGTGTTTTTATGTTTGTACTTTGTCTATGCCTCTGATGAAGGTCCAGTTTGGATCGAAAGCTAAAGAGTGTGTGTGTTATAAATAAATTGTACTGACTGTGATTTGTCCAATTAGGGCATATGTGGGGCAGCAAGTGGTCGAATCTACTTGACATTGCAGAACCTTTCCCGGAGAAACAGGAAATAGACATTACATCAGCGCTTCTTGCTAAGGTAAACCATGGAGGGGTAGGAAGTGACATGTATCGGTGGACTTTCGTTATGCATCTTTTTCCTTACAATATAATATGTAGTGGTCTGCGTGGGCTGACACTGGGTTGATAATCCTGAGAAGTATCGGATTTAGGGTGTGTACCCTCAGGTGCGAACGGGAGAAAAGAACTTGTGCAACTACACCATAGATTCCTGCTTTATTTTTATTCTGATAACCCATGGATGACCTTATTAAAAACAAACCCCCAACACTTGATCTCATATCTGTAAACCCTCACAAAGCCAGACCAAGTTCCCTATTACAACAAAAAATATATAAAACCATGACACCACACGTAAACAAAGTTTGCATAAATAAGTCATCTCGACCCATTGTGCACTACTTCACACACACGCGCACACGCCCACGCTCTGTACATATATTATGTACATTATAAATGCACTAAAAAAATATGTGTAACGGATTCGAGAAAACCACATGAAAAGCAACACTTTCAACACACGAATTAGCCACTTTCCAAATTAGTTTGAAAACAAACCATAGCTATATTTAGTATCCGCAAAACCCTTACTTACAATGACATCAATTACTGTGAAAAATAAACTTACATACCGAAACATTGATTTACTGTTGCCTTCTGTTTAACCCTTCCATTACCAGCCACTTATGTAAGAGAGTACCCTTCATTACCACAACAATTAGGAGCCCAATGTCACTTCAGCACCAGTGGGTTTTCACAATTTCATTGAAGTGCGCCCTCACTCTGCAGTGATAGACACTTTTTTTACATGTTGTACTGTACATACCAAATGGCTCAGATATATTTATATGCAAAACTGATGGTCAAAATGAGTATACAAAGAGAGGAAAATATTGTGCATCCATTTTGTAAGTGTAAAAGCAAAACAATGAAATAATTAGATCAGTATTTACACTGAAAAAAAGTAATACAAATAGGTGATATTTCAGAGAATTTGTACATGTATCAGATTTCTTTTCCATGTGAAAAACAATGACTTGGATGAGATTTTGGGGGATTTTTTTTTCTTCTTGGAAATGAACCATTTACTTGTATTCAGTGTACATACATCACAATCCATGCTAACTCCCCCCCCCCCCAATTCAATGTTGGTTTGGACTGTAATCTGCGGCGCGTCCGACCTTTCCCAACATTGAATTGGGGGGGGGGGGGGTTGGAGGCAAATAGTACAGATTTACAATCAATTGGTGTGGTATTTCTCAAAGCAAGGAACTATGCACATAGGTTGTGTACAATGTTTACAGATCATCTTTGTTTGTTTCCGCCTGCCTAATTTGCGGTTACTGCAAACAATGTAGTCGCGTTTCTTTCCATTGGGGTTTCTGTTGCCCTGTCAACTCAATAGGAATATGGTATCTCAACTGACTTGTTGCGTTACGTTCCCAACCCAACAGCAAGCCCTGTACAATCCCTATACGAAAATCAAGGTTACTGACATTTTTGTTCCCTGCTATGCTGGTGAATATTACTCTGCTATTGACAATACAGATATTCAGCATATGGAAAAAAATCTTTTCCACCATTTCAAGCTTCTGTGTGTATGATTGTAATACTGAAAACATTGGTCGGCAAGATTAGTTCCACCCATGTTTTTGTTGTAATCTTCAATACAATTGGGCTTCATAACATCACAAAATCCACTTGTGCTCTTATTACACCGAATTTGCTTTTTGGACAAATCACTGTTGCCTACATTAGTTAGAAGTGTTACAGATTTGTTGTCTTGACAAACGATACACAATTCCCTGTGTAGTGTAACGAACAGTTCCACAACATCCGAATCCTAGTTTAGACAGTTTAGCTAAAAGAGCTGGGCTAGTATAGTAATTATCACAATGTATTACGTGTCCCTTATTCTCAAGTCCATGGACCAGATCAATGACGACTTTTCCTGCAACTGTCGGGTTTAGTGGATGGCAGTCTGATGACATGGAATCTACACGTATGTCTGCATCATAAACAGTTTGGGTGTCGTCAGCTCCTGTGTACAGTTTCCAAGCACACGTGTATCCTGTTTTGGACTCGTTCAGGGAGAAGGTTTTAATACCCCGTTTGATAGGTTTTTTCGGCATGTACTGAACAAAACTTAAGCGTCCCTTGAATTTCAACATACTCTCGTTTGAAAAACTTCGGGACGAGGACTTCTATCAAGGGCCGAACTTTTGAAAGTTTGTCCCGTTTAGCCGAGGCTCTACGAGGAATTTGGTTATTGGAGACGTGGAAGAACCGAAGAATTGAACTGAACTGATTACTGTAATATTCGGGATAACTGACAGAGATTATAGACAGTGTACTTTATGCATGTGATGCTTTAATCATGTCTTATTCCAAGATGGCGACTTACAGTGTCCTGTTTACATGTGCTTATACAGTGAACAAGTGAGGGCGCTATAACAATAACATTAAGGTTATTGCAAGAGGCATAATCCTACATCTCCCCCAAGTACAGATTGATGTACAGATTGATGTACTATTGACTACAGATTGATGTGGTGCTATTTCATTCAGTCCGTTTGTAAACAATTGTTGTTTACTACGTCATGGAAAACTCAAATTCAGTCACTTTGCATAAGTTCTCTATTGATACAGTGCCTGATAACATGGTAAAAAAAATTCAACCTGGGGTGAACCATTGACCCGGTATGCAGCTTTCAAAGTAAGGGGGGCCTTGCCAGCAGACAACCCATTGAAACAGTACAGCTGTTATCAATTGACATTACCGCACTAATCCCAGACATTGCCCAGACATTTCGGCAACCTGAGATGTTTATTTTGAGGTCTGGGTGTGGATATTAGAATGGCCAGACAAATAGAATCTCTTGGTTTCTCTGTAGAATGTCAGCAGTGCAAAAAAATTGGTTTTGGGTAAAAAAAAATTTTGAAGGGATTGTGGGCTGGCACCCATATAAATTTTATTTTTGGCTTGAAATTGTTTTCTTGGGTCTAGAGGGACTCAATAAGTCTGTTTATACCATTTGAGAAGGGATTGTGTGCTCTAATGTGAACGTTTTACACGCTATTCATACGTACTAAATGATTTAGTGCCTTCATCATGCGCGCGAGGCTGTATATTGGGCATACGCACTAAATGATTTAGTGCCTTCATGCGCGCGAGGTTGTATATTGGGCACCCATATAATTTTTTGTTTTGCTTGAAATTGTTTTCTTGGGTCTAGAGGGACTCAATAAGTCTGTTTCCACCATTTGAGAAGGGATTGTATGCCCCTATATGAACGTTTTACACGCTATTCAAACGTACTAAATGATTTAGTCCCATCATGTGTTTGTGTGATTATATTGCGACCATGAACCGCAAAAACCGTTCATTGGTGTCCATAAAAAGATAACGAGAGTCCAAGCTTTATGTGAACAAATGTAAACTTCTGAAACAACTTGAAACGTTTTTAAGTTAACAATTAACTTTAGAATTTTGTGAGCGAACGAGTAAACTCTGAAAAAACTCATCAAAAATCTGCATTGATTCTATGCAGGAAACTGTTGTGCCAAAACATTTGCGTGTTTTTATTTTTATTTTTTTATTTTTTTTTTATATCAAGGCGATTAGGCGGCTTCACTGAACGTTCTGATCGAGTTGTCATCGCAGCTGGTGGTTGGGTACTCTGCGGTGTGGACAATGATGGAGATGGTTTCTCTGGAGAAGTAGATGGAGAAAACTGCTGAGTTGGAGTAGGAAGAACTGTCTGTGTTGTTACATCAGTGGGTGAAGAAAGTGGAGCTTCTGTAGGTGGTGTTTGAGGGGTTTGGTCTGGCGTGGTGACAAGAGCTGATCGATTGCGACGAACTGTACCACGATTGGTTTCAACGATGTAAGAACGTGGCTGAATGCTCTGGCTAGGATGGTCCCTTGGCGATTCTGGTCTCGGATCCAAACTGAGTCACCAGGGTGTAGCGTTGGTAGATTCGTAGCACGGTGACGAAGATTGAAGTTGTGCTGTTGTTTTGTGCGATATGCTTCTTCCTTCTGTCTGATCACCTGGTCGTGTTGAGCTTTTGGATGTAGATTTGATGGAAGGATAGGCAGTGTTGTCTTTAATTTTCTCCCCATCAGTAGTTCGCTTGGAGACAGGCCATTCTGAAGCGGGGATGAGCGATACATCAGAAGGGCGAGGTAAGGGTCTGCGTTCTTCTTAAGTAACCCTTTGATAGTGCGAACTGCTCTCTCGGCTTCCCCATTTGCCTGTGGGTACCGTGGGGAACTAGTGGTGTGGATGAATCCATACATCTTAGCAAACTGGAGAAATGAGGCTGAGCTGAATTGCGGCCCATTGTCGGACATGATCACGTCTGGAATCCCGTGTACAGCAAAGATTTCCTTCAAGGCTTGGATTACAGCTGCTGAGGATTGTTCCGATGAGAGAGACTTGATTTCTATCCAGCGTGAATAGTAGTCAATGACGATGAGGTAGATTTTCCCCAGATACTCAAACAAATCCATTCCCAGTCTTTCCCAGGGACGAGATGGGAACGATGCTGGCAAGAGAGGCTCGCGTTGTTCTGGTCGGTTCTTTGCGCAGGTCACACATTTGGAGATCATGTCTTCAATGCTCTTGGAGAGACCTGGCCACCAGACAGGTGTACGTGCTCGCGCTCGGCACTTAGTGATGCCGAGATGGCCTTGATGGATACGATCAAGCATTTCCAATCTCATGGATCTGGGGATAACTATGCGGTCGTCATACAGAAGAAGATCATCGAGGACAGAGAGATGACTTCTGGTTTCCCAGTACTGGCGCAGTAGGGGTGTGTGTGGCATGTATGTAGGCCAACCATGCATGCAGAATTCCTTTATCTGAGTGCATTCCTCATCTGCTTTCTGAGCTGCAGCAATTTCGAGTAGGCGCTGTGAACTTGCTGGTAGTGTAGTCATCATGTGATTTGTGAAATTTTCAATTTCTGAAATCAGAGCTGTCTCGGTTTCGTCTGGTGTACCGACTGGAGCACGGGATAATGCATCAACAGTAGTCTGGTACTTGCCTGGAACATACTGGACAGTTGGACTAAATCTCATCAGTCGAAGACGGAACCGAAGAATGCGTGGGGGCATTTTGGAAAGTCCCTTTGTCTGTAGAAGAGACACAAGTGGTTTGTGGTCTGTCTCAAGGGTGAAGTGAAGGCCAAGTATGTAGTCAGAGAACTTCTCACAACTCCCCAGGTTGCAGCTAGTACTTCTTTTTCAATGACTGCATATCGCTTCTCAGTGTCATTTAGAGCAGATCGGGTGACGTTTTCCATCGTCTTGTATCTGAATTAGAACGGCACCAACTCCGGATGAAGATGCGTCCGTAGCCACGATGGTTGGACGATTTGGGTCATAGTGAGCAAGGACTGCAGATGAGAGAAGTAAACCTTTCACTCGTTGAAATGAGCTCTGCTGGGCGTTACCCCAATACCAAGTTGTGTCCTTTCTGAGCAACTGGCGTAATGGCGCGTTAATTTCAACCAAACCAGAGACAAATTTCCCCAGTTGGTTGACCATTCCCATGAATCTCTGGAGCTCAGTGATGTTAGATGGGACTGGATATTCTGTGATGGCTGCAGTTTTGCGTTTGTCAGCATGTATTCCTGCTGCGTCTATCACGTGGCCCAAGAACTTGATGGCGTGTTTGGAAAACTCGCATTTTTCATTGAGGGTGAGACCTGCTTTAAGTAATCGTTGCAGGACTGCTCTCACACGTTGGTCATGTTCGAGTTGTGTGGCACCATGAATGAGAATGTCATCCATATGGCAGATGACCCCATCATAGACCAACTAGAATATGTGACATGGCTCGCTGGAAAATCTCAGGTGCAGAACTGATGCCAAATGGTAGCCGGTTGAAGCAGTAACGGCCGGAGGGAGTGATGAATGTAGTTAGAAGTGTTGATTCTGTATCAAGCGGTATCTGCCAAAATCCGCTCTTTGCATCTAACTTAGAGAATATTGTACTTCTCCCAAGCTTGGCAAGGCTCTCATCAACTGATGACATTGGATGAATCTCCCGTAGGACACTCTTGTTGAGATGAGTGAGGTCTACGCATATGCGATGTGAACCGTTTGGTTTTGGAACGATTACCATACCGGAACACCATGTTGTTGGCGTAGTTACCGGAGAAATGACACCTTGTTGAAGCATGGATTGGATCTCCTTTTCCACTTTTGGTAGTAGTGGGTGGGGCACTTTTCTCGGCGTGTACAAACTGGCTTGGCGTCAGGGGACAGTGTTATGTGGTAGGGTGTATGGAGTTTTCCCAGACCAGTGAACAACCCAGGAAATTCTGCTCTGAAGTCAGAGGTTGAAATCTGCTTTACCTCATTCACCTCTTGATGAGGCCAAGATCAACACATGCTCGTTTACTGAGTAGTGAACATCTCTGTGATGTCCCTCTCGAGGTATTGCAGTTTGGCAGTCAGCATACCCGTGACCGGTAATGGTGTACCGCCTGGACCGCGGAGTGGCTGAGTTGTCTCTTGGAGTCGTACGTTGGCTAGCCATGGTTCTGTGTCACTGATAACAGAAACGGTTGCCCCTGTGTCCAGTTTGAAGCAGGTGCGATGTCCATCAACTGTGATGAAAGCACTCCAAAAGTCATTGTTGCTTGTGACTTCACCGAGGAATGGTAAATCATCGTCGAGCGCATCTTGGACTTCATGCACTTTTGTGGTGGTGCGCCTGGATGCATTACCACTTAGGCATACTGACTTGAAATGTCCCTTTTTCGTGCAGTTGTCGCATATGGCATCTTTTGCTGGACAGTTTCGGCGAGGATGGCTTGTTCTACCACACCATTTACAACTGCCGGATTTTGAATCGTGGGTGTGCTGCTGGGTGCGAGGCTGTCCATGAGGAGTAGGTTTTCGTTTAGCAACATGATCAATGCTAGAAGTGGCTTTTGTGTCCCCACGTACTATGTCACGACTATCATTTCTAGCTTCTGATTGGCGACAAAGCTGGACTGCTTTGGTCAGATCAAGGTCAGCTTTGATTTGGAGCGAGTCAGATAGTTTATCATCAAGTACTCCCACAACGATTCTATCTCTGATGAGACTTTCCTTTAGTTCACCATATTGACAGTTGTCTGCCAGTCTATACAAATCTTGTATGAAGACATCGATGGATTCGCTTGGCAATTGTTGGCGTCTATTAAATCGAGCCCTCTCCACGATCACGTTACGTCTGCCTTCATAGTGCTTATCGAGAGCTGTTTTTACTTCATCATATGTAGCTGTTTCCTCTTTAATACTTAATGCAACTATGATATCATCGGCACATTCCCCCGTGGAATAAAGAAGAGTGCTAACCTGTTCCCGTTTGCCTTTTTTGTTGAGGCCGGAGGCGATCCTGTAACGCTCAAATCTGTTGACCCATTTTTGCCAAAGTTCACTCTGGTGTGGTCTATTTCCACCTTCAAACTTGCCTGGCAATGGTAGATGTTGAGTTGGGGTGTCTTCCATGTTGTGGGTTTTACTTTAGCACCGCTGCCACCATGTAATATTCGGGATAATTGACAGAGATCATACAGAGTGTACTTTATGCATGTGATGCTTAATCCAAGATGGCGACTTACAGTGTCCTGTTTACATGTGCTTAAACAGTGAATACTGTGAAGAACTCTACAACTTTGAGCTCACACCTGACAATAGTATACTGGCCAATGCCACCAACACCAACAGAGAACCTGGAGATGCACCAATACTTTAAGATGAAGTAGAGGAGGCTGTGCACTCGCTCAAGAGAGGCAAGTCACCAGGTGTGGACAACATCCCAGCAGAGCTCTTGAAACATGGAGGGCCGGAACTCATCAAGACATTGACAACCATCTGCCAGAGGATATGGGACACAAAGCAATGGCCGAAAGAATGGACCCAATCCCTGATAATACCTCTTCCAAAGAAAGGTAATTTAAGACTCTGCCAGAATTATAGAACTATCAGTCTAATCAACCATCCAAGTAAAGTGATGTTGCGGGTACTCATGAACAGACTCGGGAGTAAGACAGAGGAAATCCTAGCAGAAGAGCAGGCCGGATTTAGACCAAAGAGGAGTACCTCGGAACAGATTTTCAACATCAGACTATTAGCTGAGAAACATCTCCAACACCAGCGTAATATCTACCACAATTTCATCGACTTCAAGAAAGCTTTCGACCGTATCTGGCATGAAGGCTTGTGGCAAGTGATGAGAAACTTCAACCTTGACAATAACATCATCCAAGTCATCGAAGCACTCTACAAAGATTCCACCAGTGCAGTTCTCCTGAATAATAATCTCGGAGAATTTTTCAGAACAACAGTTGGAGTTCGACAAGGCTGTCCCCTCTCACCAATGCTGTTCAACATCTACCTCGAAAACATCATACAGGAGACGCTCCATGACTTCCATACCTCTATATCCATTGGAGGGCGGCCTCTATGCAACCTGCGTTTTGCTGATGATATCGACCTTATGGGAAGCAGCGAAGCAGAACTTCAGAATCTCACCACCAGACTGGAGGAGGCATCAGGAATCTATGGAATGGAAATCAGTTCAGATAAAAGCAAGATCCTGGTTAGCACGTACAGCCAGCAAACAGCTACTAACATCATCCTGAATGGGCAAAGACTTGAAAAAGTGGATAGCTTCAAATATCTTGGGTCCACTTTGAGCAAGGATATGGCAGCTCAACCAAAGAAATCAAAACAAGACATCTGCCATGACAAGGCTAAATGTCATCTGGAAAAACAGCTCCATCAGCCTACCTGTGAAGGTTAAATTGTACAAGTCACTGGTACAAGTCACTGGTCTCCATTCTCCTGTATGGGTGTGAGAGCTGGACACTTACTGCTGACACAGAACGAAGAATCCAGACGTTTGAGCACAAGTGCTACAGAAAGCTGCTGCGCATCTCATACAGAGAGCATCTATAGGACAAATGACTTTGTCAGACACCAAGTCAACACCTACGCAGGCAGTCAGCAACCACTCCTTGCAACAGTGAAACGCTGCTAACTCGCCTGGTACGGTCATGTGTCCCGTCACGACTCCCTGTCCAAAACTATCCTCCAAGGAACAGTTGAGGGCAAACGACGGAGAGGCAGACAAAAGAAGTCCTGGTTTGACAACATTCGAGACTGGACAAGCCGAAATACTGCCACCCTCATACATGTACGTATGGCGGAGGACAGAGAGCTGTGGCGATCCCCGACAATAGATGCATCCATCATGGCACCCCAACTATCAGCACGCCGGTCATGGGACGAATAGAATAGAATACAGTGAACAAGTGAGGGCGCTATAACAATAACATGAAGGTTATTGCAAGAGGCATAATCCTACAATTACGGGACATGATCGACGGATAGAATAGGATGTGAAGAATTTCAGACGTCGACCAGTACATCTTGTATTGAGAGGATTTGTTTATGCCCATAGCAATGAGAAGTGCCACAAATGCCATCATTTCGGGAATGTTGGTTGGGTGCCAGGAGAACTGTTGATCAGGGTTTGAGTCTATATTGTTTGCTGCGCATAGCGATTAGTCTCGTCGACGAGCATATCCCACACGAGTTGACAAAAATACAGCTTGAAGATCTCCACTGCCGACAGTGTGGCAAAGTCGCCGGTGGGGCCAGGATTTCCAGTGAACTGCACTTTCCCAAACTCGTAATGGTCTCGTCGTTCCCAACCGGATCGGAAATCTAACTTTCATGTCGTCCTCCTTGATCTCGGCCGGCTGTCACCTTGGTAGGTAGGCTGCAACAGAAAAAGGAAACAGCCACCCGGCCTACCGCATGAGAACGCCCCTCATAAATATACAATGTTTCCAAAACCCTACACATATATTCAAAATCTCACCTAGGACAAACGTGTTGTAAAATAGGTGACGATATCTACCAACTTCTTATATCGGAGGTCATCAACGTTTTTAATTAATTCAGTAAACCAATACTTGAAATTTAGGAAAATTATTCTATGATTTGGCCAGAACAGAAAATTGTAGATTTTTCTTGAATCTCAACCGTCCACCCAATGTTTGTTTGTTTGTTTGTTGGGGTGTTTGTTGGGGTGTTTGTTTGTTTTTTGTTTGTTTGTTTCGGTATTGGGGTGTTTGTTTGTTATTGTTGTTCTCCTGTATCATGAGACCAGGGACCAATCTCATAGCGCAAAACACAGGAGATTTCTGAGTGCATTAAAGTCATGCTTATGGCAAAAATAAGTTTTTCTTAGCAGATACGTTTGCTAAGCGATATTTTATGCTTAGTAGTTCTATCAAATTGGGCCCTGCTAATTAAGAAACTCCACAATACCATTGCTGAAAATGAAGT
Source organism: Zoroaster sp. YZ-2022 (assembly GCA_029582265.1). Lineage (NCBI taxonomy): Eukaryota > Metazoa > Echinodermata > Asteroidea > Forcipulatida > Zoroasteridae > Zoroaster > Zoroaster sp. YZ-2022. The sequence continues at coordinate 14,350,597 of CM055817.1, read as the reverse complement.
ATCAAATTTCGGTTCCAGGATGATCGCCACGATCACGATAGGCTTATAATGAGTCAGAGGGTTTGTTTTGGTAGTTAAAGAGCCTATGAAATGCTATTATATGTAGAGACATATTTTAGCAAATATCCATGCTTCTGGACAGTTTAAACAAAAATGTTTTTGTCAAACAGCAAAGATTTACTGTTCATGCTTATACTTGACACATTGGGGCTTTGTTATGTGAGAACACCACAGGAACTCTGTGTCACAACGGCACTAAAATCAAAACCCCAAACCTTGCCCAGGAAAACAGTGGTTACCTCAAAACTGTACTGATTAGTAACCAAAACACTAAGTTAACAAGACAACTATAAACAATTAAGTGAACTGACTTTTAAAAAGATGAGTAATGCACACATAAACCATGATGTTGCATCTGATCCCACTGTGACATTTAATATGACATGAATAAAAGTGGTACCATGAAAATAATGTATTTACTTGAGGTGTCTATAGAAATGTACTGTTTTTTACATTATTTTCAAATAAAGACAGTTAGTACGCCTAACTCATGCATTCTCGATGGATGTACATGTAATATTGCCAAGAATTCTGCCACTATCAGAAGCTGCAGCGGTTCGAGAATCGAAGATTTGCAGCGCCCATTTCTGCTGAGGGTTGTAGAGATTTTTCGTCAAAGTTAAACTAGTCTAACGTGAATTTGTGGTTGAAAAGATTTTAGTTCTACAAGCTGAAACAGGATTCAGTTCCAAGATGTCATCACGGCCAGGCAAACATTCCGGAATGGCATTCAAGAAAATTGAGCCAGGTAAGCAATTTTTTGGAACCCAACTTGTTGATTTTTTTCCTAACAATAACTTTACATGTACATCAGTCATGTCAGTTATAAAAGTACGGTACATTGAGACAGTACGGATGTGTACATGTGCTTAATTCGCTCTCTAGATGAACACCGTGTGTTTGTTCTAAGAAACACTTGAGCTCTAGTTACTTTTGTTTCTCAATCTATTTAAATTACAGAAAGAGAGAGACGAGGGAATTGAAGCTGAGGGAAGAAGAGTGGGATGAGAGTCTGAAGGAAACAAAGGAAGCTAGGTGATGATGGGTCAAGAAGAGGAAAGCAGAGAAAAGCTTGAGGGAAGCGTTCTGTTTAAAGGATAAGTTGGGGACACAACTAGCGGCCAGTATGAATGTTGTAAAATAAGATGTTGGTATGAGTTAAAGGGTCAGTATAAGAGCAGACTTTCAACAAGGCATGGAAGCAGGTTTCTAGTGTAAGATAAACAATGTGACTGTACTGGCTTATTTATGCAGCATCAACGGTATTTTATGATCTTATCTTGTGGGGTATTATTTTCAGTCACTGAGTTTAAAAATCTAAAAATACCACTTTGATTCTGTGCCCTGTTGATCGTGATGATATTGTCCCTTTAAGGCGACAAAGGAAGATTTATAAAACCAAGGATATTATTATTGTCCAAGGATGCATTACGAATTAACTCTATACTCCTAGGCTACAGTACATGTGAACAGGAAATGTAATGACAACTGTACATGTATCAGTGGCGTAGCCAGGATTTTCCGAGTTGAGGGGGACATTTTTAGGGGATAAATTTACCGACACAAAACTCAAACGAACCAACAAATTATGTCACTCAGAAATACCAACAAGTTTGTGAATTTGCACACAGACACAATTGGCTACGCCACTGACATGTATCCATTTGCCAGAGTATCACTTATTCTGTACCTTTGGCAAGTAGCAAGGATTTATTTATTTTCATTTGTGTGTTGTACCCCGCTTTTCTTAGCCATATTTCTTTGAGCCTAATTATGGAGTTTTCTTTGTCTAAAAAGATAAAAGTCAATGATAACAGCTAGTTGTTATAGTAAAGAAGCCAAAGTAATGCGATCATGTTAATGGAAAAACTGAACCATTTTGTAAGTATTCTTCATTGAATAAAATAAAGAATACATAACTAGCATTCATGCTGCAAAGGGAGCATGACATCACACTTTAGTACTCTATAAATGAAGTGGAAGACAAACTGAATGGGGGTGACTTTGTAACTGAAAAAACATTACAAGACTAGCTATATTTAGGACTTTCTTTAAATTTAATAACTCTCTCTGTAAGATTAATCCTTTTTGGTGTATACTGTTTTAAATTTGGGTGTGTACTGTTTCAAACACACACCCATATTAAACCTACTACATGTAAATGCATTGTGCTATGTAAAGTTTATTATGCAAGTTTATAACATACTTGTTTTGTTATAAATGTTAGAAACCAAAATATAGAAATAAATATCTGAATAGCACAATTAGGCTATTTATTTTACTTTATTTATAAAAACATAAGTGATGTTGATGTAAGCCTATTAAAATAATTGTCAAATTAGCAATAGTACAGCCACATTACAAACTTTTAAATTGTACAAAGTCTGAATAAAATATTTAATTAATTGGCAAAACAGATTGGAATTGGAATTTATCATTTATATCATTAATTTAAAGGGAGTGTACACATTGGTAATTACTCACAACGAAACTGAGAATGATAAAGTTAACTTGTTTTATTAGCTGTTGCAAACTGCTTACCGACCTAAAGGACCTGTAGTATTGCAAAATAGTAGTTATTGGCCTTAAATTTCTAACCAAGCAGGTTCTTTCTCAAAGGCAAAATGAGAAAGCTATTATGAATACATCCTGAGATATTTTTTTTATTAACTACATAACATCTGCACAAACATCTACATATCCTTGTTGTTATATAGTTCGATGTATTTACTGATATTTTACCACCGATGCATTTACTGATATTTTACCACCTTTAGTTCAGTCAAAGACTGCCAAACAAAGTAATATACATGTACATGTACACTCACTGGCCATAAGTATTGCAACATCCCCAAAGTTCAGTTTGGAGAACTGTGTTACAATAATTTATTTTATTTTATTTACACTACTTAAGACTTCTTGAAAGTGCCTGTGTTTTGTAATACACGATCGATGAAATCGGATTAAATGATCATCTCACCTGTTACTTGTAAAGTGCTATTTTGAGCATGTTGCAATACTTTTGGCCAGTGAGTGTATGTATTCCCTATACATATGTCCTTTATTATTCTCTTTCTGTCTGGAGACATCAAGATGGTAGTACACAAATGGAACTTATTTCTATGTTGTGAACAAAATTGTTTTAAACTTGAACAATTGCATGAAATACAGTTCTCGGATAGGCAAGGGTGCAGCCATTTGACTTGGATTATGTGCAAAAATGGAAACAATTTCTGGTGAATGTAAATTTAGAGTGGTTGTTGGGTCGATAGTTTAAAAATCCCCACAGTAGATGTGGGGTAACGTGGACTAGGGACGAGTTAAACTGATCATCGATAAAGAGATTGTTTACAATGAACTACATGTAAGTGTACATGTACATGTACTGCCTAGTACATGTACACAATCGGAATAACCATTTCGAAAACAAAGTATCAACATTCGCTGAGTATTTCTCATTCTAAACAACAATAAACAGATATATTTCCATGCATGATTTATATTATATTTCTGGTTTATTTTCACATCAAATTAAGCATATGGCCCAAAGGCCAAAAGCGCTTCAATGTACAAAGGAGTTAAAACATTACATTAAAATTCACACCAAATTATATAAAAACACACAGTTAAAAGATACTAAAAATACTAAAAATAAATATACGAATTGCACAAGTTGACAAGGGGTAAAAAAATAATAATTAAAACAACTAAGAGGTTCCAACATTGGCATTGAGGAGTCTGGTTATGGTGGGTATGGTGGAATTTCTATATCTCTCAGTATTGTAAAAAGGAACAGCTAAGGAGGCTTGAGCATTGGATCTAAGAACTCTTGTGCAGTTTTTGACTGTGGGGGAGCAAATTACGAAATTTGTCAGAACTGAGCAGTTTCTCCCCAAAACTATGCAATAGATTCTGTCTTCTTTGCCAGAGGGAAGCTAAATTAAATTCTGAAAGTACATTATTATAACTTGTGTACATGGATCCAAAAATAATGCGAAAAGCACGCTTTTGGACCCTCTCAATTTGATCACATTGTTTCTCCGTAATGGCCATATGCCATATTTGACAAGCATATTCTAACACCGGTCTGATATAGCCATTAAAGACAGCTAAAAGTTCATCTTGGTCAACTTTGGCTTTTTTCAACAGGCTAAGCGAGTATAATTTCCTTGAGGCTCTGGAAACAATGTCATCAACATGGAGATTCCATTTAAAATTATTTTGTATAGTATAACTCCAAGTAATTTGATATGCGAGGTACAAGTTAAATTAACAGAATCCATGGAAAAGGACACCGGGGGAACCTGCCTTTTAAAAAAAAAACTGATAATCATACTTTGGCATTTGGCTGGTTTGGGTAAAACATCATTTTGCTTACACCAATCAGACAGATTATTTAAGTGGTGTTGCAGGTTGGAATGTTCCCCATACTTTACAACCTGTCCTAATGTAAGATCATCCACATATTTCCACCTCCATGGACAATCCGAAGAAGCATCATTAACAAGAACTATAAAAATCCCCACACGATAATGCACGATAATTTAGTGATTCAATGTAGGGATTTACCATGCTGTATTAGGCAGTCGACCTTGTTTTTGCTGGGTGGATCGTCGGATAGGATCGTCGTAGGTGTTGCCGGCGTAGAGTGGCTCAAATCGGCAAGGTACTGCACCACGAATCTCGCCTCATCGCCCCCTCCCTCTTTGGGAGGGCTCCCTCAAGCGCTAAAATCATCATTACTAGTTTTTAAAAAAAACACTTGTTGTTCATCAACGCTGTGTTCCGTCCATGACTTGCTAGTGTCAGACATTTTTGGAGCTTTTCCTTTCGTTAAACGGTCGCGATCGATGTAACTTGCGTTGTATAATACACGAACACAAGCAACTGATTTCGCGGGGGTATCCCACTAGGTACGTCATCAATGGAAAATGAATATGCATAAGACTGACGACGTGGGGGGGGAATTTTCAAAAATCGCTGTGAAAGAGCCGCGGAACACATCTCTATTGAATGGTAACTTAAATTTAGTAATCATTAAGCATATATTGAAAGAATTTTGGCGTAAATTAACCCTGCCCAGTGCCGTTCAAGCTAGCCTTTAATTTCCCTAATAAGTGGCATCTTGCAGATTCTTCGGTAGTCTTCAGTAGGTCTCACAGATTGTTAAAACTCTATTAAAAAACATTGCTTAGGTTTGCTGTCCTACCAACATGTTTAATTGCTGTAAGGACTGCTGTTCAGCAGCGTAGACAAAACTTGTGCATTTTGTGGTAACAGCTTGTTTCACATTGTGTCTAAAAAAAACGGATAAAGGTGAAACATTTTCAGGTTAAGACACTTTTTTAAAATCTGCCTATTTTGTGGGTGGGGCCAGATACTTAAAAGAAAGCGGCACAATACCAAATTTAAACAATTGTGTCTTATAATCAAAACCGCAGGATGGTGAAACTTTTTTATCTAGACCTGTATTATACATGTGTTGTCTATTGTAGAGGCAGGGACAGATTGTTAAAAGGGTGGAGGTACTGGCCCAGTACCATTAAGTTTGCTGTGGGTGATGCGTGTCCTTCCTCTCAATGAAAAATGGACCCACCCTAAAATAGGTAAAACATGGGTCTGCATGAAGAAATAGCCTACAATACTTAATAATAAATAATGTATAGATTTATATAGCGCACGTATCCACCAACTAAGTGGCGCTCAAGGCGCATTATATTATTATCCCTGCTCCATAAGGCTCCATAAGGCTCATAAATCATTCCTGAAACCATCTCTCAGCTCCCTGGGAGTATACAGCTCAATTGCTGCCATTTCTAGCGCATGATGAGAGCAAACCATCTCTGCCTTCACAGGTACCCATTTAACCCCTGGGTGGAGAGAAGCAATTATGGTTGATGTCTTGCTCAAGGACACAGGTGTCACGGCCGGGGCTCGAACCCACACTCTGCTGCTGGCAACACCAGAACTTGAGTTCAGTGCGCCAGACCACTCGGCCACGACAATCCGCACTTTTTCGTGCATTATACAACACACGGGACCTACGGCTTTACGTCCCATCCGAAGGACGAAGCAATTATGGTTAAGTACCTTGCTCAAGGATACAAGTGTCACGACCGGGGCTCGAACCCACACCCTGCTGCTGGCAACACCAGAACTTGAGTTCGGTGCGCTAGACCGCTCGGCCACGACACTCCATAATTACCAATTTCAGGTGGGCTGCTATCAAAACTACACCTGCCCATACAACAGGCAGATTCAAAGATCGATCTTAATCTGAACATGCTATTATCTATTTCAGAAATAAAATCATGACGTCGGAATGCCTGTTGTTGGTATTTGGTCTTATACTGGTCTTGTACTCGTTGTTGGTCTCATGCTTTTACCACTAAATTATATTTTGTTATATTTTCTATTCAACCTCACAATCAGGGCTACACTGTTCGTCGTATGTTTGAGGTTGCCAACGAGTTCTACACTTCCATGGGATTGCTTCCGGTTCCTGACGAATTCTACAATAAATCTCGCTTCACAAATCCAGAGGATGGAAGATCACTTGTGTGTCACGCCATGGCATGGGAGTTCTACAATAAAAATGATTTTCGGTAAGATCACCTTTAAAACCGAGGTAAGGCCCCAAAAAAGTCACTGGATTCTGGTCATCGGTTGGCTTTTCTTTTATATAGGCGGGAAACATATAGGCGGGAAACATATTTCCCATATACAAAGTATGGTGGCTAAGAGAGGCCTCACAAATCGGGCAAATGTTCATACCCCTATGTGAAAAAGTCGTTTAAAACACAGAACGGCAGAATTCCAATCGATCCAAAAATGTTGGCTACAATAAGCCTTATCGGAATTGTGCGCGCAATGAATTATGGGAGTCGGGCTCTGGAAAAAAGTTGCAAACAAACGCACGCGTTTGTGCACAAAGTCAATGGAGGAGAAAGGTGGTCGGTCAGAAAATTTACGTTTTTTTACGTATTATAGCAAATTATGGGAAAATTATTAAGAATTAGTTAAATTACATACAGAACATTTGTATAGTTAAGAAAAGAATAAGAAAAGAAAAAATTGTATTCCCAGAAACCACACAAATGGATGATTTCTCAGCTGATTTCTGGAGTGACTGTTATATTCTAATTTGCTTCTCGCACTGTACTTTTTAGGCAAACTCCGTCGATCACTACTAACGACTGACAAGCACTTCAGTTCGGTTTTCGGAACATATTTTCTTTTAGAAATATTCTCCCCATCGACAAAAAATATGTATTGCTTATAAATTAAAGTATGTTAAAAAAGGAGAAAACAGTGCCTTGTGCCACTTGCCGTTTTTATAAGTTCCTGATATTCAATTGTTATTATTTGTTATACAATCTAATTAGCGGTAGGAACAACAGTTTATTGCCGTTTGACCAAAGCTATAACTAATACAATATTTCACCTGTGGGGATTAAAACAGGCAAGTTTCATTTAATTAAGATCTGATGGGTGGCGATTCGTGTCCCCAATGTACGATCCGGGAACGCGATGCGGTAATATCAGACGGTCCCAAAATAATGTAATAATAAGATAATAGTTTATTAATAAGATAAAAGTTCTTGTCTCAACTAGCACTTTGTTTGATTTTAATATTTTTTTAATGGTTTGTTTTTCGGGTGGCAGCAATTTTGTATTTATTTATTTTTATTTATTTTAAATTTTTTTTAATGTTTTTAATTTGACGCTCGACCGACACCCCCAATTTATAACCACAATTTATAATCATTATTGTGGGTTTGACCACGGTTTGACCATAATACTTAATTTGTTTTTTAAATACGATGAAATTATGTGCAATTTACCCCTTTTTTAGAAGAAACAAATGCTTAAAAGACTAAAATATGGTCGTCGCACCCGAGGATCAGAAATCAGCTGAGAATTCCTCCATTTGCGTAGTTTTCGGGGGAAAAGTCAATTCTTTTCTTAATTATAAAAATGTTCTGTTTATAATTTAACTAATTTGTTAAAAAAATTCTCCATAATTTTGCTATAATACGTAAAAAGCGTCAATTTTCTGATCAACCACCTTTCTCCTCCATTGACTTTGTGCACAAAGGTGTGCGTTTGTTTACAATTTTTTCCAAAACCCAACTCCCATAATTCATTGCGCGCACAATTCCGATAAGACTTATTGGACATCGTTTCATAGTTTAAAAAAAATTTAAAATGCCGACGCGTGGGTCCGAGGCGAGACCAGAAACTGGATACTTTTTTGGCCTAACAACCGAGGAACACGTAATGTCCCTTCAAAAAATCCCTATGCCGATGTCATAGGAAATTCCGCCTGGTACTATTTATTAAATTTAAAATATAAACTGTCGTCAAATAAATTTGAAAATTGCACAAGAGTATAAAACATTAATCCTTTATTAATAGATTGTACACCAACATTCCCCATGATGAAGGGATTGATGCATGCTGGAAAGCTCCGACTGAGAGTGGTCATACTTCATCCCCCCCCCCCACACCCCATCACAGACATTGTGACCCCTATGAATCATGTGCGGTCCCAGGGTCAGTAAATGATTCTGCTTCTTGTACTGTTACGACGTACGAAACAAAAGATGAACCACTCAACAGACAAAGACAAGATTAGAGCAACACAAATAATTGAGACTGAGTCGTTGAGTGTGAGATCAAAAAAATAGATTATATATTGATCTTCCATTCCAATCCAAAAGAATTATAAAGGGTGCGAAGGTTGGAGAACCAGCCCATCTGAGAATTCGACATCGGGGCCGTCGGATAATCATCTTTTCCTAGGTTCAAAACGTAAGGCCAGTACCTACTATGTTGTACTAGAGGTCCTTTAGGTTGGTAAGAAGTTTGCAAGAGCTAATTCTCTATTTGTCTTAATAGATTTCGTGTTTAGTTGGATCTATACGGAACCGTCGTAGTTTATTCCAAATCGTCCAGTTTTTTTTAGTACATTCATGCACGGCTGGTCGTTAGTCGCCCGTTAAATCGCAGCACCACTAGCACGGGATTTGTTTAGCTCTTCCACTCTCGTGCCAGGGCGCAGATTTACGCGTGGGTACTCCAAAGTTATTGCGCCCTTTGCCCTTCCGGATTTTTACCAAACTATATTAGTCCTTGAGTCATACCCGATCCATCTACCAACTTTTTTTCTGAATCAGTCACTTACTTTGACCATTCGGATCTTCACCTAACTCTTCTCAGTTTGTCCTCGTGATCTACCCAACGAATCCACAAGGTTTCATCCGAATCTGTCCAAAACGTTTTGAGATATTTTGGGAAATAAACGAAAATATAAGTTCACTCACTCACACACATACACGCACCGATATCGGTATTACTGTACTTCTAAAGGCCTGAGCGGACCTTCTGTTATTCCGCTCTATTGTTCCCATTGCTGTTGGTCTTTCTTGGGCATGTCCCACAGGATTTGTACACACGATACTTCCAATAACCATGAAGTTTTCTTCTGAGGACTATTGTTCGGAAGTATAGCTATCCTGCACAAGTACACAATTACACGCATTTACCTACCATGACCAGATGTCGATGTCCATGAGCGATATGCTTGAAAGAAGAAAATCTACTTGAGATCAACTCTCTCTCTCTCTCTCTCCCTCGACACAGCATCGCCTGGCATCGCCCTCTGGTGGCAATAAAGCACATTCATATAGGTTAGCTCCGCAAGTAGAGACTTAGCTAACACGTCATATAAACGCATGCATATATTTCAGTTGCCCTATGGGTGCACCCCACTAAATAAACTTCCATAGTAAACAGTGTTAAACACAAAAATCGTAAAAAAAATACTTAAAAGTCCCACAGTTTTTAAAACCAAAAAGAAAAAAGTTGAAAGCCAAGGACCCCCAGGTTATGATATTGGGCCATTTTTACACAATCCATCAAATGTATGGGCCTCAAATCTTTGTTTTTCAGAAAAATTTGAGGACATACACTTTATGATAAACAGCTTGGCGCATGAATTCCTCACTATTTAGTGGGGTGCACCCTTTAGAGAGATGATTTTTTTCTAATTTGACTTGGAACCACACTGAGTACATCCAGTATGTTGCCGAGATAACATTTCTGAAAAAAAATTGAAAAATATTGCTCCACTGAAAAATGACAGCTTTAAACATACTTTGTGCATCTATCATATATGTTACATGCAGTTTAGATAACCATGCATCATGCATGTACGTATCACTTATTCTGGGATTCAGTGTTTTCCTTCCAATAATTCTAAAACAAGAATTAGTTTTGCTCCATGAACATTTCAACAATACTTTTTATTCCTTATTATGACAATATGAGAGTTTTACAAAGTTACCCCTGTTAGGGGCGGATCCAGATTGACAGAAAAGGAGGGCCTATATTCATATACACAATGAAACATATATCCAACTTTCCTTCTCATAATGTGAACATTATTCTCTTGGTAAAACTGTAAAATGCGACTTGTCCTATGGCATAAATAGTCTACAACCCTGCATCCCCCATATGCAAATACTTCCCCCCCCCCCAAATGAAGAGGGTCAATCAAAAATAATGAAACAATCAGATGTCTATAAGA
>CM055817.1:14308186-14339446 GCA_029582265.1 Zoroaster sp. YZ-2022 | reverse complement strand
CCCCAAGGCAATGATTGGACCCTTAATGCAATGATTGGACCCTTAAGGCAATGATTGGACCCTTAGGGTAATGATTGGACCCTTAAGGCAATGATTGGACCCTTAAGGCAATGATTGGACCCTTAAGGCAATGATTAGACCCTTAAGGCAATGATTGGACCCTTAAGGTAATGATTGGACCCTTATAAGGCAATGATTGGACCCTTAAGGCAATGATTGGACCCTTCAGGAAATGATTGGACCCTTATTGCAATTATTGGACCCTTAGGGTAATGATTGAGCCCTTAAGGCAATGATTGGACCCTTAATGCAACGATTGGACCCTTAAGGCAACGATTAGACCCTTAAGGCAACGATTGGACCCTTAAGGCAACGATTAGACCCTTAAGGCAACGATTGGACCCTTAGGGTAATGATTGGACCCTTAAGGCAATGATTGGACCCTTAAGGCAATGATTGGACCCTTAAGGCAATGATTGGACCCTTAAGGCAATGATTGGACCCTTAAGGTAATGATTGGACCCTTAAGGCAATGATTGGACTCTTAAGTCAATGATTAGACCCTTAAGATAATTATTGCACCCTTAAGGCAACGATTGGACTCTTAAGTCAATGATTAGACCCTTAAGGTAATGATTGGACCCTTAAGGCAATGATTGGACCCTTAAGGCAATGATTGGACCCTTAAGGCAATGATTGGAACCTTAAGGCAGTGATTGGACCCTTAAGGCAATGATTGGACCCTTAAGGTAATGATTGGACCCTTAAGGCAATGATTGGACTCTTAAGTCAATGATTGGACCCTTAAGGCAATGATTGGACCCTTAAGGCAATGATTGGACCCTTAAGGCAATGATTAGACCCTTAAGGCAATGATTGCACCATTAATGCAATGATTAGACCCTTAAGGTAATGATTGGACCCCTAAGGCAATGATTGGACCCTTAAGGCAATGATTGGACCCTTAAGGCAATGATTGGACCCTTAAGGCAATGATTGGACCCTTAAGGCAATGATTAGACCCTTAAGGCAATGATTGGACCCTTAAGTCAATGATTGGACCCTTAAGGCAATGATTGGACCCTTAAGGCAATGATTGGACCCTTAAGGTAATGATTGCACCCTTAAGGCAATGATTGGACCCTTAATTAAATACAACGTGTGTGTAAACTGCATATGCACTTAACGTTAACAATGAACACAATCGGAGCTCTCACAGTAGTATTTCGTTTGTGCCGTTGTCAATAAACAATATTTATTAGCTAATTTGCATTGGAAGTGCATGACCTCGAATTCGTATTGGTTAATTGCGCATTCTGTTGTCAAAATAAGTCAAAACAAAACCGCCGTTATCAGGTACAACATGATGAGCCGATAAATCGGCGCGTCGTCAAATTGCGGCGCGCGCGTGAGCCATTATATCGGCGCGCCAGAGTTCAGGCAATGATTGCACCCTTAAGTCAATGATTGGAACCTTAAGGTAATTGGTGAAAAACACTGATAAAATCAACATACTGTAACGAAATGGTAGCCTTGGTGCTTGTGTGTTGGGCGCGCCATAGTGCTTAGGCGCGCCGTAGTACCAGCGCATGCGCCGTAGGTCGGGCATGTGTTGCGTGCGCGATGCCGGTGGTCGGCCGGCCGCGCGCAGCGTCAGTCAGTTGGCCAGAGCGACAGATAGAGGAAACACGCACTTGCCAGGAGCGCTTCAAAACGTAAGTTCCGTGGGACGGGATCTTTGCAGTTCGTTGTCGGGGACAGCGCGGTAGTTTAGCGGGGCGACTACTAGTTGGTGTGCTTTCAGGGAACAGCACGGATAGCCAATAGCTGGACGGCTATCGGTATATTTTTTGGTTGACGGCGTGACTTTGTCGAGTAATTCTGTAGCATTCAGCACTTGGCTCCGCTAGTTTGGCTCCGCTAGTTTTCCCCCGCTCTCCGTCAGTAATTCTTACTCGCCTCAAGTAATTCCTATTCACCTTAAGTAATTCTTACTCACCTTAAGTAATTCCCATTCTCCTTAAGTAATTACACTTCGCCTTCAGTAACTTAATATGCCTTAAGGGTCCAATCATTGCCTTCAGTGACAAATTTCTGCCTTAAGGGAGCTCCTTATTTATTGCACCATAGAATAAATAGTTTGAATTTGAGTTGTGCCTCCGTGTTACTTCAGTTGTCTGTCTCGTCTGTCTAAGTTTAAGTGGTGTCACGTGCGGCGATAAACGGTCTCCATAGGACCTGCCGTCAAGTACCGGCTGGACTGCCGCTCGCCCGGAACGGTACGGGTTTCGCCACAATACTTTAAAAAAAATATTTTACTAAGATATATTTCTTTTAAATATCTCCGGTGTAAAATGTTTAATTGTGGGCTGAATCTCTTGCTAACTATGTTTACAATTTTTGGTAAACTGATGGCCGTCCCTATAAAATGGCGCTCAATACTTACAATACAAAATGCCCTCCGCGAATCCCTGTATCATATGTGATGGCACCCTCATGGCCATGGACGGGGCCAACAGCAACAACCGTAGACAAAGGATACAGACGGACAAAACATACTCCAGTGGACGGACGAAACCAGACGGAACATGTAAATACAGAAGACAGGGTACTGAACTACAAACTAAAGCAAACAAAAAAGTAAAGTAAAGCTTTGACGTAATAAATAAACAAATGATGATAAGCAACGAGCTATCAGTAACAGAAAGCTAGCAGGACATCAAGAGTTTCGCACTGGAATCTAGAAATAGGCCTGCTCATGAAGTATAGTAATGACAAGTTATCAACACTTTAAAGAGGGGGTGGTAACTTTAAAAGTGCGGAACTCAAGTGTCATGTTTTCAAAAGAAAATATTAACCTATCTCATATTTCGAGAATATCCACGGCAGTTAATTTGTTTTCCCCTAGGCATTATAATGTGAGTGAAACACTTTTAAAGCAACACACATTTTTTAAAGTAATTTACATTAGTGTGTTCCTTTATTGGTTACAGATGGAACTGGTACACACAGTATATACATCACTGCGAATGAATCATCCAACATAGAGTCACCATCGTATCCAGACAACTATCCACATAACTCTGATGTCACATGGGTCATTAGCACAACAGAATATAGAAAGATCCTGATCATGTTCTCTAGCTTTAACATCGAGGAATATTATGACTGGTTCAGTGCTGGGAATGGTGCCGTAGTCAGAGTCAACACGTTCTTTATATGGAGTGGAACCACGAAGCCGTACAATCTGCTCTCCATCAGAAATAATATGTGGCTAAGATTCACATCTGATGACATCATCGATTCAACTGGGTTTTCTTTGTCAGTTACCAGCGTGCCATCAACAGGTATGCGTGTAAGCCATGTCATATTAAAAAATAGTAATAATAAAACAATAGTAATAAATAAATAAATAAATAAATAAATAAATAAATAAATAAATAAATAAATAAATAAATAAATAAATAAATAAATAAATAAATAAATAAATAAATAAATAAATAAATAAATAAATAAATAAATAAATAAATAAATAAATAAATAAATAAATAAATAAATAAATAAATAAATAAATAAATAAATAAATAAATAAATACTTTTTACTTTTTCAAGGAAAACTTTATTTCAAATCCTTGAAGAACACAGTATATACAGAAATAAAAGAATTATAATTAAATCAGTAGAAACATTATCAAGTAAACTTAGTCAATTAATTTGATCAAAAAATAGGAAACAGCAGGTATCAGTCCTAATTAAGCGGGGAAGGTGAGGACTCAGGGAAGGGAAGGAAGGGGAAGGAGGAGTGGGGCTCACTGGCGTCTGGATGTGGGCATCTCATGCCCACTGCCAGTAGGCCCCTGTTGGGAAATGGTCAGGCCACCGGGGTGGGCGGTGAAAAGACACCACGTCCCGCCGAGGAGGGGCGGCGACTACCCACGCCTCGGTGACCTGGGGAGGGAGGGAAAAATTAAATTATTACAGAATTAAATCAACCATGTTATTTTTTCATTTGCATAGTAAAGAGAGTATCGTTGATGGACCATTTAGGGAGGAATTTGTTGAGAGAGTTGGTGAAGATATGGTAATTGTGCTCAAGAGTGATTTTTTGTTTTTAATCGGTGGGTCCATACAACAAGGGGGGAGGAGAAATTTGTGGTTCCAAAAAAGCCAGAAATTTGCCAGGCACACGGTCTCCCTGCTTCGACCCCGGGCGTGAGGAATCAAGGCCCAGTAAAGGTCAAAGTTCAGCTTGATATCAGGAAGAAGGTGCGAAAGTAGCTTGTGCAGAACGTTGAGGGCGGGCTGAATGGACGGACAGATGATGAAGAGGTGATGGATCGTGCCTCTCTCGCCGCACCAGCCGCAGGATGATGGGATGGCAGGATTCAGGTGATGATGGACGGTAAGAGACGGCAGGATGTTATGGAAGAGTTTGAACTGGACATCTCCTCCTTCTTGGAAGTTGGCAGCTGGTAGATTTCTTTCCATGGGATGTTGTGTGGAGGGAGGAAACCAAGTTCATGCCAGTGGGTAGATGAAGACGAAAAGGAGCTCGTTGACGTGGTGATTAAAATTTCCATAGATAGATTTGGAGGTTGCAGTGAGGCCGTCCGTTTTACCATCTAGGAAGACTTGGCCGGGTGATTCAGTGGCGAGAGGCGTTGGTGGAGAAGTGAGGTAAGTCCTGAAGAAGTCCGGTGTTGTCGAAGAGTGACGGAAAGGATGTAGAGATGGCATGGTGCAGGCGAGAGAGTTCATTATGTAGAATACGAAGTGAAGGGAGACGGAGACTCGAGCTTGAAAAGTGAAGATCCTCAGCATTCAGCCAGGTGCCGGTATTCAGGTTGATGAGGTGTCTGACGAGCCTGACTCCACCCGCGAGGAGTCGAGCAGAGAGAACCGAGTGCCCGGGCAAGTCACGGATAAAAGGAGGGTAGATTAGGGGGAGATTTATAACATGGTTGATTGATTTGGCGGGTGTTTCAACTCGAGCTCCAAGTGTCATCCAAGCACGCAGGACCTCACTGTAGAAAACAGGCAGACTGGTGAGATATTTGGAATCGATATCAGTAAGAAAAATTTGGTAATCAAGAATCAAGTGTTTGTATTGTCGAAGAAAGTAATCCATTAGACAGAAACAAGGATGGGAATTAAATTGGAGATAACGTTGAATACAGTTGAATCTGAAAGTGAGGCTGCGTGCTTGGAGACAAGCTAAACCAAGTCCACCTATATTGAATATATCATTATTAATTTTAACTTTAACATAAAAAATAGAACCACTGGCGATAACACCGGAGGCTATTGCTTCGATATTGCGATGAATAAGTGTGGTGACTCCAGATCCCGGTGCACTCCCAGGAGCACAAATAGGGATGTAGTTGGGCCATTTTTTCCAGCAGGGGTGATTACTTTTATCGTTATAAGTTTCCTGAAAAAGAATAATATCATTTTTGGGGGCAAGAAGTTCAAAATAATCTTTCAGAGAGGCATTACGGGTGATATTGCAACAGCCTCCGGTGTTAAGGGTAATTAGTGACAGTGCCATTACAAAGGAGAGGGAAAAGAATCTAACAAAAAAATCCATGGTAAGAGTGTTATTTAGCATCGAGCTTTCTTATGAGTTTCTTTATCCTCTGCTGCATAGCATTTTGAAGGAGTGGGCTGTTACGTAAGGGCTTGAGTTGACGAACAAGTCCAGGTATGTTATGGGTGAATTTGCGTGCGATTTCTATAGGTTTCCGTTGACATTTCACAGACGAGATGAATGCAACAAGGTCTTGGTGATTGAGAGGTTTATTGAGGGTTGGGAGGGAGGTAGGATAGGCTTCTTCCTCCTCCGACAGAGACGAGTCCTCGCTGGTTTCATCCACGGAGAGACGGTCAGAGGTGGACATGATGGTAAGAGTGGATGGAGCGGGGGAAGGGGTATTTGGATTGGATGAGGGATGAGGGGTTTCAGGGACAACTAGGGTAGGGTCAGGGGTGGGTGAAGGGAGTGGGGTGGGTGAGGGGAGTGGGGTGGGTTGGGAGGAAGGGAGTGGGGTGGGTTGGGAGGAAGGGAGTGGGGTGGGTTGGGAGGAAGGGAGTGGGGTGGGTTGGGAGGAAGGGAGAGGGGTGGGTTGGGAGGAAGGGAGTGGGGTGGGTTGGGAGGAAGGGAGTGGGGTGAGTTGGGAGGAAGGGAAAGGTGTGGCTTGGGATGAAGGGGTGGGGGTGGGTGTGGGTTGGGATGAAGGGGTGGGGGATGATTGGGTGGAAGTATCTGGCGATTCCGTGGGTTTTCGGGTGAAGTCTAGAGCTTGGGTTAGAGTGGGGGTGCTGGGTTCTGTGGGGGCAGTCGGTTGGGTTTTTTTCCTTAGTTTTCGTTGGGAGTTAGGAGACTTCAGGGGAATCAGGCGGGGACCTTCATCAGGGGATTGGGTAGGGGAGAATTTGCGTTTAGTCACGGCATCGGAATACAATCTCGTCGGGGCAGGTGGAGCGCCCCAGATGAAATTGTTGGTGTCCATTTCGTCGGCACCGGAGGCAGAGGAGTGCCCAGCGTGGGCCCAGGCACCCCCGCCCCCGGGCACTGCGGGATCAGAACCGGGGGATCCCGACAGAGATCGGGAGTCCCGGCGTCCACCGCTCACAGCTGAAGCCCCGGTAGAGGCCGGAGCAGAAGCCGGAGCGGCCGCAGCGGACCGGGCCCGAGCAGTCGTGTGCGTAGGTGCACCTGCAGAGACCCCGGGCCCCGACGCAGGTCGGCCAAAGGTCTCTGCCGCTCGCTGACGGGTTCGGCTGCCGGAGAGCCCGCGGTCCCCGACAAAGGTCGGGGGCCGCGTTCGGGAGAGACTGGAGGAGAGGTTAAGGGTTTGGATGTTTTGGCAGGATGTTTAGGGTCGGACTTCTGATGCTTGAAAGTGGGAGGGGGGTTCAAGGGATTGTCGGGCTTACCTTGTTGATTATCACGGGTGGGGGGTTTCTTGCAAGATCTACTAATATGACCGTACTCTCCGCAGTTGAAGCAGCGGACCGTCTCCGTGGAAAGAAAGACACGATAGTTAATACCGGAGAAGGAGAGGTTTATGCTGTCAGGAGGGGTGATATTTGGCTTGAACAATACCTGGACTTGCCGACGAAAAGACATTACATGAGAGAGATCCTTGTTTTCATTCCTATGGGTATGGGTCGGATAGGGGATACAACTTTACAAAAACTAGAGATATTTTGTACAAGGACATAGTTTGGAATTTCGGGGTACACGTTAGAGAGGGTCAGACGAGTAGTAGGTTGAACAAGAGGGGAGAGCTCGAGAAATGAGTCGCCGTGCGTCAACCCGTGGGATATGGCGTCGGCGACATCATCCCTCGAGCTCAGGTAAACAGCGATACGATTTTTGGAAATTCTACTCGCTGAACAGATACGAAGATTGGGAAAAGAACAAGAAAAACTGGTGAGATAGTTATTGAGTGACACGTTTTCTATAGCTTGAAATGCAATGCCATTGTTCCTGGTGACGCCCGGGAATGGTTCGGCACCAGGAACAATGGGATTGGTATGGGCGTCCGTGGACACGCCTGGACGCCCAACAGTGGAGGGACCTGCCCGCGCGGCCATAATGGCCAGCAAAGCAAAGAACCCAACAAGCATGAACCAAAATGAGTTAAAATACAACAAAATGAACAAATATACAGGGTGGACTTGGTCTAGCAATATCTATATACAATATAATACAAAATTGGAGTGAAAACAGGGACCATACAAGGTCAGGAAAGCTAAAAAGTAAGACTTACGCAGGAGCTCGAGAGAAACACGTCCGCTCACAAGATAAATAAATAAATAAATAAATAAATAAATAAATAAATAAATAAATAAATAAATAAATAAATAAATAAATAAATAAATAAATAAATAAATAAATAAATAAATAAATAAATAAATAAATAAATAAATAAATAAATAAATAAATAAATAAATAAATAAATAAATAAATAAATAAATAAATAAATAAATACTTTTTACTTTTTTCAAGGAAAACTTTATTTCAAAATCCTTGAGGAATACAGTATATACAGAATTAAAAGAATAATAATTAAATCAGAACTTGACAGTCAATTTATGAGATCAATATACATGAATTATAATTAAATCAATCAGTATAATAATTGAAACAAAAATAGCGATCAGCAAGAATCAGTAATAATTAAGCGGGGAAGGTGAGGACTTAGGGAAGGGAGGGAAGGGGAAAGAGGAGTGGGGCCCACTGGCGTCTGGATGTGGGCACCTCGTGCCCACTGTCAGTAGGCCCCTGTTGGGAAAAAGTCAGGCCACCGGGGTGGGCGGTGAAAAGACACCACGTCCCGCCGAGGAGGGGCGGCGACTACCCACGCCTCGGTGACCTGGGGAGGGAGGGAATAAATAAATAAATACATAATAAATACTTTTTTACTTTTTCAAGGAAACATTTTATTCAAAAACTCCTTGAAAGACAGTATTTACAAGTATATATATTTTTTATAATCATTAGAAAGAATTTATGTTGAAATTAAATTAACCATGTCAGTTTACCGGTAGTGTAGACAAAAAGGGTGTTATTGATTGACCACTTGTCAAGGAAAGATGAGATAGAATTGATAAGTGTGTAGTAATTAAGTTCAAGGATAATTTTATTTTTAAGGCGGTATTGCCAGACAGTGAGAGGGTCAGATTTACTGCACGTACGGTATAACCAATATATTATGTTTTTCAAGCTAATAATGAGAAAGTTTGCCAGGCGGACGGCCATTTTGTCTCGACTCTGAGCATAGGGAATGAGAGTCCAATAGGTGTCGAAACTGATAGCGAGGTTGGGTAGGAGGCGGTCGATGAGCCGATGGAGAAGACGAAGAGCAGGTTGAATGGATGGGCAAGTGATGAACAGGTGGACAATAGTGCCTCTCTCGCCGCACCATCCACAGGTGGAGGAGATGCTGGGTTTAGATGATGGAGGACCGGTAGTGAGGGTAAGACGTTATGTAGAAGTTTGTATTGGACGTCCCCTTCTTTCTTGGATGTGGGAAACTGATAAATTGCCTTCAAGGAACGTGGTGGGAAGGCGGAAAATAGCCAAGTCCGTGCCAGGGAGTAAGTGGAGCTGAAGGTAAGTCGTTCATTTGGTTGTAGAAACTGTACAAAGTCTTAGAGGTTGAAGAAAGGGCGTCTTTGTCGACATCGAAGAGAACCTGGCCGGGTGAAGTAGGGCGAGAGGGGACATCGCGAAGTTGAGCAGGGAGATGAAGGAATCCAGTCAAGTTGAAAAGCGTTGAGAAAGACGAAGTCAAGGACTGGTGCAGGCGAGAGAGGTCTTTACTCAGAAGACGAGATGATAAAGGACGAGAAGATGCAGAAGACAATTGGAGTTCCTGAGCTTGAAGCCACTTTCCAGTATTGATGTTGAGTAGGTTCTTGATGAGATAGATGTTGTTGTCCCAGAGTCGAGAGGCGAAAGCCGTGCCGCCCGGCAAGGGATCGATTAAAGGTGGGTAAATAACCGGTAAATTTAGGACATGGTTGATAGAGTCCGGAGGTGTTTCAATACGAGCTTCAACCAGGCACGCAAGACCTCACTGTAAAAAACTGGCAAGCTGGTGAAAAATTTGGGTTCTAAGTTTAGTAGGAAAAGTTGGTAATTAAAATCTAAACGTTTATATTGACGTAAGTATACGTCCATCATCAAAAAGCAAGGGTGGGTATTAAATTGAAGGTAATGTTGTAGATGTTTGAACTTGAAAGTGAGGCTGCGTGCCTGGAGACAAGCCAGACCAAGTCCACCTTTATTACAAGACTGATGAAGAAGCGCCATAAGCAAGGAAATGAGAATGTACAGTCTATCCATCATGAATTTAAGGTAATTAGGATTCGAGTTTCTTAACCAGTTTGCGAACTTATGCTGCATGTTGTAGGGCACCAGGAATCTATTCTTTAAGGGCCTCAGTTGTTGTATGAGGCCCTGAATATCATGGTGAAGGTCTGGGCGATGGACATGGGGTTTCTTTGTGACTTTACTTTTGACAGGAATTTAACGATTTGTGACTCGTTTAGGGGCCCGGGCATAATAGGAAGCACTATCTGGGATGATTCATCATCAGTGGATGGTTGTGAACCATCCCAAGTGGAGGAGTCGGTGTCCGATGCTGCAACTACGGAGTTCGGAAAAGGGGTAGACGTGGAGGTGGGGGGTTGGGGGTAGGTTTAGGGACGGATCTTGGGGCAGGGGTGGGGGCGGGGCTTGGGCTAGGAGTGGGAGTGGAGCTTGCTGTAGGGGCGGGGCTATGGGCAGGAGTGGGGGCAGGGGCGGACTGAGTGAAGGGGAAAGGGGTGGGGGTGGGAGCGGGGCTAGTGACAGGGGTAGAGTAGGGGGTAGCGGAGTGATGAGGACTAGAGGGGGAGGGCTGAGTGTCAAAATCCATATGTGTCGTGTCATCAGGTGTGTCGTTATCGAGGATCTGCGAGAGGGTCGGGGTCTGGGGTGCGGGGGCTTGGGCCTTTTTCCTTAGTTTACGTTGGGGCTGCGGGGATTTCAGGGATACCAGGTGAGGTGTGTCATCTTCAGGTTTCTGGGGCGAAAGCTTGCGCTTGGTGACAGCCTCAGTGAAGAGCCTAGTGAGGGAGGGGAGAGCCAAAAATAAGAATTGGGTTGTCACGAGCAGGTGACTTAAGGGCTGTTTTCACCCGTGAGGACCCGGACGAGGTCCCGGCGGCAGACTCCACCCCAGCAGGACCACTAGCCCCACCGGCCGCAGTCGCAGCCGAAACTGCGACCGGCTTGTCGGATGAGGCCGAGGGCCCAGCAGAGGAGGCGCCCGCCCCCGAAGACCCCGCCGCAGGAGCCCCCAGGTGTGAAAGGGGGCGGGACTTAGGGACGGGGGCAATTCTGTGTTTGAAAACCTCCTGCGACGGAGTGGGGTACAAAATGGCGGCCTTGGAGGGTCCGGCTAGTGGGGTGGTATTAGAGGGTTCTGTGGTGGGCGGGGCGGTGGAGGGGTTGGACTTCTTAGGGAGGTGTTTGGGGTCAGATTTCTTATTCTTACCGTGAACGAAAGTTGGTGGGGGGTTGAGGGGGTTGGTCGGTTCTTGTGGTTCGTCTTCGTCGTCGTTGTCGGGTGGGGGGCGGGGCTTCTTGTAGGAGCGACTGATGTGGCCAAACTCACCGCAGTTGAAGCATCGCACCGACTCCGTAGATAAAAAAACACGATAGTTAGCACCAGAAAAGGAGAAATTAATGTGACTGGGGAGAGTGACGTTGGGTTTGACTAGGACCTGGACGTGGCGGCGAAATGACATTATGTGGGACAGCTGTTTGTTCTTAAAACCAAGGGGTATGGGCCGGATAGGGGATACAACTTTACAAAAGCTCGATATGTTGTGAAGAAGGACAGAATTAGGGATTTCGGGATATACATTAGACAAGGTTAGGCGGGTGGTTGGTTGAACAAGGGGGCTGAGTTAGAAAGGAGTCGCCGTGGGTAAGACCCAGCGAAATAGCTTCGGCTACCTCCTCTCTAGAACCCAGGTACACGGCAATACGGTTATTAGAAATTCTACTTGCAGAGACAACATGAATGTGTGCTGGCATACAATTGTTAAATTCCTGCATATAGGATTCAATGGACACATTGTCTATGACTCTGAAAGACACCCCATTCTTCCTGGTGACGCCCGCGAACGGTTCGTCACCAGGAACAATGAAACAGGGCCAGCCACGCTTGGCTGACCCACGTCTGAGGTTCCCGCCTGACTGGCCATGGCGGCCAGCCCAGCAAAAACGACTACACAAACTAAACAAAAAATACACATAAAATACACGAAAATAACAGATATTTACACGGTGGGCTTGGTCTATGGGTATCTATATACAATAAATTACACTATAATATAAATACAAGGACCTTACCAGGTCAGAAAAAGCTAAGATTTAGGCCTTACATGGGAGCTCGAAAGAAACACGTCCGTCCTCGGCATAAATAAATAAATAAATAAATAAATAAATACATTCATTCTTTACTAAAGAAGTCACTAAGCAATCCCCTCCGTATGGTCCGAATGTTATGGTAACTTTTAAGCACAAAAATACAAAATTCTGTTTACTTGTTACATATCCTGTTCTCCGACAAATTGCACTATTTTATTTTCTGCAGTCAATTTAACATGAACTGTCTGATATGTATTATGCGTATATTTATATGTATTATGCGTAATAAATGCAAATGTCACTTTTTGATACTAATACACGGGGGGATCGGTACAGCTATCATTATGCATTCTAGCATGGAGACCGCCAGTCACTCGAAACCAGGTCATCTGAATAGCGGACCCAGAATCTATCATTGCAGTATCAGCGTAGTAGGTCTCGAGACTGGTCTCGGTCTCTCGCGATACGGTCTCGAGAGTTGAGACCACTTTTTGTTGGTCGTGATCTAGGTCTCGGTCTTGACTTCCTGTGATCTCGGTCTCAGACCAATGCGGTCTCGAAATTTGCCGGATCTTTGAAAAACCTGTTGTGTGCGGTTGTTGGTTACACAGTAACTATTTAGAAAACTAAGTAATCACAAAGTTACCATGTTCATGTGTGAGCAACCTTTTTTGCTAAGCTTATCCATGAAATATCCATAGTATCCATAGCATACATAGAAACATCCATAGTATACTAGCCAATGCCACCAACGCCAACAGAAAACATGGAGATGCACCAATACTTGAAGATGAAGTAGAGGAGGCTGTGCGCTCGCTCAAGAGAGGCAAGTCACCAGGTGTGGACAACATCCCAGCAGAGCTCTTGAAACATGGAGGGCCTGAACTCATCAATACATTGACAACCATCTGCCAGAAGATATGGGACACAAAGCAATGGCCGAAAGAATGGACCCAATCCCTGATAATACCTCTTCCAAAGAAAGGTAATTTAAGACTCTGCCAGAATTATAGAACTATCAGTCTAATCAACCATCCAAGTAAAGTGATGTTGCAGGTACTCATGAACAGACTCGGGAGTAAGACAGAGGAAATCCTAGCAGAAGAGCAGGCCAGATTTAGACCAAAGAGGAGTACCTCAGAACAGATTTTCAACAACACCAGCGTAATATCTACCACAATTTCATCGACATCAAGAAAGCTTTCGACCATGTCTGGCATGAAGGCTTGTGGCAAGTGATGAGAAACTTCAACCTTGACAATAACATCATCCAAGTCATCGAAGCACTCTACAAAGATTCCACCAGTGCAGTTCTCCTGAATAATAATCTCAGAGAATTTTTCAGAACAACAGTTGGAGTTCGACAAGGCTGTCCCCTCTCACCAATGCTGTTCAACATCTACCTCGAAAACATCATGCAGGAGACGCTCCATGACTTCCATACCTCTATATCCATTGGAGGGCGGCCTCTATGCAACCTGCGTTTTGCTGATGATATCGACCTTATGGGAAGCAGCGAAGCAGAACTTCAGAATCTCACCACCAGACTGGAGGAGGCATCAGGAATCTATGGAATGGAAATCAGTTCAGATAAAAGCAAGATCCTGGTTAGCACGTACAGCCAGCAAACAGCTACTAACATCATCCTGAATGGGCAAAGACTTGAAAAAGTGGATAGCTTCAAATATCTTGGGTCCACTTTGAGCAAGGATGGCAGCTCAACCAAAGAAATCAAAACAAGACTCTGCATGGCCTCATCTGCCATGACAAGGCTAAATGTCATCTGGAAAAACAGCTCCATCAGCCTACCTGTGAAGGTTAAATTGTACAAGTCACTGGTGGTCTCCATTCTCCTGTATGGGTGTGAGAGCTGGACACTTACTGCTGACACAGAACGAAGAATCCAGACGTTTGAGCACAAGTGCTACAGAAAGCTGCTGCGCATCTCATACAGAGAGCATAGGACAAATGACTTTGTCAGACACCAAGTCAACACCTACGCAGGCAGTCAGGAACCACTCCTTGCAACAGTGAAACGCCGCAAGCTCGCCTGGTACGGTCATGTGTCCCGTCACGACTCCCTGTCCAAAACTATCCTCCAAGGAACAGTTGAGGGCAAACGACGGAGAGGCAGACAAAAGAAGTCCTGGTCTGACAACATTCGAGACTGGACAAGCCGAAATACTGCCACCCTCATACGTATGGCGGAGGACAGAGAGCTGTGGCGATCCCTGACAATAGATGCATCCATCATGGCACCCCAACGATCAGCACGCCGGTCACGGGACGAATAGAATAGAATCCATGAAAAGCACAACCATACAACTTGCGTACAGTG
The DNA here is from genome assembly GCA_029582265.1 of Zoroaster sp. YZ-2022. Taxonomy (NCBI): domain Eukaryota; kingdom Metazoa; phylum Echinodermata; class Asteroidea; order Forcipulatida; family Zoroasteridae; genus Zoroaster; species Zoroaster sp. YZ-2022. The sequence goes on along the minus strand of CM055817.1, from coordinate 14,325,176 downwards.
CATGCTTGATTCGATATGAATTGAGATGAGGTCGGCAAAACTTTTTTCTCTCCTTTTTTAGATGGATAATTGCACCCAACGCACATTGTATTTACCATTGTCATAATGTTTACATCGGTATTAATTCATTTCATTGCGAAATATTTATACGCATGATTTATACGATAATTTAAAGATGTTCGGTAGATCTGCCATTATAAGATTTGACTTCAAAGACGATACTGAGTTTATGGATACACAAGCTGGAAATCATCAATGCACATGTTTGTGAACTGCAATGATAATATTCTTTGAAACATACTTCAAACTAAACATGTTCTAGTCAACAAATAACAAGACAAGAATATTTTTCGAATTTATTTGTATTGTTTTCATTATTTTTTATTATTATTTTTTGTTTCAGTGCAAATATTTAATATACATGTATTCATATAAATTAGCACTGTGCTGACGGTTAAAGTGTTTTGAAAGAAATTTCTGAATGTGCGCCACATTGATTGAAAAATCCTGAAATTATTATGTTCGTGTGTATCGGTTTTTCCACACTTGCACTGCTATGCCGCAATGTAAACAAATATTGACTTCTGGCTTTTCTGCGAGGAAAAAAGGGGTCAGAAAAATGGCATTTAACCGTGAGTACTGACAGAGAACGTATTAATTTGAGTCAGTTTTAGCTTTGCCTAAAATAGGCTAATGGGGTTTCTGAAACAGAATAATAAAAACAAATAATCTAAAAATCTAAAAACAATTTTAAATAGGATTACAAATATTGGGGAGGCATTCCGCCCCTTGTCATAAATATGGGGGGTGGGGAATTTTCACCTGGGATCTCCGCCCATGCTAAAAGTTGAAGAATATTGAGATTTTGAACAGCAATCAAACTAGCAAATGGAATATATAGTATTACCGTTATAACGCAGATGGTAAAATAGCGGGCAGGAACTCAAGTAGACCCATCATGTTAAAAAAAAGATAAAAAAATAAAAAATAAAAAAACTCCAATAACTCGAGAATATTATTGCTGTGCGCATAGGCATAATAATGACAAAACATCTATCACTTTACGTGTGCGGTATCAAGTTTCTTGTTTTCACAAAATTATCTCCTCCAAGAGGTCTGTTGATTAATAAATTATGTGGACAATTGCCATGTTATCAGAGTATAAGTTAGCCATACAACTGGTTAGTGCTGGAGCCAGCAATACAGAGCAATACAGACCAACACCTAGGCCTGTAAGGGTAGAATTTGAGAAATACAATGGATAGGGATTTTCAGTATGTCACCGGCCAACGACCAGTGCACCCACTGTTCCCTGAAATAGGCCCGTATTCCAGTACTGGCTGCGCCATCGATATATACATCCATTATGGCAATCACGTTGACATTTTCTTTGCATCTTGTTAACCTTATCTAGTCTGGGCTCTTTTTTCGACCTCAGACCTTTCGGGTTGGGTGCGGGGGAGGGACTCATTGTGCCATATCAGTATTTTCTGTAATTATCATCAGATTGTAGGTATGTTTAGGTCTTACAAACTTCCATAGCTCATAGTGCTATATCCATTTGTTCGTAATATTTCCTTAATTTTCATCCGTTGGTCAGTTTGTATAAAAACACGATTTTTTATTTTTTTTATTATTTATTGTTTTTTTTAATTTTGACCAAAGTTTGGTTTTACCAATAGTACAATAAATGCAGATATAATCACATCTTTGCAAAATCTTTACAAATCTAACAAAAAATCATGACCAAAAATAGTATTTTGTATTTTAACGTCGTTATTGGATTCCCAGGATGCATTGGAATTTGTCACATGTCTCAATTTTGTAAAGTTCAGTGTTTTAAAGTTTATAACAAATCCCAAAACACATATTAAAAGTCTTACAGCATCAACAATTTTGTATTTACCACTAACATGTGGAAATTAAATTTGACCTGTGAAAAATGGCACCGGGTGCCATGGCAACGATAACATAATTTTTCTTCGTTTTGGTATACGGGGAGGGGGTCCCTGAAGAAAAGTTAGGAAAAGTCAGAAAATTTGAGCGTCATCGGACAAAGCGTAATAGAGATACTATGTCACCCCTTGCAGTCACTCCCAACTTGTACCTATCCCATAGGGAAAATTTGGCAAACATCATTTATAAAATACATGTTCTTTTTTTCTAATCGGTTTAATCTTTTAGGGATCAAACTATTAAAACAAAGCGGAAACTAAAAGGGGTGCGAATTTCAAGTTCTATGTTTTTAAATATCACAATATAATAATAGCGTGAATAATAGCGTGAAAGAATGCCTGCCTGCCTGCCTTTGTGTATTCCATTCTGCTGAGGACGATCAGGGCATACTGATCGAAACGTCGAGTTGTAACCTCCAGTTCTTTTCAGAACTAATTACTACTCAATTGAGAGAATTTCACATGGTGTCACCGCATTAGTCTTACTTATCCTCTTCACCATGCAAAGCTACAAGTTTTACCTTTCTATATGTATCTATCTCTGTATATATATCTCTCCCTTTCCCCTCAACCTCCCCTCCCATCACCCTCCCCTTCTGTCCCCTCCCATACTCTTCCCTTCCGACCCCTCCCCCTTTTAAGAAATTTTTTTGGCAAATTAAATTCCATGCAGTGTAATTAATTTGGGAATTATTTTGTTGATGTACAGAAGAGTCACCTTGTATTGAAACCAGCCTTTTCGACTGTGCTGATGGGTCGTGTGCGTCATCCAAGGAAGAATGTGGTAAGTAATGCAACAGAATAACAGCTAAGGGGTTCTAAGTAATGGATTGGTCCAGGAAGAATGTGGTAAGCAATGGTTGAGAGTAACAGCTAGGGGGTTCTACGTAATGGATTTTACGAGGAAGATGGGGTGAGCAGTGAATGAGAGTAACAGCTAAGGGGTTCTACTTAATGGATTGGACGAGGAAGAATGCGGTGAGAAATGGATAGGAGTAACAGCTAGGGGGTTCTACTTAATGGATTGGACGAGGAAGGATGCGGTGAGCAGTGGATGAGAGTAACAGCTAGGGGGTTCTACTTAATGGATTGGACGAGGAAGAATGTGGTGAGAAATGGATGGGAGTAACAGCTAGGGGTTCTACGTAATGGATTTGACGAGGAAGGATGCGGTGAGCAGTGGATGAGAGTAACAGCTAGGGGGTTCTACTTAATGGATTGGACGAGGAAGAATGTGGTGAGAAATGGATGAGAGTAACAACTAGGGGTTCTACGTAATGGATTGGACGAGGAAGATGTGTTGAGTAGTGAATGAGAGTAACAGCTAAGGGGTTTTACGTAATGGATTGGACGAGGAAGAATGCGGTGAGCAATGGATGAGTGTAACAGCGAGGGGGTTCTACTTAATGGATTGGAGGAGGAAGAATGTGGTGAGAAATGGATGAGAGTAACAGCGAGGGGGTTCTACTTAATGGATTGGAGGAGGAAGAATGTGGTGAGAAATGGATGAGAGTAACAGCTAGGGGTTCTACGTAATGGATTGGACGATGAAGATGGGTTGAGCAGTGAATGAGAGTAACAGCTAAGGGGTTTTACGTAATGGATTGGACGAGGAAGAATGCGGTGAGCAATGGATGAGAGTAACAGCTAGGGGTTCTACGTAATTGATTGGACGAGGAAGAAGGTGGTAAGCAGTGAATGAGAGTAACAGCTAGGGGTCTACTTAATGGATTGGAGGAGGAAGATGCGGTGAGCAATGGATGAGAGTAACAGCTAGGGGGTTCTACGTAATGGATTGGACGAAGAAGATTGCGGTGAGCAGTGAATGAGAGTAACAGCTAGGGGGTCTACTTAATGGATTGGAGGGGGAAGAATGCGGTAAGCAATGGATGAGAGTAACAGCTAGGGGGTTCTACGTAATGGATTGGACGAGGAAGAATGCGGTAAGCAATGGATGAGAGTAACAGCTAGGGGGTTCTACGTAATGGATTGTAAATTTCTTTTATTTGTTACTTGTTTACTTATTTTCTTTCCAGCCTTTGTAACTCGAAGAGTGAGACAAGTTTATGTTTTTTTGCTTGAATAAAACCTACCAACACACGGTCTCTTTTGCTGTTTATTGAGCCATGGTATATATATATATATATATATATATATATATATATATATATATATATATATATATATATATATATATATATATATATATATATATAAATGTGGGGATGCTGCGTAGCACTGTAAAACTTAGAAAATGTGAATAGTAAAGGTGAAACAGTGCTCACCTGATAGTTATACCCGAGCTTTCGGTGCGATGCACCTTCATCAGGGGAATTAAGGCTTGTTGTGATGAACCGCGGGTAGAACAAACGCGGTGAACTCCACGTTCATCCCGTCAGGGTGGAGCGTGCCAAGTTTGAACATCACACGCTGTTCTAAAGATCGGCGCTGAGTATCTGACGATGCCGTGGAAACAACGCAGACGCTCATGTCCTTTGTGGAGTGTGATGGCGCGCTGAAGTGTTGGGCGACAGCCAGACCAGGGGCCGATTTCACAAAGAGCTAAGATTGATCTTAACTGTGTATCAATCTTAATTGCTTAGCAAAGTGTGATGTCACAATACAAATCACTATGGTAATACTAACAACTCATCTTAAGATGAATCTTAGTGCTTTGTGAAATCGAGCCCAGGTTGTTTCAACCGAACGCTACGGAGATGCTCCGTGAAACGGTCGGCCAGACGGCGCTTAGTTTCGCCAATGTACAGCAAGCCACAGCGAGTACACGAGATACAATAAACAAGATTAGCAGTGGTACAATTGTAGTTGCCGCGGATGTATAAATGGCCACGAGGACCAGTGATGGAGGATGTTTCATCAACATGTGTGCAAGGTTTGCATCTTGGACGCTTACAGGGAACAGTTTTGAAGGGGCCGTTGTTTGTGCTGCTAGGTAGCGTTGACCGCACAATGTGGTTGCTGATGGAGCGGTCCCGTCTGAACGAACAGAGGGGGCTGGTAGACTGAGTAAAGATGGCGCTGGTCGCTGGATATACCTGCAGAGTCTTGAAATGTTTGAGGAGGATATTTCTGACAGCCATGTTGAGCGGGTGGTAGGTCAGGACACGAGAGATACGATCTTGCTGCTTGGGAGGGGCTTGCTTCATGGCGGCAATGCGGGTGACTGATGATGATGATGATGATGATGATGATGATGATGATGATGATGATGATGATGATGATGATGATGATCGCATAACGCGTGAAACTCGGAGTTACAACTACCAGCGTTCCACTAGTTTTACTACAAGTATATTACGCTCTGTCTATGTGGCATTGAGCACTCTACTTCAAGATAGACCGCTACATTTAAGTATATATATATATAGTATATATATATATATATATCTATATATATATATATATAGTATATATATATATATATATATATATATATATATATATATATAAATATATATATATATATATATATGCCAATTATCTGCACAATTATCTGCCATACTATTATGCCAATTATCTATTGCTCTATGGGGCCAGGTCAGAGGCCAAACCATTTCTGCCGAGTAGCCAGGGATCAACCCCCGGTCAGATGCAAACAACCCGTGTAACGGCAGTAGCGGGGATCACACAAACGGGACACAAGCCTTTTATGTGGTTTACACAAAGTAGATTCATATGGAGAAACTGACCTGAAATATTATATAAACGGTTCGCGAACAAAGAAAAATTGGCATATATATATATATATATATATATATATATATATATATATATATATATATATATATATATATATATATATATATATATATATATATACATTAAATCAGGAGGGTGGCCTTAGCTTTCGATCCAATCCGGACCTTCATCAGAGGCTTTGACAAAGTACAACATAAAAACTCATCCATTTATACGGAAAAGGGAAAGCAAAGGATCATGGTGGCCAATTAAAGATAAGCATAAGTCTAGAAAAAGCCAATAGGAGTATCAAAAGTGAACAAAGGAGGTATTATTGGGCCACACAATAAGTAGATGTGGCAGTTCATGGTGAAGCTAGGGTAAAGGAGGGATTATTAATCCACACAATAGGTAGAGGTGGCAGTTTGTAGTAAAGCTGGCATAAACATAGGACAATACACAAAGGGATACTATAACAAAAAAGGGGGGTTTTACACCTTACAAATTGAGGAGTTGGTGTGTAGGTATAGATAGCTAAATTCAAATAGTCCTATAAGAGACAGTTGGAAAAACTGTAAAAGTATACAAGATAAAGCAACAGGTTAAAGCAAATACCTGAAAATAGAACAGGTTAGGACAAAGACCTGAAAAGTAACAGGTTAAAACAAATACCTGAAAATAGAACGAAGGTTAAAACAAAAACCTGAAAAGAGAACAGGTTAAAACAGATACCTGAAAACAGAACAGGTTAAAACAGATACCTGAAAGGAGTACAGGTTGAAACAAATACCTGAAAAGAGAACAGGTTAAACCAAATAGCTGAAAAAACAGGTGAAAGCAAATACCTGAAAAAGGAACAGGTTAAGACAACTACCTGAAAATAGAACAGGTTAGGACAACAACCTGAAAAAATAAAAGGTTAAAACAAATGCCGGAAGTCAAAGTTTAATATTTTAACAAAAATCGTGTCTCAACAACCACAAGAGGTAAATTCACAATTTTTGCACCGTTGTACAGAGCGTTACTTGTCAAAAAATATTTTAAAAAAGGAGACCCCAATTTGATCTTTACTTCCTGTCCAAACCGGAAGTCAAAGTTTAATATTTAAAAAAAATCATCCACAAGAGGTAAATTCACTATCTTTGAACCATTGTACAGATCGTTATTTGTCCAAAAATATTTCAACAAAGTTGACCCCAATTTGACCTTTACCTCTTGCCGAACACCTAGTGTTTGTCAATACAAACACCAATCTCTAGTTCTTCTTATTTTTTTTTAAATCAACGTAACTGGTATAATAAGCTTTGTGGCTTCAGCTAGGAGGTGAAGTTACAATTGAGAAATGTTGTGAAAGGTTTAATACTCAAGTTGAAGTGTGGTTTTGAAAAACCAAATTTTGTAAAAAAGAGTTAAAAATACGGTAACTCATTAGATCTGGCTTGGTCTGACGAGACCTTGGTATTTGAAAGTTGAATTTTGTATATATGTGTAAATATTGTTTTGTTTACTTATTATTTTCCAATTAAATTTCCGAAATTTGACTTGAAGTGTTATTTTGGTGTTTTCTTTCGGATTTACACATTTGTCCTTGGTAGGGTGACAAACGGCCCGGGAAAATTTATGTTTTCGCTCCACATTCCAGGCGCGCGTTACATTATTGTGGGCTTGTCCGAAAAATCGTTTGTCATTAATACCCACTTCTTGAATTGTATGATACAGAGGAACCAAGGCCAGTTGTTGTAAAACGGAAGAAAATGTTTTTTGTTGGATAACCGTGTTAGTGTCTTAGGACACAGATTATTTGTTTGTGTATGTGTGCAATACTCCGAAAAGTTGTGCTAGCCTGACACTTGTACTGCTTTATGCGCTTTTCTGGTGGTTGGTCTCTGTGACAGCGCTGCACGGGTCTTCGGTGTTGGCTTATGAATAAACGTTTATGCGCTTGAGTGCTTTCTTAGTTTTGCCCCTACAGAGGGATCACCGCCACTGCTTCTGGGATTACGCCGCACGCGCTTGCTTGGATCACTCTTGCTACTCTCATAAGTTGCGCGCTTCTGCCAAGTCCCTTGATTGCTTCCATCATGGATCGCTTTTGGTTGGAACATGGTAAAGAGATTGGTTTGACAGGTGACAGTTTGATAGAGTTTGTGAGAGAACGGGAAAGATCAGGAAGGCATGAAAGAGCACAAGACACGGAATTGCGTAAACAGAAAAATAGAGATATTGGATTTGAAATTAAAATTGCAACAAATTAAAAATGAAGTTTCAGATGCATATGAAGTAGTTCCAGCTCCTAGCCCTTATCCCATGGCTCGTGCACTCAAGCTCCCCGTGTATGACGAAAACAACGACGACCTAGATGGTTATCTACAGAGGTACGAGAGGTACGCGACTAGCCAAGGGTGAAAAGAAGAGCATTGTGCCATTTACTTGAGTGCTTTTCTTCGAAGCAAAGTTCCTGATGTTTATTCACGCCTTCCCCTTGACGATGCGTCCGACTACAAAGCTCTGAAAGATGCTCTCCTTCGTCGGTTCCGGTTGACTGGGTTTCGAGCGAAGTTTCGCACTGCCAAACCTGATCCGGGAGAGACTGCATCACAATTTGCTGTGCGTCTTGAAAATTACTTCTCTAGATGGGTCGACCTCTCATCCGCCGAGAAGACCTACCAAGGTGTCAAGGACTTGCTGCTGAGGGAGCAATTCATAAACGAGTCAGGTACACAGCTAGCATTGTACTTAAAAGAAAGACCCTTAAAGGACATCAAGACGATGACAGACCTGGCGGAGAAATATGTAGAGGCCCATGGCGGAAGGTTTGGTAACTCTTCTTCATATCGGCGACCTCCTCACCAAACGTCATCGGGTCAACGACATTCCATCGGCAGAGGCAACACTGATAGTAGGTGGAACAACCAGTCGAACACAGCCCCGTAGTACAGGGAAAACATAACTTGTTACAAGTGCAAACGAGTGGGTCATCTCGCCAAAGACAGAGGTCACGCCAAGGTTGCCGGCATGTTGACTACTGACGACAAACACCAATCCCGATCTGGTGCACTAAAGCAACAGGGACAAGGTCAAGGTCAGCGGCATAGTGGTCAACAGGAAATCCATCAGCATCCAGTCATGTTGAGTGTACATGTCCAAGGTGTTCTTCACCTTCCCCAACTGAGAAAAACACCACAGCTTGTATGGTTGTTGCAGACAGGAAACTTCATGACTGTTGTAGCAGCGATGGTGTAGCAAAACTACAGTATGGTCATGAGCTCCTAGTGGTGAGTGCGGCCTGCAAAGACGGAGTACATCGATGGATGCCTGTCACCGAAGGCTGGGTTGGCTCTCATAATGTCAGCGTACTTCGATGCAGTGGCGTTGTTGTTCGTACTGATTTGGTGCCTCCTGATCGCATGACTAGCGACCATAAAAACTGCGTCTTCCTCAATGGTACCGTTCAGAAATTACCTACTGCAAAGGTGTTGATCGACACTCCGTACTATATTGGTCAGGTTGAAGCTATTTGCATGTCTACCCCTGTCTATGATGTAGTTGTTGGCAACATCAGAGATGCAAGACCACTCAATGATTCCCATCCAGACTGGCAGGTCAGCAACCGACAGAATGACGAAACTGATGTCGACACAGATGTGGCTATGGCTGTCCAAACAAGAGCACAATGGCGTAGAGAGCAACGACCCTTGCGTAAGCTGAAAGTTCTGCCGAGCATCCCAGATGTAACGGCCGGCCGAAGATGTGAAGGCAGCCCAACGCGACGACCCAACTCTGGCGGGAATCTACGGACGCTCCTCACACTTCCTAATTCACGATGGCCTGTTGTTCTGAGAGTTTCAGTCCGACAAATTCAGCAAGGGAAACACGATTCGCCAACTTGTTGTTCCCGCTCAGTTTGGGAAGATGGTGATGAAACTAGGGCATGAGTCAATTCTTGGTGGTCACCAGGGAGCAAAGAAGACAACTGAGAAAATCTTGTCCGACTTCTTTTGGCCGGGTATACATGCCGAGGTAACGCGGTTCTGTAGATCCTGTGACGTGTGTCAACGCACCGTACAGAAGGGACGTGTGACAAGAGTACCACTTGGTAACATGCCACTCATTGACACACCATTTCAGTGAGTAGCAGTGGACTTGGTTGGCCCAATCCATCCAATGACTCACAACAAGAACTGTTACATCCTAATACCTTAGTTGACTACTCTACAAGGTATTCGGAGGCCATTGCTTTGCCAAGTATCGAGACTACGCGCGTTGCAGAGGCTCTAGTCGATATCTTCGCTCGAGTTATATTAACTGACCAGCGAAATATTAACTGACCAGGGTGCCCAGTTCACATCAGATCTAATGAGAGAAGTCAGCCGGTTACTCTTCATCCGACAGATGAAAACAACCCCTTACCATCCAGAGTGCAACGGGCTTGTTGAACGTTACAGTGCCACGCTGAAGACAATACTTAAACGCATGTGTGCCGAGAGACCTACCGACTGGGACAGGTATATAGGTCCTCTACTCATCGCATACAGAGAAACTCCACAAGAGAGCACCGGTGTTGCGCCGTTCGAGCTTCTTTACGGCAGGACTGTCAGGGGGCCATTGGCTATTCTCAAGGACGGCCAAGCAGATACTGACGGCCAAGCAGATACTGACACTGAAGTGAAAACTACTTATCAGTACGTGCTAGATCTTAAAGAACGCCTGGAAGAGACGTGTGCCCTAGTCCAGAAAGTAGTGGGGAAGTCCATGAAGAAGAACAAGAAGTACTACGACAAGAAGAGTCGTGAAAGAACCTTCAAGACTGGAGACAAGGTTCTCCTTCTCCTTCCAACTGATCGGAACAAGCTTCTTCTTTAATGGAAGGGACATTTTGTAGTACTCGAGAAGAAGGGTATGTGCGACTACAAGATAGATATGCAAGGCAAAGTGAAGACTTTTCATGCAAACCTCTTGAAACGGTACATTGAGCGAGAGCAGGCAAGCTTACTTCATGACGTCAGCGATGGGGGCGAAGTTTGTGACATGGTCGGTGTTGTTTGTGTTGCTACAATTGAATACTACTACTACAACTACTACTACTACTACTACTACTACTACTACTACTACTACTACTACTACTACTACTACTACTACTACTACTACTACTACTACTACTACTACTACTACTACTACTACTACTACTGCTGCTGCTGCTGCTGCTATTAATAATAATAATAATAATAATAATAATACTAATACTACTAATAATAATAATAATAATAATAATAATAATAAAAATAATAATGTGGACTTATATATATATGTATATGTATATATATATATATATATATATATATATCTATATATATATATATATATATATATATATATATATATATATATATATATAGCGCACGTATCCACAAAACTAGTGCTCAAGGCGCATTATATTATTACCCCTGCTCATCAGGCTCATAAATCATTCCTGGAACCATCTCAGCTCCATGGGGAGTATACAGCTCAATTGCTGCTATTACAGCGCATAATACACTAATCAAACACAACAACCAACTCTGCCCTCACAGGTACCCATTTACCCCTTGGTTGAGAGAAGCAATTATGGTAAAGTGTCTTGCTCAAGGACACAAGCACCATGGTCGCAGTTGGGATTCGAACCCACATTCTGACGACTCAGCAATCAGAACACAAATCCGATGCACTAAACCGCTCGACCATGACACTCCATCAAGTCAGACACAGGAAGTCAAGCGTTTGTTGGGTAACTATAGCGACGTACTCACTGACCTACTGGGAGAAACCTCATTTTGGACTCATGACATCAAGCTCACATCAGACAAACTTATCCGGTTAAAGCCGTACCCTCTCACTCATGCGATGAGAGACACAGTGACGGCCGAAGTGAAGCAGATGTTGAAAATGGGCGTCATTTTTAGCCATTGTAGTACACTTGTTATCACTATGGGGATAAAGTATCATTAAGTTTTACTTGGCAAGGATGTGTTATCTGTAATGTAAAGAAAAACGAAAGATAAATTTGAAAATATTTTGTTAAGGGGTCTCTGGAGCTCATTGTTTAAGCCCCTATCATGTCAAATTCAGCTGGGAATCCTTAGCATCTGGGATGGGAGGGCATTACAAAAACCTCCATTAATCCGGCATTCTTTGACTTACATAAATAAAACATGACACATTAAATGTTAATGTATATGTCGTCAGGATGATGTTATTGGTTGTCATATAAACTACCTTTAGAGGGCGGTGTATTTTTATAAATATTATGCGCAAATGAATAAATGGTTAAATATATTTCTTTTTTTGACCATTGTAGTGCACATATGGACAATGTATCATTAAATTGGATATGAAACTGGATATGATTTGTCAACTCTAGTGTAAGAAGGAAGCCTCAGTCCAGGCTGTATGGTAGCACCAAATCAATATGAAACTTCCTGAAAAGAACTCCTGAAAGGCTATATTAACTTCACAAAGTCAGACAGTGTTGGACTATAGGCCAGCACTGTGGCACTTGTTCCGAAATTTGGATTCCCCTAACGTGAGGACTGCTGTGATGTATGAGCCAAGCATCTGCCTGTCAGCAATTCATCTGCCATCCAAACTCAGTGACACACGTTTTATTTTCGGGAAGGGTTATTTATCCATTGGAAGGTCACACAAGCCTGGTTTTAGGCACAGGAAATAATCAACCGGCTTGAAAGGGTTCACATGGGCTACATGGTTCTCTCTAAACATGAATGCATTTTATCCACAGACTTTGCATGTGCTCAATTCATCACCTTGAAGTCAGCTTGATTTACTGTTTTCCTGCAAGGCTGTGTAGGCTGGCTAATTATTCTAGGGGTGGGTCGAAGGCACCCGGTGACTATGTACTGGCTCCTGTCCACCACAGTAGTATGTTTGCTACTGCACCACACAGGAGAACATAATTCAGCAGGATTGTACACAAAAACTGTATTGAAAGTGCATTGGCTCTCCTAGGTCTGGTCATACAGTACAAAGACGGCACAAAGGCGCTCCTCCATATCCTTTTGGAGGAGTTTTGAAAGGTCCTGAGCCTTTAATGCTTTTTATCTATATGTGTTACCAACAGATTACTTCATTAGTTTGTTCACCTTCATTATAGACCATGGGATGAACTTAAAAATGAGACCTATTTTATTAATTTCATGATCCCCATCACAGGACCACATAAAATTTGGAACACAGGGGGTTTCAATGGTGCTGAATCTAATTATGATTGTTGCCAAGTCGTAAAATTGCACATTTTAAAGATATTAATTATTATTACTTTAATCTTGATTAACCCTATGAAGGGGGCGGCGGCGCACAATATGCCCCCTAAGTGTATTCGTTTGCATTTGTTTTCAATTTAAATTTGTTTAAAAGAAATGTTATGGTATTTGTCACATTATCATATCAGATGCATTATGGGAATTCAAAATGGCCACCACAGCCGACGGCGATTTTGGATTTTGTCTTTTTATTCTGTAATGTTGGGGTAAAACGTAATTATTTTTCTCAATGGATGCTTCTTACTTTTCATGCCAAGGAAGGATAAAGAAATGTCACTTCATCCTCAGAAATGCATTCCAGGCCTCAACAAATTTACATCTATGTTGATTTTCAAGTGACAAAAACGTACATTATCGTTTTTTCGCCTCAAATTAGGGAAATAATGGATTACAGCACCTCAACAATGACCCCAGGGTAAATCCGATGATATTTTTATTTGCCAAGCTTTGTGAAATTTTACCAAAGAATACAAAAAATATTACAGAAATACGCTTTTTGGGCAAAACCATTTAAGTACACTTTCTAGTGGTGACTAAAATGTTTTTACGTCGCCATGTAGGTTTTGCTGGAAGGAAGATTTCTTGCCAAGTTTTATGAAAATCGGCCGGTGACTTTGGAACACACAAAAGGGTGATTTATGAGCCCCCCCCCCCCCCCCCAAATAAATAAATAAATAAAAAATGCCTGGTCCTGATCTATCATCTAGGTAAATTAATAAAATGCAAAGTCTTTATTCTTTATAAGTTATTGTAAGATTTATTTACAGCAAATCCATCTGAATGATATTCTAAAACATAAAACAAGTTTGATTTTACATTTTGAATGGTCGGCGTTGTAATATTCCCAGTTTCGTCTTTATAAACATGCATGCAGCAAAATCTGGGCTGAATTTCAAGCGATGCCGCCATGTTTGCTTGTATTTACCACACATTGTTTTCGGAATATCTGAACGAGGCTGATCAACACGGAATTTCATTGGTGGATTCTGGGCCTCGACGATGACGTAATGGGTATATTTCAGAGCTTTCTAATCACGAAATTGTCGTCAAATTCAAATAGATTTAGAAATAATGTGCAACTTATATGACAAGCAACATCGTGTAAACATTTGTATGTTTATTTCCTCAATTATACATCCAAATTTCATGGTCCAAAAGAGGGCATCACGGTTTGAAACATTTTCAGTGTTCATCGCATGGTCTATTAGTTTGTGCCGGCCTGTGGCGTCCTGTGTCGTCCTGTACCGTTCTGTGCCGGCCAGTGTCGGTTTGTGCCGTCCTGTACCATCCTGTGCCGGCCAGTGCCGGTTTGTGCTGGGGTTTGTCCAGCTTGTGCCAGCTTGTGCTGTATGGCCAGAACTAAGAGAGCTAGTGCCATCCTATGCACATTCAAAATAGTTTTGTTTACATTCCTGCTGAATTGTGCTCTTCTGTGTGGTGCAGTAGCAAACATACTCCTGTGGTGGACAGAAACCGGAACAATACCCTGCGCACAGTCACCGGGTGCCTTCAACCTACCTCTAGAAGAGGTATATACAGCCTACAGAGCCCCACAGGCAAGCTGCAGTAAATCAATCCACTAAGCAGTGAATCTAAGATCGCATTTGAATGGAACATCTGCGGATAAAATACATTCATGATTGGAGAAAACCATATAGCCCATGTGAACCCTTTCAAGCCGGTTGATAATTTCCTGTGCCTAAAACCAGGCCGGAGTGACCTTCCATTGGATAACCCTTCCCGAAAATAATACGTGTGTCACTGAGTTTGGATGGCAGATGAATTGCTGACAGGCAGATGCTTGGCTCATCACAGCAGTCCTCACGTTAGGGGAATCCATATTTCGGAACAAGTGCCACAGTGCTGGCCTATATTCCAACACTGTCTGACTAGGGTTGCAACCTATAGTCGCTGGCTATAGGTTGCAACCCTGCCTCAGGTGTACTCATCAATATGATGAGCATCAATTATATTGTTAAAGCATTATACAGCTTGCAATAAATCCATAGGCATAAGTATATACCGGTACAAATTCTATAGGTAATAACCTAAAGGCATTGTTTTTTAATATGTAATAATTTTAGTTATGAGTGGTTGCTCAATTTGATACGCTGTGTACTTATTATACACATTATATTCTTAACTGAATAAAACGATATAACAACAACAACTGTCTGACTTTGTGAGGTTAATATAGCCTTTCAGGAGTTCTTTTTAGGAAGTTTCATATTGAATTGGTGCTACCATACAGCCTGGAATGAGGCTTCCTTCTTACACTAGAGTTGACAAATCATATCCAGTTTCATATCCAATTTAATGATACATTGTCCATATGTGAACTACAATGGTCAAAAAAGATATATATTTAACCATTTATTCATTTGCGCATAATATTTATAAAAATACACCGCCCTCTAAAGGTAGTTTCTATGGCATCCAATAACGTCATCCTGACGACATATACATTAACATTTAATGTGTCATGTTTTATTTATGTAAGTCAAAAAATGCCGGATTAATGGAGGTTTTTGTAATGCCCTCCCATCCGTAATGCCCTCCCATCCGTGACACCTGTGTCCTTGAGCAAGACACTTAACCATAATTGCTTCTCTCCACCCAGGGGTTAAATGGGTACCTGTGAAGGCAGAGATGGTTTGCTCTCTATGCGCTAGAAATGGCAGCAATTGAGCTGTATACTCCCCAGGGAGCTGAGATGGTTTCAGGAATGATTTATGAGCCTTATGAGCCTTATGAGCAGGGATAATAATATAATGCGCCTTGAGCGCCACTTAGTTGGTGGATACGTGCGCTATATAAATCTATACATTATTATTATTATTATTATCCCAGATGCTAAGGATTCCCGGCTGAATTTGACATGATAGGGGCTTAAACAATGAGCTCCAGAGACCCCTTAACAAAATATTTTCAAATTTATCTTTCGTTTTTCTTTACATTACAGTTGAAAAATCCTTGCCAAGTAAATTTTAATGATACGTTATCCCCATAGTGATAGCTAGTGTACTACAAGTGCTAAAATAACAAATTATTGTATCCATTAATCCATGTGCGCATGATATGCATCCGAGTACAGCGCCCTCTAGAGGTAGTTTCCATGACAACCAATGACATCATCTTGACGATATGTGGATGAACATTTATTGTGCCAAGTTTGATTAATTTAGGTCAAAGCATGTTTAAGAAATAAAGGATTATTCAATATGTAGTGATATGGACGTCCAACTAAGCTTAATACCATGGGGGCTAAAAGTGCCCGCAGAGATAGAAAATCCAAAAAACTTTTAAGTTAACACATTTTTGTGGTTACATTAGACATAGACAAACCCATTTAAGGCATAAATGACTTATAATGAGATATTTTCTTGGTGGCAACAATCCCAATAAATGACTTATAATGAGATATGCATAATATAATTAAAATATGCATAGCGCCTTCTAGCGGTCGTTTTCATGAAAACCGATGACGGCATTATGCTGACATATGACTAAACATTAATTGTACCAAGGTACATGATAATAGGTGAAGGCATGATGGAGTAATAGCGAGATGTTTGATCTTCTGCCACCCCTAGTGCTAAGAATTATTAGCGTAAGCGCATTATAAGGGCAAACAAATAGTGGGCCAGAACATCTTTTTCGTGTTTAGGACATCCAAAGGAACAAAAAATATATGTGGCGGTGGGTTACAGGGGTTTACCGAATTACTGGCACTCGTGGTAAAGTGTACATTGGCGAAACTGGCAGTGACCTTACGACCAGGCTCAATGAAGACAAGGCCGACAGCCGCAGAGGGGAATGTGACAAATCTGCGATCATCAAACACTCCACCGATTTAGACTATGTCATTGACTGGCAGAAGGCAGAGATTATAGCCCCGGAGAAGCACTGGTACACCCGCTGAATCAGACAGGCTATTGAGAGCCATAAACACGACACTGTGGAGTGTCGTGGCCGAGCGGTCTAGCTTACCGGACTCAAGTTCTGGTGTTAGCAGTAGAA
>CM055817.1:14283259-14307686 GCA_029582265.1 Zoroaster sp. YZ-2022 | reverse complement strand
ACCGCAGGCACAGTGGTTGCAGGTCTTGAGACCAGCCCTAGACACCTCCTGTGAGTAGCAGGCCTGGAGTCTCCCTTTGGTCTAGAGGACCAAAGCCCCCATGAACCTCCTGTGGGTAGCGGGCCTGGGTCTCCATTTGGTCTTGAGGACAAAGCCCCCTGAACCTCCTGCTGAGTAGCAGGCCTGGGTCTCCTTTGGTCTAGAGGACAAAGCCCTGAACCTCCTGTGGTGAGTAGCGGGCCTGGGTCTCCATTTGGTCATGAGGACAAAGCCCTGAACCTCCTCCTGATGCTTCATTTTGGGAGGTTTTACAGACTCTCCACATCCTGTACAAACAAGAACAGTTTGATGGCTACTTCTTCTTTCCTTAGAAAATTTTTGAGGTGAAGGGAGACTTGTAAAAATCCTGAAATAATGACAGACATTCTACTCACTTAAAACTTCGACGAGATTGTTAAATGGTGCTATCACAAACCTTACTCCTACTGGACTTCCATCACATAAGCTTCAAATCCTACTCAAGGCTTTTAATGAAATTCACCAAACATCTTGAAATACAGAACAGGAAGTGCATATATGGTGCTTACTCCTGCAGGAGAGAGCTATCGTGATGGGACCTGCGAATCCACGGTGGCTACATTCTATGGTAGGTCTATTCCATTTCCAGTGGCTAGCATAAAGGCGTCTCCATGTTACACAGGGATGGTGGGGTCAGGGTGAATTACTATGCATTGCACTGGGGAAAGAACAGCCAGAAAAAGTGAGATGAATGAATATCAATTTTGTATGAATATTTTTCAATCAGACATATTTGTTTGTTTTCTGTCTCAGCACAAGTTTGTGTTTTGTATTCTGGGTACATTTTATAGTACATTTATTTTTTGGAGGCAGTCAAGATTATGAGCAAAATAAACCATTGTCAAGCTGTGGCCATATGTGTTTGGTACCCAGACTGCAAATCAAAAATCACCATGAAACATTCCGAGTTTGAAAGGGCAGCAGTCTATTTTGGACCCAGAGCCTCATTTCATTCCCACAGACTTGTGTATACAAAAAACCTTGCAGTTTCGTGCAAACAAAACTAATTTCAAGATTATGAGCAAAACAGATCCTTGTAGCTATATTTGTTTGGTTCCCCAGACACCACTTAATCAAAAATCACAATGAATACAATTCGAGTTTGAAAGGCACCAGTCTTGTGGCAAAAAAAATCCAAGATGGCTGTTTTGTTAAATTAACCATCATACAGAGCACACCAACTGTTTGCGCACCACTGATGACTGGTAATGATTGGTATTTGTTGATATCGCTGACAATATTTTGACCCAGAAGCCAGCTTTTCCCGATTAAGACCGGACTATCTGTGTCATGGTGACTGTAAAGATCAATTGTGAACATCTACAGATAAAGAGGATAGAAATTAAAACATGGGGTGTGTTTTGGTGAACACAATCTTGATTGGACGATCGAATCAGAAGCAATCGAAAGCGTCGAGTTGTAACCTCCAGTCCTTTTCAGAACTAATTACTACTCAATAGAGAATTTCACATGGTGTCACCGCAATTAGTCTTACTTATCCTCTTCACCATGCAAAGCTACAAGTTTTACCTAATCTTGATTCGGACGTCAAATTTTTGACCAGAAACAAGATGGCATAGCTACACGAAAACGCGAACGTAACCAGAAATTTCTTTTCAGTTTGTGACGGGTTCAATCCTCAATGTTTCTCAAAATATACAATGTGATTAAAATTTTGGCAAAATAGAACTTACTCGTGAGTGCTAGTAACAAACTTGAAAGATATACAAGCAATCATTCCATCATGTTTTAACAAATAATTAACAAAACTTTTGTTACTTTTTACAATCCGCCATCCGCCATCTTGAAACAAAGCGTAACCGATCACAAACTTCGGTTCACGTTTGCTCAGAACAATGACGTCATCGCAGCACACCCGACTGAAGCCCAAACATGTTTCTGGTCAGGGTCACAAAAACGCACCCATGGTAAGGTATAGGATTGGTACTTATAAAATAAAGAAATGGTCAAATTTTAATGTAAGACTTTACTTAGTGTAAAGCTCTTCTTGGTAGCATCTGTTGAATTTTCAATCATTTCACAGTAATTTTTTTCTCTACATTTTTAGATGTTTTTGTGTTTTGCTCTACAGCTGTGACATAGCAACAGAAAGGGCTTATTTATTATGAAAGAAATGTTTGGTTAAAGGGGCAGTATCGTCACGATCAGAGCAGACTTTCAACAGGGCATGGAATCAATGTCCTAGTTTAAGATGAACACAGTGACTGCAAATTACTGGCTCATTTATGCAGCAGCAAGAGTAATATGACCTTATCATAATTTTTCAGTCACTGAGTTAATCTAAAACTGGCACGCTGATTCCATGCCCTGCTGATTGTGACGATACTGCCCCTTTAAACTGTTGTTTCCCTGCCACACCCATTCTCTTCATTCGTTTTCAAAATTGAAATCCAACTTTATATACAAGGGACACCTACCACCAAGTCTGGCATTGTTGTTTGTGCCGAGAAGACAAAGTAGTCACCGGGGTTGAAGGTCGCCCACAAAAGGTTGCTGCTGATCGCGGCTTGCATTCTTTGGAATTAAGAAGCTGTGGGTTGAACATAGAATGATTGTTTTATCAGTAAAACCCGAGTCGCCTGTGAAGTTTTTTCCACAGACACTCGGAGATCACTGAGTATACAGTGCTATACACACGTCGGTATAGGGCAAAATTAAATCAATCAGATGTAACACATGAATTTACATATATTAATGGAATTCTTTAACCCTCCTACTTTTGCTGAACTTTAGTAGCAAGTAGCTATAGTGGTCAAAATCAGTCAACTGCCTGTTTTGACTGTTGACACAAATGTGCACACAGGGGTATTTTTTTACTGGTTTTTACTGTCATTTTGACCACCCTCAACAATACAAGACAACGCTTTTTACCAGTAAAAAAAAAAAAAACTAGCGGTATTGAGTTTGTTAAAAACAAACTCAGAATTGTTCGAGTGTGCATCATATGTGATGACGTCATCACCTAAAGTTGTTAAAAAACAAGCTTTACTTCGGGAGATATGAGTTTTCATAATATATAATTAAAAAAACATATAATGTGCTATACTGAATACATTAACTTCCGGTTCATCCCATATAATTTTAAATTCTTACAACCGTAAGTTCCGGTTCAATCATGTGACGTCATTCATACTTCACAAAATCTTTCCTCATAATATGGATGTCAATTGTGCCAAATTTGGTAAAATTCCATCTAATATTTTCTTGAGATAGCACAAAGTGACTTTTTTAAGAGCAATGACGTCACCAAATATATTTTTGAAAAGAGCAGATCCCACTTATATACCCAAAATGTTATTTCGAATACCCTTTCAGATTTGAGTCAATTTATAAAGAACGTGAACTTCCAGTTTGGACCGGAAGTAAGGTTCAATAAGGTCATGCCTTTGTATCAAATGTCGAGTCCTCCATGTTCTGTATGATTGTGAAGGAATCAAGATATTATCTATTGTGGTTCACGATATATAAAATATATTGTTTTAATTATAATTAATTACGTAATAATTCATTAGATGACCTCACCATGGCCGTCTAGCGTTACCTGGAACTATATGTTAAGGTCTAACTATTTGTTGCTTTAAGGTTCTTTGACCGACTCCGCAACTATGTTTTGGTTGTACAAATACATTTACAGATTATTATACAGTCCATCTTCACAGTTTACAGAGCACCTACGTTCGTACAGAAAAGGTATAACAGTGAAATGTAACATGGTGAACATATGTATTTATGAGCAATCGAATAGCCAATAAGAACAACATAAATTTGTTATGATGGAAATTTATCCAATCACGATGTGCAGAAAGAGGCACGTGATCCTCAAACACTTCCTGGGCACATTGCCCACACAGCCATCATCAGCACCACTCGGTCTCACAGCTGTGAATAGAAAGTCTAAAAGTATAACAATAATAAACTTTGACTGGTGTAAAAATAGGTCAAGAAGGATTGTACACTATGAGCTAGCATTAATTATCTGGAAACATCGATAACTGTCCATAATGACATAATTATTCTTCTTCATGATCATGACAAAATAACATTAACAGTTTGGTTTAATTTTCTGAGATGGGGGCGTTGTGATCTGTGATGATGTCATGAAACATTTTTAAGAAAAATTAATAGTCACTTTATGAATGAAGAAAAAACTTACTTTTACAAACACCACAATAATACATAAATGTTTAGGCCTTAATCTTTTTATTTAATTATTTATTTTTGCTGTTTTTAGATATATATCAAAGACTAAAAATAAAATGAAACATATCATTTGGTTTTGCATTAATTAAAATGAAAAAAACCTGCACTAACCATTTAGAAATTTGCTAACTGGCTAACCAAAACCAATATATAAAAATAAACACCCAACAATTTTGGAAAAAGTTACTAACTTGTTTGTTCTAGACGCTTTTTCTGCCACATTGGTTATTAAACAATCATTGTTGGAAGTTGTTGATATTTTTCGTCTAAAAACTATACACATTATTCCATTTGCAAAATTAAATTTAACTAGAGATTCAGAGTTTGTCTTGACACAAACTGTAGGTGTTCGGGAGGGTGTAAAGGTCAAATTGGGTAGGTAATTGTAGCTCATATGTCTTGTCTAGGTGAGGTTTCAACAAAATTGTACTGTTACAAATAGTCGCCTACAATGTGACGTATGTGATTGATAAAAACTTGTCAATTTAGTTTGATTTTTGTAAGGCTGCCTACATTCAATTTATTAAAATAATAATTGTGTGTGAAAGAAACTAAGAAGTATTGAAAATGTATAACGTTAGTTGTTAGGCATGGTTGGTAGGTCCCTACACACCCTTCCAATATAATGCATACCATGCCTAACGACTAACGTTAATGAAGAACATATTTTCAATAATTTTTAGTTTCTTAAATTTACACAAATAATTAATGTTATGATGCAAGTTGCATACCAATAGCATCATGGATGTCTTTGCAAGGGATTAGATTTGTTTTTTAAATTGATGTTACTACACACTAACGTCAGTCACTAACATAAGAAGAATCTGACTTCCTTCCTCAATTATTAATAATAATATTGAAGTACATCATGCACTATGTGTATGTGTGGTACTGCCTACTGGTAAGCCTACATTGTACAAACTACGAAGTAAACTCGCCAAAAACTAAATAGCCCCATATCAAATTTCTCCAAATCAACATGTCAACAAACGTTGATTTGACTGTGAAGCAATGTCATCGGAAGGGTATACCGTCGCGTACATGTACGTAAGCTTGTTTACAAAAATCATCAACTTTGACTAATTTTTAAAAGTAATTTCCCGCTGTCTTCACCTTTTACTTACACCACAGTAAGAAGCACTAATAAGGTGTCTGCAGATGACTTCGATGTTCTTGTGAAAACTTTGAATCAGTAGAATTTTCGTTACATTTTACAGTGATGCTCCACAAACGCGTTATAAGTTTATAAATATATGTGATGATCAGCGCCACCAAGTGACCACTAAAAGTTTTGGAATTCAACAAATTCAAATAAAACTAGAGATTCAGAGTTTGTCTCGACACAAATTCTAGGTGTTCGGGAGGATGTAAGGTCAAATTGGGGTCAACTTTGTTTAAATATTTTGTGACAATTAACGATCTGTACAATGGTGCAAAATTTTTTAATTTACCTCTTGTTGCTGAGATATGATCTTTTTAAATATTAAACTTTGACTTCCGGTTTGGACAGGAAGTAAG
The DNA here is from genome assembly GCA_029582265.1 of Zoroaster sp. YZ-2022. Lineage (NCBI taxonomy): Eukaryota > Metazoa > Echinodermata > Asteroidea > Forcipulatida > Zoroasteridae > Zoroaster > Zoroaster sp. YZ-2022. The sequence continues at coordinate 14,301,869 of CM055817.1, read as the reverse complement.
GTCAAATTGGGGTCATCTTTTTGTAAATATATTTTGACAATTAGCGATCTGTACAATGGTACAAAATTTGTGAATTTACCTCTTGTGGTTGTTGAGATATGATTTTTTTAAATATTAAACCTTGACTTCCGGTTTGGACAGGAAGTAAGGTCAAATTAAGTCATCTTTTTGTAAATATCTTTTGACAATTAACGGTCTGTACAATGGTACAAAATTTGTGAATTTACCTCTTGTGGTTGTTGAGATATAATTTTTTTAAATATTAAATCTTGACTTCCGGTTTGGACAGGAAGTAAGGTCAAATTGGGGTCATCTTTTTGTAAATATCTTTTGACAATTAACGGTCTGTACAATGGTATAAAAATTGTGAATTTACCTGTTTTGGTTGTTGAGATATGATTTTTTTAAATATTAAACTTTGACTTCCGGTTTGGACAGGAATTAAGGTCAAATTGGGGTCACCTTTGTGTAAATATTTTTCGACAATTCACGATCTGTACAATGGTACAAAAATTGTGAATTTACCTCTTGTGGTTGTTGAGATATGATAGTTTTTAATATTAAATTTTGACTTCCGGTTTGGACAGGAAGTAAAGGTCAAATGGGGTCATGTTTTAAAATATTTTTGACAATTAACAATCTGTACAATGGTGCAAAAACTCTGAATTTACCTCTTGTGGTTGTTGAGATATGATTTTTTTTAAACGTTAAACTTTGACTTCCGGTTTGGACAGGAAGTAAGGTCAAATTGGGGTCATGTTTTTGTAAATATTTTTCGACAATTAACAGTCTATACAATGGTGCAAAAAATGTCAATTTACCTGTTGTGGTTGTTGAGATATGATTTTTTAAAATATTAAACTTTGACTTCCGGTTTGGACAGGAAGTAAGGTCATATTGGGGTCACTCACAACTCGAGTTTCATCTACTTGTTAAGTTCTAAGTACATGCCAAGTTTCAAGTTCATGTGAAGTTTGCAAGTATGTGTTTTTTTGTGGACAGACGTCGGGAGAAGAAGAAGAAAGAAGAAAGTAAAACTAGAGATTCAGAGTTTGTCTCGACACAAACTCAAGGTGTTCGGAGATGTAAGGTCAAATTGGGGTCAACTTTGTTTAAATATTTTGTGACAATTAACGATCTGTACAATGGAGCAAAAAAATTTAATTTACCTCTTGTGGTTGCTGAGATGATTTTTTGAAATATTAAACTTTGACTTCCGGTTTGGACAGGAAGTAAGGTCAAATTGGGGTCATCTTTTTGTAAATATATTTTGACAATTAGCGATCTGTACAATGGTACAAAAATTGTGAATTTACCTCTTGTGATTGTTGAGATATGATTTTTAAATATTAAATGCTTGACTTCCGGTTTGGACAGGAAGTAAGGTCAAGTGGTGTCATCTTTTTGTAAATATCTTTTGACAATTAACGGTCTGTACAATGGTATAAAATTGTGAATTTACCTGTTTTGGTTGTTGAGATATGATTTTTTAAATATGAAACTTTGACTTCCGGTTTGGACAGGAAGTAAGGTCAAATTAGGGGTCACCTTTGTGTAGATATTTTCGACAATTAACAGTCTATACAATGGTACAAAAATGTCAATTTACCTCTTGTGGTTGTTGAGATATGATTTTTAATATTAAACTTTGACTTCCGGTTTGGACAGGAAGTAAGGTCAAATTGGGGTCACCTTTTGTAAATATTTATTGACAATTAACGATCTGTGCAATGGTACACAAATTGTGAATTTACCTCTTGTAGTTGTTGAGATATGATTTTTTTAAATATTAAACTTTGACTTCCGGTTTGGACAGGAAGTAAGGTCAAGTGGGATCACCTTTGTGTAAATATTTTTCGACAATTAACAATCTATACAATGATACAAAAATGTCAATTTACCTCTTGTGGTTGTGGAGATATGATTTTGTTAAACATTAAACTTTGACTTCGGTTTGGACAGGAAGTAAGGTCAAATTAGGGTCACCTTTGTAAATATTTTTGACAATTAACAATCTGTACAATGATACAAAAAATGTCAATTTACCTCTTGTGGTTGTGGAGATATGATTTTTTAAACATTAAACTTTGACTTCCGGTTTGGACAGGAAGTAAGGTCAAATGGGGTCACCTTTGTGTAAATATTTTTTGACAATTAACAATCTATACAATGATACAAAAATGTCAATTTACCTCTTGTGGTTGTGGAGATATGATTTTTAAACATTAAACTTTGACTTCCGGTTTGGACAGGAAGTAAGGTCAAATGGGGTCACCTTTGTGTAAATATTTTTGACAATTAACAATCTATACAATGATACAAAAATGTCAATTTACCTCTTGTGGTTGTGGAGATATGATTGTTTTAAACATTAAACTTTGACTTCCGGTTTGGACAGGAAGTAAGGTCAAGTGGGGTCACCTTTGTGTAAATATTTTTGACAATTAACAATCTGTATGGTGGCAAAAACTGTCAATTTACCTGTTGTGGTTGTTGAGATATGATTTTTACGTGCATACATAATTAGCACGACCAGAGCTGATTTACATTCACCAAATTACGTGCATACATAATTAGCACGACCAGAGCTGATTACATTCACCAACAGAGGGCGCACTTTTTTAGCGTTGAAAAAGCCGTGTAGATCTTTCATTTGCAACGTAATCAAAACGTTTTAACTAATAAAGAACGATTGATCGAAATTCGATATCTGATGACCTAATAATGACGTGACAAATTATGTTTCATCTACGTGTTATGTTCTAAGTATGTGCCAAGTTTCAAGTTCATATAAGTTTGCAAGTATGTGTTTTTGTAGACAATCGATCCGGAAAGAAGAAGAAGAAGGAAGAAAAAAAAAACTAGATGGCAGTGTTTGTGATAATACAAACACATAGGTGTTCGAGTTTTGTCAGGGCAGTGATGACGACGTCAGAATGTTTTTAAAAGAAACTTTGCATCATTATTTGTTATATTAAACTTTGACTTCCGGTTTAGACAGTAAGTAAAGGTCAAATTGGGTCATGTTTTGTAACATTTTGACAATTAACAATCTGTACAATAGTGGAAAGATTGTGAATTTACCTGTGGTTGTTGAGATATGAATTTTTTAAATGAAACTTTGACTTCCGGTTTGGACAGGAAGTAAGGTCAAGTGGGTCCACCTTTGTGTGATATATTTTCGACAATTAACGAGTCTATACAATGGTACAAAAATGTCAATTACCTCTTGTGGTTGTTGAGATATGATTTTTAATATTAAACTTTGACTTCCGGTTTTGGACAGGAAGTAAGGTCAAATTGGGGTCACCTTTTGTAAATATTTATTGACAATTAACGATCTGTGCAATGGTACAAAAATTGTGAATTTACCTCTTGTAGTTGTTGAGATATGATTTTTAAATATTAAACTTTGACTTCCGGTTTGGACAGGAAGTAAGGTCAAATTGGGATCACCTTTGTGTAAATATTTTCGACAATTAACAATCTATACAATGATACAAAAAATGTCAATTTACCTCTTGTGGTTGTGGAGATATGATTTTGTTAAACATTAAACTTTGACTTCCGGTTTGGACAGGAAATAAGGTCAAATTGGTCCTTTGTGTAAATATTTTTGACAATTAACAATCTACAATGATACAAAATGTCAATTTACCTCTTGTGGTTGTGGAGATATGATTTTTAAACATTAAACTTTGACTTCCAGTTTGGACAGGAAGTAAGGTCAAATTAGGGTCACCTTTGTGTAAATATTTTTGACAATTAACCATCTATAAAATGATAAACAAAATTTCAATTTAACTCGTGTGGTTGTGGAGATATGATTTTTTAAACATTAAACTTTGACTTCCGGTTTGGACAGGAAGTAAGGTCAAATTAGGGGTCACCTTTATTGTAAATAATTTTTGACAATTAACAATCTGTACAATGGTGCAAAACTGTCAATTTACCTGTTGTGGTTGTTGAGATATGATTTTTACGTGCATATAATTAAGCACGACCAGAGCTGATTTACATTCACCAAATTACGTGCATACATAATGAGCACGACCAGAGCTGATTTACATTCACCAACAGAGGGCGCACTTTTTAGCGTTGAAAAAGCCGTAGTCTTTCATTTGCAACGTAATCAAAACGTTTTAACTAATAAAGTATGATTGATCGAAATTCGATATCTGATGACCTAATAATGACGTCACAAATTATGTTTCATCTACGTGTTATGTTCTAAGTATGTGCCAAGTTTCAAGTTCATATGAAGTTTGCAAGTATGTGTTTTTTTGTAGACAATCGATCCGGAAAAGAAGAAGAAGAAGAAGAAGAAGAAGGAGAAGAAAAAGAAAAAAAAAAAACCGAACAATAACAATAGGTGTTTCGCGCTGTAGCTCGAACACCTAAAAAAAACCGAACAATAACAATAGGTGCTCGCGCTGTAGCTCGAACACCTAAAAAAAAACTAGAGATTCGAGTTTGTTTACACAAACTCTAGGTGTTCGGGAGTAAGTAAAGGTCAAATTGGGGTCACCTTTGTGTAAAATTGTTTTGACAAATAACGATCTGTACAATGGTGCAAATATTGTGAATTTACCTCGTGGAAGATTTTGTTTTAAATATTAAACTTTGACTTCCGGTTTAGACAGGAAGTAAAGGTCAAATTGTGGTCAACTTTGTGTAAAATTGTTTTGACAATTAACGATCTGTACAATGGTACCAAAATTGTGAATTTACCTCTTGTGGTTGTTGAGATATGATTTTTATAAATATTAAACTTTGACTTCCGGTTTGGACAGGAAGTAAGGTCAAATTGGGTTCACCTTTTTGTAAATATGTTTTGACAATTAACGACCTGTACAATGGTACAAAAAATGTTAATTTACCTCTTGTAGTTGTTGATATATGATTTTTTTTAAATATTAAACTTTGACTTCCGGTTTGGACAGGAAGTAAAGGTCAAATTGGGTTCACCTTTTTGTAAATATTTTTTGACAATTAACGATCTGTACAATGGTACAAAAATTGTGAATTTACCTCTTGTGGTTGTTGAGATATAATTTGTTTTAAATATTAAACTTTGACTTCCGGTTTAGACAGGAAGTAAGGTCAAATTGGGGTCACCTTTTTGTAAATATTTTTCGACAATTAACAATCTATATAATGGTGCAAAAAATGTCAATTTACATCTTGTGGTTGTCGAGATATGATTTTTGTTAAATATTAAACTTTGACTTCCGGTTTGGACAGGAAGTAAGGTCAAATCGGGGTCATCTATTTGTAAATGTCTTTTGACAATTAATGGTCTGTACAATGGTACAAAAATTGTGAATTTACTTCTTGTGGTTGTTGAGATATGATTTTTTTTAAATGTTAAACTTTGACTTCCGGTTTGGACAGGAAGTAAGGTCAAATTGGGGTCACCTTTTTGTAAATATCTTTTGACAATTAACTATCTGTACAATGGTACAAAAATTGTAAATTTACCTCTTGTGGTTGTTGAGATATGATTTTTTTTTTAATATTAAACTTTGACTTCCGGTTTGGACAGGAAGTAAGGTCAAATTGGGGTCACCTTTTTGTAAATATTTTTTGACAATTAACGATCTATACAATGGTACAAAAATTGTGAATTTACCTCTTGTGGTTATTGAGATGATTTTTTTAAATATTAGACTTTGACTTCCGGTTTGGACAGGAAGTAAGATCAAATTGGGGTCACTCACAACTCGTGTTTCATCTACTTGTTAAGTTCTAAGTACATGCCAAGTTTCAAGTTCATGTGAAGTTTGCAAGTATGTGTTTGTTACCGGACAGTTATTGGGAAGAAGAAGAAGTAAAAAAAAAAAAACGTACAAAAACAATAGGTGTTTCGGGTACATACCCGAACACCTAATTATTAAAAGGCACACAAATCATTCCATGTCCACTATTAAGCAATCAGAATAGCGTAACGTGAAACTTCACGCTAAACTTGGCATAGGAGCCTTGCTCTTGATAGCATTAGGAGTAATACGAATTAATTTCTTAAGTTAATTCTGCACTGATTGTAAAGACCACTAAAGTTGTATAGCGCCCTCTATAGTTAGAATTTCTACCGCACAATGGTGAACATACACTGAATGTGGGTCATTACGTAGTGGGCTTGACGTCATCATGACGTCACTGTTGCGGTTTCTTGATCATCATGACGTCACTAGGTATCATCTACAAGTTAAGGTCTAACTATGTGTGAAGTTTGAAGGTTTTTAAAACTTGGCAAGTATGTTTTTGTTAGCGGACAAGATTGGGGAGAAGTAAAAAAAAACTTTAAAAAAACCTAGAAATTCGAGTTTGTTTACACAAACTCTAGGTGTTCGGGAGTAAGTAAAGGTCAAATTGGGGTCACCTTTGTGTAAAATTGTTTTTACAAATAACGATCTGTACAATGGTGCAAAGATTGTGAATTTACCTCTTGTGGAAGATTTTGTTTTAAATATGAAACTTTGACATCCGGTTTAGACAGGAAGTAAAGGTCAAATTGGGGTCACCTTTGTATAAAATTGTTTTGACAAATAACGATCTGTACAATGGTACAAAAATTGTGAATTTACCTCTTGTGGTTGTTGAAATATGATTTTTTTAAATATTAAACTTTGACTTCCGGTTTGGACAGGAAGTAAGGTCAAATTGGGGTCACTTTTTTGTAAATATTTTTTGACAATTAACGATCTGTACAATGGTACAAAAATTGTGAATTTACTTCTTGTGGTTGAGATATAATTTTTATTAATAATAACATTTTGACTTCCGGTTTGGACAGGAAGTAAGGTCAAATTGGGGTCATCTTTTTGTAAATATTTTTTGAAAATTAACGATCTGTACAATGTTACAAAATTGTGAATTTACCTCTTGTGGTTGTTGAAATATGATTTTTTTAAATATTAAACTTTGACTTCCGGTTTGGACAGGAAGTAAGGTCAAATTGGGGTCACTTTTTTGTAAATATTTTTTGACAATTAACGATCTGTACAATGGTACAAAAATTGTGAATTTACTTCTTGTGGTTGAGATATAATTTTTATTAATAATAACATTTTGACTTCCGGTTTGGACAGGAAGTAAGGTCAAATTGGGGTCATCTTTTTGTAAATATTTTTTGAAAATTAACGATCTGTACAATGTTACAAAATTGTCAATTTACCTCTTGTGGTTGTTGAGATATGATTTTTTTTTAAATGTTAAATTTTGACTTCCGGTTTGGACAGGAAGTAAGGTCAAATTGGGGTCACCTTTTTGTCAATTTACCTCTTGTGGTTGTTGAGATATGTTTTTAAATATTAAACTTTGACTTCCGGTTTGGACAGGAAGTAAGGTCAAATTGGGGTCATCTTTTTGTAAATATTTTTTGACAATTAACGATCTGTACAATGGTACAAAAATTGTGAATTTACCTCTTGTGGTTGTTGAGATATGATTTTTTTAAATATTAAACTTCAAGTTCCGGTTTGGACAGGAAGTAAGGTCAAATTGGGGTCACTTTTTTGGAAATATTTTTTGACAATTAACGATCAGTACAATGATACAAACATTGTGAATTTACCTCTTGTGGTTGTTGAAATATGATTTTTTTAAATATTAAACTTTGACTTCCGGTTTCAGAAAATAGTGAAAAACTCGCTTTTGTGGAAGGTTTTCTCCGCAGGTCTGCATGCACCCAACTGTTCAAACATGCGGTCCTACTAATTGCCGACCCCTGCCGACAACTCTTAAATGCTCGAGATACGACATGGACTGTACCATTATACACGAGGGTGATGGTAATCAAGGAGATTGTTAAGTTGTGACAACAGAGGGCTTCTATAAGTGAATATGGAATGAGATGTCGGTAGGTTTTTAAGAGTTGTCGGTAGATGTCGGCAGGGGTCAGCAATTAGTAGGACCCGAAACATGTGGCAGTTAATCGATTCAACGACCTCGAAAAGAGCTATTAAGTGACCTTTTTCAGAATAAATAGATTATGCTGACATAAAAAAGAACCTAAAAAGGATTTTAGTCAATCACATAATACATTATGCGAAATGAATTGATCAGAAACACAATTTTTTCAGGGGTCACGATAGCCGAGTCCGAAGCGTAAACGCTCAATTCCTTAAACATGCATACATAATGAGCACGACCAGAGCTGATTTAGATTCACCAACAGAGGGCGCATTTTTTTTTAGCGTTGAAACAGCCGTGTAGATCTTTGATTTCTAACGATTGCAACGTAACTCAAACGTTTTAGATATTAACGAATGATTTATCGAAATTCGATATCTGATGACCTAATCATGACGTCACAACTCGTGTTTCATCTTCGTGTTACGTTCTAAGTATATGCCAAGTTTGAAGTTCATGTGAAGTTTGCAAGTATGTATTTTTTGTAGACAATCGATCCGGAAAATAAAAAAAATAAAAAAATAAAAAACGAACCTAAAAAAAACGAACAAAAACAATATGTGTTTCGGGTGCATACCCGAAACCTAAAAAAAAAAAAAACCGAACAAAAACAATAGGTGTTTCGGGTACATACCCGAACACCTAAAAAAAAAAAACGTACAAAAACAATAGGTGTTTCGGGCACATACCCGAACACCTAACTAGAAATTCGAGTTTGTTTACACAAACTCTAGGTGTTCGGGAGGAAGTAAAGGTCAAATTGGGGTCACCTGTGTGTAAAATTGTTTTGACAAATAACGATCTGTACAATGGTGCAAATATTGTGAATTTACTTCTTGTGGAAGATTTTGTTTTAAACATTAAACTTTGACTTCCGGTTTAGACAGGAAGTAAAGGTCAAATTGGGGTCACCTTTGTGTAAATATTTTTCGACAATTAACAATCTATACAATGGTGCAAAAATGTGAATTTACCTCTTGTGGTTGTTGAGATACGATTTTTTTAAATATTAAACTTTGACTTCCGGTTTGGACAGGAAGTAAGGTAAAATTGGGGTCACCTTTTTGTAAATATTTTTTGACAATTAACGGTCTGTACAATGGTACAAAAATTGTGAATTTACCTCTTGTGGTTGTTGAGATATAATTTTTTTAAATATTAAACTTTGACTTCCGGTTTGGACAGGAAGTAAGGTCAAAAAGGGGTCATCTTTTTGTAAATATTTTTTGACAATTAACGATCTGTACAATGGTACAAAAATTGTGAATTTACCTCTTGTGGTTGTTGAGATATGATTTTTTTAAATATTAAACTTCAAGTTCCGGTTTGAACAGGAAGTAAGGTCAAATTGGGGTCACTTTTTTGTAATTTTGTTTTGACAATTAACGATCAGTACAATGATACAAACATTGTGAATTTACCTCTTGTGGTTGTTGAAATATGATTTTTTTAAATATTAAACTTTGACTTCCGGTTTGGACAGGAAGTAAGGTCAAATTGGGGTCACCTTTTTGTAAATATTCTTAAAAAAATAACGATCTGTACAATGGTACAAAAATTGTGAATTTACCTCGTGTGGTTGAGATATGATTTTTTTAAATATTAAACTTTGACTTCCGGTTTGGACAGGAAGTAAGGTCAAATTGGGGTCATCTATTTGTAAATATCTTTTGACAATTAATCGTCTGTACAATGGTACAAAAATTGTGAATTTACCTCTTGTGGTTGTTGAGATATGATTTTTTAAAATATTAAACTTTGACTTCCGGTTTGGACAGGAAGTAAGGTCAAATTGGGGTCACTCACAACTCGTGTTTCGTCTCTAAGTACATGCCAAGTTTCAAGTTCATGTGAAGCTTGCAAGTATGTGTTTGTTACCGGACAGTTATTGGGGAGAAGTAAAAACTAGATATAAGTTTTTGTCACAACAAAAACTAGGTGTTCGGTTGAAGTTAAAATGATGACGTCATCAATTTGAAATGTTGTAGAAAGTCAAATGTTAACGTCTGTTGAAGTTCTTGCAAGAAGTTTATTTGAATACAATACAATACTGAATTTAGAAATTATTTTAATATTAAACTTTGACTTCCGGTTTGGACAGGAAGTAAAGGTCAAATTGGGGTCATGTTTTTGTAAATACTTTTGACAATTAACAATCTATACAATGGTACAAAAAATGTCAATTTACCTCTTGTGGTTGTTGAGATATGATTTTTTTAAATACTAAACTTTGACTTCCGGTTTGGACAGGAAGTAAGGTCAAATTGGGGTCACTCACAACTCGTGTTTCATCTACTTGTTAAGTTCTAAGTACATGCCAAGTTTCAAGTTCATGTGAAGTTTGGAAGTATGTGTTTTTTTGTAGACAATCTATCCGGAGAAGTAGAAAAAAAACCGAAAAAAAAACGAACAAAAACTAGAGATTCAGAGTTTGTCTTGACACAAACTCTAGGTGTTCGGGATTTACGTGTAAATGATATATGCACCAATTGTAATCTGGTAATTTTGTTGTCAGAAGTTTATTTCAGTGTAACACGTTTTGAAATTGCCACAAAATAACTGTACAATAATGTGAAAATTGTGAATGTTTTTTTTTTTTTTGTAGTTTATTTTGTTTTGTTTTGTTTTGGTTTTTTTTTTTGGGGGGGGGTTAATTAATGTGACGTTGAAGTGCTTGTGACCAGGTATCATGGTTAATGTTAGTTAAGGGAAATCACACGTTAAATTTCAGAGACAAATAATGTATTTGTGATTAAGTAGGTAAATGCTTTTATTTCCATGGCAAACACATTGTAATAACAATGCAGGTGTGATCATTGTAAATTTAATGTGAAGTTATGAGAAGGCTGAGACAATGATATTTTCTAGGTTTTTTTTTTTAGACAAAATAGTTTGTTAGTGTATTACTGTTTTATTGTTGAGTAAAATGTGAGATAAATATAATGAAACTGTTGTTGAAATAAGTAAAATGAACAAATAAAACAAGTTTTGAAGTGGGAGAACATATATAGTAAACATACTTGGTATTACTTTTAGAAAACAGAAAACGATTATATCAGTAGATAAATATGTGGGAGGACATCTAAGTAAACACACTTGGTAATACTTTAGAAACAAGAAACGATTGTATCAGTAGATAAATATGTGGGAGGACATCTAAGTAAACATACTTGGTAATACTTTTATAATAAGTAAACAAGAAAACGATTGTTACGGGAGATAAATATGGGAGGACATATAAGTAAACATACTTGGTAATACTTTTATATAAATAAACAAAGAGAACGATTGTAACGGAGATAAATATGTGGAGGTCATATAAGTAAACATACTTGGTAATAGTTAAAACAAAAAACCAAGCAAACGATTGTAAGGTAGATAAATATGTTGTTAATCATGTTAACTAATTGGAAAATGGGTCTTTTCACACTATGGGATACAAGATTAACAAATAAGTGCCCTGAATTGGGTGAAGAAACTAAGTTGTTTGTCACAAGATGGGAGAGTACATGCCTTTAAAATGTTGGTAATCGAATGTTTACTTATTTGTAGGTTTTATGTCATTTGTGTTCATAACAATGACAACAATTTATATGTTAATCATGGAATTTAAAGCAATCATTAAATAAAACATGTTACAAATTGGACGATAGTGGTTTTATTTCCAGGCATGTATTCACACAAGAATGGAAGTGGGAGAGCATGGAAAACCCTATTTGTGTATTTTGTGATAAAGGAACACTGTTTGCACACAGGCACACAAATACATTTAAATAGGTCTGGAATTGGGGCATTGATAATTTTGGTTTGCAATATCTTTATTTGCACGTGTATTGTTTATTATCCATTACAATGTGGCGAAATACATCTACATATTATGTGGACAATGTGTGCACAACCACGAATTTTGATTGTGTAATTCTGTAAAGGAAATGCACAAAGGAAATTGTTCTAAGTATTTTTGGCATGGGCTGCTGAGGGTGAGACAATATATTTGTCTCATGACAGTCTGCCATTGACAAATATACCTGTATTTCCTTTACAATTACATGTCATAACGTTGACATCAACAATTGTCATGGAAACAGTTATGTTAATAGTGTTTTATGCACTGTAAATTTTTGTTTCATGTCTAAAAGGGTGTAGTTTTGTTTACTAGTCAGTCCTGGGGCTGAAAAATATTGAAACTTTACTAAAAAACCACTTGTCTATGTCTATTTTTAACTGAATAAAAGTTTCAACTGAGAATAATCTGGATAAGCTGTGTTACTGGCCAGTATTTTAAATCTGTTAAGATTGAGTGTAGTTGGATATTGTTTGTCATTTAATACTAAAGAAGTCTGGATTAATGTAATTAGACTGGAACTTACTAATAAAAGTTTGGCGAATTGTTTGTCCATTCGCATAAAACCCCTGTAGTATAATTGGTTGACATGGATACAAAGCAAATTCAGAGCAATCTGGGTATTTATGTGAAGCAATGATGCTATTGTGATGACTTATGAATGGACATGTTGTGTGTGCTAACTTTCATTTGAGATGTTGCTCATCTCAGAGCAAAGAAGTGTTGTTCAATGTTTAGTGGCAAAACTGCTTCTAGAGTAAGAATTAGGCTGTCATTACCACGAGTATGAAAATCACTGTTCTGATGCATAGAAAAAGCAAATAACTTTTATGTTAAGAGTTTAATATTTGGTACATATTTTATGTAATGAATATCTATAAAATTATACTAAAATGAACATACATCTATAAAAATGTGAAAGCTTACGCACATTCAAAACGAAACCAAGTAATGAAGACCACTTCCATTAATTGTGCACGATTCTCAAATGATCTGTTAACGTAAGATGTTAAACCATACCATCATGTAACCTACAAACTGAAGATTGTTGATGACTTGAACAGTTACGATACTGCATTTGGATGTGGTGTCAACGCTTTGTCTCGGGGTGCTGTAGGCTGGAACTTAGTGAGCCATGATGTATTGGAGTCAACATGCTGTAAAAAATAACAGGAAAGTTTTATAAGTACATGGACCAAGAATAAAGTATTTGAAATTTCAGAGAAGTTGTAATTTATGTGAATGAGGAAAATAATACATCACAGTGAACATGCTGTACAAAATAGTAAGGTTTTACAAGTACATGGACCAAGAATAAAGTATTTGAAAATTCAGAGAAGTTCTAATTTATAATATGAATGGGGAAAACAGTGTATAATTTTGGAGTAGGTCCCTAGCTGGAGCATTGAAATTGAAAAGGGCATTGGTTGTTTTCAAAATTGCACACAATTATTCTTGACAATGTGTAATAAATTAAAGAAATTTTCTTGCATGAAACTCACATCAAAAGAGAAAGGTATTTAAAGGAAATTGCCGAGTCCTCATAATTTCATGAGAGATGTCTGAGAGAGGCCTACCCAGGGAGCAGGTGTGTCATGAATATTGTGCATTTTTCCTGTGAAATAATTGTCTATGTAAGTTGATTTGTATCTAAGAAGGGTAAAAAAATTTGGGAAAGTGCAGTAAACAATCACTACTTGACATTAATTTGTGCACAAACTGAAGATTTTTTGGAGAAAACATAAATTACAAAATATGGCATAAAATTTCAACTGAAAAATTGCCATAACCTAAACAACTGAATTTTCCTATCCTTATTTACATTCTATTTCTAAATACATTTTAGTGACATCTGTTCATATTTTGTTAGAAAAGAGGGGAGTTGTTTACTGTCCAAAGTACAGTGTACATGTATATTCACATTTACATTGTACTATAACTAACGTTAACGTTAAGTTAAACACTAAACAGGCACAATGCAACTACCACTACCAGCCAACCCAACGCTTAAAAAATGGCTTTTCTTGTATAAAAATACGAAGATAAATACAGGAAATCCTCTTAACAATTAAATTCAAGATACCTACCCTTTATGACTATGTTGGCGATCCAATTTTACACTCCTAACGAGTTCATCAGTAATATCACATATTTCACACTCTTATTTTCATAAAATACAATTTCTTTCTGAGTAAATCGAAATATAATAAGCGTAGCACTTGCTAAAATGTTCGATATTTCAGAATCTGTTTCTGCCGATTGAGGGCGACATATAGACTTCACTGCGTTCGCCCGCGGCGGCCTGTTTTATATGCCCGCCCACTCGATTGAGTATTGGCGGACGTGGTTGAAATAACATATTGCACGTACATTTTCAAGAAAAAGTGTGTTTCTTTTTACAAAAATGTCGTGTTTTCAGTAAAAATAAATATCAAACTCAAACATATCCTCGTCTCTAATGTCACATATTTCACACTCTTTACACTCATGATAAACTACATATTTTCCCCCGACTAAATCAGTAATTTTATTGATTTTTCAGATCCCTTGATATGATTTTTTTTAATTATTAAACTTTGAATTATCGTAATTCGATATCTGATGACCTAATCATGACGTCACAAATTATGTTTCATCTACGCAGTTAAGTTCTAAGTATATGCCAAGTTTCAAGTTCATGTGAAGTTTGAAAGTATGTGTTTTTTGTAGACAGTCTATCCGGAGAAGGAGAAGAAAAAAAAAAAAAAACCGAACAAAAACAATAGGTGCTCGCGCTGTAGCTCGAACACCTAACAATAGGTGTTTCGGGTGCATACCCGAAACCTAAAAAAAAAAAAAAACGAACAAAAACAATAGGTGTTTCGGGCACATACCCGAACACCTAACTAGAAATTCGAGTTTGTTTAAACAAACTCTAGGTGTTCGGGAGGAGTAAAGGTCAAATTGGGGTCACCTGTGTGTAAAATTGTTTTGACAAATAACGATCTGTACAATGGTGCAAATATTGTGAATTTACCTCTTGTGGAAGATTTTGTTTTAAACATTAAACTTTGACTTCCGGTTTAGACAGGAAGTAAAGGTCAAATTGGGGTCAACTTTGTGTAAATATTTTTCGACAATTAACAATCTATACAATGGTGCAAAATTGTGAATTTACCTCTTGTGGTTGTTGAGATATGATTTTTTTAAATATTAAACTTTGACTTCCGGTTTGGACAGGAAGTAAGGTCAAATTGGGGTCACCTTTGTGTAAATATTTTTCGACAATTAATAATCTATACAATGGTGCAAAAAATGTCAATTTACCTCTTGTGGTTGTTGAGATATGATTTTTTTAAATATTAAACTAGATTTTTTTAAATATTAAATTTTGACTTCCGGTTTAGACAGGAAGTAAAGGTCAAAATTACCTTTTGTGTAAATATTTTTACAATTAACAATCTATACAATGGTGCAAAAAATTTTTAATTACCTCTTGTGGTTGTTGAGATATGATTTTTAAATATTAAACTAGATTTTTTAAATATTAAATTTTGACTCGGTTTAGACAGGAAGTAAAAGGGTAAATTAGTCACCTTTTGTAAATATTTTTTGACAATTAACGATCTGTACAATGGTTCAAAATTGTGAATTTACCTCTTGTGGTTGTTGATATAATTTTTTAAATATTAAACTTTGACTTCCGGTTTGGACAGGAAGTAAGGTAAATTGGGGTCATCTTTTGTAAATATTTTTGACAATTAACGATCTGTACAATGGTTCAAAAATTGTGAATTTACCTCTTGTGGTTGTTGATATAATTTTTAAATATTAAACTTTGACTTCCGGTTTGGACAGGAAGTAAGGTCAAAATTGGGGTCACCTTTTGTAAATATTTTTGATAATTAACGATCTGTACAATGGTACAAAAATTGTGAATTTACCTCTTGTGGTTGTTGAGATATATTTTTTAAATATTAAACTTTGACTTTCGGTTTGGACAGGAAGTAAGGTCAAATTGGGTCATCTTTTGTAAATATTTTTGACAATTAACGATCTGGTACAATGGTACAAAATTGTGAATTTATTCTTGTGGTTGTTGAGATATAATTATTTTTAATATTAAACTTTGACTTCCGGTTTGACAGGAAGTAAGGTCAAATTGGGGTCACTCACAACTCCTGTGTTTCATCTACTTGTTAAGTTCTGCGCACATGCCAAGTTTCAAGTTCATGTGAAGTTTGAAGTATGTGTTTTTTTGTAGACAATCTATCCGGAGAAGTAGAAGAAAAAAAAACGAAAAAAAACGAACAAAATATGAAAAGCCGGTGTTTCTGGCATACCCGAAACCTAAAAAATGAAAACGAACAAAACAATAGGTGTTTTGGGCATACCCGAACACGTAAGAAAAAAAACGTACAAAACAATAGGTGTTTCAGGCATACCCAAACACCTAACTAGAAATTTGAGTTTGTTTACACAAACTCTAGGTGTTCGGGAGGAAGTAAAGGTCAAATTGGGGTCACCTGTGTAAAATTGTTTTGACAAAGAACGATCTGTACAATGGTACAATATTGTGAATTTACCTCTTGTGGAAGATTTTTGTTTTAAATATTAAACTTTGACTTCCGGTTTAGACAGGAAGTAAAGGTCAAATTGGGGTCAATTTTGTGTAAAATTGTTTTGACAATTAACGATCTGTACAATGGTACAAAATTGTGAATTTACCTTGTGGTTGTTGAGATATGATTTTTTAAATATTAAAACTTGACTTTCCGGTTTGGACAGAAGTAAGTCAAATTGGGGTCACCTTTTGTAAATATTTTTTGACAATTAACGGTCTGTACAATGGTACAAAAATTTAATTTACCTCTTGTGGTTGTTGAGATATAATTTTTTAAATATTAAATTTGACTTCCGGTTTAGACAGGAAGTAAGGTCAAATTAGTCACCTTTTAAATATATTTTTGACAATTAACAATCTATACAATGGTTCAAAAATGTCAATTTACCTCTTGTGGTTGTTGAGATGATTTTTTAAATATTAACCAGATTTTGACTTCCTGTTTGGACAGGAAGTAAGGTCAAATTAGTCACCTTTTGTAAATATTTTGACAATTAACGATCTGTACAATGGTACAAAAATTGTGAATTTACCTCTTGTGGTTGTTGATATATATTTTTAAATATTAAACTTTGACTTTTGGTTTGGACAGGAAGTAAAGGTCAATTGGGGTCATCTTTGTGTAAATATTTTTCGACAATTAACAATCTGTACAATGTGTTCAATAAAGTGTGTGAATTTACCTCTTGTGGTTGTGAGATATGATTTTTTAAATATTAAAATAGAACTAGATTTTTAAATATTAAATTTTGACTTCCGGTTTAGAGCAGGAAGTAAGGTCAAATTGGGGTCGTATTGTAAATATTTTTTGACCAATTAACGACCCATCTATACAATGGTGTAAAAAATTGTGAATTTACCTCTTGTGGTTGTTGAGATATGATTTTTTAAATAACTTAAACTTTGACTTCCTATTTGGACAGGAATGCAAGGTCAAATTAAGTCATCCTTTTTGTAAATATTTTTGACACTATTAACGATCTGTACATGGTACAAAAAATTGTGAATTTTACCTTGTGGTTAAGGTTGGAGATATTTTTTTAAATATTAAACTTTACTTTCGGTTTGGACAGGAAGTAGGTCAAATTTGGGGTCATCTTTTAAATATTTTTTGACAATTAACGATCTGTACAATGGTACAAAAAATTGTGAATTTACCTGTTGTGGTTGTTGAGATATGGATTTTTTTAAATATTTAACTTTGACTTCCGGTTTGGACAGGAAGTACGGTCAAAGTGGGTCATCTCACAACTCTGTGTTTCATCAACTTATTAAGTTAAGTTACTAAGTACATGCCAAGTTTCAAGTTCATGGAAGTTTGCAAGTATGTGTTTTTTGTGGACAGACGTCGGTCGGGGAAGAAGAAGTAAAAATCTAGAGCTTTAAGGGTGTTTGTTGGTGACAAACAACGGTGTTCGAAACAACTTCCGGTTCAATCAAATTATCAACGATGATGTCAATATCATATTTTGCAAAGGTGTATCATCTTTTATTATAATATCAATTTCATATTTAAAAATATATCAATTTTGCGTTAGAGATGTGTTGAATTTAAACTTCCTGTTTGGACAGGAAGTAAAAGAATCACGATTAGGTGGTTTGAAGGTCATATATGACTTCCTCATAATTATGAAAATAACAAATTTGTCAACTTATACATCAAATTGAAGCTATGAGATTATGATTGTTTAAAATTTGTAAAATCGTTACTTTCTGTGCCAATTAATTGGACCATTGTAGCAGAAAGCATTTATGGTAACTCATTTTGCACAAGAATTACAAGCTATTAATGCAAGGAGTTTAATTGTGTTTTTTGTTTTCTAATAGTTAATTTAGTTCTTGAGATATTGGCTGTGATCTTGGAAAAGTGTGAGATTAAGAGACGAATTTAAGCAATAAATTAGAAATTAACAAGTGGACTTTGGAACACAATGTTTTTTATTTTAAATATTGGACATTAGCCTGAAGGTTATGTTTTCAAAACCATGCTAGATGATAAATCAACATTAAAAATCACTCATATGAAAATAGTTTGCCAGGGTTGTAGGTAGCCACATCAACCTATTCAGCATTATTATAGGCATAAAGTCACAAAGTTGGATTTAGGGTAGAAGGGACTGCATGTATAGTAACTGGATTGCTTGGCTGCAAATTAAAGAGCAGGAAGTGGGTTAAATTGTTTGGGGGAGTTAGTTACTGAAGACACTGAAGCATGGAAGACCATATAAATTTTCCCTTTTTTTTTTTTT
>CM055817.1:14094984-14282759 GCA_029582265.1 Zoroaster sp. YZ-2022 | reverse complement strand
CCATAATCCCGCAGAGGAGTGCAACGCCTCCGTAAAAAAAACGCGGAACAGGGGCAATAGCCACGCAACAACGACATATATAATTAATCCATTTCTCAACCGGCTAGCCAACCAAGTCAAAGAGGAAGAGGACGCGGCAGAAATACATCTACGGTATTTTATATTGAATAAGTTTTTTCTTTTTCTCCCTCTCTGACTTTTATGGACAGTTTACATTTCATCTTCACTATGATTTACCTTAACACGCTTACAATAGCGACAATCAATGCAAATGGGATGAGAGATAATTTTAAACGAAATGTCCTCTTTGATTACTTAAATCGTAGAAAATTCAACATTGCTCTCATCCAAAAAACTCATAGTGAGTAGGAAGACGAATGTTTGTGGCGTAAACAGTGGGCAGGAGAAATTCATTTTAGTCACGGTACCCGCCATTCTAAAAGAGTAGCTATTTTCATTTCTAACAAAATTAATGTGGATTACATTTCAATAATATTACCATCTACCAAAAATAATTATTTTCATCATGGGACTAAACAACCTAGTAGAATTGACTACATCGTTATGTCTCCTACCATGTGTGATCAAATTGAAGAATTTTATAATAATGCCACGGGTCTCACCGATCATTAAGCAGTTGTTGTCAAACACAAAAATGTTGACAATTTTCATGGCCGGCCGCTGGATTTGCAACAATATAAAAATACTCACACTTTCAAAGAAGTCAACGAACCAAGGTCATGATATTGGGCCACTTTTACACAGTCCCTCAAACGAATATAATTGTGGACAAAATAATTTACAGCATAATGAATTTGGTCACCATTTCTTGTTATTTAGTGATATGCATCCATAATAATGTTCCTTCAAGGAGATGCCCAAAAGTGCTCATTCCCACAAACAAAACCCTACATATTTTATTTTACATAATCATAACCTATACTTCCTTGTGTTTACATGCTATCTAAAACCTGATCATGATCGGGTAACTTGTAATAAATATAGGCCTAGCATGTTTTTGGCTTTTGGAGATACATGTTAACATTAGTCCATAGTCCGACTACTTCTTGCTTTGTCTTTGTTTTCCATAGTATCCCATAGAAAACAATACATAACATGTAGTTGAAACAGACGTTAAAAAGGCCAATTTGCGCTGAACCCTATCAAGCCTGGGATTGTTTTCGTTCTCAAATCTGGGGAGCAGAGCCGTATAATTATTAGGAGAGTTGCGACATGGCGAGTACCGGTTTTTCTGGTCACGTGGTGTATGGGCGCCATTTTGACTCCTCAAAAAGTTTTTCCCGCGACAGCAGGAACGTAAGGTACGTGCAAAGATAGTAGAGCGCCGTAATTTGTCGCTGTGAACACATCGACAAATTACGTAATTATTCTAAAAATAGGACTAGGAGACTGTGAACGGAAGTAGCATTCGGACTAACGACTAACGTTAATAATATTAATAGTATTAGTATACTATAGCTAAACCAACTTTAGTTCTAATCACCAGTGTTGAGTGCATGGTATGATGGTGTGTGACGTGTGGTAGGCAGTAGTACTAGTAGTAGTACTACTACGAGTACTAGGCCTACTAGTAGTACTGTAGTAGTAGGCCTAGTACTAATTTTTCTCTAATCTAACGTTAGGGTAAAATGTCATTGCTGCTGTGCTTGGACATGTCAAAACAAGTCAAAGAAAGGTTTTAAATTGTAAACATTTCCGAGATATTCCAGAAGGAAAGCCTGGAGTGGGAAGTTAGCGTTAACTGACTCGGTGTTAATGGCAACCAACGCCACGGCATACCTGTTTGTGAACATGAGGATATTTTCTTGTAGCCTAAATAGCCTAGTAAAAATACATTTATGCACAGTCATGACAGCTGCACGTACTGAATTTAAATCTTCCGTAAACATTTTGCTACAATATTTTTTGTCTAAGGAGCCGTCGTTTTTATTGCTAATATTAAAAAGGGCAGGAAAGAACATGAAGAATGTTGAACCCAACCGCCACTATGCACAATGTCCGAAACTTAACGGTAATGCTAGCCGAAGTAACACCAACAGTTAACTCTTTCTAACGTTAAGCATGTGTTTTAGCAGATGACAAAATGGCCACCATCTCACTGGTGTGCATACATGTACATTTATTGTTTCAAATCTTATTTCTATCATCCTTTAATTAAAGGAAAATGTGATATTTGTTATATTTGGATTGATTCTAAACAAAGCCAAAGGACAATATGGTTAATCGGTTAACCGCACTGAATATTAAAAACATAGAATTCAAAAATGGTAGGAAATTAAGGTAGTAAAAAGGATTAGATGTTAAATTTGTTATTCACTATCTGGTAAAGTTTGTGGATTGATAGAAGAGATGGTGACAGATTTTGTATCTGGTTATTGCACAAAAAAGGTAGCATACATTTTCTAGTTTTCGGATAACCAAGCAGTAAAAATTAACTGAGTAGTCGTTGCAGCATATAAAAAATTGACAGGAAATTCAGGAATTTAAAAAAAATTTATTCACCCAACCAAAGATTTACCTATTTAACAATATTACCCTGTCCCCTCCCCAGAGAACAAGTGGGCATTGGTGTTAACACAATGTAGGCCTAAATAGCATTATTTCTACTTTGTGAAATAAAATGTTTTTTGTTATGAAGTCTATATGTTGGCAGTGGTAAAGCAGCTAAGCACAGAAATGTATTCCTAGTGCCACAATGCTAGCAACATGTTTTGTGATACACCGACATTTATCGGAGAACACAGTTTGGCTGTAGCCTATGTGGTTAAAGTTATTTTGAACATATTCATATTTTTCAAATTTGGTTGATGTGTTACCCACTGCGTTACTAATAAAAAGCACTTCAGGTTGACACAGGTCTCTTGGTAATGTGCAGTATCTGTACTTTGATCCAATAGTGCCGTTGTGGGTGGTTCGATTCCACTGGTGCTTTGTTCAGAACTTGTGAGGTACACTGACACAATGATAATGAAAAAAGATAAAAAAGTCTCAGCCATGAGAACATTATGTCCAATGGCCTAGACCACTTGACCATGGCACCCCATACACAATATTGATTGAATACTCAATGGGTTTACTCTTTCAACTAGTCTACTCATTTATTATTTTTTCTTTGAGACATTTCCAAACAGGGTAAAAATATAAAAATAATTTCAATTGGATAATGTGTACAGAAGTTTAAAGGGAGTGTGCAACACTGGGAATTATCAAATTATTTAAAGCTTACTTGGTGTAAAGTTACTACAAGTATCAATCATCCTTTCTGAAGTGCATTATGTTAAAACATGTTAAATTATCCAAATGTACATCTAATAATATTTTGACAATAAGTTTCTATGTTCTTAAAAATTACAGCACCTCGATCCCCAAACAACATTTTTTCTATGGAAACTGGGAAGATGAAAACCACCGTCAGGTTTACACCAAGTAATTTATGAAATATCTAACTCCATTCTCCATGTACATCATAATAATAATAAAGATTTGTAGCGCGCACATCAGAGAGAAAAACAAAAATTGTAATCCTTTATCTCAGTGTCAGAGCTTCATCTTAAAATAATAATCCTGTATAAATATTTAGTTCAGATGATGTTCATTGTGTTAAATCAAACTGTTTTTTTAGAAAATTGTACAACACATTTTCAGCTTAATAATAGACAACAGGGTGGCTATTGTCATGCTGATCATTTAATGCATATTTCAATGGTTAAATATTGTTACACCATCCCATTGAGATGATGTAACAATCACCATAGAAACAGCAGATCAATACAACACACCCACAACTGAGTTGTAACCCCTCAAGCTGAAATCTTTAAATTGTAGCTTCACAATGTGTGTATTGGAAATCCAAAGAGTCATTTGACATTTATTTTTATATTTATTTTGAATTGCAATCAGATTATAAGTTATAACATTGATGCGGCAGTACTTTACGCATATTTATATACGGAATGCGTACACACGATCGACACGTGAATTCGCGCGCACACGTTTCTGGGAGTCAAAATGGCTTCTAATCACTAGTTAATTGTCGCAACTCTCCCAATATACGGCTCTGCTGGGGAGGGGGTCATTGCACCCCCTCCGTCTTGTCTCTGCTCAACAGCTGATTTTCATGAAACTTCGTTCGTAGGCATGTTCAGTTTCGCGCAATCTATCGATGAAAACATTCATACTAGTCACCGTTAAGTGGCGCAAAACCTTTTTTTGGTAATTTTTCCTAATAATTTGGTCAGAAATTTTTTTCCCCATAACTTCCTTATTTTTTGTCCGTTAGCCATGAAATTTGGCACAAATGGTGTCTTCAAATGTGAAAACATTTAAAATACCACTGCGCTATAAGCAATATTTTTGTTTTGGTCAATTTGTTCCAAACACATGATTTTTAAATATTTTGACCCAAAATTGTTTTCAAAAAGTACAATAAAGGCAGATATAATAACATCCACGGTACTACTGCAGGCCTCGATCTTGGGCAAAAAAGGGGCAGGCCACTTTGGCCTTGCCCTCATCAAAATTCCACAGGGCACCAAGGCCAACTCAAGGGGGCACCAAGGCCAATCATTTCAAACCTTTAATTTACATTTATTTACAGCCAGTGTATACACGTCTACTTTCTAGGTCACATGTATCAAATATTTGATTCCTACCTTTTCTTTGAAAACAAGTTTTCAAGCTTTTGGCATTTTGAGCCTTCCATGAAAAAAGCATTGTTTTTGCGCTTTTTTACACGATCGTGTGAAGGCATCTTACTTTTGAGCGAAGTTTTTTGAGATGGCGTGTAAAAACGTTGTGCATGTGAATGGTCAGAACTTTTTCATTCATAAAAATAAGCGCTGGTATCCGACTCATTTGTGCTGAATATACGATCACTGCGCTGTTTACCGTGCATTCATGTATGCAAGACTACACCACGTGCGGCTGGCTGTATCTAAAACGTGCGCTGGTATCCGACCCGTTTGTGGTGATTTTACAATCACGACACTGGTACCTTGTACACATACAGCCGGCTGTTCAGCGCATATGGGGACGAGATTAGAGCCGCTTGTACAATCACAGCAACGCCGCGCCGTGTGTGTGGGGCCGCGGCTGTGAGATCGAGAAGGGCCGGCTAGCCGGGGTACGGTGTGAGTCTGATCTGACATCGACATGGGAGCTAGCTAGCATGCAAGCTACGACGCGTGATGTACGAACAAACGACAATAACGATAAAAAGACGTGTATTATTTTCACCGCCGTTTGTTGAATGGTGTTTGTATGCACGGATCATCTACACAATGTCCGTGATGTATGATTGTCATGATGGGATGTAGAGGTAAATACAAAAGGGCACGCTGGCCAAGTTGGCCGCGACATGTGTACTTTTTGAGGGGGCATTGCGGCCAAGTTGGAAGGGCATGCGGCCATTGGCCGCGGTGGCCGCGGTAAAGATCGAGGCCTGCTACTGATAACATCCTCCATGGCAAAACTGGTTCTATGTGTTGGAGGAAAATTAATGTGCAGCCAAAATAATGATTTCCTCCAGTTTTATTGTTATTATTTCTGAATTTATCCAATCAGAAAACAAAAAGAAAATTGAAAAAGAAAAAGTTTTTGAGTTGTTCATATATTCATTGTATCAAAATTAAAACAGCACCTAAGTTTGGGATTTCAGTTTGTTTCAGTGCAAGATTATCTTGTAAGATGCTGGAACTCAATGCGTTATCATAGAGACTATATGAACGGAAGTATGTTGCTACACCGACATTTCAAAATGTCAAAGTAGGTCTACTTTTTGCAAAAAATATCAATCACCTTTATTGGTCTTTCAAGAATGTTAATTAAAAGTTTTCAGAGCTTCTAAAAATTATATCATTTTAATAATTAAACAAATTAATTAATCAATTCAAGATTAAAAACATAAGATCGTGATCAAGTGTGGAAAATCAATCTCGATGTGAGGGCAAAGTAAATAGCGCCCTCAAGAGTCTGTGCATATGCACGTATATTATACATGTGTATGTGACTGTGTATGTGACTGTGATTGTCACCCAAATTACCATAAATTTCCTAATTTCGTGTGTTTTTAATGAACGTGAGTACAACCAATGATTATTTAATGTTTCTAATATATATATATTGCTCTATTTCGAAGTCTGTTGAATTAACAATATTTTAGCCTAGAAGTTTGTGACCTAGTAGTAGTACACTAGTACTAGGCAGTTTCATGAAAATTTGAAGTTGCTTCAATGCTTTTAAATGTCATATCACTGGATAGAACAAAAAATTAGAAAGAAAATGAGGGGTCAATGGTCATGATAGGTTAACCCTATGCAAAGTTACGAATTTTTGTTGATTTAAATATTTGGTAATTTTTAAGATCCAGTTTCATTTGAAAAGTTGTGACCGAATTTGCCTGCAATGTATCCTTGTAGTACTAACAAAGTCTATTTTGTGCAAGTTGCACTGTTTTTGTGCCAACGTTACAGTTGGCATGGACTGATCAATTAAGATAACCACGATGTGTAGTATCCATTTATCGACACTAGAAGTGACTACATCCGTAGACTACCCTTTATATTAGAATTTTACCATGAAAGTTCGGCGGGTCACAACTTCGACAGAAAAAAAGGATATGAAAAATAGCGCCACCATCGGCGGTTTGCGTGAATATGCCTACTAGTAGTAGGACAGTGAACTTATTTTGATATCCGATCATACTAGGCCTAACAATATACTAGCCCCACGTACCCGTATAAGGATACGGGTACGTGTCCGAGCCACTTGTGTGGCTATAATACAGTACATGTATGTAGCTTTGTGCATGTATTCCTCATTGTAGTAGTACTAGTAGTACATTGGAATTATGTAGAGTGAGGGAATCACAATCAGCAGTGTGGTCAGCAATACACACACACAGTGCGTATAAGACTGTCTGAGGTATCACTATGCTGTAAGTCTCACAATCAGCAGTGTGGCCAGCAATAATACACACACACAGTGCGTATAGCCTGAGGTAGTCTATGCTGTAAGTCTCACAATCAGCAGTGTGGTCAGCAATACACACACACAGTGCGTATAAGCCTGAGGTATCACTATGCTGTAAGTCTCACAATCAGCAGTGTGGTCAGCAATACACACACAGTGCGTATAAGCCTGAGGTATCACTAGGCTGTAAGTCTCACAATCAGCAGTGTGGTCAGCAATACACACAAACAGTGCGTATAAGCCTGAGGTATCACTATGCTGTAAGTCTCACAATCAGCAGTGTGGTCAGCAATACACACACAGTGCGTATAAGCCTGAGGTATCACTAGGCTGTAAGTCTCACAATCAGCAGTGGTCAGCAATACACACACACAGTGCGTATAAGCCTGAGGTATCACTATGCTGTAAGTCTCACAATCAGCAGTGTGGTCAGCAATACACACACACAGTGCGTATAAGCCTGAGGTATCACTAGGCTGTAAGTCTCACAATCAGCAGTGTGGTCAGCAATACACACACACAGTGCGTATAAGCCTGAGGTATCACTAGGCTGTTTAAGTCTCACAATCAGCAGTGTGGTCAGCAATACACACACGGTGCGTATTTAGCCTGAGGTATCACTATGCTGTAAGTCTCACAATCAGCAGTGTGGTCAGCAATACACACACAGTGCGTATAAGCCTGAGGTATCACTATGCTGTAAGTCTCACAATCAGCAGTGTGGTCAGCAATATACACACACAGTGCGTATAAGCCCGAGGTATCACTATGCTGTAAGTCTCACAATCAGCAGTGTGGTCAGCAATACACACACAGTGCGTATAAGCCTGAGGTATCACTGCTGTTAAGTCTCACAATCAGCAGTGTGGTCAGCAATACACACACAGTGCGTATAAGCCTGAGGTATCACTATGCTGTAAGTCTCACAATCAGCAGTGTGGTCAGCAATACACACACACAGTGCGTATAA
This sequence comes from Zoroaster sp. YZ-2022, assembly GCA_029582265.1. NCBI lineage: Eukaryota > Metazoa > Echinodermata > Asteroidea > Forcipulatida > Zoroasteridae > Zoroaster > Zoroaster sp. YZ-2022. The sequence continues at coordinate 14,274,799 of CM055817.1, read as the reverse complement.
GCCTGAGGTATCACTATGCTGTAAGTCTCACAACCAGCAGTGTGGTCAGCAATACACACACACAGTGCGTATAAGCCTAAGGTATCACTATGCTGTCGTGGCCGAGCGGTTTAGCGCACCGAACTCAAGTTCTGGTGTTGCCAGCAGCAGGGTGTGGGTTCGAGCCCCGGTCGTGACACTTGTGTCCTTGAGCAAGGTACTTAACCATAATTGCTTCGTCCTTCGGATGGGACGTAAAGCCGTAGGTCCCGTGTGTTGTGTAATGCACGTAAAAAAGAATGCGCCTTGAGCACCACTTAGTTGGTGGATACGTGCGCTATATATAAGTCCACACATTATTATTATTATTAAAGGTCCTATGAATTAGACATTTTTTCCAGTGTAAACTATAAAATATGCACACATTAACCTATAAATGCAATTTAAAAAAAAATGTATTGGAGATTTACATCGCAAAAAACTATAAAAAAAATTTTTGGGATGAACCCGCACACCTAAAAGGGGACAAATTTGTGATGTAGACCTAGGAACATGTTGTTTGTTGGCGCGCATCGATCGATGATACAACTTGCAAACTTATGTAACTGTTTTTGTTATTATGCCGCCAAGGTGTATTGTTGCTGATTACAGCAACACTTCTAAAGAATGGTGCCAGTCTGCACAGATTCCCATCAGATCCACAATATCAACAAATTTGTTTGGATGGCTGCAGTGAAGCATACCAGAGCAAAATGGTCAGGAATGTGCAATGTCATTTGTCATTCGGTGCCTTGATCTACGTCACGAAAGGAGATATCAAAAGGGACAACACAAATTTTGGGGACAAATTAAATTGTTATAACTCATGACAAACTTATAAAAATAGTAAGTATTATGTTTTATTAATACAAAACCATATGCTGTAAGTCTCACAATCAGCAGTGTGGTCAGCAATACACACACAGTGCGTATAAGCCTGAGGTATCACTATGCTGTTTAAGTCTCACAATCAGCAGTGTGGTCAGCAATACACACACACAGTGCGTATAAGCCTAAGGTATCACTAGGCTGTTTATAGGTCTCACAATCAGCAGTGTGGTCAGCAATACACACACACAGTGCGTATAAGCCTGAGGTATAACTATGCTGTAAGTCTCACAATCAGCAGTGTGGTCAGCAATACACACACACAGTGCGTATAAGCCTAAGGTATCACTAGGCTGTTTATAGGTCTCACAATCAGCAGTGTGGTCAGCAATACACACACACAGTGCGTATAAGCCTGAGGTATCACTATGCTGTAAGTCTCACAATCAGCAGTGTGGTCAGCAATACACACACACAGTGCGTATAAGCCTGAGGTATCACTAGGCTGTTGAAGTCTCACAATCAGCAGTGTGGTCAGCAACACACACACACAGTGCGTATAAGCCTGAGGTATAACTATGCTGTAAGTCTCACAATCAGCAATGTGGTCAGCAATACACACACACAGTGCGTATAAGCCTGAGGTATCACTATGCTTTAAGTCTCACAATCAGCAATGTGGTCAGCAATACACACACACAGTGCGTATAAGCCTGAGGTATCACTAGGCTGTTGAAGTCTCACAATCAGCAGTGTGGTCAGCAACACACACACACAGTGCGTATAAGCCTGAGGTATCACTATGCTGTAAGTCTCACAATCAGCAGTGTGGTCAGCAATACACACACATAGTGCGTATAAGCCTGAGGTATCACTATGCTGTTTAAGTCTCACAATCAACAATGTGGTCAGCAATACACACACACAGTGCGTATAAGCCTGAGGTATCACTATGCTGTAAGTCTTACAATCAGCAGTGTGGTCAGCAATACACACACACAGTGCGTATAAGCCTGAGGTATCACTATGCTGTAAGTCTTACAATCAGCAGTGTGGTCAGCAATACACACACGGTGCGTATTTAGCCTGAGGTATCACTATGCTGTTTAAGTCTCACAATCAACAATGTGGTCGGCAATAAGCCTTATCGGAATTGAGCACGCAATGAATTATGGGGGTTGGGCTTTTGGAAAAAAGTTGTAAACAAACGCACACGTTTGTGCACAAGAGGAGAAAGGTGATCGGCAAGAGGTTTTTATGTTTTTATGTTTTTATGTTTTATAGCAAAATTATGGAGAAAATTATTAAGAAATCAGTTAAATTATTAATAGAACATTTTAATAATTAACAAAATAAATAATTTTTTCTGTGGAAACTACACAAATGGAGGAATTCTCAGCTGATTTCTGATCCCGTGTGCGACGACCAATCATTTTTTTTCCTTCTAAAAAAGGGAAATTGCAGATACATTAATTTCAATGTATTTAAAAAACAAATTAAGCGCTGGTCAAACCGTGGGCAAACACACAATAGATTAAAAATAATAATTATTATAAATTGGTTTGTGTCGGCCAAGGTAGTTGTACATACACAGGCACCCTTGACTCCAAAAACATACAAATAAATAAATAAATAAATACAAAATTACTGCACCCAAAAATCAAACCGTTAAAAAAATAATTAAATCAAACAAAGTGCTACTTGAGACAAGAAACTATGATATTATCAAGAAAATATGATATTATCAAGAAACTTATTCTTATTATTCTTATTATTCTTATTATTCCTCATTGTACAAACCTGTACATCTTAGTAAACTCAAGATTTCCTCTATTTTGACTACAACACGTACATGTAGTAACCCAGTCACACCCAGTAAATAACATCAATACCAATGTCAGTACAACTAGTCTCTGTGTTACCCTTTTAGCTATTCCTTTAATTTAGCGAATGAACCCATCACTTCTTCACATGAAGCATGATTGAACTGTTTTTTCCTTGGGTACATTTTCTGTGCCCCCATAAACGTTTACAGTTTGGGGTGAGTCATTATACCCGCATCATTGTGTTGATGACCACAATTCTGTGCATCTCAAAAAACTGCTCAAGACGTCCATGCATATGATCTTGCATTAAGATTCAGCATTTTACAAGAGAATCCTTCACTGAAACAACAAACTTGTAATTTCATTTGTAAGTGATCAGTTGATATAATTGTAGCCTTAGGTGCTTCAATTAGGGTACATGGGGGAGATGGGTTTTCTTGCCCTAACATCTTGTGGGAGGGGTAGGCAATAAAGGCAATAAATCCATGAATTACAATAACAAATAAAAGACAACCATCTTTAAGTAGGCATTGCAGTATAAAACATTATTTTGATTCTTGCATAACCTTTGTGTGACTGCAAGGGTCAAAATCAGTCAAAAATCTTGATATACATGTATACTTGCCAATGTACATGTATATCTAGCTGCACTTAACGGTCGAACACTGTTAAACCTTACTTGTAGTAAGTACATTTACAGGTCAAAATGAGTCAAGCATTTGACTGGTAAAAAGCATTGTCTTGTATTTTTTTTAATTAAAGGTGAATCATTGTATGGTCGACGTACAAGAGGCTCAAGACTGAAAATGGCCACTTTACACATATTTCTGATATTCCATTTTAGGGGCGAGATATTGTCCAACCTAGAATGTCACAGACTTAAAAGGGCACTTATCTTCACGATAAGACCAGACTTTCGACGGGGCAAATAATCGGTGTGCTCGTTTAAGATGAACACAGTGACTGAAAGTTATTGGCTCATTTATGCAGCAGCAACGGTAATATGACCGTATCATGTGGGTTATAATGGCAGTCACTGTGTTAATCTATAACTAACATTCCGATTCCATGCCCTGTTGATCGTGACAATACTGCCCCTGTAATTCTTACTGATTTTACATGACCACACGTCATCATCTTGTTGCACCATTTAAAAAACTGTGAAGTACCCATCCATCATCGAATTTACTGAAGTTGTTCCTATGATCTGATGTGGAGTAGTGTTGGATGAAACTAGTGTTTGTCAAACATTGCAAAAATTTTTATTATAGTTTATCTTATGAAAGTGTGTTCAAAGATTAAAAGATTGGGCTAGAAAAGACCTTTAAAATGATATAAAATCTCTTTACGTACTGTATGACAAGAGATACATCTATATGTTTGAAGTCGCACGGTAATTACATGTAGGCAAAAGTTGATTAATTAAAACCCTCCTACTGTCAGTGCACTTTTATACCGAACTGATTTATTCCACAAAATTCCACAAAATTCTACTTGTGTGGAATTTTGAAGAATATGTGTATACTACTCTGACAATGTAGTTACATGTAGGTTCCACCTAATACCACAGCAGATTGTGGAATTTTGAAGAATATGTGTACTACTTTGACAATGTACACTGGGGATCCACATAATTCCACGTGGAATTTTGAAGAATATGTTTACTATACTCTGACAAAGTATACTGGGGTTCCACCTAATACCACGGCAGATTGTGGAATTTTGAAGAATATCTTGGCAGAGCAAAATGTGGAAATTTGGTTGTGGAATTATAATTGAAAGAATCTGAGCCCACCAAAAAAAATTAAAAAAATGTACAAAAGTTGAGGGAAAAAAAGTACAATGTGTGTGAAAAAAATTACTTATTTATTCCACATACATGTACTACCTTGAATAGACAAGAAAGTTAACAAGTTGCCAGTAAGACCCTAATTGAAAGCAAACAAAAAACAAACAGATTATAATGTTCCACATAGTACCATGGGTTCTGAAAAACAAACAACATACAGTATATGTGCATAGCACGCCAGTTCCACATAGTACCATGCAGTACTCTGTGGAACACTCAGTAGGTGACCAGTACGAGGGACTTAGGTTTTTTCACAGTGGAACTTTGTGGTACTGATATGCCACTGAAAAAAATAGTATGCAAAACATTGTGGAACGCATGCAATTAAAACACACATGTAACAGATGGGCTAATTTGTGGAATTTTGTGGAACACACATGTAGGAGGGTTTTTAATCCACATCTCTAAAATAAAATGGCCAAGAGACGCGCAATTTGGATTCAAGGGGTTTATACCAAATATCCTACAAAATTTGAGGAATTTACATGGAATGACCCATTTGTATTTTAACCCATCTGTATGATGACAGTCACATGATACTAGCTGATGGATTGTGACAATTTTATTTCTACAGGGCATGGTGGCTTAATTAACTACAAAGTCTTTCAAAGACGGGATTTTTTGCTTGATTATCGAGGGGCGTGTGTGTCTCATAAAGGTCTTTGACGGGAGAAATCATTCAAATTTTCATGGACAACATGGTACAGAAGGTAAGTACATGTACTGTAACATAATGTTGTATGTGATATGTTGCATAATTGGCTGTGCTGGTTTAGTTGCCCCAGAGACTGTAGCTAAATTTGTTTAAAAAGCAATACCTCACATTATGGTAGTTTCATGGTAATCTCTGAAAATGTAATTTTGTCAACTTGTTTTTCATTTGCTGGCTCATCGTACATTTTAAATAATTTGTTTGCCAGTGTTGACATGCTACCAAATCCTCTGGCTATGGTTGAATGATCAATGATAGCACATGGCCTGAAACTAAACTGCAAGGTAATGACTTTACATGGCTGTGTAAAAGTGGGCACGCCGCTCTGCATATTTGTATTGTGTATCTACAACTGAAATTTGTTGCAATTCATCTTGCCATCAAATAAATGGAATCTCATTGAAGAGTTGACAAGTATCAAAGTCCAGCTTTCTAGTTTAAATGCCCAGTACATTTGTTTGTTTTCTTAATAGAAAATAAAGCCATACAAGGAACTAAAGCAATTCAAAGAGTTGAAACAAAGTGCCCTTGACCAGCTAACATTTTGTTGACTCAAAAATGTAAGTATTAAATTGTAGTTTAAGTCATTAATGTATTTTGAGCCATTATTACTGTTATTATTTTGTGTTATTATTATTTTTTAAGTAAGTTTGATGCCATTTTTATTATGTACCGTTAGTGCAACTCTCTTAATTCTCTCATTTTTCATTAACCCTAACCATGCTCAATGCAACAAGATGCAACAACTGTAAAATGTTGTTGTATCTTGTTGCCCTCAACAGAGAACAAAAGAAACCATTGTTCTAGCTGCTGGATCTTGTTGCATTGAGCAGCCTGTACACTTTTCTGTTGTTGCATAGTGTTGCCTTCAGCAGTGTGTCTGGGAAATGCCTGTAGGCGGTAAAGGTTAAAGGTCATTGTTTATTTCAAAGCAGTCAATCTCCTTTGCCCAATGTCACACTGGTAAAAATTGAACTATCAAGTGTCAAGTGCAGTAGTTTATCCTTTGTGTTCATGTAATATTCAATAATGTTCTATGGTCTTTTTTTATATTTCTCTACCGATTTGTGAGAGAAATGTTAATGCATTATTACTAACTTGTTATGATATTATCTAATTAAATATAGATGATCCCAACACTTCGCCTATGTTGATTGGTTTAAATAAATTTGCAAACATAAATTAATCATACATGTACTACCGGAGGTTTATGAATAATTCAGTAGTAGCGTCCACAGAACAGGCTGTAAAGGCACTTGTAGCTTTTTGGACATTGTGTTTTGGGGTTGCTGCGTGCACCTTGAATAAAGGCTACTCAAAATTAGGCTGCTTCTATTGTGTCATAGTGAAGGTCAGGAATGGAAATAGATGAGTAAACTTATGCAAATTTGTATGGTATGTGCTATAAAATGTGACCTGACGTACACATTCATATTGTTGCTTCCCGATTTGCCACCAATGACAACATGTTAAAAGTCACATGAATATCATCTATCACATTCACTAGAAAAACCCTTGCCATTGAGGCTAGTATGCAAGTTTGTTCCGGTGAACTTTTTAATATTTGTTATTTAGGGGGCGAGTTTGCCAGGGTTTAGTTTGCAAAATCTGTGTGACTTGACCCTTTGTATTTTCGATCAGTCTTTGAAGTTCTTTTTATTCTTCTTCTTTGTTAATAAATCTATTATTTTTATAGGTGACCTGGTTTTGTACATTTACATGTACGTACATGTATGCTATGTACCTGTGCTTACTAGCAGACTTGTATGAATCAGACTTTAACTCAAGTCCAACTCGAGTCGCATATTGTAAAGTCCCTATATACACCGTTGGTGATACATGTACTGTTTGTATGTGAGTACTGATTATGTGAAGCTATACATTTCATTCACCTAAACAGGACTCATAGATAATACATTGCTGTCTCCAAGACGGACATATCCACCTGATGATTTGATGAATCCAAGCAAAAGTGTGTACTTAAAAATGATGGATCTGAAAACATTTTCTATTTCATGCATGTCATTTTTCTAAAACAAAACTTAAAAAAAAAAAAAAATTGAAATGCCCAATTTATTTGTTAACAAATAACAAATGTTCTCCAAGGCTTTCTTTGCTAATTATAGATTCACTATAATTACTTTCCTTAATTATTTTCATAAAACAAACTTTGGTGATCTTTAAAAGTTTGTTCTTGGTGCAATGCACATACTTAAAGGCAAGGTACATCTTTGGTAATTGCTAAATTACAAAATTATTATACAAAAGATACTTAATGTGAAGTTACTACTTCTAGTCAGTTTGAAGATTTCTTGTCTAACAAGAATACATTTGGAGGGAGACCTGTCTGTTCCCTTTATAGCCAAATACAAATCAGGCAAGAGTTCATACCCCTATGTTGTGTAAAACACAGCACGGCAGAATGCCAATCAATCCAGCAATTTTGGCTGCAGTTGAACATTTTTATAGCAAAAACAAAGAATAGACCAAAAAAAATAAAAATAAAAAAGCTGACTCGAGGGTCTGATGTGACATGCGCGAAGACCAGAAACCGGAAAATGATTTTTTTTTTTGCCATATACTGCCCAACCATTACTAATGTGATGAGGATCCCACTATAACACCTGTTCTGTATTGTTTAAAGTATCCACAAGCTAATGGATAATTGTTTGGAAAGTTATTACAACAACAATGGGTACAATAGAGGTCCTTGTTATCAATAATACACATGTATTAGAGTATGGTCCAAGGACATAACAAAAAGAATAATAGGTCCTTCATCAGTTATTTGTTCTCAGAGTCCTTATAGAAGCTCTTTGTGTACAAATCCAATGAAGATTGCTTCAAAAAGTCCAACAATAATTGGAGCAGTAAATGTCCTTGGCTATGCAAGATTGTGTTCATAGGACGTCTGAGAACAAAGATTAATGAGGACATTATTGTCTCTTTTATTATTTTGTCCTTGGATGATACTTGAAACCATGTTCAATATATCCTTGGTTCATCCATAAAGTACAACTCTCTGCCCTGGCCTACACCATGCCATGCAGACATTTTCCTATTGAGAGCAGGATTTAAAAAGGCTAAATGGGGACTTCTGTCTGTCCACATCATTTTATTTTTTATTTTTTATTTTTTTTGTTCCCCACAATTTACCATCTATGGGACTTGTGTGTAGTCCCCACTACTGGGTAACCAGTATTTGTGTTGAAGATGTTTCATTATGCTTGGTCAGTTATTTAAACTTCTGTCTTAACTTCTTGTTCAGGTAGAATAATGGATTTAAAGGAACAACCATGCAGAGGTACATGTGAGTAGTCTAAATGAAATTAGCATGGGGTTTATGTACTGGATACTGATGTACTACACAACATTGAGTATTACATGTACATGATATTGACAGCATTTTGTTTGGATTCACCCTCAATATAAACAATAATGTCCATAGAGAATGAAGTATATGTACTGTTCTTCAATGCTGGAAACTCTGTATCATATGACTCACTTGAAATTAATTATTGTACTGTTGGTATGCAAGAAAATACAAAACTGTGAAAAAAGCATGATAAATAGGAAAAAACAAGGCAGCGCCACTAATGACGGGTATTTTTCAAATAAAACATTATTGCAAGAAGAGCCATTGTATGTTTATTAACCAAAATGATATTAACCAAAATATGTACCAGTGCCCCTTGGCAATCAGAGAGATAACATCAGTGGGCAAATAATGAGTACCATAGATGGAACATCACGTTATAAGTGGTTTACATTGTTCACATCATAACAGTGGGTTGTTTTCTAATCCAACAAGTGATGAATTTATGGTAAATCCAAACATTGTTTGCTGCCACCTTTGGGAGCTAAAATGGTAGGAATCCATGTGAATAATTCCATCATCAGGGTACAATACATGTACAGTATCTCAAAAATATAGTGTTAATTGACGAACAGTTTTAAATATCTAACTTTTGTGGATGTTTTGGGAATATTAGTATTTTTAACAAATATTGCTGAAATCCAGAAATGTTGTCCTGGTCCTTTGAATCTCATTGATGTCAACAGTTAGTTTGTGTTAAACATTTACCCAAGAAAAAAAACTTTCTTTACATCAACTCTGCATCAATTTCCTCTTTATCAACTGCACTGTGATCATAGAGCTATTGCATGCTGTGATCATAATAATAATAATAATAATGTGTGGACTTATATAGTGCACGTATCCACCAACTGAGTGGTGCTCAAGGCGCATTATATCATTACCCCTGGTCATATACGGCTCATAAATCATTCCTGAAACCATCTCAGCTCCCTGGGGAGTATAGAGCTCAATTGCTGCCATTACAGCGCATATAGGGCTAATCAACCAACTCTGCCCTCACAGGTACCCATTTAACCCTTGGGTGGAGAGAAGCAATTATGGTTAAGTGTCTTGCTCAAGGACACAAGTGTCACGGCCGGGATTCGAACCCACATTCTGCTGCTAACACCAGAACTTGAGTCCGGTAAGCTAGACCGCCGCCACACTTCAACCATGGACCAAATAGACACACAGCCGTAACATGAATAGATTAAACTGCCTTATTTAAGTTGATATAACACTGTGATTATCATAGAAATAATGGCTGATTATACACAGTGAATAGCTGTTGTATTAGAACTTCAGATACTTTCTGTTAATCTTTTTGGTTATGTGGCTTGCTTCAATTTCTTTCTTAAAGGGAAGGTGCAACAGTGGTCCAGCTTGATTCAAAGAATTCAAGCATATACATGTATGTTAAAGCAGATTTGCCCAAATTACCAAATACCACTGCTGTACCTTCCCTAACAATATCTGTGCCAAATTGGATGAAGTAGACTTCATTTAAGTTATCAACCCTTTTTCCAAACAAGTTCCCTGGATATCTAAGCTAATTGTAGCCTCCCCGCCATGTCTGCAGAAATTGTGCTTTCTCAATTCTGACTCGGTGTCTCAAATTCAGCTAAAGAGAGCAAACATGAATGTGTCCTTGTTGTTAGGTTGCTGCATTTTTTTAAACTAAATTTGGTAAATTTCATACATGTATTTTTTATCCTTTAGGGTCTGCATCCTACCCAGTTGATGATGAGGAACCTTTGAGATCTGAATTCTGTCCTGTTGGTAAGCAACACCAAGCTTTGAAGTCGTCATCAATGTGCAGCAGCATGCGATCTTCTACAGGTAATACCATTGGAATGGAAACTTTGATGACATGTTTATAGTTGTGTTTACGTCCTTCAGATCAAAACATTAACGATGATGAGCACATGTTGTTATAGTTTGAAAAAAATAGAGTATCTCTTGATTATTGTTGCTGTTGTATGATGTTGTCATGGGGGTCCCCCTCCTGAACAATTAATACCATCTTGCCACATGGGGAGATGCCTGACTGTGGTTATGTTGGTGTTCTTGAGTCATTTCAACTCTGTAAAATGATACATGTGCAACTATCATAAAATAATTCCTTAATTAGCCTAGTATTGTCACCTTCACTTCCAATATGCAGTGGGTATATACATCGTCACTCAGGCTTGCTCTTTTTACTACCTGTGACCACTTAGATCCTTTCACTGGCTTTACATGGACTTTGTTTTAGTCTGTCAATCAAGATCACTGATTCCCATTGTCATGGCAACCATGCCATGTCTCTGATAATAATAATGAAGTTTTAGGGGCGGGGACTAGCCCTGAATAGGTATAGAGAAAACCTACGTAGTCTGGTAGGGACTAAAAAGCCAACGTACATACACTGTACATGTACATTGGTTTATACATGCTAATGCTATACTTAACTCTGTTTTTAATCCGTTTTTTTCTAAATGTTGCTTTCCCACATTACCTACCTGTAAAGACTAAAATGTGTGCTTTTTTATTTAACTTATTAGAAAGGTCATTCACAAGATTGAAACCAGCAGAAACATGGCTTGTCAAACGGGAATTTAGACACTACATCATGGACAAAAGTGGACAAAAGGACCACTCCCAAGTAAGTAAAGCAATAACTTGTTTACACTTGTTTAATTATGAGTGATACAGGATTTCCATCCATCCTATTTCTTCTACCTTTTCCTCTGCAAATCCTACTTAAAATTAGTGTGCAGATGTAAATTAGTCAAGTAAATGTAATAAAATTGAACAATTGATTTCCATGACACTTTGTAAGTGTTAATTAAAGCTCCACAAGGGGAAATATACTTTTGTGATTTGTGTGTGCGACTTGTTGTGTGAAGGCTATAGTAAACTCTACAGAGCCCTTCTTTTGTCATACTTTTTTCATCCAATTTTCTTTCTTTTGTCCCACTTTTTATTTCTTGAAATCTCTGGCTAACTTTTGTCCTACTTGGTCATATGAGTCTGCTGAAATGCCTGAAATCACATTTACATTATGTATTTTGTTTAAGTATGGGTTTGCTAGAAATCCTGCTATTGTTATACATTGTTCATTATATCCTTATAATCATCTCAAAACTGTTTTAAGCAGGATTGTTTTTAGATATGAAAAAATAACTCTTTTAAAATTCTTAAGAGTTTGAAAATATGACGGATAATGTTATTGACCTTCACCTGACTGGTGTTGCCCTTGATCCCTAAATGTGTAAATGATTATCTGGGGACCATCTGAGGTTAACAAATTGTCTGAGACGTGTAAACCAGAATTGATTTGTATTGAATCACAACTAAATACAAACATTGCAATTATGTACAGTGAGAAGGAATCACTATGCTGTTTAAGTCTCACAATCAGGAGTGTGGTCAGCAACACCACCATGCCTGATCAAAGGTTTGTGTGGATGTCCATTATTTGCTTCATGTGCTGTGGCAACCATTTAACCATTTAGTATTGGAATCCTTTAATAGTCTTAGCTATTTGTAGAACACTTGATGAATTTAAAAAAAATGCAGGAATACGTAATTCATTAAGCCTCACAAGATTAGCATTGCTATCACAGGATGCACTTGCAGAGATGAGAAAATCATTATGCACTTAGATATGAAAACACTGAACTCAACAAGTCATAATAATATATTTATTGTTTTAACATTTTTGTAGCCAAGCAGACTGTGGAGAACTTTATTCTAAAACATCATATACTTGCTGTCGTCCCACTAAAGGAAAACAAATCAGAGCAGTCAAAACCAAGATATTCAACGAGAGACAAAAATAAATAGGAGAACAAGTGAGTAAAAGTTTATTGTTTTGTTCTTTTATAATATTCTACAACTGTTATGGGTGCCCTTTCCTTTAAAGAAATAGTTTATTGTTGGTGTTGCAAAAGATTCAGTGCTCTGGTTAAATCTACTCATATCAAAATTCAAACCCAAGTGAAAATAGTTAGTGAGAAGTATGGTTAGCTAGCACTGCTAAATGTTGCATGTTCATTTGGCTACAATAATGGGCTGTTGTAAACAGCATTGTTCTATTGTACAAACTTATCTTAATAGAGATTAGGCACAGAACAGCATTAAATTTGAGAGCATTTTACCATGAATCAACTGTACAGGTTTATTGGCAATGCATACTGTTGAAATTACTTGAGTAGAATTGAAGTGTCCTGCGCTTGTAGATAAATTACTTGCTTAGTGTGTTTTCTTGGCAAACAATAAAAACTACCAATATAACATGTAGACTAATACACATTACTACAGGCTAGTGGCACACTTCATACAGGTAATAGACTTCTTATTTTACATATTGAATTGACATGCATGACCTTTAAAGCATTTCGGCTGGTAGGCGGGAAACCACTAAAAAGTAATAGCATGAGTGACGTCTTTCTAAGACTTGTTATCTGGAATTGTCTCTTTACAGCATTCATGTACGTCTGAGTAGTACACCGTATCATACTGTAGAACTCATGGATACGATAGGATGTGCTACCCACTACCTAGACTGAAGATCTGACGTCACACTTTGAGGCTCATGAATTATGCCAGATACTGGAGATTCAGTTTTGATATTGGGTGATGGCTAGTGTGTGAGCCTCAAAGCGTGATGTCAGATCTTCAGCACAACGTATCCAATGAAATCCCTTGAATGGTACAGCCGGAGCCTGTAAATTCATGCACCATGTTGCTTATCATAATTTGTACATGTAATATGTCCTCAAATTTGTCTGAAAAACAAAGAGTTGAGGCTCACACATTTTGTGTAAAAAATGGTCCAATATCATGACCTGGGGATCCTTGACTTTCAACTTTGAATTGTTTGGATACACAATGCCCTAAAAAAGTGGTCCTAATTTGATTTAGTGTAAGGCCTTTCTCCAAAATGGACACTTTTAGTGTTGGCATTTTCACTCATGTAGAGGGTGGCCTGGGTTCCATTGGGATGCGAATAACTTGACAGGCCTCTGGACAATCCACATGTAATTGAAAATAACATTATTATTATTTTTTTTTATAGAATTTTTAAGTATTTTTTAATGATTTATTTATTATTTTATATTTAGCATTGGTTGCAATGGGAGTTTATTTAGTGGACTGCACCCTATATAATCAAAATGGTGGCGTCTATGGTTTGTGTTGACCATGGGATTTAAACACATGTTTTTTTTGTACAATATCAGTAAGCCTGGTTATAAATGGAAAATTTATAAACAGAAAATTTACTCATTGTATTTCAGGTCTTTATTGGAGGAAACACAGAACAGTTTTAGGACAGTTACAATAAAAAAGGTATGTGGATTAGTTACAAAATGACGCAATTGATACTGTGGCAGGAAATCCCAAGTCTGGTTACTTTCTCAGACCGGAGGTGATCCTCAGAGCAATCTCAAGGCCAAGGTGGAAGTCTGTTTTGGAGGAACTCAATTTTTATAGTTTTCCCAAGAAATGTTCACATTATGAGGAGGAAGGTTGGTTATTTGCCCACTTATGTATATGAATATAGGTTTTTTTTTTCTGTCAATCCAAATCCGCCCCTAACAGGGCTAACTTTGTAAAACTCTCATATTGTCATAATAAGAAATAGGAAGTATTTTTGAAATGTTCATGGAGCAAACAATTTTTTATTTTAGAATCATTGAAAGGAAAACACTGAATACTAGGAATAAATGCATGATGCCTGGTTATCCATTTGAAACTGCACATAACATGATAGATGAACAAAGTATGTTTAAACCTGTCATTTTTCAGTGGGGCAATATTTTTACATTTTTTCCAGAAATATTACCTCTGGAATACACTAGATGTCCTGAGTGTTTCCCAAGTCAAATTAGAAAACAAAAATTGTTTCTTTAAAGGGTACACTCCACTAAATAGCAGTGGCGTAGCTATGGGCGGGCCAGGCAGGGCCTAGGCCCGCCCACTTCTTGTCTAGGCCCTGCCATTGCCAAATAAAGAAGCTTTTTGTATAACTTTTTTTTTAAAACGATTTATGTTGTTTGCATTCCTCTTCTATGTATGTTTGTGTGATATAGGCTACAGTGCATTTTATTTTGTACTGTATAATTTAAAAAGGACAGGGGCTATCATGCTTGTAGGCTACTGTTGCGTTCTTTATGAGCATGGCCTAAGGTGTCTCACAGCACATTTTGGCCTATGATTTAACGAATCAATTTAATGAAGTGAACCTTTTTACTAAATGATTTGTGGCATTATGACTTTTCATGCGTTTCATGGTGTGTATCGTGATCTCCAATCCTTGTAAATATTGTGTGTCAGTGTGTGCGTGTGTGCGTCGGTCGCTGTTCCACCGGCACAAACATAAATCGGCGCCCATGTATGGATGGATTTATGGATGAATTCTATTGCCCGTCCATTTTTACTCAGGCCCAGCCGAATCTTTATTTCTGGCTACGCCACTGCTAAATAGTGAGAAATTCTTTGTTTTTCTGAAAAACAAAGATTTTAGGGCCATACATTTGAGAGATTGTGTAAAAATGGTCCAATATCATTACCTGGGGATCCTTGACTTCCATTTTTGAGTATTCTGGATACACAAGGCCCTAAAAAAGTGGTCATTATTTGATTTCAAGCGTAAGGCCTTTCTCCAAAATGGATGCTAGTCAGTGTGGGCATTTTCACTAGTGTAGAGGGAGGTTTCCATTAGGATGAGAATAACTAGACAGGCCTCTGGAAAATCAACATTTAATTGAGAAAACAAATAATAAATAAAAGGTCAGACATCAATCAATTATTATTATTTTTTTTTTAACATTTTAAGATTTCTAAGTATTTTTTAATGACTTTTTAATATTTTGTATTTAGCATTGGTTGTTATAGCAGTTTATTTATTGGGGAGCACCCTATATAATCAAAATGGCGGCGTCCATGAAGTGTGTTGACCGTGGGATTTAAAGAAGTTTATTTAGTGGATACACCCTGTCTCTTTTCTTGAGGACAGGGTACTAGTCTAGCCACTACCCACTAGTCTTAAGCCAGGTTCATCCGAACGTGAAACAAATAGTGATGTCAAAAAAGTTGAACACATTTCAACTTGCACGAATCATTTGTCGCGAAAGATGCATACATCACACTTTCTGCAATTACTTTTAGTCATGAATAGGTGCATTGCTCCTATTTTATGAAATGTATTGGAAGATTTAACCATTACTTTAAAAAGTAAGTTTCTCATAAGAGACCCAATGCCGTCTTTGAGCGGTTAATTTTATAAAAAAATGAATGAATGTCGGCTCTAGCCTCTGATTACAATATTGAACTTGAGGTTTACAAATAAAATAGAAATGTGAATTCAGAAGAAAACAACCCATGTTGCTCGTTTGTTTTGTTTTGGTTTCTGGTATTTACATATTTGTATTTTAATAAGGGCAAATGAAATTGATTGACCATGTTTGAAAACAAAATAAATATATAAGATCAGATTTGGGATTCGCACCTGTAACCTCTCCGCTACCATTCCAGTGTTCTTCAGTGCATGCTTTGTGACTATTACCATACTTGCCCAGGAGTGGCTAGCCCCCTCCAAAATAAATAAAAATAACAACCTGGAAAACGTATATCGCCGATTCTGAACCCCTAGTTGGGCTACATGTATGTAAACATACCCCCAGTTGTAATTGTATGGGTGCGAATCCTAGGGGATGGGGTTAGGTATGTACTTCGATGCCTTTTAGCCCAGGTATCTATTTCGTCAGATCACCCAAATATTGTACAAATGTAAATTGAACTATTTATTTTATGAGAGCATTGGGATAGTTCAAGTTAAGTACTGACCATGAAGCCCATTAACACAAGTTGGTGTAAAGATATTAAACAAAGCTCAATAACTTTTAAATGACTATTTATAAACATGTATAATTTCAAGAAAAGAGAAATAAATGCATATTGTTATCATATGATCATTTTACAGTTATCCTTCAAATTACATTGTGTTGTCTCTGTGAAAATTGTGTTGAATCTGTGAAAATTGAAACAGTTTAAACTTGAGTTTTTATTTTATTGTTTTTCATAGGATTCTTAATACATAGAAGGCGTGCTTATCTCATCAGACCCGAATCCAGGTTATATTTGACCGGACACTTTTCGTATCAAAAGGACTCATCAAAAAGTTGTCACTAATTTTGGACCCGGAATTAGATCAGCCGATATGATCCAATTCCGGGTCAAAATTTAGACCGGGTCATTCTGACAATGAAAGTGTCAGCATCAGATTTGACTTTGTGCATAACTTTGTGCATAACTTGAAAACGGTAATCAAAAAGACGGTATGTACACGGACCCTAGTCGACGTATTTAGTATTTTTTGTGCAGCACAGCACGGAACTAGATCATAATAATTGTACACTCCGGTCCGCCCGTAAAAAACCACTGAGGATAGGGCGACAGTTAGTGTTAAGTTTATTTTTGCTGAGGGCCCCTGGATCTTTGTGAGTTTTACCTATAGTCTTTATATACACTCACTGGCCAAAAGTATTTTCAAATTTCAAAAGTCTTTGGTGTGAATTTCAATGTTGCAATACTTATTGCCAGTGAGTGTATAGAAAACAATAGTGTTTTTCATTAGTGTTAATAATTTAAATGAAAGGCGCAATATCGTCACGATCAACAGGGCATGGAATCGGAGTGCTCGTTTCAGATTAACTCAGTGACTGAAAATAATACCCCACATGATAAGGTCAAATTACCTTTGCTGCTGCATACATGAATTTTCAGTTACTGTGTTCATCTTAAACTAGGACACCGAATCCATGCCGTGTTGAAAGTCTGCTCTGATTGTGACAATACTGTCCCTTTAAGCTAGAAAACAATAATGCCATCTACAATGGTGACCAAAACTGTTGGCACACCTTGACACAGTAACATAACTTTATGAGAAGAAATCCCCCTCCCCTTGTCCACTGTTTGTTGTTAAGTGATATCACACTGAAATGTTTCCAATAAAAAATTGGTTTTACCTCAACATTGAATGGGGGTGGGGGTTGGGGTGTTGTGGTGGTGTGCCAACAGGTTCTGCACACCATTGGTCTCTGTTTTGAGCTTGTATATCATGCACCTTCAAAATCATTTCATGAGTGGCATGTTGCTATTGTCGGTATTGCTTTACCATTTTGGACTCTGATTTTAATACTTCACTGATTTCAGAAGTATATTCATTGATATAAATACTTAATTCATACATAATAACCTCAACTATACTATTATTGAAGACAAACTCATTTATTGCCAACACAATATCACATTATTTGATTTAACAGAAAGGGCCTACAACCATACATGGTCATTCCTGTGAGAATAAAGATTGTTATCCTAATATGTATTTTGTGCATCAAGCAAACGATCACTAATCTACCGAGCCTTCCATGAAGATGGGTGCGATTTCGACAATACTTATCCTTTAAATAATTACTTGGTAGACCGTTTATCTGAAGTTTGGTAGATCGTGACATTTGACAGGGCATATTATTTTAAGCGCCCTCTGTATTATTCAGTAGATACATGTGTGGGGAAATTTGAATTACAAAATCATTCGATAGAGAACACTTGAGTGCATTATAATGTATACAATAATAAAAAAAAAAAAAAAAAACACTTTTATGAATATAACTCATTTATACCTATGTGCACGTGTTCAGTTTGTTTTGTGAAATAAATAAATAAAAAAACAATAAAAAATAAATAAATAATTGTGGGCCCGCTTATTTTGGTGTCATCAATCGGTTTGTTATTCTGCCTGGACCATTAAAATATTCCTATGAGGCCACAATGAGGCAAAAATCACTTTTCCACTGATGCCAATGATGCTGGATTCATTCAACTAGCGTCTTCGTCTGAACAACAAAAGACACCATTGTCATCGCTACATGATGACGTTACAGGACACTAATGGAATGTTCCTTATGGTGTGTATTTTCAAAAATGAAATATCGTGGATTTGAACGTGGTACCCTTTACATGAGCGGCGAGCGTGACTGTTAACAGCGTGACTATTAACTATGCTAATAAACAATTAGTTATTAGTTATTTAATTATACAAGTCTTTTTTTGTATATGATAATAAAAAATTGTTTAAAAATAAATCATAATTTGGGCACTTAATTACTTTAAAACCAAGATTCTGACAAATATTTTATGAAATAGCCGATTTCAAAGTATACGTTTTTTTCTAATATAAATTTGGAATGTTTTGCAATTGCCAGAAATTACGGGTAACATAACTAATACAGCGATACATGTTTAAAGGGGCAATAACGTCACGATCAGAGCAGACTTTCAACAGGGAATGGAATCGGTGTCCTAGTTTAAGATGAACACAGTGACTGAAAATTACTGTCTTATTTATGCAGTATCACCAATAATATGACCTTATCATGTGGAGTAATATTTTCAGGGACCGAGTTAATCTAAAACTAGCACTCCGATTCCATGCCCTGTTGATCGTGATGATAATGTCCAACAATAAGTTTAAATTTTGCCATCTCCGTATTTAAGTAGATTGATTTCCTAACTCATTTTATATACACGTTTTTGTTTGTTTTTATATTGTGATATTTACTGATGCTAGTGATAATGACTTATTTAATAACAATAATGATACTATTTCTAGATGTTATAATAACTGTTCCTAAATTTGATATCACGGTTTTAATTATTTAACCATTAATATCCCTGGTGATTGTTCAATGTGTTACTTTCATTGTAAATGTCAGGAGTCTCTGTGTTTTATTATTCTTTAACATCCATTAATACCTTTGCTCACTCAAACATTCCTTCTATGTATGTCACATGTATGACAAGTACCCACTTTAAAGGTACACACCGCCCTAAAAGTGCAAAAAATGGGATTGATAGAATGATAGATAGTCCTTTTTGGAAGGTTTTCTTCAAAAAACTAAATCTGGGTATCATGTAATTACCGAGAAATGTCCAAAAAACAACAATAATGTCAAAGGTCACGTATACGCATTTCCAGTAGTCTACGACCGTGAAACCTGTACGGCAATATTGCAGATTGTATTTAGACTGGTACCTCTGCATTGCACACCATCGTGATTGTAACAAGAGGAACAAGGTTCCAGTCTTTACATTTTTTGTATCCGTTGTAAACACACGAACGATCACAGAATTCCTGGATTCGATTGCAACCAGATGCACGTCGACGTCCAAGATCATCCAAACAAGTGAGGAAAATGCTTAATATTAGGCTTGATAGACCTTGGATCAACCATGGAGAAAGGCATAGACTGAACAAACCGGTGCTTAGCAGCATCTATCTGGACATGCTGGATTCTGGGTGAGACATTTTATTCCAAAATTACCGATTCCAATGACAGCCCCTGAATGTCACCTATTCTGAACTGTCACTAAATCGTACATACAGAGCGTACATTTATTATGCAGATTGATTCCGTTTTCTTGTCAATACATGATCATTGTTGGGCTCATTTACACTGAAGTCATTTCACTAGTTATATGTGTAAGACCATGTACACTCATTGTTAGATTGTTTACAATAGGTTAAACAGGTCAGTAAAGTGGTTTCAATTGATTGTGGGGGGGGGGGGAGGAACCACAAAAGTCAAGTCATGAAACCAAATGGACAGTTAAAATAAAAATGTATTTCATTGTTTTATTAGCAATTTACAAGCACCCATACAACTCTTGATTGTTTCAATGTCTAAAAATTTATGTACAAAATGGCATCTGATCTTGTAATTCTATAGTATGGATGCAGCTACAGACATTTTGCCAAATATGTGTACAACCTTGAAAATGTAAAAAGCAATGTAGAATTTGTTTCAAATGTTATTAATGATTTTTAATTATTTGCAGTATAGGTGAAAACAAAGAAAATTTATAAACATGTCACAATAAGGAGATGCTTGATTACAGTGTTACTATCATTTTCAATTTATCATTATATTTTTGTCCATTATAAACTTGAGTTAAAGGTGAAGTATATTATAAATAAAGATCACTCTCGGTATATAAACATGCAGTCCATCCATTCAATTTATTTTTGTACAAGACTTAATACCAAAACATAAATACCAATGTTGGCTTCATTTAAATCTAGAATTTAAAGGTTTTCATAAACAAAATGAAAAGGGCAAGCAACTATCAGATTTGATCAAGTGGATGTATTTACATTTAATTTTGTTTGAATTGTCAATTGGCTAATTAGAACTTGTGGCCTTACTTTTGGGTATTATTTACTTTTTGACAACTCTTCTGCCGAGGGCAGGGGAAAGAAGGAAAAACTTTATCATAAAAACTTTCTAATGAAAGGCTAATTAGCTGACATCCATACAAGCTTGGACATGTTGAAGACTGCAGACATTAGCTATTTGACATACGCTGTATTGTTTCTTCTCCACCCAATTACTATACGCCTGTGCTTTGAGTAGACTCTGTGGTACCTGATACATGAACATGGATGAAATGCACAATTATTAGCCAACTTTCTATTATGTTCCATGTAGGGAAAAATTATTTACAACATGGAAATATCAGGAGTGTAAAGACTCTTCTCTCACAGGGTAACTTTTTCTTGGTAAAGTTCGGACTAGAGAAAAACTCAATTTTGATATAAACATTATATATATATTTTTTTAAGTGAGACAAGTGTACATGTAGGGGTGTTTACAGTAATATCTGTACAATTTAAATAACTTTTTGTGAAATGTGATGTGTTGACAGCCAAATAGTATTTCACTTACTCATACAGGCTCATGTGATGTTGTGTCCATATGTTGCTGTGACTCCACTTGTTGATCTTGTGCAACTGACTTTGATGTTGATTGATGGAGCTCATGTATACCTGGGAGTTCACCAAGAGATGCTAGGGCACTGTAGGAATTTTAAAAAACATGTTCACATGAATGTTTGGATATGATGTTAAAGGGAAGGTACATCACTGGTTATTACTTGATTGCACAATTACTGAATTATTTATTACCTACAGCTAACTGGATGTGACGAAGTTAAACAATTATTCAACTTATTGTGTTCTTATTTTAAAGAAAACTGAAAAACAAAATATACACATTTACTAATGTTTTCCTAAAGAATTATGAAGGGTTTTCACACTTTTCTCATGACTTAGACTCCCCATTGAGCTCAAACTTTAACATATTCATTATTAAACGATCTTCATTCAAAGTAAGTAAATATTACCGATAAATGCTGTTGTACTTTCCCTTTAAGAGGACAATGGTCACGATCAACAGGGCATGGAATCGGAGTGCTAGTTTTAGATTACCTCGGTGACTGAAAATAATACCCCACATGATAAGGTCATATTATCAATGCTGCTGAATAAATGAGCCAGTAAGTTTCAGTCACTGTATTCATCTTAAACTTGGACACCGATTCCATGCCCTGTTGAAAGTCTGCTCTGGTCGTGATGTTGTCCCTTTAATATGGACAATTTAACATTAAACATGCACAACGAGAGGGGGGGGGGGATCTGAACCTGAACTTCATTTTTTCTAAATGAGAAATTGTTTCTGTAAATCTGATTTTGTTTTATAGAAAAACAAATATTTACATAAACTAAGTTTTCTATAAAAACAAAACAAAAATAATAAATGGGATAAAACAAAAAATGAATTTACTCTACCTTGGCAATGCTTTGTAGATGTGAATAGTGGAAATGGAATCAAGCTGAACTCTACATGGTGTTGATGCAAGTAAAAATACTGGCAGTGATGTTTTCTCATACCTATAAAACAAAACATAACAGCTAATGAAATAATGGTGGATATGATGGACATGGTGCATATTAAAAATTCGTACTCGTACTCGTACTCGTACTCGTACTGGAAATAATGGTACCTGATGCTATTTCCTCCAGACCATGTTTGAATTTTCACCATCTTCCCCATAAAATACATTGATGGTGGAAATTACAACTACTTCACTGGAAATTGTTCTGCTTTCTAAACTATATCTCATAATTATCATGTCTGTATTGTAAACATCATCACAATATCATTGGGCCTTGGCTATAGGAACTATCAAAAATAATGTAATGGCTAACAGAAATTCATCATAAGAGTTCAGCATACAGCCACACAAAAAACCCTACAAGTATTATATTATCAAACAATATTTCTCTTTTATTACTCTTACCTGTCCAACAATCCTACAAATGCGACATTATTCATGATATCATCATGGTTACCATCACGTTCAACAATCAAATCCCTGAGTGTTTGCCATCATTTGAGGTTGGCTGGCCCGTCAATGGTCGCCAGGCATACGTCGTTTTATTGCCGTAGACGGTGAGCCTTTCTTTGCCCAGCCCGCTCGGTCTAAATTCTGGCGTTGATTTTGACGGATGGCCTTCCAAACTGAACAGTTTTGTCACTTTTTATTGGCGTTGATATGATGAAGGGGCTGTGACGATGTTCCGAATGAATGCGTCATTGTTGTTTCCAAAACTAAACTCGCTGGCAGTATCATAATTCAAAATACACGACACGAAAAGCACCACAGTGGTCGAGACCCTGCTTTACGCTCCACGCGAAAAGTGTTGATATATTTATGGCCTAACCAGCAGGCTCACGCCTCGGGCGCTTGGCCGCGCTGGCGCCCATGGCTGTACTGGTACAGTCTTGGTTCGGTTCCCGGTGTCTCGGGAAAGTGCCACGACTTTCGTCTTTTTGTCGATTTTGACAATTTTCACCCATTGTTTCAAAATCATTTCACTTTTGTCAAGTATCAATGAATTATAAAAAATAATTATTCTTGAATTTGGTTCAGTAATAAACATTTTAAACGTCTGAAAGTGCGACTATTAATTTTGTCCTCGTGAGTTTTCTGGACAAATTTTGGTCGAAGAAAGTCACATGACATTGGTTTTTGTACAATAACAGAAAAACGACACATCTTTCAGGAGTACTTGTGTGGACAATTATATTCTACTTTTGAAAGATCTTTCCAACCATGTATGTAAAACAATGAAATATTGAGGGGTATTTTTTATCGCCCAATTTCGCGCGACAAAGGCGGTGTGTACCTTTAAACAACTGTGTCATGGTATAATTATTTGTTATGATAAATAGTCACTAGGCAAATGTGGGGCGGGGGAAACAAGTTGTCTGGTCATATTAAAATTGTATCGGTAAATTTACTAACACACACATTTTGCGCCTCCCCCAACTCTGATGTCATTCGGCAAATTGGCTCCACCCCCTTCCCCAAAGAAAATGTCTACGCTACGCCTCTGTGTGCATCCACCGGCAAACCTGCAATCAAGGCCCTGGGAAGGGCCATGACAGAGGCCAATGGCACAATAAGATTCCACTCCGCGACAGCATTATAACCAACATCGCTATTTACCGTAAGTTTAAAACCAATATGTTTGATTCTTTAAATAGCTTGAATGAAATAATTACGCTAATTGATTTTCTTGTGAAAACGTTTTTCCTTTATAGCAAATTTTCATATACTTTGAGATGATGATTGTATACGATACGATTCCAGATCTCATACGTTGATATGTTAGTTATTTGATGTTCTTTTGTAAATACAAAGTGTTATTGGAAAGATATTTCTTTGGTATCTTTGACCCCAAAACTTGATTTTTAAAAGTTTGTTTTAATTGTTTTTGCTTATTGTATAAATTTGTGTCATCAGTAGTACCATGGATGTTATTATGTCTGCCTTTATTGTACTTCTGGTTAAAAAAAAACAATTTTGGGTCAAAATATTTCTTTAAAAATCAATCATGCCTACGAAGTTGAAAATCGGCTATTGAATACAGAAAATATGGAGGGGGCACAATGAGACCCCCCCCCCCCTCAGGTCTGAGAGCGAAAGAATAGCCCAGGCTTGATAGGGTTAAAAGAACCATAGAATTTTGTTTGCGTAAAATGCCATTGAGAAGGAGTTAAGTATATCTAGACTTATACGCTTCATATATAAATACTCCGCTTCCTCGAATTCTGTGTTTCTTGTAAATAATAATTTGTGTTGAATTAAAGTTTAAAACAATTGTTCCACGTTTTAAAAAAATGGTTTCCACCATGTCCTATTTATTTTTATTTACTGTAAAAATATGCTTCTCGCATTTTTTATTTATTTATTTATTTATTTTTGTTTGTTTGTTTGTTAAAAGTGTCATTTAAAAAAAACAATCGTTTTTGTTTCCGTAAGTTAAATAGTAACGTTCCGATCAAAAATAAAATTACCGGTACAAATATTGAAAAACACGGATGATACAACTTAAAGCAACCCAACATTGAGTTTTAATCACCATCTAGTCACAAATGTATCGTAGACTGGTACAATGTAGATACCATGTCACATGTTTATACTGGGAGTGGAAGCAAACAGTATGTAAACAATCAAAGATAAAAAGATTCGAGATGCACAGTGCTTTAAACACTGGGAATGTTGGCAAGTACATGTATACTTCTCTGTTTGATTCAATATAAACATAAAACAACCAATATGTGAAAGTTTGGGGGATCAGGTTGACGCAGTGGTATACTTTACTCGCCTTTCACCTCCGTGGACACGGGTTCGAATTCCACTCCAACGAGAGGATTGGGTTTTCGGTCCCAACCTGATAACGTGGGTTTTCCAACAGAATATTTGTCTGGGTTTTCCTCCCACATTTAAATCTTAACATTTCTTAATCGTCTTCTCAAGATCTTCATCACAGGCCTTATTCAGCTAAAGTGCTACTGACACTTTTGAGGCCAATCCTTTATTTCATAACCATAAAAAATACATATATAATATTAACGTGAAATTTAGGAAATAGTTAGTATTTCCTTAAGTCAAACAAACAATTGATTTTTTTAAATAATCAAATCAACGACAAGATTAGAAGTGGACCGCCAACATAGGGATAGATGGCTCAGTTGGTAGAGCGCCGACACGTTAACCCGAATTTGTCTTTATGCAATCAAAAACAATGTATTTTCCTAAAAGAGACAACACCTCAGACACAATCATTTTTAGGGAAGAGATTGATACGCATCATCAGCTTTACACCAAGTAAGTGTTAAATAAAAATGTTACTATTTGGTTAGTGATAACATGAGGATTTTAACATGATATCATAGGTGTAGCCAGGAATTTTGAACAAGGGGCCCAATCATTAACTAAAAAGTGTTGATAAAGACGGGCCATGTCCCCCTCCCCCTCCCCTCTCCCCCTGAAAAGCATGCATGCAACAGCGGCGGACTCATTTTGAAAGTGGTGGGGGTGTGCAAATCGAAACAAGCAAGCCAGCGAAATTTTTCGAACTTACGGCGTGGAGAGCGATGCGGGGCCCGCATAAGTGCTCAGGGAAACTGTTCATTTAAGATGATTTGTGAGAGCATTTATGAGCTATTTCAACGCATAAAATGTGACTTTATTGAGTTCATTTTGGAAAACGATTTGTTAATATAATTGTGTAAATAACGGATGAATCCAATGTTGACCGAAGACAAGAGACCATCTTACCGTTCTCTCCTTTGCATTCTTATCTTCTACATTACAGAATAAACCATAATTTTACCAAGAAAGTAGAAAGCCGCTGTCCCCCAAGTATTTCAACCCATATTTCAATAAAACTTGGTTCAAAGAAACTCATCCTTCCTATATTCACATTAACATTGTCATTTTGTAGACACGTGACTCTGATGTCAGTCAGCAAATTGACTCCACACCCCCAAAGAAAATGCCTTCGCTACTCCCCTGATTGAGGTTTAATCATATTTTTTAAAATAAACAAAAATACCTTCGATTATATAAAGTTGATTTCCTTAACGTTTATTATGTTAGGTAAGACTAATTGCGGTGACACCATGTGGAATCTCAATTGAGTAGTATTTAGTTCTGAAAAGAACTGGAGGTACAACTCGACGTTTCGATCAGTATGCTCTGATCGTCCTCAGGAGAATTATGTTAAGATATTAACATATTATGTTTATTATGTTTATTATGTTAAGATATTGTGTTGTCAGTTGAGACTTTTTATAGATACATCACCGGTAATTTTCCGTTTCATAGGAACATTTTACTTCAGGACGGATAACAGGGATTTACATCAAATAATGTCCCGAAATTATTTATGGTTTGTCCCCTTCATAAATCATTGGGGCACTTATTGACTGTAAAACAAAATTTCTAAAAAATGATTTTGTAAAATATTTCATTTCATAGTATTTGATTTCCTTTCTAAAAGAAAATTAACAATGTTCCGATTAAAACAACACTTGCCGGAAATTATCGGTAAAATAAATTAAAACACTGGCGAGACATATTTTGGTAAAATTGTGGTTTCTCCTCATTTAAGTTGATTCATTTCCTGACTCATTTGGCTTTTATATTATGATTTTTACTGGTGCTAGTGAGAATTAGTTATCTAATGAATGTATAGTTAATCATGTATCAATCATGTTTTTTGTCTCAATTATATCCAGTTAATTTACCCTACGTTCAGTATGTTCAGACATAGAGCAAGTCCTTGCTCTATAGTTCAGATTGTTTGTGTCAGTCAATAAGTCAATACTAATTTGTGTAAAGATATGTTGCCCATGTTTTTGTTATTTTTCATCGAAACATTGCTGAAAATATCCTACAAAAGAAAACAATAAATGAATAAATAAAACCCGGCATTACATACGTGACGGCTTAGAAATGATTAACTGAGAATTTAACACCCCAGTTTATTTGTTAGTTCATACTTACCTTTACTCTTTACTCAACTGCATTATTATTCAAATTGAGGAAGCGCCCTCTACGATTGCATTTCTATCGCGCGCTTCCACCTTCACACTGTTTTCTGTCGAAGATCCATTTACATGTCTTCGTCTTCATATCATTTTCAACTTATATTTCAAAAATATCATTTATGTAAACTCAAATTTACCCTTTCATTAACATTAATACTTTCATTTAGTGATTATTTGCTATTATTTCGTTAATTATTGTTAATTATTGATGACATAGCTTACGATTATATTGAATGTCCTTAAGACAGACTTATTTCATATATTTCACAATTGATAATGTTAAGGAGATTCACAAGTGCTTTATTGTTTAAACAGTTATCTCCTAAGACTTATTCTTGTTTCATTTTCCTTAGTTTGCATTGTTTATGATATATTCAAGATGGCAGACGCTGCCTAGGTTTTTGGCGCGAACCGCAGATAATTAATTGTGTAATTACGTGTTCCTATTATTGATCTTTGTATTTGATACTTTTAGTTTATTTGTTAAATTTTGTAAAATGTTAAGTTAAATTTAGCCCTCTCCGCATTGAAGTTGAGTGATTTCCCAACTCATGTGATATAGTTTGTTTGTGTGTCTTTTATATTGTGATATTTACTGAAGCTAGTGAGAATTAGGGGCCTATTTACCTAATAACAATGATGATACATGTTCTGTCGCGTGGGTTTACACTAAAAATTAAACAGCTTTGAAGCAGTTGGACCAAAGCGCCAGTCATGCTCCCTATTCACTAACAGTTGTAATTGGCGATAAGCGGATATTTCCAACAATGAGGTTATCGTTCTCATAATGCCCAACAATGAATATATTTGAGTTAGCCAAAAGTTGTAACAAAAATACCCAACTTGAATGACTCAATGTATAGCCAACTTTCAGCTAGAGCTTAAAGTTTACCCAACACCGAAAACATCACACATTTGGAAAACACGACCTAACAATAATTGTGCGATTTAATTTACCCATCACATTTGCCCATACTGTTTTAAACATCTTTAAGTACAAACTATAGACTATAGAGCATGTGCAATACGAAATCACAAACAAAGGATCAACATCCAAATAAATCAAACTAGCGATTTGAATGGACGGACCAAACGATTTGAGATTATCAGTTTGAAGATTTACTATTATTTTGTTTACAAATGAAATTAGGAAATATGGTCCAGTCCACCGTACAATGTAAACAAATAAATATGTCTATATGTGGCGTTCAGGGAATTCAGTCTATAAAATATCCAAATACAATGTTTTTCAAAGAGTAGTTAGAGTAAGAAGACAACTTGAAACATGTGGTGAGAAAAGGTGCACGGATTTTGGGCTGCTGATACTCGGTGATGAATCCACTCTCACCAGCGCGGTCTGCAAGAAAACTACTGTATGTCATGGATTAGTTATAAGCAGAATTTGTATTGGATTTATAGTGTCAGGGACAAATGGCTGAAAGGATGAATTCTGATCAGTGGAGGGAAACAACCAAGCAACATTTCATTAAATCGCAATCATTTTTGCCGATTTAAACATCTTTTCTACCAGAACAAGTAGCATGGTTTCTTCTCAATATTGGTGTCTTCCAACTTCATTGTTCCTATATATGTTTCTACATAACGTACCGGTAGTTGTTTTCGTTGGTTTCGGTCGGTATATCCGGGATATCTGCTCATTTTTAAACATGTATAGCACGTGTTGTACTGGCAATTTCCGGAAATGTTTATTTTCATGGGAACATTGATAATTTTCTTTTAGAAAGAAAAACAAATACTTTGCAAAGTGTCACATACCATATTTCACTAAAAGCTTCAACAAGAATGTATGACGGGACCCATCATTAATTAATTTCGGTACATATTTCCTGTAAAACCATGTTTGTCACGATTATTTAGAGAAGTATGTAATTTTACAGCATTTACATTCACTTCCTCGAGTAAAATATCAATGTTCCGATGAACTGTTTAATTTTGTAGTAAATTGCTGTTAGAATAGTGAAACAACAAAGTCGATACAATGATTTGTTTTTCTTATATTATTTTCGTTAATGTTAAAGGCTTTCCCTTATTTGGCTTGTTGTGAGCATGCCTCTATATTCTCACACGTTCCTATTTTTCTTGTAATTTATTAATCGGTAAAATGGTGGAATACATGTTCCAGAATCGATATTTAATTAAAAATTAATCTATCGTTGATGGTATTAAATTAGTTAATTCAGTTTAAATTTTCCGATGTCCTTTTAACGACACGGAGTAATGAGTTACTAGTTGTTTTCTGCATCTAGAAAGAATAACCTTGACTACCTCGATATTAAAAATCTTCGGTGGTATACTGCCCTACACAGACAAGTGCCACAGTGTGGGACAAGTAATTAATGATTAAAAACAAACTATCATTGTGCATATATATATAATATTTAGATTGGCAAACATAAACTATGAATTTCATATGATTTTTAGATTTCAGATTGTTGTTGTTGGCTGACGTAACTTATGTAACGAGAAATTGGTGGATTGATGTTATGTGACTGAAATTCATGACATTACAACTTACAAATACTGGAGACTTGATGATAGACCGTCAAATGTTCCTGGTGCAAGTTTACTGATTCTGTTGTTCGCCAGATTTCTAGGATGAAAACAAAAGTAGGGATTGACATTTAATTAAAGCCCGTTTATTTTGTTATTTTCACCAATGTTCTTAGATTTTCCTCAAGTGATGTGTCAAATACTATGATAAATGTTCTGTCTGCAGTTCAGTAATACTTGAATGCACCAACATTAAAAAAAAAAAAAAATTGCCCTCCATTGACAAGTGCGACATACTGTGACGAATAAATTTATTTTTAAACAAACATTATCCCAATTGGAATACTAAAAACAAATACGAATATTATGGTTACATTTTGATATGTTAAGCTCATTTTGTTGTGGCGTTAATGATCAGCAAATGTGAAAATACAAAGAAATATATCAATTAGCAAACATGAATTCTGGTCCCCCTTTTAATTTATTTCGCCGTCAGACTCCAGCTAAATTTAAAAACAAATTGTTGCGGTTCCTGATCGATTAGAATCGAAGACACGTTAGTGAGCATTTTGTGCACCATCAAATGTGCATAGTTTACTGAGACAGTAAAACGAAGTAGGATAACAAACATTTTAAGGAAGCACATATACATCGGTAATATTCATCAATGAACTCATATTTCCTGAAAGCAAACAATATGGAATGTTGCCATAGTACAAAAACACAAATTCGTCCCTGGCTGAGGTTCAATTATTTTAGAAGAAAGAAAATCGGTAGACAACACTTGCATCGATATAAACATGTTCGGTGGCAATCTTCCATCTTTATTGAGTGTTACACTGTGGGACAATATTTTAAATATTAAAAAAAATCCATTTTCCACATGTTCTTCTTATAATACAATCCATTCTATAAGCAACATGTGTTGTTAAATCCAGATATACATTCATTCAATGATTTGTAACAATGTTTCTAATTGCGTTGTGTCGTGTCGAAACTGCGCTATATAAATCCTATTATTATATTATCACTATCAGGTCGTAAAAGAGAAAATAGTGAAAAAGCATCCACATAATTGTTTCGAACTCCAAACAGGAAGTACTGCTACAGATGGTGATTAGTTCCTTTAAGACATTCGGCTGTGTTTCTATTATTGGTTCACCCAAGGAATATCTGTAAGCATCTTAAATCTTGAGCACCACCGCGCGCGCCCGAGAGTATTTAATACATAAAGATATTGTTCATATTAATTGTTGTATATTGTTCTTTTAGCACCACAAATACGGAAGCGGAATGCGTTGGGTTTGGGTGTAACTTCTATTTAAGACCTGTTCGCCCCATATATTTTGAACACGAGGTCAGCCAGAGGTTCTGTCTACTTCTCCTCTGCTGATAATGATGTTTGTCACCCTCCATCAGCCTTACCCCGCTCTCACACCATGGCTCAGCCAGTGCCATGGTGCGTCAGCCCTACAACTTGACCAGCAGAGGCAGTGAGTTACATATGTTATAATTATCTCCTTCAAGTTGATGGCTTGAACCAGCCGGTTCTGGCATTCTCCAACGATGGCCTAAACCAGACCAATTTTTGGAACTCCGTAGATGGCCTAAACCAGACCAGTTGTTGACACTTAAAGATTTATTTTGATGGGATAAATATTGTTATAATGTATGCCGTTCTTTTGTTTGTACCGTACCCTTATTCATTTAGTGCTCAGCATTAGGGGGCTTGTCCAGAATTCAGCGAATTCCGTAGCCACTCTAAAATCTTCAAAATGATTTATTTGATAAACAATAGTGATAATTACTATTGTTATGCCCACTTGGTACTGTTTGTGTAATAATAGAGCTGCGTTCAGCTTGAAGTATTTCTGCCAGCAAAATGCAGGCAACTCTATTTCCAACAGTTTTCTGCATTTTTTACATACCAAGTGTGTTAAACTGATTTACACAATTTCTTCAAACGCTGAATAATGAAACTGCATTACGTTTCCATAATTAGGTGTTCGGCTTTTCAGCCGAACAACTATTGTAATTGTTCCGTTTTTTTTTTTTTTTACTTCTCCTTCTTCTTCTCCTTAACTCTTCTCTACATCGAAAGTGCAAGTTAACAATTTCACACAACCTTGAAACTTCACACATATAAAGACCTTATCATGTAGATGAATCTAGTTACGTCATGATCACGTCATCAGGTATCAAATTACAAGCCATTTAAGTTTTAAAAATGACCATTTGCTATCGACTGTATATCAAAATATACTAAAGCTATGATGTTCATAATCTGGGATCTGATAGATCAAGGCTTAGGCAACATTTGAAAAGTTAACGTCAAAATCGTCTGACATTTGCTTCCGGTCGTACTGGAAGGTCAAAGTTTTGATTTGTTTTCTTCAAAATTCCTTTTCTGGGCCAAAATCCCATTGACTTAACACACACCAGACACTCGTGGTTCTGGGGCCCATTATTTACAAACCGCAGAGACTGAGATCGTTATCTACTGGAAAACAGCTGGCGGTCTTCACGGGGACGTTTGCGGTGTCACAGGCTAAAGCTCTTGCAGGATAAAATATATTTTATAGATGTGTGGTTGGGCGTTTAACCCTTTCAGTACCGCACCCGGGATATCCCGGGTCACGTTACACTTCCTCAGGGTCCCGCTCCCGGGATATCCCGGGTTGCGCGGTCGCTGTACTTTTGCGTCCACTGCGCTGGTACCATAAGCGCTATGAACTAAACAATACAGCTGTATGGACCTGATTTGCGCCCTCTTTTGATATATTTGTTGAGATTGTTTGCCGCTAGCATCCGGGACTTTCAGGCGGTTTTGTGTGCAAGATGGATGCCTCGTCAGCCGAATGACGGAATGCCCTACGCGCGCTGAGATTTCCTTCCAGAATTTGACGTTTTCCTCTTCGGTGTTGTCCTTTTCTGACACATGTAGGTTTCGCAAAGATAAAATTGATTACTCAGGAGTGTAGATACATTATTGATTTGAAGAAATTATAATTTTTGGGGTGTTTTTATCGTGCTATTTTACGATTTTTCATGTCTGTACTGATGATGCATGTAACGTAACGTTAACGTTTACATTTGTGTAAAGAATGCACTTATTCCCAATGATTTACATCCTCTCCTCCTACTTGTACATAGTCTTTGGCACTATAAGGTTTACATTTAAGTGCAGTTACCTTTGGAAATTATAAAAATTAAAAACAAATAAACATTTGGGAGGAATCTTATCAAACAAAAATCACGAAGACGTGCAGATAAAAGTACAGTTGTAATCAAAGCAAAAGTAAACAAACTTTCAATATGGCGGCCGCCATAGATGTAAAGTTTGTTGTTCATGTTTATGAAGGCTAATGCTTATAATCATTCTACAAATTTCTAGTTATGTACATTGAGGCATTTTGTGATCTTCATTTTCCAGTCAAGCCATTTATTATTTTTTTAATGTATATGTATATATTCCTTTTTAGAT
The DNA here is from genome assembly GCA_029582265.1 of Zoroaster sp. YZ-2022. Taxonomy (NCBI): domain Eukaryota; kingdom Metazoa; phylum Echinodermata; class Asteroidea; order Forcipulatida; family Zoroasteridae; genus Zoroaster; species Zoroaster sp. YZ-2022. The sequence goes on along the minus strand of CM055817.1, from coordinate 14,241,419 downwards.
CATCCCAGAATAAAAAAACAACAATAAAATAGACAGAAACTTATTATATTGTACAACTTCCGGTTTAACAGGAAGTCAGAGGTCATCAAGGTCACTGAGGTCAAAAAATGGTCAGGAAATTATTGACAATCATTTGGTAAACAATGTGTTCATATATTGTTGGAAAATAAAGAAGGGCATTACCGGATTCAAGTTCTGGTGTTAGCAACAGAATGTGGGTTCGAATCACGGCCGTGACACTTGTGTCCTTGAGCAAGACACTTAATCATAATTGATTCTCTCCACCCAGGGGTTAAATGGGTACCTGTGAAGGCAGAGTTGGTTTGCTCTATATGCGCTAGAAATGGCAGCAATTGAGCTGTATACTCCCCAGGGAGCTGAGATGGTTTCAGGAATGATTTATGAGCCTTATGAGCCTTATGAGCAGGGATAATAATATAATGCGCCTTGAGCACCACTTAGTTGGTGGATACGTGCGCTATATAAATCCACACATTATTATTATTATTATTATTATTATTATTATTATTATTATTATTATTATTATTATTATTATTATTATTATTATTATTATTATTATTATTATTGTTTTGTTTTAAAGAAAGTATGTGGGATAATGAGGGTAATTGTGTACAAAGACAATGGGACTCAAAGGGTTAAGCCAATAACGGATGCGCTACAATATTTCTAAAACCATAGATCGTATTAACTTAATACTGCAGTGTCATTTTTGTACGAATAGAAAGGGCTGTTGAAAAAGCCAATACCGAAAAGCTATTTCTTTGAAATGAGTAAGGCAACTTACTTTTGAAAACAATCTTAAGTCACATTTTAACAATGATCCCAATTGATGAGGACATCAATTACCGTCACTTCCGAACACCTTGAGTTTGTTCACAAACTCTGAATTTCTAGTATTTTTTTGTTTTACCCATTCTGATTCTCTTTTTCGGCCTACAACTGAAAACCCTGTCTGTACCGTATTGCAAGGGGAAGTTCCTTTAACCGAAGGATCTTCATTTGGCACAGATGTGCGTATTACGGGTACATGTAATGAATCTATTGATGTGTGCCTCTCCATCGTTTCTATTTATAGTCACACTTAGTTTCAGGCCCCATGACCGTGGGTGTAATTCCCACTTTGCCTCAAGGGCTTAATCAGGCGCGGATCCAGGAATTTTTGAGACGGGGGACACACCCAACACGGACAAATGCGAAGCGCGAAGCCCTTACGGCGTGGGGTTCAGGGCCCGCTTAAGGGCCCCGGAAAATTTTGGATTCTGGATGCTCTGTGGTGCAATCTGAGGCGATTCCTGGCCAGTTTCACCTGACTTTTTTGCAAAAGTTTTCAAGATTATATGGAGAATATATATATAGAGCAATAGATAATTGGCATAAGTGGACCGCCCACCAACATAGGGGCTGGTTAGATCAGTTGGTAGAGCGCTCGTACGGTAATCGAGAGGTCGCGGGTTCGAGTCCGGCATCAGCCAATTTTTCTTTGCTCGCGAACCGTTTATATATATATACATATATACATACATACTTTGGTCAAAGAACGTTCGTGGTTTTTGGGTACAAATACAACTCTATCGTGATGGGACGATTTTCTCTTTTAAAAGCCATGGTCTATTTGTTTGTGGCACCAATTTCAACGATCAAAAAAATATGGTTTCATTACTGGACATGATGGCACTGGATATTTTATTAATTGAAAACAAATGTGTGCGTTTAGGCCACTCAAAAAGGATTTTGGCAAAACTAGCAAATCATTCAGTCAAGTGATCAATTGTTTCCTGCTGACTGTGGCCATTTAACCGGTAATAAACTCCCCCAAGAGGATTAGATGTTGAGATGGAGAGAGTTAAAATCCCCGAGCTCCGGGAAATACTTTGGTTTTCTCTCAAAAGAGGGTTTCAGTTCCATGGCACGATTGATAACCTTTTTTTCTTGTTGCATTTTTTCAGTATTTATTTTATGCCAAAAGTAGACACAGCAGATGTTTAATATTGTCGCCGGTATTTTTTTTAGGCTACTCCTGCTTTTTAAAAAAATCATTTTACCCGGGGGGAACGTGCCCCCTCTCCCCCCCCCCCCGGATCCGCGCCTGTTAATGGTATAACTCCCACTTTGCCTCAAGGGCTTAATGGTATAACACTACTGCTAGGTAACGAAGTAACTGGTACTAGGGTATTTGTAGAACCTTGTATGACGGGTGTGCCATGTTCTGATAATAATACTAGGTTACTAGAGGAGGAGTTACCTTGTGTATTCCCCACTTGTATTACGACTCGATCCATGAGTAGTAAACTTAAAGGTGCCAGTTCATATTGATGCAGATTTAGACCTTTCTGAAACTCGTATGTCTAGTCTACTTGATGAAACCTATAGGGTTTCTTTTCATAATGATTTTTTTTCTTCAAATTATTTGGATGATGAGATGAGTACTAATCCTCGTGATACTAAGGGTTCAGCATTTAAGGTGTATATTCGGGCACTCAATATGTACAAAACCCTGTCCAACAATTTCCCATCATACATTTCTGATGTTCTCGACCTCAGCAAACCTAAACGACAAGGTCTCCGCTCTGAATCCAATTTGGTCATCCCTCGCACTACCAGGAGTACAGGGGACCGAGCTTTTTCCGTTGCGGGTCCCTGAATATGGAATTCTCTACCCATCTCAATCCGGAATGCTTCATCTGTCGAACAGTTTAAAGGACTCTTAAAAACCTATTTGTTTTGACTTCATTTGTTTAGTTTTCTGTTCAAAGTGCTTTGAATCCTTTGGCAAAGGCGCTTTATAAATTCCTGTTGTTGTTGTTGTTGTTGTTGTTGTTGTTGTTGTTGTTGTTGTTATTTGTGACCCGCTCTGTGAAAATGAGTCACAAGTCACAAACTTGAAAAATTGAGATTTCTATGTAGCTTTAATTGTGGATTTTATTGATTGAAATTGATGTCAATTTCAATCAATAAAATATTAAAATCAATGATTTTCTGTGAGTAGGTTGTTTCATTTCTGTCATTTGTTTTCCTTTCGAATGTTTTTTCGTAAGATTTCAATGTGTTAATTATGCAAATTATTGATTATTAAAAATGGCATATCTCCATAATGCAATACGTCACACACCTCTATCATACCAAACTAAAGCTGAAGATGTACTCTTTCCAGTCACATAGTAATCACACATTTTCAAATTTGCGATTTTTTTACGACTCATTTTCACAGAGCGGGTCACATTTAGCAATGTTATTGTAAATTGTGTAGGGCCTTTTCCTAAAACTAGGTCGGGTCATGAATACTAACAAGAGTACAGAGTGGGACCACTAAAACATGCACACTTTAATGAGGAGATTAAATACATGAAATACTCTGATATTGAGGAAAGTGACAGTAATTGGAGTTCACCATTGTATTTTGGTACCAAAAACTGATTCTTTTAGATTTTGAATTCAGAGACAAAATCTGACATATGTCCACTGTCAAGAGTAGATTATTGTATTGGTCATGTTGATGAAGCTAAGTTTGTGAGTACTTTTGATTTGTTAAAGGGATATTGGCAGGTCCCTCTCACTCCTCGTGCAAAACAAGTTTCTGCTTTTGTGACTCCTCAGGGGTTATATCAGTATGAGGTCCTCCCTATTTGTTTGAAAAACGCGCCTGCGTCGTTTCAAAGAATAATGTGATCAAGGGTTTGACAAACACTGTAGTGTACATAGATGATGGTTGTGCATTTTCTCGGCATAGCTGGGTATTATCGGAAAATTTGAAGGAATTTTTTGGATGTTGTTGCTCTACTGACAAATTTGCTCAGCAAGAAAAAAAAATTGGTCAGATGAATGCAACCAAGCGTCATTTGAGCTAGTAAAAACCATTCCAGCTAACGAACCAGTTTTGATGGCACCAGATTTAACCAAGGCCTCTAAAATTGTCAGTAGATGCCAGTGATGTAGGTATTGGTTCTGTTTTCATACAATTAGATGGTCAGGAAATTGATAATTCAGTTTGTTATTTTTCTAAGAAATTAAACAAACATCAGCAAAATTACTCAACCATAAAAAAGGAGTGTCTTGACTAGCTGGTTTTGTATTTCAAGCATTTTGAACTTGTTTTTAGTGCTCCAACCAGATCGATAGTTGTGTATACTGATCCGTTAGTTTTCATTCATAACAAATTTTAAAAAAATAACAACAAATCCAAACCAAGTGTTTGATAAAGATATTGTTCATATCAAAGGTAAAGATAAGCGCTCTCTTGTTTAGTACATGTATTTGTGATGAGTTCAGTTTCTCCGCATAGTACATGTAGATGATATTTATTTGAATTATAATTTATTGGTCACTGATCTAAAAAGTCAATTTTTAAGACAACATTTAATTACAGCAAGCCCATAGTCAATCTTTGTTTACATTGCTGCATAGCTGTGGGGGAAACAAACCAAGATTCTGTAAGACAACATTTTAATTACAACAAGTTAGCTGATTTAGCGAAAAGAAACACAACAACATTTATTATTGGCACAGTACAGAAAAGGAATCCCATGGTATCTATTCTTCATCTATTTGAAATTTCCTGACGGTGAGAACTGTTAACAACAACAAACCATTCGTATGTAAACAAGTATAACGTTTGCCGGCCCATTTTCGAGCTCCCGAAATGGGTCCTTCTTTTTGCAAAACCGATGCAATAATTAACGAAAACATCGCCAGTCAGTTCAACAAAATCAGTGACCTGAATGTTCCTCGTTGCAATAGTACTCATAGGCATATTATTTAAATTATCAACGGTTTAAAGAAAGTTATGTACACTGCAGGCAAAACAGGACCATCCAATCTCCCGAACTCATTGTTAGACACCAACTGGCCCAGAGGCTGGAAGTGTTTGCTGGTAAGATGATCCATTACGAGCAGCATCGAAGCTTCTTGCAGGTCATTCTACCACTAAAAGAACACGTACATACATACTGGCTCTTTGAACCTTGCAAGCATACACCGGTTTCTCAAGCATTATGTTGTAAGCATTTCCGCCCTGTATACATAATAAAACCTAACATTGTAATTATCTACACTGAGGAACATTCTGTGTTACGTGTTACGTTTACGTTTTTTTCCTTTGGACTCTTTGGAGATAGGCTGCATGTATGATTACACTCTCTTCCTTTCACACACTGTCATGTCCTACCCCGGCCAACTGGCTTGCCTGTCGAAGAGCTGTGCATCAGTATATCTGACTCCTGGGTTCCAGGGCCGATATTCATAAAAGCCTGCTAACATAGCAGCCAACTAGGCCTTAGCAGCCTGCTAAATCCGTAGTTTCCTGCTCCGCGGTTACCAACTAATTTTGTATTCATAAAACCTTGTTAAGAACGTTGCCAGCTAGTTGCCAGCTAGATATTTCTAGCAGGCAGCTAGGACGTTAGGCAGTTCGCGAAACCACAAAATCGGAGAATGGCAATTTGCATTTCAATAGGGTATGGTGTTGTTTTGGACTAGCAAGACCAAGATGGGTCAAATGACTTTTAAAGATGTATCGCCTGTGTTTTACAGGCAATTTCGGATTGTTTCAATTTTCATTGGAACATTGATATTTTATTTATTTATTCATTTATTTATTATTAATTTTTGTAAGGAAAAACAAACACTTCACATGATAAGTGTCAGAGGCTTGGCACAACAGTAAACAAATGCCAACATTAATTTAAGACGTGATCCGCCTTGAAATAATTTCCGTGCTTCTCACGATTATTTTTCGTACGTAACATGGTTCTTATCCTTTCTTCAAGTTAAAAAGTGTTGAAAATTGCCTTGACAATAGTCAAAACTACAAGCGATACATATTTAACTTCAGCATAACAGATTGTCCCCAGCAACTGACAGATCACGTAAACCCTCCCTGGCAACAGGATTGAAAAACATAAATTCCAAAACTAGTTTAAATACGATTGCTGCGGCTATTTGACATCGTTGCTCAACATTAACGCTGAGCTCTGACAACGGAGACCTGATCTTCCTTCCCACCATTGGTTCACAAGACAACAGCAACGATGGAGATTTGATGTTTGTATCGATGATGAAGATTTCCCATGTGAACAGCGCCCTCTGCTCCCTCTATCCCATTCATGAAGAAGTAGGCATTTTAACAAGACGGGCTTATAAAGATTGTCCCTTATGCTCACAGACTGATCACTGCGCTAGATGAGAAATTGTTCCGTCCACCTTGAGAAATTGAGTCTGGAAACAGACATCCAAGCTAAACGAAAGCCTAATCCATGGCGAATTCCCCTATACAATCGTCTATTGGAACTAAAAATATTGCAGAATAATCAGTGGAATTGAGATGATAAATACATAATTATATGATTTCATCACCCCCATGAGCCTGCTGAATTGTTAATCAAAACATAAAACAAAATTTTACGTATAATGTTGCTTTAAGCGGTGTTTCGGGGGGGGGGGGGAGGATAACCCCTCCCGGTCATGAATGCAAAAATTCAGCACATCCCCCACCCCAAGACGTTCCAGATCCTCCATTTTTGCGAAAATAAAACACAATCCCAAACAACCTCTGACTCATAACGCGCCTGATTCTAGTCGAGGCTCACCACGGTGGAATCCCAACTAGCACAAGCTAAAGCAGTAGGGTCAGCTTGGTTCATACCAAAATCAAAGATGAGAGGGATCGTAGACAGGCACACTGGGTCATTCAAATCATCGCGCGCACAATCGGCAGAACTCAACGCATAATAAGAGCGTGTCTGCCTCAGTTTCATATATCTTCTGGTGTCTTGCAAGGCAATGTTGAAGGACCCCGCCTTTTCAACATCTTTTTTGATTCCGTCCTCAAATAATATTTCAACACGAGTGCAACCAACAACTCCTTGGCCTTGACATTCAATTCAATATCCCACAAGAATGCTCCGATCCAAAGATGAGAGCTGTCGCTCGACGCGAGGCTCCAATTGGATGTTCTGAGCGGGCTACGCTGATGATTTATTCATCTTTGGTCGTTCGAAATAAGATCTACAGACGTCTGCAGATATGTTGGTGTCTATACTAGAGGAATATGGTTTAGTTTTGAGCGTGAAAAAAAGCGAAACCATGGTAATAACTGGAGTGTCGTGGCCGAGCGGTCTAGCTTACCGGACTCAAGTTCTGGTGTTAGCAGCAGAATGTGGGTTCGAATCCCGGCCGTGACACTTGTGTCCTTGAGCAAGACACTTAACCATAATTGCTTCTCTCCACCCAGGGGTTAAATGGGTACCTGTGAGGGCACAGTTGGTCGATTAGCCCTATAATTATGCGCTGTAATGGCAGCAATTGAGCTGTATACTCCCCAGGGAGCTGAGAAGGTTTCAGGAATGATTTATGGGCCTTATGAGCCTTATTAAACAATATGAAACAGCCCAAACGCATAGCCCTAATCTGTTTAGTGAAGGAAACTATATGCAATTTATACACTGACAACTTAATATCGGAAGAAAAACATCAGTTTCTTAAACACACATCCACGAGACCAATAAACCTTGCCTTTACCTATTACTAAAAATTAACAAAAAAACATTGAGTGGAACACGGTTTGTTGTCAGGCCGATTGTAATTGGTTGCAGGGGCCCAACTGAACAAATCTCAACATACACAAAATACAATAATCTGTCATTGTAGCAAGACATCATATTGGTCACCCTTGGCTTTGTGTCTGTGTATATAAAGTAAGATATATGAGATAGGCTTTCATAGACGATGTCAGAAGATACATTTGCAACATTGATAATTTACTTTTAGAAAGAAAAACAAATAGGTCTACTATGAAATGAGATAATTCACAAGATAGGAGTCAGAAGCTTGGTTTTACAGTAAGACAGTGCCAACATGAATATAAGGTGGGACCCATTATTAAATTCATTTCGATACACACTTACTAACGCAAATAGAAATATTTTGTCCTCATTGGAAATAAGCAAATCGCATTTTTTCAAAAACAATATTGTTTTGAAATAATAAGTCGTTTTTAAAAAGGAGGCAAACTAAGTAAGGGTGGTAATTGGCACCCCTTATAAACCTCTTTCATAACAGAACAGAGTGAAATACATAATAAATACTATATGTATGAAAGCAGTCTTTAAACATTCTGTATGGCGTGGTAATTGCCACCCCTTATAACAAAACAGAGTTAAATTTGGTTGCTCTGCAAAGAATTGTTTTTTTCAAGAATATTTATTGATAGAAGTCTTGTAGATGTGAAATGAATTTATTTCAATTATACATTTCTGTGAGACATCAACAAATTATTTTAGATAACTAATTGGTTTATGTTTTATTTTATTTTACTGTCAATGTGTAAACCATCAACATATATATTGTAGGCCTATTGTGGTTTGGATTTCAATATAAATTTCAACCAATGCATTTATAGAGCAACAACAAAAGTGAGGGGTCCATAGATTTGGTTTTACCCTGGGATTTCTTTTGTAGAGATAATGTTTCGCGCTCAAGCTCAATAATTGTAATGCCCGATTTAAACTTTACGACACAACGTATAAGAAACGTTTTTTAGATCAGTTTATGTGAAAACATTTTGAACAATTTTGTTCTTTAAATATTGTATAACTTGTCCCACACTGTTGCACTTAATTGTGTATGTAGGGCATGCACTCAAGTGTTTATCGAGATGCATTTGTAATTTTAATTTAAAAAATGAGTGAACCTCAGTTCAAGCAGGATAATTGATTAGACTGTTTGATACCATCACCTATGTTTCACAAATTATAATTATATGGAAATCATTGATCATATTTACCAATGTATGTAAGTTTTGATGCGATGCACATTGGACCAAGTGGAAACCAAAGTGTCGTCCATAAATCACAAAAAAATAAAATAAAATAAATAAATAAATAAATAATTAAATAAAAGCCTTCTGGCAATTATTTCAAACTCGCGTTGCGGTCTTTTGACAATATAATTATATCATCAAGTAAATTAAAGTGCAACAAGTTCATAGTCAATAATTTATGAAAACTAAATCGATTATAAGTTGGTCTAGTGATTTCATTCACAAAAAGCGAAGAGTTGTATTAAACATGAAATTAAAGCCGGGCTTTTGTTTGTTCAGCAATGATAGAAAAATATACAATCCAGCTAATTCCCACGTATAAATGTCCACATTTCCTTAGATCCTAACCTTTTTGCACCATTTTGATACCAATATTGGCTTTTTGTTTTTTTGACTGTTGTCATAATATTTGAGTTGATAATAACGCAACAATATTTGAGTTGATAATAATGTATAAGTTGGGCCAGCACCCAAACCAACAATGCCGTGGTTGACCGTGGTAGTACAATAAATTGTAACAATAGGTTTAAAGCACAAAATAATTGTTAGAAATTCCTGAACCTGGAATCCCCACAGATTTAGTTTGGAAATCCATGATTGTAGTTTGAATTAGAATAGAATCAGGTGTAGGTGAGTAAAGGGTTGAAGATTGAATGAGAAAATGTAGATGAGATGAAGACGATTTGTAAATGGAGTAAAAGGTGGATGTTTTGGGAGGAATGTGAAGAGAGTGGTCTCCCAGACCTCATTCTATGAGGACTACCTACACTCTACGCTGCTGTAGCAATGTTCAGAATTTAATCAGAGTATTAACAGACCAAATAAATCCTTTTAATAAGTATTCAGGCGGCAGTTTGCTTTACCAGTTTGTATCAGAGTGTTTTGTTCAAGGCAGGTTTTGTCTGACGTTACCAACTTTTGGCGAGAGAGGGGACAAGTTGGAAGATGTTCTTTCAACTAAATTGATGTTCCCTCGGATGACATAAACCTTGAAGAAAACTTGATTTACTATTTTCAAGCATAAACTGTTGAAAGCCGTAGTAAATAACTCTGTTTAGAAGAATGCATTTATTATTCGGAATTTTAAAGATTGATCATTCATCTATCACGAGGTAGTTGTTTAAAATATAAATTATGGCAATGGTTGAAGTATTTGTATTTTGAGACGGCTTTACTTTGGGCAAACCTTTCAGAGGTGGCGACGCCAGAGGGCGCTGTACTTTTGAAGAGGGCAGCGGCGATTTACCAATCTTCACAACACTGATGGTGCACCAGTGGGAAACCGCGCTTCGCTTAGGGCCCGATAGAAAGGCTGTTTTTGGTTTAAAAGTGTAAGGGGTTATCCAGTGTGTTTGTAGCCTTGAGCGAGACAGGTATCAAGGGCCGAAAGTATTTGAATTTTTTAGAGGGACAGGATTCCGTGTTTTTTTGTTTTTTTTTCTGTTAGAACGAACTATCATGCGAATAACGCAAACAATTCAAGATTTGACAAAAATTAAGACATTAGCTGACATGAAATATTATATTATAACAGTTGTATCAGAATTAACAGTGTAGTACAATATTATATAAAGACGACTGACAATTGTGGCAATTTCATTATGTCTCATGTTCCTCTTATTTAAAATAGATATAATGTGCATTAGTTTATACATTGTTTTCCTAGTTAATCGTCCTAGTTTGGTCGAATGAAATGTTTTTCACAGTGGCTGTTTCTGTAAAACGCTGGCTTATACATTTCACTTTTTAAAATGTTATTGCCAGGAGATTTAAGTACGTGTGTACTAGGCCTATATGTATTTATTTTACAGTAGAATGTTGGTACGCAACCCCACTATGGTCCATTGTGTCTAGTGGATCATTTTAGCGGATAGGTTGACGGGATTGGGGTGGTCTCATCGGGGAGTAGGGCGCAGTTTCCAGCAAGCAATTATCAACTCATTGAACTCTTCTCATCAGATGATTGTGCGCGATCTTGACTGATGTGATCCCCGCCGCGGGCCTCAGAGACAGGTATCCAGGTCGTTGGTCCTTCGAGTTCAAATGTGTTCAGCAACGGATCCAATATCGAATTGAAGAGGGATAAGCTACAATATCATCAGGGAAATAATTCGTTGTGACGTTCACCCTTTCTGTCTCATCCATACAGTGCTGAGTTGGAAACACTTAATCGGCGTCATTTTTCAATGAGAAACATGTTAAATACACAATTACGATATAATCAGAGACGGGGGGGGGGGGGAGGTTGTTAGTGTAGAAAACGTATCCATATGGCATTTCCATGGATTAAAAAGTTGTCCAACTTTGTTTTTGTATTTTGTGTCAAGCTGAATATTGTCACACATAGGGGTTTGATGGGGGGGGGGGGGCTAAAGGTGCAAAGGGATTAAGGCAGGGACGAGGGGATTCAGGCCCCGCCCCTGTTCCCTTGTAGTTGCTGTCATCATTTATGAAAATGCGAAGCTACAGAATGTGATGTGTATTCTTATATTCCCTTGTTTTATCTTGAAGAACAATTTGTTTGATGAGTAATTATTTACCCGCCTATCCATTCTAAAGTGTATTATGTGAAATTAACAGGACAATAATTCATGTAGTTTTTGTTATATTTAAGTATTTATGCCTTTGTGCAAGATAGAGGCATTGTAAATACTGGTAACCTACAGTAAACCAAGTTAATATACCGGTAGCTCTTCAATGTGTATAGTCCTTATAGTGGTGGATCCGCGGGGCCTTGCATTATCTTTGCTTGTAATGATATTTTAATGTCCCATATTAGGCATGTTCATGACACGCCCCGATCCGGCCGCACATGCAGTCAATTTAACACGAATGTATCTTACCTTCAACTGTCCTATCTTGATTGAAACAATCGCTGGTGCAAGATGCACTGATTGCGTATTATTAGATTATTAAATTTTGGTATAAATAATTGAAATGAAGGATTTTTGATTCTGCGTTTGAAATCACGGTGACATTGCGTCCAGAATGTATTTTTTAACGAAGGACCGAGGGTATTCGCCATCTTTTATAGATTCCGTGTGGAAACTTGATGTCGCTGTCACTTTCCTACTGCTTTGCCTCATAGACGGCAGTGCACAATCATCAAACCACTCAAAGAACGAATTATTAATTAAATAAAGTAATTTCAATGAATGGGTTACCTTTTTAAAATTTGCATATCGTAATATCAGCCCCTTCTACAAGTAAAAATGGTGCATTTTTACGTCTAATATTTGTGTAGAGTCAACAGTAAAGCAGGACATACAGAACCATCCAATCGGAACGTTTCTATGATGGGCCTTGGGTGGCGCTGTAACCGGTACCCGCGTTTACTACGCGTTTGGACATAGGTTTGTGGGACACCAAGGTGGCGCGGCGCGTGCAGCCCAGAATCCAAGATGGGGCAGCTTACGGCTTTAATAGCATACAGATATAGCTAGATGTATGCACCACCACACTGTTGATCGGCGCTCTACTATCTTCGCTGTCGATTGACCGTTACAGGCTAGTGACCAACGTTTGACCTTTTTCTATGGTTTGACACAGCATTTGCTAAACTTTTTAGGTAGTGGTAATTTGTAGAGATCAGAGGATCACTTCAAAAGACGATTTTGTTAATCGGTACCGCAAGTAACTCTCTCGTATACGTATGTCATAATATCGCAATCCATCACACAACTAATGTTCGCCATAGCAGACGACACTCGGCAAGTTTTTTAATGAGCACCAAAATCAAACATTTTTACACACGTTTGGCATGCAGTAAATAGTTACAATTCTGTCTATATAATAGCATATTTTTTTATATTTAAATATGTTTGGCTCAAACAATCAGTTGAAAAATAATTTGCAACAAAACAAAATCGACACTTAAGTGGAAAAGGTACTTAAAAATAACGAAGTAATTACTATTTTGAACTATTTATTTAGTTTACCTATTAAACAGGCATACTGTCGTATAAATTAGCACAAAGTCAATAGCATTTTAGTGTTAAAAATGCCTTAGAAAAATGTCTTTTTCCCAACAAATGGGAAACACTTGAAAAGTGTATGACGAGGTATATTTGTAATTTATAAATATTACACAGAAAAAAATTACACAGAACTTAAAATTAAATGTATACAACGTTTATTATTTTTGTTTAAACTGCTCAAAACAACAAAGATATTGTTCGATAACAATCAACAGTTCTAATAGACACTGACACTGCCAGGATGTAGCAAGAACATAGACATTGGAGCGATTATTGCGCAATCACGGCAAGGCAGCAGAACTAAGCGACAGGCATGAACACACATGCCAGCCAACTGGCTTACTGTCGAAGAGTTATGCGTAATTATATCTGACACCTGGGTCCCAGGGCCCATATTCATAAAAGCCTGCTAAGCCTAGTTGGCAACTAAATTGGCCCCTAACTGCCAATTAAGCCGAGTTGGATACTAAGTGTTATTCATAAAATGCCGCTAAGCTTAGTGGACTGCTAAGTTGTCTGGTAACTTTAGAGGTGATCTTGGGTACCTCTAAGTCACTAGTTGACAACTAAACCCTTCATTTGTATGTTTGACTCTGACGTGAAAACATGGCTAGACGGATTCTGCAACTGGTACAGTTGCATCGTGCAATGAGGAGGGAAAGAGTATTCAGAGACAGGCGTAATCCAATTGAGATTTTTACTGATGATGAATTGATCAAGAGATATCGATTGTTCATAGAAAATCTTCCCTGATATTGCGTGTAAATAGTCTTCCAAGCATTAGCTTTCTTTCAGTTGGTGTTTACATCTTTATGTTTACTGTCGATGACATCCTTGAATTCATCATATTTTTCAGTTATGAATAAGTTCTCTTCCTGAGAATAATTAGCTTTCCTTATTATTTTTTTGCCTTCTCGTGTATCCGCCATTCTGAACCTGTGTGTTCACGATGCTGAGAACATAGAACTGCCTGTACATTGCATTCGATAGGCGCACACACACAGTTCTTGCATGCACAGCTCTATTGTTAGACACATAAACATGCCACTCATATTGAAAGTGAAACTTACCCATATTGTGTTTTGAGGTTTGGAACAATGCCAACTGCTAAGTTAACAACCAACTAAATCCTAGTTGACAACTACCTGGCACTGTCCCTAGCAGGGTTTTATGAATATGAAAATAGCAAGAAACTATGGAGCAGGCAACTAGGCATTTAGCAGCCTGCAAAGGTCTAGTTGGCTGCTAGTTTAGCAGGGTTTTATGAATATGGGCCCAGGTCTCCAATGATCTAAGTCAGCCATAAATCAGAATTACGTCACATATATTCACTTCGGATAAAGATACTGTGTCTAAATATTAACTACACACTTATTCGCTCGTGTTTTAATTTTCATTGGAACATTGATATTTTTTTGGAAAGGAAAACAAACACTTCACATAATAAGCGTCAGAAGCTTGGTACTACAGTATAAAACAAGTGTCAAGATTAGTTTATGACGGGACCCACCATGAATTAATTTCTGTACATTATTCCTGTAAAACCATGGTTCTCACGAATATTTTGAAAAACGTGTAATTTTTTAGGTAGCCTAGTGCTTATCTTTTCCTCAAGTAAAAAAAGGAATTTTCTGATAAAAAATAAGATTGTCTTAAAAAGAGTGAAGGCTACAGGCGATATTTAACTTCAGTTTAACATATTGCTCCAGCCACTCGCAACAGGCAACAGGATTGAAAAACATAATTCCAAAACTAGTTTAAATACGATTGCTGCGGCTATCTGACATCATTACTCAATACTAACGCTGAGCTCTAAGATGGATTCTGACAACGAAGACCTGATCTGCTCACCCACTACTGGTTCACAAAACAACAGCAACGATGGGGATTTGATGCTTGTATCGATGATGAAGACTCCCCATGTTAACAGCGCCCTCTGTTCCCCTCTATTGCACTCAAGAAAAAAACGGCAGTAACTAGACTGGCATATCAAGATTGCCATTACGCCCACATATCGAGTGGTCCGTCGTGCTAGATGAGATATCGTTCGCCTGTCCGGCTTGAGAAATCGAGTCTGGAAACAGACGTCCAATCTAAACGAAAGCCTAATTCGTTGTGAAGTCCCCTACTGGATCAGAATCCGTAATATATATACACATATATACATACATATATATATACACATATACATATATATATATATACATATACATATTTAAATGTAGCGGTCTATCTTGAAGTAGAGTGCTCAATGCCACATAGACAGAGCGTAATATACTTGTAGTAAAACTAGTGGAACGCTGGTAGTTGTAACTCCGAGTTTCACGCGTTATGCGATCATCAGACAACTGATAGTCACCAAGTGATTACTCCTATATATATATATATATATATATATATATATATATATATATATATATATATATATATATATATATATATATATATATAGGCCTACACGCGCACGTACAGGTTACTCGCTCAATGATGCGTGGTAATTACCTATTGTTTGCGGGCCTTGTGTGTAAGCTTGTTTGTTGGCAGTTTGTGGTTTGTTGACGCGGTACTGTTCCTCGTCACGTGTCATCGCTTTTGAAGTTGCAGAGGTAGAACTTGTTTTCATGGCGGCATTTTGATATGAGTTCGGGTCGTTTGTTCAGGAGTATCCTCTTGTCGGCGTTTATGATGGAGAGCTTCTCTGTGAGGCAAAGGTTGCACCGTTTCGATTCACTGTTGTATGCTTGAGATCTACAGGCTACCGACCAGTTGATGGTGAATGGTTTCTTGTTCCTTTTCAATTGCCAAATGTGCTTGGAGAGTTCCGTGCTGTTCTGGTACTTCTCATGCCTGAAAGACTGTGTGTGGTTGCCGTATCTTAGCTTGAATGGAGGCGCGGTGAGACCTATGTACAGATGAGAGTTGTTATATATATATGATTTGGTTTGGCCTCTGACCTGGCCCCATAGAGCAATAGATAATTGGCATAAGTGGACCGCCCACCAACATAGGGGCTGGTTAGCTCGGTTGGTAGAGCGCTCGTACGGAATCTCCCCATCAGACTGAAGGAACACCGAGCGCACGGCCGCAGAGATTTCAAAAAGTCAGCCATCATCAAGCACTCGCACACCAAGGACCACCAAATCGACTGGCAGGCAGCCCAACTCATCACACCCATCGACACTTGGCACCCCAGACGCATCAGCGAGGCCATCGAGATCGTCAAACATGACACTGTACCACAGGACATCGGCTTCTACATCAGCGACATTTGGCGACCACTACTACAGACTGAAGGATCTTCTATATCCAAAGTCTACAACCCACCCCAGACTGAAGGATCTCCTAAGTCAACCACCCTCCTTCCCCAGTGTTTGTTTACAACTGATTCGGTTCAGTGAGCACATACTCACTTCCCCCAACTCCAAGGATCCACAGTTCCCGCCTGCATGCCTCAACGAACTAATCCTCCAGCATCCTGTCACCGCGCAATCCTCTAGCAGCCTACTTAAGCAGCAGCCTTTCCCAGAGTCCGGAATTCTCCTGAGGACGATCAGAGCATACTGATCGAAACGTCGAGTTGTACCTCCAGTTCTTTTCAGAACTAATTACTACTCAGTTGAGCATTTTACATGGTGTCACCGCAATTAGTCTTACTTGTACTGACTTTAGAAAAGTTCTTTCGGCAACCAAGTCTGATACTGACTTAACCACTTCTTAGTAGATATCTCTGTATTAATAAGGTGATGAAAGCAAATTTTGTTAGCGCTTTTTATTTATTATGGGTATTGGCAAGTTCCCCTTTCTTCACGTGCGTAACCCTACAAGGATTGTACTAATATGAAAAATGCTCCAGCTACGTTCCAACGCCTGATGAATCATGCAACGGCGTAGCCACGGGGGTTGGGGGCTGGGGGGCACGTGCCCCAATTTCCAGTGCCCCCAGGTGCTCCCACCAAAAATCCCGATAGTGCCCCGAAAAAGAAAAGAAAAAGAAACAGAACAAACCCATACCCCTGGGCCCCCACTGAAAAGCAATGCCCCCACCCTCTGTGCCTACGCCGCTGGAATCTTGTCATGTTGCGGTTACCAAATACAGAAATATACAGCCATTTAGAGAGTATGCGTACATTATTCAATAGACTTACCGAGGCTAAACTACTTGTAAATCTCTTATAGAGTCAACTTGGTAAAGGCTAAAGTCCCCTTTCGTGGTCACGTAATTGGTTGGGGGAAATTTAATCCGTAAATACAAAGGTCAAAGCTGTCAAAAATTCCCCAAGCCAAATACAAAGGAAGAACTCATACGTTTTTTAGGCACGGGCCATGGCAGGATACTTTCCAACAATTTTGCAACAATTTTGCTGATGCAGTTGACCTTCTCACCAACTTGCTTTAAAAATAAATAAATAAAAACAATAATAACAAAATAAAATAACAAGTTTATGTGGACTGTGAAGAGTTCTTTTGTTTTTAGATAGCTCAAGTTATCCATACTTCTGGCTTCATTAGGCCTTAAGCCGTTTAAACTTGCAATCGATACTAGTGCTGTTGCAAGAACATGATCAGAATGTGGAAAACCCAGTTTGTTACTTTAAAAACAAACTAAATCGTCATCAGCAAAATTATTCCACTGTCGAGAAGGAGGCTTTGGCCTTAATTCTCGCATTACAACATTTGGAGGTGTATCTTGATACATCAACCATGCATGCCCACTTTCGTGTACACAAACCACAAACTTCAGACTTTCGTGCAAAATATGAACAGCCAAAAAATAAAATGTTGTTAAGGTGATTATAGATGTTTCTAAATCAATGTATTGCTTCTGTGAATCTAGACCAGGGTTGACTATTTATTTTATTAACAAATTGAAATATTTAAAAATATTAAAATATTGAAGAATGTAGCATTTTACCCACATACAAGTGATTCATATTTTGCAGAATTGTGTTTTGGGAACAATTTCAAATCCCATTGTGTATTGATGCTGAACATTTGAAAATTTGTACATAAAAATATGTTGAGTTGTTTATCGTGGTATTTGTTGTTGGTATTTAGTTGTTACTTGTCCTATTCCTTTAGGTTTTGTCGTTTCCTTATTTTTGAACCCTCTGGGACTAGTGCGTAGCGGTAGTTTAACCGGCACTTTTTGCTAATTAATTAATTACTCCTTAATTGAGCGCTCAATTTTGTTTTCTTTCAAGTTCCTACATCAGCCATAGCCTAACAACTTGGCATAGCCCCTTTATTGTAATTGTTTATAGTTCAGCCAGATACCATGACCCCTTCGCCACAAGACCATAGCTTGTGTACAAAGCCTGGTATACACAGCCTATATCCCTTGGCACAGCGGTACCCTTTGTGTGATCAATCATCCTGGTCTACAGGCTTGCCTCAGGATATCTGTGATCAATCATCCATGCTCAGGGGTTGCTTGACAGCGCCTGGAAGGGATTGACCAATAAAAAAGCTCAGACTTGATGTGTTTGGGCAGAGATTGGCTACTGGCAAATGGGAGGGGGGTGTTAGGGATTTTCCCTTACACTAAATACACCGCAGCTGTCTGGCTATGTATTCTTTAGAGAGTTTTTTTCTGTACTTATTGGGCCTGGACTACATTCAGGGACTGTCTCAGGGGTAGCTGTGCAATGATTATGCATGAAAAATGGTATAAAACAGAGTTTACAGTACGTTATTCATACGTATTACACTGGGCGGTTACAAACCGCACCATACTACTTTAGTGTTCGAAAAACGTTCAAAGAACGCCCAGTTCCCTTACACTAAATACACCGCAGCTGTCTGGCTATGTATTCTTTAGAGAGTTTTTTTCTGTACTTATTGGGCCTGGACTACATTCAGGGACTGTCTCAGGGGTAGCTGTGCAATGATTATGCATGAAAAATGGTATAAAACAGAGTTTACAGTACGTTATTCATACGTATTACACTGGGCGGTTACAAACCGCACCATACTTCTTTAGTGTTAGAAAAACGTTCAAAGAACGCCCAGAGTTAAATCTGTTTTCTGTTGTTTTGCTATCAAAACTTCATTGTAGACTTTCGTAGATCATTAATCTAATGAAATATTACCGATACTATTTTTGGACAGCCATCATAGATAGAAAAAAACGACCTAAGGTTAAAACATCGCATTGAAGCTGTATGTTTGTTATTTTTAACAAAGTTTTCAGAATTTTCCAAACGCCCTCTTGGTGAAACATCGTTGGTAGTATCAAATAAAAATTTAAACATTTACCTGTTTGAGGTTCACTCATTTTAATGAATTATAGACAAATAGACAACTCGAATACAAATAAAACGTTCGTGGGTTAAACAAATAATACTAAAACAAAACAACAATACTCCATTGTAACAGTATGACCAATTTGACATTATTTGAAAAGAAATTATCTGAGTTTTTTTTTTAATTAATGAAAAATACTTCTAAGGGTATGATTAGTTTCTTTGAATTTTGGTATAGATTAAAACAACTACATTGTTAAAAATATATATTCTTAATGAAATTACACATATATTTCGATGGAAAACATGACTTCTTACTTTTAATTCTGTTTCGCTGTCAAACGTATATTGATACTGTCAAGGTCGACTAATTAAAAAAAAATTTTTTTAAAACAACACAAAATTACCTATTTCTATTTCTAAAGTAATAGTACCTCGGACAGTCAGACTGAACATCTTCAAGAATAGTTTATACCATCATCAAGTTAATTTTATATAAACCTTTGATGATTTGGTTCTTGATAACCGAAGCATATCACCACATGGGGCAGTGCTTAGCGGGATGAGGCGTCTCATGCATTGATCGGCATTCTGGTGATTGGTTGCTATTAATATATAGCGTGGAATTATTCAAAAGTGAATGTTGGTAAGGCTGTGCCATTATTTATGGAATATTAAGCCTCGTGGTGCGAAGCAGTTTAGTGCTCATTTGTTCTGCATTACCCACCGCAACCCATATAATCCACCATAAACTATATGGCGGGAGTCAGACAGCCAGCTGCTCATCTTCCGTTAAATGTTGTATAGGATTTCCCGGTCAATTTCAGCAAACAAGCAGCCAATTTCACCTTCATATGTTCATATTAAAGTGCTGTTGCCTCTCCGGTTGTTACTGTGTTTCGAGTTAAGAATTCAATCATTCAATTTCATTTTCAGGCTATGCGAATTCATGTGGCATTATATTCAATTTACCATATACGTCGTTCTTTTTAGTAATGCACATTCTTCAATTTAGCAGAGATAGTTTGACTGGAGATCTTCACTAAAATGTTAATTTCATTTTTGTATAACGGAAATCAATTTCGCAAAATGAGAATTAAAAAAAAGATACGAGAAACAAATGCAAAAAAGACAACAGAATACGTTTCATACGTTCACTTTAGGCCTATTTCAAACTTAATTTTGTTTTCTTTATTCATGTGCGTTTCTCGTACACTTTATATAGGGTCAATCGGTCTTACTTTGTTTTGTTCTCTGATTCGAATCTTTATTGGTTTTCTGACATGGTCCTAATTCTGTAATGCGTTTTTAAGACATTATTTTGTATAATGGACTGTTTCATTATAACCTGTTTTTATTGCTTGAGTGTGTCTTTATCATTTATCCTGGTTTCTTGTTGGCATTCATTCATTAGTGAACCGTTTTATACCTTTAAAACTCTATAGGAAACTAATGTTTAACAAAGTATCAATTAAGTTGCACAAATGCCTGCCCAATAATAAATTTGAATGACCAAATACGCGCCGCGAAAAGCTCCTGCTTTTCGAGTGGATTGTTAAATTGGATGGTTATTTTGTTTAAATCGCATGACGCAAGAGTACTACTGCCTACAAAAATAAAATTAAATTAAATCATTATGATGATTTTGAGCTGCATTCGAATTCGCATTCGATTTCGATTTCAGCAGTGTTTAAATTGGCTGCTTATTTGCTGAAATTAACCGGGAAAACCTATATTTACAAAATAATACATGTTTAAGGTGTCTTAAATGTACAAATGAGTTATGTTTAATAATGTACAGTTCACACTTGTAGCTAGATTAATATTTTGCTTTGGAGGTATATTTGGTATTATTAGCATTAATGAGCTCCGCCTTAAATGTTGGCATGAGCAGAAGGATCAAGGCGTAGGCTACTACATACATTATGTACATGTACATGTATACTGCGGATCCATGCACTGTGTGCATTTACGCTGGAGTTTGGATAGCTAAGCGGGGCAAAATTATGTGACCAAACCTTTCCGACGCGCCTTGACCAAGGCTATCATTGTAGAAAACATTTAATCCTATGATATTTTACGTCGTTTCAAATCCACACTTCATAATTTAGAGATCCAGTTGGAAGGGTATGTTTAGCTCAGCATGCATTGTCGACTCAATTATATAATCGTAGACCATGATTGGGCCTGTTTAGCCTATGTCAGGTTGATGGACTCGGTATTGTGTTCAGTATAAATGGGTCTGGTTAACGATTAACCCAAACTATGATTTTACCACTGGACCACCGAGCTTCCAGAACGTGTAGACCTAGGAACAGTCAATTATTGTGCCATGTTACAAGTCTGTAAGTAAGTGTAATAAAAATAGCTTTTTGAAACGTATTCACTTGCTGCGGATGAGAGCCGTGAACGGATAAAAGAGAAAATAAAGAAGAGCAATAAAGTTAGTATGATGATGTTTACGGCGGATTTCAAACTCATCACATTGTAATTGTGCTAAGTTACAACTCTGAACGTCAGTGAGTTCTAGTGTTTATACGTTTCCATTGTTTTAGCCCATTAGGAAGGAACTGATTGACTTTTTATGAATTTTAGGTGCATCTACCTATCATTATAAATTTTTGTACCAAGTTACAAGTCTGAACCTCATTTCGTTAGGGAGTTATAGGGCTGTTTCATTTTCATTGTTTTTGTCCATAATAACGGAACCGATGATTTTTGTATGGATTTCATGATTTTTAAAGATAAATCTACATATCGGGACAAATATTTATGCAAAAGTCTCTAAATCATTTTGTTCGGGAGTTATAGGACTTTAAATTTTTCCATTGTTTTAGCCCATGATAACGGAACCGGTCACGCTTCAATGCTTTAAATTTGTTATGACTTTTAAGAAACATCATCATATCAAGACTAATGTTTTTGTCTGTAAATCCATTCGTTTGGGAGTTATTGGGCTTTGAATTTTGTCATTGTTTTAGCCAATTAAACCAGAACCAATGGATTTTATTTCAATTTAAGGTACATATCATAATGTTTTTACCAAGTTACAAGTCTGAACATCATTTCGTTAGGGAGTTATAGGGCTTTTTAATTTTCATTTTTTTAAAGGCCATAATAGGGGAACTAATTATGTTTGTATGGATTTTATGATTTTAAATATATTTACACATCGGGACAAAATTAATGTTAGTGCAAAATAACAAGTCTCTACGTCATTCCATTTGGATGTTATTGTGGTTTTTACATTTCCATTGTTTTAGCCCATTGAACCGAAACGGATGGATTTGTTATGAAGTTTGGGTACATCTGTATATCTAATAAATGTTTGTAGCAGGTTACAAGTCTGCGCATTATTTCGTTAGGGAGTTATAGAACTTTTGAATTTTCATTGTTTTTGCCTATAAGAACGGAACTGATTAAGTTTGTTTGGATTTTAGGTTTTTACATATGTTTACATATCGGGACAAATGTTTGTGCAAAATTACAAGTTTCTACGTCATTCCATTTGGATGTTGTTGTTTTTACATTTCCATTGTTTTAGCCCATTAAACCTGAACGGATTGATTTTTTATGAATTTTGGGTACATCTACATATGATAACAATTGTTGTACCAAGTTACAAGTCTAAACATCATTCCGTTAGGGAGTTATAGGGCTTTTTAATGTTTCCATTGTTTTAGCCCATTATAGCGGAACCGGTCACGTTTCAATTATTTCTTATGATTTAAGATACATCATCATATCGGGACCAACGTTTTTGCTCCATAGTGCAAGTCTGTACATCCATTTGTTTGGGAGTTATTGGGCTTTGAAGTTTCCATTGTTTTAGCCCATAAAAGCAGAACTGATTAAGTTTGCACGGATTTTATGATTTTAGATATATCTACATATCGGGACAGATATTTATACAAAATAACAAGTATCTAATGCCATTCCATTTGGGAGTTACAGTGGTTTTTACATTTCAATTGTTTTAGCCCATTAAACCGGAACGGATAGGATCAGTTTTATTATTTTTTAAGTTTAGGTAATCTGCATATCATAATGTTAAAGGATAGAAGTATGTACATTGTTTCGTTCGGGAGTTATTGACCTGTCAACTTTCCATTGTTTTTGCCCATAGAGCCGGAACTGACGATGTTTTTATGATTTTTAAGGTTTTAGATTCATCTACATATTAGTATCAATGTTTGTGCCAATTTTCAAGTTGATACATTAATCCGTTCAACGAGCAAATTCCCCGAGAACGTAAGGGAGGAAAAAAATAATTTAAAAAACTCGAACAAAAACAAGAGGGGTTTGGGTTGTACACAAAAACCTAACTAGAGCTAATTGACTATTTTATGTGAAATATTAGGGTGGATATTCCAAGTTCGATTTTGCAGATAACTTCCTATTTTTGCTAACCCAGTAAGCTTGGGCAATAACACGATAAAATCGAATATCGCGATAACATTTTTATTCGATTATGATATCGAGAACCTTTTTAAGTTATCAGCATATCGGCAAATCGCGATTAAAAAAATATATCGCGATTAAAAAAAATCGACCTTGTGAATCAAGTCAGAAATTCCATTGAAACAAAATTAGAACAGTCTTTTCAGCTTCTTGAAGTGAGAAACAAAAGCGAACTACTTCAGAAGTACATACACGCTATGCAAACGAATTTGCGATTTATTGTGACGCTTGCTCTAATGCATGAATGAAAAAATAATCGCGATATTATCGAAAATCGCGATATATGTTTGCCGATATATCGTGGATGAAAAAATCGATATCGCCCAAGCTTATAACCCAGTTTTGTGGCCTTGGGCGCGGAGTATGTCCAGACACTTGGACACAGTATGGGGCTAAGTTAATATTAGAGGCTCCAGAGTCCATGAGCATCAAAATTAATATTGGAGTAGCCTTTCAAGCCATGAACATTTTTAATTCTGTAAACAACTTAAAGACTAAAATTTAATGATATCTCGGCATAACCAGAGTATTCAATAGATTGGTGAAATTCTTGCGTCGGGAGCTAAACAATTGATTTAATTTTGCCCAACACCGACGTGTGTATAGCACTGTATGCTCAGTGCTTTCCGAGTGTCTATGAAAAAACTACACAGGCGACTCGGGCGGGATTCGAACCCACGACCTCCTGCTTACTAGTGCAGACGTCTTAACCTCTCGACCACCGAGCTTGCCCAATGACGATTGGCCGGCTAGAATCCTATATAGCAGCGGGTTCCGCGATATATATAGATTGGTGAAATTCTTGCGTTGGAAGATAAACAATTGATTTAATTTTGCCCTACACCGACGTGTGTATAGCACTGTAAGCAGGAGGTCGTGGGTTCGAATCCCGCCCGAGTCGCCTGTGTAGTTTTTTCACAGACACTCGATCGGAAAGCACTGAGTATACAGTGCTATACACACGTCGGTGTAGGGCAAAATTAAATCAATTGTTTATCTCCCGACGCAAGAATTTCACAAATCTATATATATCGCGGAACCCGCTGCTATATAGGATTCTAGCCGGCCAGTATTAATGTATGAAATAGTGAGCAAACATTTCAATCAAATGAACAAGCAAAAAACAAAATATTTGTTATTATCTCCCGACGCAAGAATTTCACAAATCTATATATATCGCGGAACCCGCTGCTATATAGGATTCTAGCCGGCCAGTATTAATGTATGAAATAGTGAGCAAACATTTCAATCAAATGAACAAGCAAAAAACAAAATATTTGTAATGGTGAACTATAATTATAAAGTAAGTAACCACCTGGTGTTGGTCATGGCCCACCGGGGTGGGCATCTACCAAAATCAGGGGACTGTTAGAAGAAGGGAGGACGATACAAAACTAGTCAGGAAAAAGCAAATATTAATTTATATAATGAAAGGTACAGTAATTATATAAACCATTTAATTTTATTGTCGATAATTTCTACGATAGTACTATTAGGACACCATTTTTTCACAAAGAGGGGGAGATTGTAACAGAGAGTGTAGTAGTGAAATTCAAAGGTATTTTTAGTTTTGATGCGACGTTTCCAAACAATGACGGGATCGACAGACTCATGATTGGAATACATCCAGTAGATAGTGGATTTTAGACTAATTATTAAGTAGTTGGCGAGATGAACGTTTTCTCTCGGTCGATTCTTGGCACACGTTATAAGACACCAATAGTGATCAAAGGTTAGTTTAATATCGGGAAAGAGTTTACTGAGGAGGTTGTGAAGGAGGTTGAGGGAGGTCTGGATGGCTGGACACGTGATGAAGAGGTGAAGGAGCGTTCCTTTTTCCCCACACCAGCCGCAGTATGGTGAGTGTGAAGGATCGATGTGATGTAGAACTGTCAGAGATGGAAGAACTTTGTGGAGTAGACGAAACTGTATGTCGCCTTCCTGTTTAGATGTTGGAAGACGATAAATTTCTTTCCATGGGATGGTAGGCATAGGTTCTGGAAAGATGTCCTGCCAGCGAGGTTGTTGAGATACTGGCAAGGAGTTCAGTTCGGAATTGAAGATTCTGTACATGTAGTTTGAAGGAGCCGTGTTGCCGTTGATGTCTGGAAGTATTATGAAGTCCGGGAAAGGGTCTGGAAAACTGGGGAAACCGTCTGACGGAGCTCGGTGTGAAGAGATTAAACCATGAATGTTGAAAGAAAGTGGCATGAGTTGTTGGAGACGCTGTTGAATTTTGTTGAGGTCTGATTGAAAAAATCTGAGTGACACTCGACGTGACGCTGGCATTTTGTGTTTCTCCTCCAGTTGTTCGGCGAGTAGCCATTCTCCAGTAGAAAGATTTATTAAATGTCCAATTAATGTTATACCGTGTGCCAAGAGTCGAGGAGAGAGGTGTGTTACATCATGGATGTCGGTGTCCTGGATAAGATAACTATTTAAAGGTACATGTAAGTTACAAAGAAATTCAAAAGAAGCGGGTGGTGTGACGAGGTGAGCTTTGGAAACTGTCCACGCTTGGAGAATTTCACAATAAAAGGTAGGAATATTTATACATTTTTTGAGATTAATTGTTGTGAGAAAAAGCTGGAAGTCTTGGTTTAGGTTCCCGTATTTATGAAGGAAAAAGGAAAAAAAAGGGTAAGCAGGGTGGGGGTGTCTGTTAAGAAAACGTTGGAGAAGGGAAAACCTGAAAGTGTCGACTCGGGCTTTAAGGGAAATTAAACCAAGACCTCCCTTATCGGTAGGCTGAAAAAGGATTTTTTTGTTGAGCCAGTGTTTTTTTGTCTGACCAGAAATATGGTTTCTTGGAGTTCATCGAGGATGTGTTGTGAGGGAGAAAGAACGGCTAGACAGTGAAAAAGGCGGGGGGATGCTAATTGGTTTGCTATGATGACTTTGCCTTTAAAGGATAGGGTTTCTGAAAGTCCCTTCCACTGGGCAAAGGTTTTCTGAAGTTTTGTTTTGCAGGTCTGCCAATTTTTTTGTATGTAACAGTTTGTGTTTCCTAGATGAACTCCAAGGAACTTAAGCCCTTCGTTATTCTAATTAAAATTTAATGGACAGTCAATTCGGGAAGTCCACGCTCCGACCCATAACCCTTGGCATTTGTGAGGATTTAAGCAAGAGGAAGAAGGTTGGCTGTAGAGATTATATACTTTATGTAAAATGTCAAAACCTTGATTTGAAGTGATAAAGATGGAAATGTCGTCTGCATAGGCAGAGACTGTAAGAAAACTGTTAGTGTTTGGAAGAGGAAGACCGTGGTTGTTGAGTTGGTTTCTGAGAGAGTGCAGAAGAGGTTCGATAGCAATAGAGTATAACAGTCCGGATAGAGGGCACCCTTGGCGGATACCTTTTTGAAAGGAAAAGGGGGATGTGAGTGAGGAGGAAACTTTGATAAGTGTCTCTGTGTTTGTGTATAGGACTCGTACGAAGCTGATGAAACGATCGCCGAATCCCATACATTTAAGCGTTTTGAAGAGATAGTCGTGATCTATATTGTCAAATGCTTTCTTTTGATCGAGATTACATATTGCTAGAGGGATGTCAGTGGTATTGGCATACATTATGGTGTCGCGAATGAGGTTAACGTTATCATAGATGGACCGCTCTGGGACACAGTAGCTTTGGTCTTGATGAACCACGTCCGCTATGACTGTTTTGAGTCGATTGGCTAGAAGCTTTGCAAAAATTTTGTAGTCTGTGTTTAGAAGTGAGATTGGGCGCCAGTTGGCAATATCTAGAAGATCTCCTTGTTTGGGGAGGAGAGAAAGAACAGCTCTTCTGCAGGAGAGGGGAAGACATTGGGAAGAAATGGAATCGATGAGAACAGAGAGAAGGTCGTGTTTAAGGATGGACCAGAAACACTGATAGAATTCAGAGGAGAGTCCGTCTAGACCAGGAGTTTTAGCTGTGCCGAGTTGTTTCATGACGACGTCAAGCTCGTCTAGAGAGAACTCTCGGTCTAGGTTGTCAGCGTCATTGGGATCTAGTTTGGGGAGGTCTTTGAGAATTGTATCTTGGGCTAATTCTAATGTGGGGGAAGACGAGTAAAGGTCTTTGTAGAAGGATTTTACATGAGGCTTAATTTCATTTGGGTTTTCAGTGATACGTCCTGTTGGGAGGCGTATGCGACTGAGATTGTTTTTACTGGATTAATTTTTTTCAAGATTAAAGAAGTAGGATGAAGACGTGTCGATTTCGTTGTAGAATTTAAATCTAGAGCGAATTAGTGCTCCTTCGGCCTCCTTCTTATAAAGATTATTAAGGGCGTCTTTTTGATCATTTAAAACTTTAGTCATTTCATGCGAAAGATGAGGGATGGATTGCAGATGGTCAATGTCATTTTGGAGGTTGATGATTTTTTGTTTTTGTTCTTTGTATTTTTTGGAGCTATACATCTGGGTGATAGATTTTATATGAGCTTTGCCATTCAGTCCAGAATTGCGTAATTATATCTTTATACAAATTGTCCTCAAGGAGGGTATTATTAAAATGCCAATATGGGCTGCCTTTGGGTTTGAAGGTGTTAAGTTTAATTGTAAGGCAGACAGCACTGTGGTCAGACATGGGACAGGGAACAATATTGCATGACAAAACAGAAGAGCTTATATGAGTGGGTATGTAGAAACGGTCGAGTCTGGCTTTGGATAATTGGGATTGGTTACATCTATGCCATGTGAATTTACGCAAATCTGGATTAATGGTGCGCCATATGTCGCAGAGAAGATTATTGTTACATGTATCGTTTAAAAGAGAGGCTATTTTTTGACGCTTTTCATAGGGCGAACAAAAACGGTCCAGGGAGGGGTTTAAAGTACAATTAAAATCACCCCCAAAGATGACAATACCATCTTGAATGTCATCTATGTGAGCTTTAAGATTAACAAAGAGTTTTTCAGCTAGCTGGTCGGTTTGAGGAATGAGAATGTTGTAGATGTGATATAAAACAGAGTTAAGACGAATAGAAGTGCATGTAGCATAACTGTCGAGTAAGGTTGTTGAAGAGAGAATATCAAGACTAGAATTGCTTTTAATTAAGGTGGCCACCCCTGTACCTCGGGTGATACCGGAGGAGCAAACAACTTCGTGAGGCCATTCTTTCCAAATAGAAGAGGTTTCAGTAAGGGTGTTTATTTCCTGAAGGAGGATGATATCAGGGTTAGAACAGGAGTTGTTGAGGAAAAATTTTATGGAGATGTTTTTGACAGACGATGAACACCCTCCGGTGATAAGGGTTGCTATGGAAAGTGCCATTAAAAAGGTGGAAATGAAGAAGGAGTTCATTGCTGAAAAAGGGGGAAGGTTAGAAGTCGTCATCGGGATCCATGGTTTTGAGTAGTTTGCGGATCCTCTGGTGCATATTTTTGGAGAAGAGAGGGGAGTTTCTTGGTGGTTTGAGTTGGGATCGAACGCCGGTGATGTCGTTGGTGAAACGTCTAGCGATTTCGATAGGTCTCTTTCTGTTTTTCACTAGTCTGAGGAATTTGAGCATGTCGTCGTTCGAAAGTGGTCCTTTGTTTAGTTGAAGGTTGGAGGCATCCCCCTCCTCGCCTTTGATGGATATCTCTGAAGTGGTGGAGAGAGTATTATCTTCAGAGTCAGATTCTAAGATATTGGAAGCAACGGATGTTTGGCTCTGTGTCGATTCGATGTCCATGGGTGCTGGGCTATTTACTTCGGTGGGTTTATTGATTTTGGTAGGTGAAGATGGAGATAAGGGGACAAAGTTGTGGGATGGTTGCGAACTAGCAGTTGCGGTTGGGGTTTTCACTTTTTTCTTGGAGACAAACTCAGAGAAGAGAGGAGACTGTTTTCTTGATGGGGCAGGTGGCGATCCCCAGATAGAGAGGAATTCCGAGTTGGACGAAGTCGGTAGAGGGGAGGAGTGATTAGAGGGGGATGTGGGAGTGGGGTTTTGGAGCGGATGACTGGGAGGACTTGAGGGAGGTGGGTTGGGAGGGGGAGGGTTGGGAGTGGGGTGATTGGGAGTGGGTGGGTTGGGAGGGGGAGGGTTGGGAGGGGGAGAGTTGGGAGGGGGAGAGTTGGAGGGGCGGGGTCGTCCCGCTCCTTCGTCAGAAGGTTTCTTGGTTGTTTTGGTGTTTTTGGCTGGATGTTTTGGATCAGACTTGTTTCGGTGGTTGAATGTTGGTGGTGGATTCAATGGGTTATTTGTTTGTGACGGTGTATCGGTGTTGGAGTCATTTGTTGTGTCGGTTTTCTTGCATGTTTTACTGGTATGTCCCATCTCACCGCATTTGAAGCATTTGACGGAGTCGGTGGAAAGATAAATTCTGTAGCTAGTGTTACGGTATGAAATGTTGATGTGGTCTGGGAGAGTAATGTGTGGTTCAACAAGAATATGTACCTGACGTCTGAAAGACATGATGTGAGTGAAACCAGATTCCTTAATGCCAATGGGTATGGGTCGGATGGGGGAAACAAGTTTACAAATTGATGAAAGATTCTCCGCAACAATGGTGTTGGGTAATTCCGGGAAGACATTGGACAGGACGAGACGAGTAGTTCGACGAACCAAGGGTGTTACCTCGATGAACGAGTCATTTTTGTCCGTAAGTCCGGACAAAATGGCCTGCTCAGCGAGGCATTGCTCGTCAAAGTACATAGCTATACGTCCATTGGAAATACGGGATGCAAAGACGATGTGCTCTGAGTCTATGTTACGGGACATTGCCTTAACATAATAGGATAACGGAGTTGACTCGTGTACAGGGAATACAACACCATTGTTGCGGGAAACACAATACAAATTGACATTATTGTTATTCAAATACGTGCTTCCCCGGCCCGCCATAGCGGGGTTGCTACAGGAAAGCAACGTATATGTCAAACAAAAATGACTTAAAATACACCAAATAAATGATTAAAATTGTTATAAATTAGCTAGAAATAGTTTATACACTATAAATATTTATATGATAAGTACAAAAGTACAGTAGTAAACTTACAATAGTGCGAAAAATACAGCAATTACGGAGCTCGAAATACACACCACTCGCTAGAGAAAGAAAGAAAGAAAGAAAGAAAGAAAGAAAGAAAGAAAGAAAGAAAGAAAGAAAGAAAGAAAGAAAGAAAGAAAGAAAGAAAGAAAGAAAGAAAGAAAGAAAGAAAGAAAGAATCTGTTGGAATACAATAAATCAGCGTGCTACGCACGGCTGATATTATTATAACTAAACAAAACATTATACTACACTTTTAATTGCGGAAAGTGTTTAAAACGACCAGGTTGGAGAACGCCGATATTTTCACCCGATAACTTACTGCAGATACAAGGTGTCAAAACACAAAGAATAGCGTTTTATTATATATGATGTTGAAGACATGACAATCTTGTCAAACAAATGATACGAATTACGCTCAAAACATACAATGATGTGGGTTAGTTCATAATTTAATTGTACTTACAGATATTTCGTGACCCCTCCGATGCCACTGATAGTGGACTGGTTCCAACCATCTGTACAATGGACTGCGAATTCCAAATAATTCCCATAGCAAATGCAGACATCGGGACACTGATCTGCATATCATAGATCGAGGATAATAAAAAGGAAAAACATCGTAAAATTAAAGAACATTTGTCTGCAGCGATAAAAGTGGTTATATTCAGTTATATACAGTTAATTTAGAGAAAGAGAAACGACAAATACGATGTTGAACTATAAGACAATATGACTATACCAATTTGTTAGTGATTTATCGTAAATTTTGTCACACATAGTTTCTTTCCTAATAATTTCCTTTGTCTATGGAATTTGGCACAGATGTTGTCTTATGTACAAGCAACAATGTGACGTCACTAAGATCACCACTCGAAAGCACTATAACCAACATTTTGTGTCATTTTGTTGAAAAACATGATTTTATAAGATTTGGATCCAAAATTAGTTACCAAAAGTACAGTAAAGGAAGATATAACCACAGCAAAGAAAATTTAGCTGATGTCGGACTCGAATCCGCGACCTCTCGAATACCGTACGAGCGCTCTACCTACTGAGCTAACCAGCCCCTATGTTGGTGGGCGGTCCACTTATGCCAATTATCTATTGCTCTATGGGGCCAGGTCAGAGGCCAAACCATATCTGCCGAGTAGCCAGGGATCAAGTCCCGGTCAGATGCAAACAACCTGGGTAACGGCAGTAGCGGGGATCACACAACGGGATACAAGCCTTTTACGTGGTTGTACACAGAATAAACATATAGGGAAAAACTGACCTGAAATATTATATAAACGGGAAGCGAGTATTAAAGAAAAAATGGCTGATGCCGGACTCGAACCTGCGACCTCTCGAATACTGTCCGAGTGCTCTACCAACTGAGCTAACCAGCCCCTATGTTGGTGGGTGGTCCACTTATGCCAATTATATATGATCCATGGGGCTAGGTCAGAGGCCAAACCATATCTGCCAAGTAGACAGGGATCAAGCCCCAGTCAGATGCAAACAACCTGGGTAACGGCAGTAGCTCTATGAAACCATATGGATATTAAATCAGGAGGGTGGCCTTATCTTTCAATCCAAACCGGACCTTCGTCAGAGGCATAGACAACGTACAAAAACACGTCCATAAACAAAAACACATCCATTTATTGGGAAAGGAAAGCAAAGGATCATGGGGATGGATCCAAAAAAGCGAGAAAATAGTAGCCAATTAAAAATAGACACCAATCTGGCAAAGCCAATAGAAGCGGGGAAGTAAATAAAGGAGGAATTAGTGAGCCATATAATACGGCCCGTATGGTAGTTGCTTGTGGTGAAGCTAAGATGTGAATAGAAGGTCACACAAAAGGATATGACAACAAAAGGTGTCAACACCATACAAATGAGGTGTTGGCACGTGGGTGTAATTAGCTAGATTAAAATTGTTGTCATAAAAGAGAAAATTGGCAGTAGAGAAGAGGTGGGAAAGAAATGACATACAAAAGGTAAAAAAGGTAAAAAGGTAGAAAATACATATATCAGGGCAGTGGATGAAATCTAGTAATAGAAATGATATAAGTAAAAATAACTGAGTTATTTGATACCCATGTTGATGTTACGACCCTTGGGTTGAAGTGTGTGGAGTTGATGTATCCAGCTAGTGCAAGTTTCAATTATCATGATTTCAACATCCTTAATATTGTGATTAGGGCTGTTGAATTGGATTGCTACAGGATAGGGTTTTCTGGTTTTCACAGAGGAGACATGGTTGGCACAGCGGAGACACAATTTGGTATTTGTCTCTCCTACATATTGTATACCACATCTTTTACATGATATTACAAATACAACATTGGGTGTGTCACACTGGGATTTAGTTCTGATCGTGTAGGTGAGGTCAGTACTGTGGCTTTTCACCTTCTGAGCAGGTTTGAGATACAAACAGGTTTTGCATCTTGGGTGTGTACAATTAGAGCACCCCTGCGGTGATTCATGGTGATTCATGGAGTGTCGTGGCCGAGCGGTCTAGCGCACCGAACTCAAGTTCTGGTGTTGCCAGCAGCAGGGTGTGGGTTCGAGCCCCGGTCGTGACACTTGTGTCCTTGAGCAAGGTACTTAACCATAATTGCTTCGTCCTTCGGATGGGACGTAAAGCCGTAGGTCCCGTGTGTTGTATAATGCACGTAAAGTGGATTGTCGTGCGGTCTAGCGCACTGAACTCAAGTTCTGGTGTTGCCAGCAGCAGAGTGTGGGTTCGAGCCCCGGTCGTGACACTTGTGTCCTTGAGCAAGGTACTTAACCATAATTGCTTCGTCCTTCGGATGGGACGTAAAGCCGTAGGTCCCGTGTGTTGTATAATGCACGTAAAGTGGATTGTCGTGCGGTCTAGCGCACTGAACTCAAGTTCTGGTGTTGCCAGCAGCAGAGTGTGGGTTCGAGCCCCGGCCGTGACACCTGTGTCCTTGAGCAAGACACTTAACCATAATTGCTTCTCTCCACCCAGGGGTTAAATGGGTACCTGTGAAGGCAGAGATGGTTTGCTCTATATGCGCTAGAAATGGCAGCAATTGAGCTGTATACTCCCCAGGGAGCTGAGGTGGTTTCAGGAATGATTTATGAGCCTTATGAGCCTTATGAGCAGGGATAATAATATAATGCGCCTTGAGCGCCACTTAGTTGGTGGATACGTGCGCTATATAAATCTATACATTATTATTATTATTAGTAGTAGTAGTGTTAAGGTCATTGTTGGTGCTAGGGAGCCTAGCCTAAACCAATATATCGCTGAGTTTTGGGGGCGACGGAAAGCAATCAAATGGGGCTCATAGGCCTCAGCGATTGCTGAGCGTAAGGATTGTAAAATTGTTATCATTTACGATAGATGAAAGTTTCGGTAATCTGGGTTGATAGGTAGTGATCAGGGGGAATTCTGTTGGGAGGGGTAGCCAAGAGGATGCTACGGGGGTGCAGCGGGTCCTGATGATTGCTAGTTGGACCCTGCGTTTGCTATGACCACGAGATACAAGGTGTTGCCTCAGTTCAGACGACCGTCTCCTATATAAGGTACCGCTATCAGTAGAACAGATACGTCTTATACGGAAGGCTTGACTGTAGGCAATGGCCTCCTTGCAGTGATTGTGGGTAGCAACTGTCGGAAAGGAGATATTGATTAGTGTCAGTGGATTTCAATAGACTTCAGTCGAGATGCCGTGGGGAGATTTGTTGGTGGTGACGTCTGGGAAGTTCATGCTATTAGGAGAGTAGTTAGCAGTGAACTTGATGAATTCACCTAGGCTATCTTGGCCGCCGCCACACCAAATGAAGAAAATATCATCAATAAATCTCCACCATACTAAAGGGCGGCGGGGGCAGAAGATAGCAATCTGTCTTCAAGGTTGGACATAAACAGATTGGCGTCTGCTTTTTTTCACATGTCTTAAATGACCTGCTGTGCTCAGGCGTCTTCAGACAGTTGATACCGATAGCACACGCACACACCCAGACTTCAATAATCGATGTTTCTAGATCAAGAGATTCGATTTCTATTTCTCACCCTGTCAAACCCCTCACCGATCGCCGCAGGGCTTATTTAAGAAGTGCATGGTTAATGGTATCCCTTGGTAGACACCTTGTGCGGGACATCGTTTTACGTGGGTATGCCGTTGCACGCCGACAGTCACACGATCCTTGGCAGAATGTGGATCCGGGTCTGGTGGCGAGGAGACCTCGACAACCGGGGAAGCGCCCTCTGTTGCAGCCTTCTTCCGCCTTCACAGCCGTTGATACAGTATTATACAGTCTACTCCGCCGTTGGGGACTTTGGTTTGGATTGCTTTTATTAGTCTGGGTGATCCTGCCAGTAACACTAAGACTACCGACGGCATTGCCCTTGGGATCCACGGAACACACAAACCATTCCACCAAGACAAGGTTGCAATCCTTTGGAAGAGAGTGAATGAGTATAATAACCCCCTAGCGTAGAACCCCCTAGCTGTATATCAGCTATGGGGTTTCTACGTAATGGATTGGACGAGGAAGAATGCGGTCAGCAGTGAATGTGAGTAACAGCTAGGGGGTTCTACGTTATGGATTGGACGAGGAAGAATATGGTAAACAGTTAAGGGGAATGACAGCTAGAGTGTCTACGTAATGGATTTGATTTGAACTTAATGGGCATTTGAAATAATGGCGGCCATATTGGAATCCCATAATGCAGGGGTCAAAGCTAGGGGCCTGTAATTGGCCATTATTTAAAACAAACCGCCCACAAATCTACAATTCTTGCATATGACTTTCCATTGGAATTTCATTGGGAAAATAAAGAAACACAGTCGCAAGCTTTCGATTACAGAATGATCAAGGCTGTTGATTCATTTCAAACAGGTCGCAATCCACAACCGTATCCACGACTTATTTATTGATCCGTTGTACAGTGTACAGTGTACGGCTGAGGACGGCGCACCGGCCGTGTGTGCCTAAAATCGGTACGGGGTGGGAGTACCGTGGTAAACGCGCACTACGACAACAGCCTCTACATTAGTGTAGGATGACATCCCGACATAGCTGTGGAATAAATATCTCGAGATAAATTATCTCAGGATTTCAACAAGTTGGACGGCATTTCCAGACCTCCGTACATGTACATAAAGATTTCTGCATACTTTATTATACATGTGTATTCCCTTTGATACTACATATAACTTAACATCAAATCAAACAGTCTGGTTCTGGGTATCGCCAAGGACAGCCCCTGAAAATGTCGGATTATCATCAATAGGCTTATTGTAGAAATTAGCAAATGTGGAACACCTTGTCCAACCAGCCGTATTCATAATGGTATCTAATGGCACACTATGCCTAAATGTGGAACTATATGCTGCTGAGTGGGTACTATGGGCAGTGTGAATTTCTCCTTATTAATACATGCTGCCTTAAGTGTACTTTTAATCCGAACTTAAACTGCTTTGTGTGGTGAAACATAACTTCCCCTTAATGACATTGTCCTTTTAAGATATATTTTAAATAAATAAAGTGTGACCCTTGGTAAAATTCGGTCGGTCGTTGACAATTAATAGAGGCATTATGGGATTATGTGTTGAATGGGTAGTGTTCTGATTGGTGCCTGGTGGATTGCTACCGCTGCTGGGTGATGTGTTGTGATTGGCTGCCACTGTGGCATTGTGTGTGTGGGGAGGGGGTGGGGATTGCCTGCTGTGTGTGAGTTGGCTGCTCGTTGAGGCATGTCAGTAGACTGTGTGATGTGAATGTTGAAGGATGGTAGGATTGAATGCTGCTGATGAAAAAGCCGATGTCCTGAAGGACAGTAATAATAATAACTAGAGATTCGAGTTTGTTTACACAAACTCTAGGTGTTCGGGAGGAACTAAAGGTCAAATTGGGGTCACCTTTGTGTAAAATTGTTTTGACAAATAATGATCTGTACAATGGTGCAAATATTGTGAATTTACCTCTTGTGGAAGATTTTGTTTTAAATATTAAACTTTGACTTCCGGTTTAGACAGGAAGTAAAGGTCAAATTGGGGTCAACTTTGTGTAAAATTGTTTTGACAATTAACGATCTGTACAATGGTACAAAAATTGTGAATTTACCTCTTGTGGTTGTTGAGATATGATTTTTTTTAATATTAAACTTTTGACTTCCGGTTTGGACAGGAAGTGAGGTCAAATTGGGGTCACATTTTTGTAAATATATTTTTTGACAATTAACGATCTGTACAATGGTGCAAAAAATTTCAATTTACATCTTGTGGTTGTTGAGATATGATTTTTGTTAAATATTAAACTTTGACTTCCGGTTTGGACAGGAAGTAAGGTTAAATTGGGGTCACCTTTTTGTAAATATTCTTTTACAATTAACGATCTGTACAATGGTACAAAAATTGTGAATTTACCTCTTGTGGTTGTTGAGATATGAATTTTTTAAATATTAAACTTTGACGACTTCCGGTTTGGACAGGAAGTAAGGTCAAATTGGGGTCACCTTTGTGTAAATATTTTTTGACAATTAACAATCTGTACAATGGCGCAAAAACTGAATTTACCTGTTGTGGTTGTTGAGATATGATTTTTTTTTAATATTAAACTTTGACTTCCGGTTTGGACAGGAAGTAAGGTCAAATTGGGGTCACCTTTGTGTAAATATTTTTTGACATTTAACAATCTATACAATGGTGCAAAAACATTCAATTTACCTCTTGTGGTTGTTGAGATATGATTTTTTTTTCAATATTAAACTTTGACTTCCGGTTTGGACAGGAAGTAAGGTCAAATTGGGGTCACCTTTGTGTAAATATCTTTTGACAATTAACGATCTGTACAATGGTACACAAATTGTAAATTTACCTCTTGTGGTTGTTGAGATATGATTTTTTTTTAAATATTAAACTTTGACTTCCGGTTTGGACAGGAAGTAAGGTCAAATTGGGGTCACCTTTTTGTAAATATTTTTTGACAATTAACGATCTATACAATGGTACACAAATTGTGAATTTACCTCTTGTGGTTATTGAGATATGATTTTTTTCAATATTAAATTTTGACTTCCGGTTTGGACAGGAAGTAAGGTCAAATTGGGGTCACCTTTGTGTAAATATTTTTTGACAATTAACAATCTGTACAATGGCGCAAAAACTGAATTTACCTGTTGTGGTTGTTGAGATATGATTTTTTTTAAATATTAAACTTTGACTTCCGGTTTGGACAGGAAGTAAGGTCAAATTGGGGTCACCTTTGTGTAAATATTTTTTGACATTTAACAATCTATACAATGGTGCAAAAACATTCAATTTACCTCTTGTGGTTGTTGAGATATGATTTTTTTTTCAATATTAAACTTTGACTTCCGGTTTGGACAGGAAGTAATGTCAAATTGGGGTCACCTTTGTGTAAATATTTGTTGACAATTAACAATCTGTACAATGGTGCAAAAATTGTGAATTTACCTGTTGTGGTTGTTGAGATATGATTTTTTTTAAATATCAGCGCCACCAAGTGACCACTAAAAGTTTTGAAATTCAACAAACTCAAATACAAATAATTATTAAAAGGCTTCCATTCCATGTCCACTATTAAGCAATCCGAATAGCGTAACGGGAAACTTCACGCTAAACTTCGCATAGGAGCCTTGCTCTTGATAGGATCAGGAATAAGACGAATTAATTTCTTCTGCACTACAGTTGTATAGCGCCCTCTACAGTTAGAATTTCTAACGCACAATAACACACTGAATGTTTGTCAATACGTATGTGGGCTTGACGTCATCATGACGTCACTGTTGCGGTTTCCTGATTATCATGACGTCACTAGGTTTCATACCCGAACACCTAATAATGTGTGGACTTATATAGCGCACGTATCCACCAACTGAGTGGTGCTCAAGGCGCATTATATTATTACCCCTGCTCATAAGGCTCATAAATCATTCATGAAACCATCTCAGCTCCCTGGGGAGTATACAGCTCAATTGCTGCCATTACAGCGCATATAGGGCTAATCAACCAACTCTGCCCTCACAGGTACCCATTTAACCCCTGGGTGGAGAGAAGCAATTATGGTTAAGTGTCTTGCTCAAGGACACAAGTGTCACGACCGGGATTCGAACCCACATTCTACTGCTAACACCAGAACTTGAGTCCGGTAAGCTAGACCGCTCGGCCACGACACTCCACAGTGTCGTGTTTATGGCTCTCAATAGCCTGTCTGATTCAGCGGGTGTACCAGTGCTTCTCCGGGGCTATAATCTCTGCCTTCTGCCAGTCAATGACATAGTCTAAATCGGTGGAGTGTTTGATGATCGCAGATTTGTCACATTCCCCTCTGCGGCTGTCGGCCTTGTCTTCATTGAGCCTGGTCGTAAGGTCTCTGCCAGTTTCGCCAATGTACACTTTACCACGAGTGCCAGTAATTCGGTAAACCCCTGTAACCCACCGCCACATATATTTGTTGTTCCTTTGGATGTCCTAAACACGAAAAAGATGTTCTGGCCCACTATTTGTTTGCCCTTATAATGCGCTTACGCTGATAATTCTTAGCACTAGGAGTGGCAGAAGATCAAACATCTCGCTATTACTCTATCATGCCTTCACCTATTATCATGTACCTTGGTACAATTAATGTTCAGTCATATGTCGTCATAATGCCGTCATCGGTTTTCATGAAAACGACCGCTAGAAGGCGCTATAATTGCACGTATATTATGCATATTTTAATTATTGGGATTTACTTTTTATTGTTGCCACCAAGAACAAAACAATAATTAATTTATGCCTTAAATGGGTTTGTCTATGTCTAATGTAACCACAAAAATGTGTTAACTTAGAAGTTTTTTGGATTTTCTATCTCTGCGGGCACTTTTAGCCCCCATGGTATTAAGCTTAGTTGGACGTCCATATCACTACATATTGAATAATCCTTTATTTCTTAAACATGCTTTGACCTAAATTAATCAAACTTGGCACAATAAATGTTCATTCACATGTCGTCAAGATGATGTCATTGGTTGTCATGGAAACTACCTCTAGAGGGCGCTGTACTCGGATGCATATCATGCGCACATGGATTAATGGATACAATAATTTCTTATTTTTAGCACTTGTAGTACACTAGCTATCACTATGGGGATAACGTATCATTAAAATTTACTTGGCAAGGATTTTTCAACTGTAATGTAAGGGAAAACGAAAGATACATTTGAAAATATTTTGTTAAGGGGTCTCTGGAGCTCATTGTTTAAGCCCCTATCATGTCAAATTCAGCCGAGAATCCTTAGCATCTGGGATGGGAGGGCATTACAAAAACCTCCATTAATCCGGCATTCTTTGACTTACATAAATAAAACATGACACATTAAATGTTAATGTATATGTCGTCAGGATGACGTTATTGGTTGCCATAGAAACTACCTTTAGAGGGCGGTGTATTTTTATAAATATTATGCGCAAATGAATAAATGGTTATATATATTTCTTTGTTTGACCATTGTAGTGCACATTTGGACAATGCATCATTAAATTGGATATGAAACTGGATATGATTTGTCAACTCTAGTGTAAGAAGGAAGCCTCATTCCAGGCTGTATGGTAGCACCAATTCAATATGAAACTTCCTAAAAAGAACTCCTGAAAGGCTATATTAACCTCACAAAGTCAGACAGTGTTGGAATATAGGCCAGCACTGTGGCACTTGTTCCGAAATTTGGATTCCCCTAACGTGAGGACTGCTGTGATGTATGAGCCAAGCATCTGCCTGTCAGCAATTCATCTGCCATCCAAACTCAGTGACACACGTTTTATTTTCGGGAAGGGTTATCCAATGGAAGGTCACTCCGGCCTGGTTTTAGGCACAGGAAATTATCAACCGGCTTGAAAGGGTTCACATGGGCTATATGGTTTTCTCCAATCATGAATGTATTTTATCTGCAGATGTTCCATTCAAATGCGATCTTAGATTCACTGCTTAGTGGATTGATTTACCGCAGCTTGCCTGTGGGGCTCTGTAGGCTGTATATATCTCTTCTAGAGGGAGGTTGAAGGCACCCGGTGACTGTGCGCAGGGTATTGTTCCGGTTCCTGTCCACCACAGGAGTATATTTGCTACTGCACCACACAGAAGAGCAGAATTCAGCAGGAATGTAAACAAAACTATTTTGAAAGTGCATAGGATGGCACTAGCTCTCTTAGTTCTGGCCATACAGCACAAGCTGGCACAAGCTGGACAAAACCCAGCACAAACCGGCACTGGCCGGCACAGGATGGTACAGGGCGGCACAAACCGACACTGGCCGGCACAGAACGACACAGGACGCTACAGGCCGGCACAAACTAATAGACCATGGGATGAACACTGAAAATGTTTCAAACCGTGATACCATCTTTTGGACCATGAAATTTGGATGTATAATTGAGGAAATAAACATAAAAATGTCAAAACACGATGTTGCTTGTCATATAAGTTGCACATTATCTCTAAATCTATTTGAATTTGACGACAATTTCGTGATTAGAAAGCTCTGAAATATATCCATTACGTCATCGTCGAGACCCAGAATCCACCAATGAAATTCCGAGTTGATCAGCCTCGTTCAGATATTCCGAAAATAATGTGTGGTAAATACAAGCAAACATGTCGGCATCGCTTGAAATTCAGCCCAGATTTTGCTGCATGCATGTTTATAAAGACGAAACTGGGAATATTACAACGCCGACCATTCAAAATGTAAAATCAAACTTTTTTTATGTTTTAGAATATCATTCAGATGGATTTGCTGTAAATAAATCTTACAATAACTTATAAAGAATAAAGACTTTGCATTTTATTAAATTACCTAGATGATAGATCAGGACCAGGCATTTTTTATTTATTTATTAATTTCTTCTTCTTTTTGGGGGGGGGGGGGGGGCTCATAAAGCACCCTTTTGTGTGTTCCAAAGTCACCGGCCGATTTTCATAAAACTTGGCAAGAATCTTCCTTCCAGCAAAACCTACATGGCGACGTAAAAACATTTTAGTCACCACTAGAAAGTGTACTTAAGTGGTTTTGCCCAAAAAGCGTATTTCTGTAATATTTTTTGTATTCTTTGGTAAAATTTCACAAAGCTTGGCAAATAAAAATATCATCGGATTTACCCTGGGGTCATTGTTGGGGTGCTGTAATCCATTATTTCCCTAATTTGAGGCGAAAAAACGATAATGTACGTTTTTGTCACTTGAAAATCAACATGGATGTAAATGTTTTGAGGCCTGGAATGCATTTCTGAGGATGAAGTGACATTTCTTTATCCTTCCTTGGCATGAAAAGTAAGAAGCATCCATTGAGAAAAATCATTACGTTTTACCCCAACAGAATAAAAAGACAAAATCCAAAATCGCCGTCGGCTGTGGTGGCCATTTTGAATTCCCATAATGCATCTGATATGATAATGTGACAAATACCCATAACATTTCTTTAAAAAAAAAAATTGAAAACAAATGCAAAAGAATACACTTAGGGGGCATATTGTGCGCCCCCCTCATAGGGTTAATCAATATTAAAGTAATAATAATTAATATCTTTAAAATGTGCAATTTTACGACTTAGCAACAATCATAATTAGATTCAGCACCATTGAAACCCCCTGTGTTCCAAATTTTATGTGGTCCTGTGATGGGATCACGAAATTAAAAAAATAGGTCTCATTTTTAAGTTCATCCCATGGTCTGTACTGAAGGTGAACAAACTAATGAAGTAATCTGTTGGTAACACATATGGATAAAAAGCATTAAAGGCTCAGGACCTTTCAAAACTTCTCCAAAAGGATATGGAGGAGCGCCTTTGTGCCGTCATTGTACTGTATGACCAGACCTAGGAGAGCCAATGCACTTTCAATACAGTTTTTGTGTACAATCCTGCTGAATTATGTTCTCCTGTGTGGTGCAGTAGCAAACATACTCCTGTGGTGGACAGGAGCCTGAACATTACTCTGTACATAGTCACCGGGTGCCTTCGACCCACCCCTAGAATAATTAGCCAGCCTACACAGCCTTGCAGGAAAACAGTAAATCAAGCTGACTTATCAAGGTGATGAATTGAGCACATCTGTAATGCAAAGTCTGTGGATAAAATGCATTCATGTTTGGAGAGAACCATGTAGCCCATGTGAACCCTTTCAAGCCGGTTGATAATTTCCTGTGCCTAAAACCAGGCCGGAGTGACCTTCCATTGGATAACCCTTCCCGAAAATAATACGTGTGTCACTGAGTTTGTACCGTTTAAAGAGGTTTGCATGAAAAGTCTTCACTTTGCCTTGCATACCTATCTTGTAGTCGCACATACCCTTCTTCTCGAGTACTACAAAATGTCCCTTCCATTAAAGAAGAAGCTTGTTCCGATCAGTTGGAAGGAGAAGGAGAACCTTGTCTCCAGTCTTGAAGGTTCGTTCACGACTGTTCTTGTCGTAGTACTTCTTGTTCTTCTTCATGGACTTCCCAGTACTTTCTGGACTAGGTCACAAGTCTCTTCCAGGCGTTCTTTAAGATCTAGCACGTACTGATAAGTAGTTTTCACTTCAGTGTCAGTATCTGCTTGGCCGTCCAGAGTTCCTTGAGAATAGCCATTGGCCCCCTGACAGTCCTGCCGTAAAGAAGCTCGAACGGCACAAAACCGGTGATCTCTTGGGGAGTTTCTCTGTATGCGAAGAGTAGAGGACCTATATACCTGTCCCAGTCGGTAGGTCTCTCAGCACACATGCGTTTAAGTATTGTCTTCAGCGTGGCACTGTAACGTTCAACAAGCCCGTTGCACTATGGATGGTAAGGGGTTGTTTTCATCTGTCGGATGAAGAGTAACCGGCTGACTTCTCTCATTAGATCTGATGTGAACTGGGCACCCTGGTCAGTTAATATTTCGCTGGTCAGTTAATATAACTCGAGCGAAGATATCGACTAGAGCCTCTGCAACCCGCTTAGTCTCGATACTTGGCAAAGCAATGGCCTCCGAATACCTTGTAGAGTAGTCAACTAAGGTATTGGGATGTAACAGTTCTT
This sequence comes from Zoroaster sp. YZ-2022, assembly GCA_029582265.1. NCBI lineage: Eukaryota > Metazoa > Echinodermata > Asteroidea > Forcipulatida > Zoroasteridae > Zoroaster > Zoroaster sp. YZ-2022. The sequence goes on along the minus strand of CM055817.1, from coordinate 14,197,924 downwards.
GTTGTGAGTCATTGGATGGATTGGGCCAACCAAGTTCACTGCTACTCGCTGAAATGGTGTGTCAATGAGTGGCATGTTGCCAAGTGGTACTCTTGTCACACGTCCCTTCTGTACGGTGCGTTGACACACGTCACAGGATCTACAGAACCGCGTTACCTCGGCATGTATACCCGGCCAAAAGAAGTCGGACAAGATTTTCTCAGTTGTCTTCTTTGCTCCCTGGTGACCACCAAGAATTGACTCATGCCCTAGTTTCATCACCATCTTCCCAAACTGAGCGGGAACAACAAGTTGGCGAATCGTGTTTCCCTTGCTGAATTTGTCGGACTGAAACTCTCGGAACAACAGGCCATCGTGAATTAGGAAGTGTGAGGAGCGTCCGTAGATTCCAGCCAGAGTTGGGTCGTCGCGTTGGGCTGCCTTCACATCTTTGGCCGTTACATCTGGGATGCTCGGCAGGACTTTCAGCTTACGCAAGGGTCGTTCCTCTCTACGCCCATGTGCTCTTGTTTGGACAGCCATAGCCACATCTGTGTCGACATCAGTTTCGTCATTCTGTCGGTTGCTGACCTGCCAGTCTGGATGGGAATCATTGAGTGGTCTTGCATCTCTGATGTTGCCAACAACTACATCATAGACAGGGGTAGACATGCAAATAGCTTCAACCTGACCAATATAGTACGGAGTATCATCAACACCTTTGCATTAGGTAATTTCTGAACGGTACCATTGAGGAAGACGCAGTTTTTGTGGTCGCTAGTCATGCGATCAGGAGGCACCAAATCAGTACGAACAACAACGCCACTGCATCGAAGTACGCTGACCTTATGAGAGCCAACCCAGCCTTCGGTGACTGGCATCAATCGATGTACTCCGTCTTTGCAGGCCGCACTCACCACTGGGAGCTTATGACCACATTGTAGTTTTGCTACACCATCGCTGCTACAACAGTCATGAAGTTTCCTGTCTGCAACAACCATACAAGCTGTGGTGTTTTTCTCAGTTGGGAAAGGTGAAGAACACCTTGGACATGTACACTCAACATGACTGGATGCTGATGGATTTCATGTTGACCACTACGCCGCTGACCTTGACCTTGTCCCTGGTGCTTTAGTGCACCAGAGCAGGATTGGTGTTTGTCGTCAGTAGTCAACATGCCGGCAACCTTGGCGTGACCTCTGTCTTTACTCATACAGTCTTTGGCGAGATGACCCACTCGTTTGCACTTGTAACAAGTTCTGTTTTCCCTGTTCGACTGGTTGTTCCACCTACTATCAGTGTTGCCTCTGCCGATGGAATGTCGTTGACCCGATGACGTTTGGTGAGGAGGTCGCCGATATGAATAAGAGTTACCAAACCTTCCGCCATGGGCCTCTACATATTTCTCCGCCAGGTCTGTCATCGTCTTGATGTCCTTTAAGTGTCTTTCTTTTAAGTACAATGCTAGCTGTGTACCTGACCCGTTTATGAATTGCTCCCTCAGCAGCAAGTCCTTGACACCTTGGTAGGTCTTCTCGGCGGATGAGAGGTCGACCCATCTAGTGAAGTAATTTTCAAGACGCACAGCAAATTGTGATGCAGTCTCTCCCGGATCAGGTTTGGCTCGAAACCCAGTCAACCGGAACCAACGAAGGAGAGCATCTTTCAGAGCCTTGTAGTCGGACGCATCGTCAAAGGCAACGCGGGAATAAACATCAGGAACTTTGCTTCGAAGAAGAGCACTCAAGTTAATTGCCCAATGTTCTTCTTTTCACCCTTGGCTAGTCGCGTACCTCTCGTACCTCTGTAGATAAGCATCTAGGTCGTCCTTGTTTTCGTCATACACGGGGAGCTTGGGTGCACGAGCCATGGGATAAGGGCTAGGAGCTGGAAATACTTCATATACATTTGAAACTTCATTTTTAATTTGTTGCAATTTTAATTTCAAATCCAATATCTCTATTTTTCTGTTTACGCAATTCCGTGTCTTGTGCTCTTTCATCCCTTCCTGATCTTTCCCGTTCTCTCACAAACTCTACCAAACTGTCACCTGTCAAACCAATCTCATTACCCTGTTCCAACCAAAAGCGATCCATGATGGAAGCAATCAAGGGACTTGGCAGAAGCGCGCAACTTATGAGAGTAGCAAGAGTGATCCAAGCAAGCGCGTGCTGCGTAATCCCAGAAGCAGTACACGGTGATCCCTCTGTAGGGGCAAAACTAAGAAAGCACTCAAGCGCATAAACGCTTATTCATAAGCCAACGCGAAGACCCGTGCAGCGCTGTCACAAAGACAAACCACCAGAAAAGCGCATAAAGCAGTACAAGTGTCAGGCTAGCACAACTCTTCGGAGTATTGCACACATGCACAAACAAATAATCTGTGTCCTAAGACACTAACACGGTTATCCAACAAAAAATATTTTCCTCCGTTTTACAACAACTGGCCTTGGTTCCTCTGTATCATACAATTCCAGAGGTGGGTATTAATGACAAACGAATTTCTCGGACAAGCCCCCAATAATGTAACGCGCGCCTGGAATGCGGAGCGAAAACATAAATTTTCCCGGGCCGTTTGTCACCCTACCAAGGACAAATGTGTAAATCAGAAAGAAAACACCAAAATAACACTTCAAGTCAAATTTCGAAATTTAATTTGAAAATAATAAGTAAACAAAACAATATTTACACATATATACAAAATTCAACTTTCAAATACCAAGGTCTCATCAGACCAAGCCAGATCTAATGAGTTACCGTATTTTTAACTCTTTTTTACAAAATTTGGTTTTTCAAAACCACACTTCAACTTCAGTATTAAACCTTTCACAAAATTTCTCAATTGTAACTTTACCTCCTAGCTGAAGCCACAAAGCTTATTATACCAGTTACGTTGATTAAAAAAAAATAAGAAGAACTAGAGATTGGTGTTTGTATTGACAAACACTAGGTGTTCGGGAAGAGGTAAAGGTCAAATTGGGGTCAACTTTGTTGAAATATTTTTGGACAAATAACGATGGATAATTTTTTTTAAATATTAAACTTTGACTTCCGGTTTGGACAGGAAGTAAAGGTCAAATTGGGTCTCCTTTAAAAAAATATTTTTTGTCAAGTAACGCTCTGGCCATTTCAACATCCGCGGCAACTACAATTGTACCACTGCTAATCTTGTTTATTGTATCTCGTGTACTCGCTGTGGCTTGCTGTACATTGGCGAAACTAAGCGCCGTCATTGGCGAAACTAAGCGTTCGGTTGAAACAACCTGGTCTGGCTGTCGCCCAACACTTCAGCGCGCCATCACACTCCACAAAGGACATGAGCGTCTGCGTTGTTTCCACGGCATCGTCAGATACTCAGCGCCGATCTTTAGAACAGCGTGTGATGTTCAAACTTGGCACGCTCCACCCTGACGGGATGAACGTGGAGTTCACCGCGTTTGTTCTTCCCGCGGTTCATCACAACAAGCCTTAATTCCCCTGATGAAGGTGCATCGCACCGAAAGCTCGGGTATAACTATCCGGTGAGCACTGTTTCACCTTTACTATTCACATTTTCTAAGTTTTACAGTGCTACGCAGCATCCCACATTATATATATATATATATATATATATATATATATATATATATATATATATATATATATATATATATATATATATATATATACTGGGTGAGGGAGCTATATTCATGCAGAGTGCTCGATGCTATGCAGAGCGTAGTATAGAATGTAGACTTGCTGGAACGGTAGTTGTAACTCCGAGTTTCACGCGTATGCGATCATAAGACAATTCAGAGTTGTCTGATGATCGCATAAGCGTGAAACTCGGAGTTACAACTACCGTTCCAGCAAGTCTACATTCCTATATATATATATATATATATATATATATATATATATATATATATATATATTCCGCTCCTTCAATGTAGAGCACTATCTTGGTCCCGCAGTGAACTATACCTGATCTATATATATATATATATATATGTATATATATGTATATATATACCATGGCTCAATAAACAGCAAAAGAGACCGTGTGTTGGTAGGTTTTATTCAAGCAAAAAAACATAAACTTGTCTCACTCTTCGAGTTACAAAGGCTGGAAAGAAAATAAGTAAACAAGTAACAAATAAAAGAAATTTACAATCCATTATGTAGAATCCCCTAGCTGTTACTCTCATCCATTGCTTACCGCATTCTTCCTCCTCCAATCCATTAAGTAGACCCCCTAGCTGTTACTCTCATTCACTGCTCAACCCATCTTCATCGTCCAATCCATTACGTAGAAACCCTCGCTGTTACTCTCATCCATTGCTCACCGCATTCTTCCTCGTCCAATCCATTACGTAAAACCCCTTAGCTGTTACTCTCATTCACTGCTCAACCCATCTTCCTCGTCCAATCCATTACGTAGACCCCTAGCTGTTACTCTCATCCATTTCTCACCACATTCTTCCTCCTCCAATCCATTAAGTAGAACCCCCTAGCTGTTACTCTCATACATTTCTTACCACATTCTTCCTCGTCCAATCCATTAAGTAGAACCCCCTAGCTGTTACTCTCATCCACTGCTCACCGCATCCTTCCTCGTCAAATCCATTACGTAGAACCCCCTAGCTGTTACTCTCAACCATTGCTTACCACATTCTTCCTGGACCAATCCATTACTTAGAACCCCTTAGCTGTTATTCTGTTGCATTACTTACCACATTCTTCCTTGGATGACGCACACGACCCATCAGCACAGTCGAAAAGGCTGGTTTCAATACAAGGTGACTCTTCTGTACATCAACAAAATAATTCCCAAATTAATTACACTGCATTATTAAAAAATGGAAATTAATTTGCCCAAAAATTTTCTGAAAAGGGGAGGGGTCGGAAGGGAAGAGTATGGGAGGGGACAGAATGGGAGGGTGATGGGAGGGGAGGTTGAGGGGAAAGGGAGAGATATATATACAGAGATAGATACATATAGAAAGGTAAAACTTGTAGCTTTGCATGGTGAAGAGGATAAGTAAGACTAATGCGGTGACACCATGTGAAATTCTCTCAATTGAGTAGTAATTAGTTCTGAAAAGAACTGGAGGTTACAACTCAATTTCGATCAGTATGCCCTGATCGTCTTCAGGAGAATGGAATACAGAAAGGCAGGCAGGCAGGCATTCTTTCACGCTATTATTCACGCTATTATTATATTGTGATATTTAAAAACATAGAACTTGAAATTCGCACCCCTTCAGTTTCCGCTTTCTTTTAATAGTTTGATCCCTAAAAGATTAAACCGATTAGAAAAAAAGAACATGTATTTTATAAATGAAGTTTGCCAAATTTTCCCTATGGGATAGGTAAAAGTTGGGAGTGACTGCAAGGGGTGACATAGTATCTCTATTACGCTTTGTCCGATGACGCTCAAATATTTTGACTTTTCTTAACTTTTCTTCAGGGACCCCCTCCCCGTATACCAAAACGAAGAAAAATTATGTTATCGTTGCCATGGCACCCGGTGCCATTTTGCACAGGTCAAATTTAATTTCCACATTTTAGTGGTAAATACTAAATTGTTGATACTGTAAGACTTTTAATATGTGTTTTGGGATTTGTTATCAACTTTAAAACACTGAACTTTACAAAATTGAGACATGTGACCAATTCCAATGCATCCTGGGAATCCAATAACGACGTTAACCCTTAGAAATTTTTTACACGGATGCACGAAGGGGCGCACGCGGAAGGCGTTTTATGTTGGGGGTAAATAACTGTGTTTGGGGGCACAAATCTTTTTCTAATGGTCTGAACAGATGAATAGAAGTTCCCTGGACACACACACCAAAGATTTGAACATTCTGGCAATTTACACATTGGTTCACCACTGATTTGCCAAAAATAGTACATGTCGAAATCCGCGAAATCAGTATTGCGCTGCAATACAAGCACTGACACATAACAGCCACAGGGTGAAAAAAACACAAACCAGGCCACCTACATGTATAATTACCCTGAGGGTATTTCTGGGTCAGGATTGCCTACAAACAGCTGTTGTTTGCATTTAGTCCCAGGGCCATTGATATAGAGGTAACAAGTGGGCTATACACAATGGGATTAGGTTTCTGTGCACAAGTGAATGGCTGTTGGCAGAGACCATTATTTGTAAGGGTTGGCCTACCCGGTGAAAGAACTGTTTAGCCACTCTTTTTAGCAAGGGTCAGTGATAGTTCACAAACAAATTCAGCGCAATTGACTGAAAGATGTTGTTGTAATTTAAAAAAATAGTAATTACGTACTCACGCGTACTCCCCTTCGCTTCTCCTAAGGTTTTAAAATACAAAATCCAATTTTTGGTCATGATTTTTTGTTAGATTTGTAAAGATTTTGCAAAGATGTGATTATATCTGCATTAAATATTGTACTATTGGTAAAACCAAACTTTGGTCAAAATTTAAAAAAATAATAATAATGCGGTGAGTTTGGCCACATCAGTCGCTCCTGCAAGAAGCCCCGCCCCCCACCCGACAACGACGACGAACCACAAGAACCGACCAACCCCCTCAACCCCCCACCACCTGACAATCTGACCCCAAACACCTCCCTAAGAAGTCCAACCCCTCCACCGCCCCGCCCACCACAGAACCCTCTAATACCACCCCACTAGCCGGACCCTCCAAGGCCGCCATTTTGTACCCCACTCCGTCGCAGGAGGTTTTCAAACACAGAATTGCCCCCGTCCCTAAGCCCCGCCCCCTTTTACACCTGGGGGCTCCTGCGGCGGGGTCCTCGGGGGCGGGCGCCTCCTCAGCTGGGCCCTCGGCCTCATCCGACAAGCCGGTCGCAGCTTCGGCTGCGACTGCGGCCGGTGGGGCTAGTGGTCCTGCTGGGGTGGAGTCTGCCGCCAGAACCTCGTCCGGGTCCTCACGGGTGAAAACAGCCCTTAAGTCACCTGCTCGTGACAACCCAATTCTTATTTTTGGCACTCCCCCTCCCCTCACTAGGCTCTTCACTGAGGCTCTCACCAAGCGCAAGCTTTCGCCCCAGATACCTGAAGATGACACACCTCACCTGGTATCCCTGAAATCCCCGCAGCACCAACGTAAACTAAGGAAAAAGTCCCAAGCCCCCGAACCCCAGACCCCGACCCTCTCGCAGATCCTCGATAACGACACACCTGATGACACGACACACATGGATTTTGACACTCAGCCCTCCCCCTCTAGTCCTCATCACTCCGCTACCCCCTACTCTAGCCCTGTCACTAGCCCCACTCCCACCCCCACCCCTTCCCCCTCCCCTCAGTCCGCCCCTGCCCCCACTCCTGCCCATAGCCCCGCCCCTACAGCTAGCTCCACTCCCACTCCTAGCCCAAGCCCCGCCCCCACCCCTGTCCCCATCCCTGCCCCAAGATCCGTCCCTAAACCTACCCCCAACCCCCCCACCTCTACGTCTACCCCTTCTCCGAACTCCGTAGTTGCAGCATCGGACACCGACTCCTCCACTTGGGATGGTTCACAACCATCCACTGATGATGAATCATCCCAGATAGTGCTTCCTATTATGCCCGGTCCCCTAAACGAGTCACAAATCGTTAATTTCCTGTCAAAAGTAAAGTCACAAAGAAACCCCATGTCCATCGCCCAGACCTTCACCAAGGACATTCAGGGCCTCATACAACAACTGAGGCCCTTAAAGAATAGTTCCCTGGTGCCCTACAACATGCAGCATAGGATTCGCAAACTGGTTAAGAAACTCGAATCCTAATTTCCTTAAATTCATGATGGATAGACTGTACATTCTCATTTCCTTGCTTATGGCGCTTCTTCATCAGTCTTGTAATAAAGGTGGACTTGGTCTGGCTTGTCTCCAGGCACGCAGCCTCACTTTCAAGTTCAAACATCTACAACATTACCTTCAATTTAATACCCACCCTTGCTTTTTGATGATGGACGTATACTTACGTCAATATAAACGTTTAGATTTTAATTACCAACTTTTCCTACTAAACTTAGAACCCAAATCTTTCACCAGCTTGCCATTTTTTTACAGTGAGGTCTTGCGTGCCTGGTTGACCCTCGAAGCTCGTATTGAAACACCTCCGGACTCTATCAACCATGTCCTAAATTTACCGGTAATTTACCCACCTTTAATCGATCCCTTGCCGGGCGGCACGGCTTTCGCCTCTCGACTCTGGGACAATAACATCTATCTCATCAAGAACCTATTCAACATCAATACTGGAAAGTGGCTTCAAGCTCAGGAACTCCAATTGTCTTCTGCATCTTCTCGTCCTTTGTCATCTCGTCTTCTGAGTAAATACCTCTCTCGCCTGCACCAGTCCTTGACTTCGTCTTTCCCAACGCTTTTCAACTTGACTGGATTCCTTCATCTCCCTGCTCAACTTCGCGATGTCCCCTCTCGCCCTACTTCACCAGGCCAGGTTCTCTTCGATGTCGACAAAGACGCCCTTTCTTCAACCTCTAAGACTTTGTACAGTTTCTACAACCAAATGAACGACTTACCTTCAGCTCCACTTACTCCCTGGCACGGACTTGGCTATTTTCCGCCTTCCCACCACGTTCCTTGGAAGGCAATTTATCAGTTTCCCACATCCAAGAACGAAGGGGAAAACCCCAGCATCTCCTCCACCTGTGGATGGTGCGGCGAGAGAGGCACTTTTGTCCACCTGATCATCACTTGCCAATCCATTCAACCTGCTCTTCGTCTTCTCCATCGGCTCATCGACCGCCTCCTACCCAACCTCGCTATCAGTTTCGACACCTATTGGACTCTCATTCCCTATGCTCAGAGTCGAGACAAAATGGCCGTCCGCCTGGCAAACTTTCTCATTATTAGCTTGAAAAACATAATATATTGGTTATACCGTACGTGCAGTAAATCTGACCCTCTCACTGTCTGGCAATACCGCCTCAAAAATAAAATTATCCTTGAACTTAATTACTACACACTTATCAATTCTATCTCATCTTTCCTTGACAAGTGGTCAATCAATAACACCCTTTTTGTCTACACTACCGGTAAACTGACATGGTTAATTTAATTACAACATTATATACTTTCTAATGATTATAAAAAATATATATTCTTGTAAATACTGTCTTTCAAGGAGTTTTTGAATACAAATTTTCCTTGAAAAAGTAAAAAAGTATTTATTATTATTTTTATTTTTTTATTCCCTCCCTCCCCAGGTCACCGAGGCGTGGGTAGTCGCCGCCCCACCTCGGCGGGACGTGGTGTCTTTTCACTGCCCACCCCGGTGGCCAGACTATTTCCCAACAGGGGCCTACTGACAGTGGGCACGAGGTGCCCACATGCAGACGCCAGTAGGCCCCACTCCTCCTTCCCCTTCCCTAAGTCCTCACCTTTCCCGCTTAATTATTACTGATTCATGCTGATTGCTATTTAATGTTTCAATTATTATACTGATTGATTTAATTATAATTCATGTATATTGATCTCAAAAATTGACTGTCAAGTTCTGATTTAATTATAATTCTTTATATACTGTATTCCTCAAGGATTTTGAAATAAAGTTTTCCTTGAAAAAAGTAAAAAAGTAAAAAGTATTTATTTATTTTTTATTGATTATATATATATATATATATATATATATATATATATATATATTTTTCCCCCTCTCTGTGGAGTTCAGGACTCCATTTATTTCAACATCAAATCAATTACACCAGGTCAAATACAAAATCACATTAACAAAACACGAAAAATCAGGAAGTTAAACAAGAAAAAACAATAAGTGGACAATTCTATAAGTTATCTTACAGGGAAATGTACACGGAATTATTTACAATTTAAAAACAAGAAAGAAAGAAATGGGAGTAAATTACATAATGCTGGGATACTGGAACGGACAAGTTAATAGTCAAACTGTAACTGCTTGGCTTCATTGATATAACACAAAGCATTATTTTTCGCATAGCATGATTTGAAAGACTCAAGATTCGTTCTACTCTTTTCCAAAAAGAGAAACTGCTTCAAGCTCTGTTTAAACTGTAAAATAATGTCAATATCCGAAGCCTGTGTGTACTTATCAAAAGCCATTTTACATCTTGTAATCCAAATTTGTCTAAGCATTTTAACAGTAACTATAGCCTCAACTGACTTCAATTTGTAACCAAGGATTCTGTTGTAGTCATTTAAGTGAAAAAACTTGTTACCGGTGTACTTTCTTAAAATGTATTCTACATAAATCCAGGCCTGTAAAGTCGAAATGCAGTAAATAAACAAATGTTCGTGGGACTCTGGCTCAGTTCGGCAAAGTGGGCAAAAAGTATTGTTAATTTTACCAATTTTATGGAGGATGTCTTTAGTCGGCAGAATGCGCTGTTTGAGTTTGAAAAGGAAATGTTTGTCATCGGGATCCATCAAACAATTCTTGTGAATATTTCCCCAGACCACAGACCAATCTAAATTGCTACAATGAAGAATATTACACCAAACATGCTGAACTTTAGGCGTGACAAATTTGCGAAGGACAAGATTCCTATAACTAGATTTCGCATTAGTTTTGGATATTTCAACAGACTCAACGTCGTTCAAATTTTCAATATTCAACCAGTTGCAAATGTGATTAGGAGGTCCCTGCCTGTTTTCATCAATTAGTGTTTGATCAATGTGTTTTCTCAAACTACTGGCTATTCTACCGGCATTGATGTTCCTGATGTTACATCTGTTAGCAATTTCCTGAAAAGAAATCAAATTTCCACCGACAACGACATCCTTTAAATGGTGAAACCCAGCTTTCCTCAAAATGGGACTATCAAAAACGGAACCGTCAAAAGTGACGCTGTTATTCCAGAGAGGAATTTCCCCCGATTCAAGAATACTAGAGATCGTGAGGTTAATTTTACCCCCTACTTTTTGGAAGGCTTGAATGAGCTCGATGTAAAAGGATGTCGTTTTCGGCCGAATTTTACGGTTGTTTAACACAAACCAACCCAGTGCATTATTACCGCTGGATCTGTTAATCCAATAATCAAAAAAAGGTTTCCATTTCCCTTCGGTGGACAAGTAACGAGATAACCACTGGAGTTTAAGACTCATTAATTTGCACTGAATGTCGATAATTCCAATTCCCCCCAAATCTTTGGGACCAATACAAGTGTTCCTTTTTATTTTTTCAATTTTCTTGTCCCAAAGGAAGTTCCATATAATTTTGCTCATTTCCTTTGCTAGATGATCAGGACAAGCTATGACACTGCCGAGATAATTAATTCCCGACCCAACGAGAGTGTTGACAATCACAGTTTTACCTTGATAAGTTAAATTCCGTTTTGACCATTTCTCCAGAGTGCTTTGCATTTTCTTGATTCTGGGACCCCAATTATCATCCGCCGTTATCTCGTTACCAACCATCATACCCAAAATTTTCATCTTAGTACAACAAGTAAAATTACACGGTTTGTCCTCTCTATTGCGCCATTTGCCTAACCATAGAATTTTGGACTTCTGTGTGTTGAGTTTTGAATCACTTCCTTTGCAGTAGGTATCGAGGATGTTTTGAATGACCGCAAATTCTCTGTTATCGCTCACAAAGAGGTTAGTATCATCAGCATGTTGAATAAGACGAATACTTTTTTCCCCGAAGGGAATTTTGACTCCTTTCAGACTGGAGTTGGTCCTAATTAAGTTGGCTAAGCCTTCGGCGCAGATAGAGCAGAGCAATGGTGATAATGGACAACCTTGTTTTATTCCACGTTTAACTTGAATCGGAGCACCAATAAAATTATTGACAATGATACTACAGTTGGGGTTACTGTAAAGAAGTTTGATCCACGTGACTAACTTTGGCGGAATTCCCATTTTACCTATGACAGCAAACATATAGTTCCAATTAATACGATCAAAGGCCTTTTCTTGATCTAGACTAATAATAGCGGCTTCAAGGTTCTCCCAATTGATGTAGTCAACAACATCTCTAAGAAGCATGAGGTTATCTTGAATTTTCCTAGACACAACACCACAGATTTGTTCTTCTCCAATTATTAAAGGCATAATTAATTTTAACCGGTTAGTGATCACTTTCGAGAGAATTTTGTAATCGACATTCAGTAAGCTGATGGGGCGCCAATTTTTTAATTCGTGTCTGTTACCAGAGTTTTTATATATGAGTCTAATGAGGGCCGAGTTCATAGAATTACACAGAAAACCAAATTTAAAGCAATCGTTATACACATCCAAAATGTCACGGCCAACAATTTCCCACACTGCTCGATAAAATTCGACTGTCAGCCAATCGAGGCCAGGCGATTTATCCTTCTTCATTTGAGAGAGAGCAATTTTGACTTCATCTTCAGAAATTTCGGCTTCAAGATCAATAAGGTTTTCGTCAGGAATTTGCATACGTTCAGTTTTGGATGTGATATAATTCAAATCAAAATCGGAAACATTCTCACATTTGTACAGATCACCATAAAAATTATTGGCAAGTTTTAAAATATTGTTAGAGTCATGGACATAGTTGCCTTCAGGGGTAAGAAGTTTATCAATAATATTACTCTGAATCTGCTGTTTCTCTAGATTAAGGAAAAATTTCGAGGGTTTCTCTCCTTCGTGCTTGGTAATATTGCGAACTCTAATTTTAGCCTTTTTCCATTCATTAACCTCGTGACTTTTTAATTGGGCCTCTAGGTTTTTAATGGTATCGGAATCGTAACTATCTGGATGACTAATGAGATAGTCATAATGCTTTTGCAAATTGGTAAGATTTTGCTTGTCTTTTCGAGCTTTTTCCTTACCATAACCTTGAATAATTTCTTTGATTCTAAATTTTGCGATATCCCACCACTCGAGCAAAGAATCATAATCCCATTTCTGGTAAATCCAGTACTGCCAAAAATGATTAATTCTAAAAATACAATCTTCATCTCTTAGAAGATTGTTATTGCAGATCCACCTTCCTCTCCCATGACCAGCACAAGGGTTGTAAATTTTGACATTAACAGTTTTGTGATCAGCGAGGCCCGTTTGGTTGCAGGAAATATCAATATTATTCAAAAGCTTGGAGGAAATACAAACATAATCGATCCTACTGGGTTTCTTGTAGACTTTATGAAAGTGGGTGTAACCAGGCTCATCCGGGTGGACTGTGCGCCAAGTATCAACGAGATCTTTTTCGTTAAGAACATTATGTAATATAATTTTACTTGGATCTTTAGAAACGTTATCAAGATCACAATTAAAATCACCTATAATATAGTTGCTGTTAATACCATTAATTAGGTCAGTTAAACCATCAAAAAATTGAGCTCTAGCATAGAAATCGTTTGGAGCATAAACGGATGCAATGGACATGATTTCATTTTCCCATTTAAATTCTCCCATGATCCACCTTCCTTCTTCATCGCAAGTAATATTACTGATATCAATACCAGATTTGTCAGAGGTGAGAATTGCCACTCCCCTTGATTGGCGGTTACCGTGACTAAAAAACATCTTCCCTTTCCATTCTCTGCTCCATGCAATTTCATCACTGTGCTCACTGTGGGTCTCTTGCAAGAAAATAATACTGTATTTTTTCCTTAAAAGATTATCAAACAAGACGCTTCGTTTAAAATTGCTTCTCAAGCCATTAACATTAATAGTTGCTATGGACAGAAGGGTCATGAAAAGGATTAAATAAATGACAAATTTAATCATTGTTATTAATCGATGGAAAGAAAATTATTACTTTTTATCTGCTGCTTTCCGGCGTCCTCTTCCTCCTTTCTGAGCTGGAGAAGATGGCAGAGCTGGCTCGTTCATGGGCAGTGGGTGAGGCTTGCTGGGCTGGGCTTTCTTGTTGGACTGGGTAGGCCGGTTTGACGTGCTCTCTTGACTGACTTGGCTGGGCGCGTTGGGCTGGCTTGATTGGATCGCCTGACTGGGTTGGCTAAACTGACCAGACTGACTTGATTGGCTGAGCTGATCGGTATAGTCCGACCACATAACTTGGCTGGAACGGCCAGGTAAGCTTTCCTGGTTTGGCGGGGCTTGGCGGGACTGGCGGGATTGTCTAGGTCGGCTGGCCTGATTGTCGTTGCTGGCTTGGCGGGGCTGATTGGTTTGATCGGCTTGGTCTGGCTTACTGGTCTGGCCGGTGTGGTCAGGCTGGTGGGACTGGCTTGACTGACTAGGTCGGCTGACTCGATTGTCGTTACTGGCTTGGTTTGATTGGTGGGACTGGCTGATCCGCTCGTCATGGTCCGGCTGACTGGTCTGGCCTGACAGGCGGGCTTGGCGAAACTGGCAGGACTGGTGGCATGTTGGTCCTTGTTGATTAGGCGTGTCTTGTTGGTTGGACTGGTCTAGTTGGCTGTTGTCTTGCCGGCTTGATTGACTGGATCGACTGTCCTGGCGGGTCAGGCTCGACTGCCGGCCTGGGTTCGGTTTGCGAGACTGACTGGACGGGCGTGATTCGCGTTGAGACTGGCTGGTTTCGCGGGGCTCGCGATCGCTGGGTCGTATCGAATGATGGGGTTGGCTAAACTTTTGTGTTTTCTTACTGTCATCTTCCTGGGTTTTTTTTCCCCAAGATGTACGTCTTTTCCTCCTCCGTGTCACCCCTCCTCTTGTGTAGAGAACAAAGTCCTCCGAATCTTGCTCTTCGTCTTGGTCTATCCCCTCCCTTTGGGAACTTGGCTCATCCGGAAGATCTTGACTTTCAGGTTCATGGTCGAGCTCCATATCGCTTTGTGGCTCGGCATTCCCACCCTCGTCCCTAGCCTGTTTTCTGCCTTGAGATCCGTCATCTTCTTCTCTGCTCTTGCGCTTTCTGCTTTCCATGTCTTTTTGTGCTACATGTATATCCCAGAACCCTTCGCGTTTGGTAGATGATTTTTCCGTCCTTCGGCTCTCTGTCGATGTGTCCACTTTGTTTTCCCTTGCCCGGTGGAAGTCTCTCACCTCTGTCCTCCTCAAAATCGGATGTTTCTACTTCGCTTTCTCTGTGGCTATCAGTTTCGTCTCTTCTTGGGATGCGAATTTCGGGCGTCTGTTGGTCTTCATCGTCGGCTTCTTTGTCTCCTCGGTGCCACGATGATCGGTGGTCCTCACTCCCACAGACGAAGCAACGCCCTCGGAAAGTACAGTCTCGGGCAAAGTGTCCGGGCTGATTACAGATTTTATACGTTTTCTCTTGCCCTCTATGTCGTGCAGGAAGTGTAAAAATGCCTATCTTGATATCGCTGGGTATAGCTTTCTTGATATCTCTCATCAACACGCTCCGGACTCCCGTCTCGATGTCGCCGTTGAATTGGTGAACGTGTCTGCGTACGTTGACTGGTGTGCCGAATTCAGACAGGGCTCCCATCACCGTCATGTCAGACATTTCATATGGTGCTTTGATGTATATGACTGTAGATCTTGTCACGTTGGACCGCTCACAAGTAACTAACGTGTTCTGCAGTATCATGCCACGCCTCGCTACATCCATGCAGTGTCTTTCATTGCTGAATGACACATTATACCACCCGTTTTCGAGTTGTGCTATACACTTTACTGTGTCAATTGTTTGGATCTCCTCTTCAATTGCGTCATAGACTTATCTGGCCGCGATTGTCTCCAAATTCCTTACACTGAAGCGGATTGTGTTCGGGCGATCAAGCCTGTAGTTTTTTGTTCCCGTCCGGAACATGGTGTGATTCAAGATGGCCTCTGCGGTGGATTGCCTAGGCCAATCTTTACAAGAAGCTTTCTAAAAAGCATCCAAAATTGTCTAAAAGGACTACCATGCGGGTTAGTTTTGGTCTGTGGCACTTACCCAAGAAAATAGTAGACTTTGTATGTCAATTACTGGTGCAGTGGCGTATAAATTAGCGAAAATCAGGAGCATTCGGCGAACACGTCTTGCGCCATTAACGTTAGTTAGTTAGTTAGTTAGTTAGTTAGTTAGTTAGTTAGTTAGTTAGTTAGTTAGTTAGTTAGTTAGTTAGTTAGTTAGTTAGTTAGTTAGTTAGTTAGTTAGTTAGTTAGTTAGTTAGTTAGTTAGTTAGTTAGTTAGTTAGTAGGTTAGTTAGTTAGTTAGTTAGTAGGTTAGTTAGTAGGTTAGTTAGTTAGTAGGTTAGTTAGTAGGTTAGTTAGTTAGTTAGTAGGTTAGTTAGTTAGTTAGTTAGTTGGTTAGTTAGTTGGTTAGTTGGTTAGAGTTGGTTGGTTAGTTGGATTGGTTAGTTAGTTAGTTAGTTGGTTGGTTGGTTAGTTAGTTGGTTAGTTGGTTAGTTAGTTGGTTAGTTAGTTGGTTGGTTAGTTAGTTGGTTAGTTAGTTGGTTAGTTGGTTAGTTAGTTAGTTAGTTGGTTAGTTGTTAGTTGGTTGGTTAGTTGGTTAGTTAGTTAGTTGGTTAGTTGGTTAGTTAGTTGGTTAGTTAGTTAGTTAGTTGGTTAGTTAGTTGGTTAGTTAGTTAGTTAGTTAGTTGGTTAGTTGGTTAGTTAGTTAGTTAGTTAGTTGGTTAGTTAGTTAGTTGGTTAGTTGGTTAGTTAGTTAGTTGGTTAGTTGGTTAGTTAGTTAGTTGGTTAGTTGGTTAGTTGGTTAGTTAGTTAGTTGGTTAGTTAGTTGGTTAGTTAGTTAGTTAGTTAGTTAGTTGGTTAGTTGGTTGATTAGTTAGTTAGTTGGTTAGTTGGTTAGTTAGTTAGTTGGTTAGTTGGTTAGTTAGTTGGTTAGTTAGTTGGTTAGTTGGTTAGTTAGTTAGTTAGTTGGTTAGTTAGTTGGTTGGTTAGTTAGTTAGTTGGTTAGTTGGTTGGTTAGTTAGTTGGTTAGTTAGTTGGTTAGTTAGTTAGTTGGTTAGTTAGTTGATTGGTTAGTTAGTTAGTTGGTTAGTTGGTTAGTTGGTTAGTTGGTTAGTTAGTTAGTTAGTTGGTTAGTTAGTTGGTTAGTTGGTTAGTTGGTTAGTTGGTTAGTTAGTTAGTTAGTTGGTTAGTTAGTTAGTTGGTTAGTTGGTTGGTTGGTTGGTTAGTTAGTTGGTTAGTTAGTTAGTTAGTTGGTTAGTTAGTTGGTTAGTTAGTTGGTTAGTTAGTTGGTTATTTGGTTAGTTAGTTAGTTGGTTAGTTGGTTAGTCAGTTAGTTGGTTAGTTGGTTAGTTAGTTAGTTAGTTAGTTAGTTAGTTGGTTAGTTGGTTAGTTGGTTAGTTGGTTAGTTAGTTGGTTAGTTGGTTAGTTAGTTAGTTGGTTAGTTAGTTAGTTGGTTAGTTAGTTGGTTAGTTAGTTAGTTGGTTAGTTAGTTAGTTAGTTGGTTTGTTGGTTTGTTGGTTTGTTAGTTAGTTAGTTAGTTAGTCAGTTAGTTGGTTAGTTTGTTAGTTAGTTAGTTCGTTTGTTTGTTAGTGTGTTAGTTGGTTAGTTGGTTAGTTTGTTAGTTGGTTAGTTGGTTAGTTGGTTAGTTGGTTAGTTGGTTAGTTAGTTAGTTAGTTGGTTAGTTGGTTAGTTGGTTGGTTAGTTGGTTAGTTAGTTGGTTGGTTAGTTGGTTAGTTAGTTAGTTAGATAGTAAGTTGGTTAGTTAGTTGGTTGGTTGGTTGGTTAGTTAATTTGTGAGTTAGTTAGTTAGTTAGTTAGTTAGTTAGTTAGTTAGTTAGTTAGTTAGTTAGTTAGTTAGTTAGTTAGTTAGTTAGTTAGTTAGTTAGTTAGTTCCCTCCCTCCCCAGGTCACCGAGGCGTGGGTAGTCGCCGCCCCTCTTCGGCGGGACTTGGTGTCTTCACCGCCCACCCCAGTGGCCTGACCATTTCCCAACAGGGGCCTACTGACAGTGGGCACGAGGTGCCCACATCCAGACGCCAGTGGGCCCCACTCCTCCTTCCCCTTCCCTTAGTCCTCACCTTCCCCGCTTAATTATTACTGATACATGCTGATTGCTATTTAATGTTTCAATTATTAATACTGATTGATTTAATTATAATTCATGTATATTGATCTCATAAATTGACTGTCAAGTTCTGATTTAATTATAATTCTTTTATTCTGTATATACTGTATTCTTCAAGGATTTTGAAATAAAGCTTTCCTTGAAAAAAGTAAACAAGTATTTATTTATTTATTTATTTATTTATTTATTTATTTATTTATTTATTTATATTTTTTAATATGACATGGCTTACACGCATACCTGTTGATGGCACGCTGGTAACTGACAAAGAAAACCCAGTTGAGTCGATGATGTCATCAGATGTGAACCTTAGCCACATATTATTCCCGATGGAGAGCAGATTGTACGGCTTCGTGGTTCCACTCCATATAAAGAACGTGTTGATTCCGACTACGGCTCCATTCCCAGCACTGAACCAGTCATAATATTTCTCGATGTTAAAGCTTGAGAACATGACCAGGATCTTTCTATTTTCTTTTGTGCTAATGACCCATGTGACATCAGAGTTATGTGGATAGTTGTCTGGATACGATGGTGACACTATGTTGGATGATTCATTCGCAGTGATGTATATACTGTGTGTACCAGTTCCATCTGTAACCAATAAAGGAACACACTAATGTAAATTACTTTTAAAAATGTGTGTTGCTTTAAAAGTGTTTCACTCACATTATAATGCCTAGGGGAAAACAAATTAACTGCCGTGTTGATAACTTGTCATTACTATACTTCATGAGCAGGCCTATTTCTAGATTCCAGTGCGAAACTCTTGATGTCCTGCTAGCTTTCTGTTACTGATAGCTCGTTGCTTATCATCATTTGTGTATTTATTACGTCAAAGCTTTACGTTTTTGTTTGCTTTAGTTTGTAGTTCAGTACCCTGTCTTCTGTATTTACATGTTCCGTCTGGTTTCGTCCGTCCACTGGAGTATGTTTTGTCCGTCTGTATCCTTTGTCTAAGGTTGTTGCAGTTGGCCCCGTCCATGGCCATGAGGGTGCCATCACATATGATACAGGGATTCGCGGAGGGCATTTTGTATTGTAAGTATTGAGCGCCATTTTATATGGACGGCCATCAGTTTACCAAAAATTGTAAACATAGTTAGCAAGAGATTCAGCCCACAATTAAACATTTTACACCGGAGATATTTAAAAGAAATATATCTTAGTAAAAAAAATGTTTTAAAGTATTGTGGCGAAACCCGTACCGTTCCGGGCGAGCGGCAGTCCAGCCGGTACTTGAGGGCAGGTCCTGTGGAGACCGTTTATCGCCGCACGTGACACCACTTAAAGGGGGACTGACATCCTTTATTGTGTGTGTACTTAAGGCGTTTTGTAATAAAATATTGTTTTTGAGACCCACCTGTGTCTATTTAATTATCGATTTCTGAGTACAAGTATTTTAAAACAATGTTTGTTTTTCTAAAATGGTTTATTGTTTTCAATAATCCATACATTATATACAAAGTAAAATTACATGTTGGTAATTACATAGTTATACTCGGCAAATTGGGGATAAGTACACATTACCTACAGAAGAATCAGGTAAGTACCACTGGTCAATTAAATTAAACAAGCTATAGTATAAACAAAATGTGGAATGATTTGAGGAATCAGGTCGGATCCCCGACCCGGACACCCAGTCTTTCCTTGAGAACATTAAGGATGGATGACGATGTGGCCGGTATATGTTGAAATCTAGTCTTGTTTCTCGCTAGCCACACAACGCTTCTAAAATTGCTCAAGGCTCGCATTTCATTCTCTTGTTTAAGTGAGGGTGGAGCAGAAAACAAAGAGTAAATTATGGTGTCCACGTCGGGGAGATTTTGTACTTTGTTATTCCTGCCCAGATAATCACTGAGCCACTTTCCCACTGGTTTCACCACACTGCACTCAGTGAAAAGATGTTTTGTAGTCTCCACTCGAGTGCAGTGTGGGCAGAGCCCCGGATCTTTGAAATATTTGCGTAGGCGATTACCAGTGGGTAGTACACTGTGTACAGTTTTGAAATTTAGTGTGAGCTGTTTGTTGGTCAATTTGGTACACAGTGTACGTTTCCAAATAGTGACCCAGTTCTTACCCGGGCAGTCCTGTTGTACTTTGGGTACGGTCTCTAGGGACTTGATGATTGATGCCAGGAGTGGTTTTAGTTTGATCTTGCCCCAATCGGCGGCACAGTCTCGGTGTTTTCTAAAATTTGTAAGGGCAGAAGTGTAAAACTCCGGCCGGTGAAAGCTGTGTGGCATGTTGTTCCTTACTAACTCTGGGGCGATTGTTCGGAGGGACATGCCACACCAGTACACGGCCAGAGCCTTCCACCTTGCTTCTTTAGCGGAGACTATGTCGCCGATATGCAAACACTGGATTGCCGCAATCTTGCTTTCAATATGGAGTACACCCAGGCCACCTTGGGAGAGAGGGAGGAACATAGTGGCCCGGTTGACATATTCGACTTTGTGTCCCCAAATAAATTCGAAAATAAGAGAATTTATTTTCTTTATGTGTTTTTTGCGGGGTGGCACGATGTCGGCCGCATACCAGATTTTGGACAAAATATATTGGTTGGCTACGGTGACCCTCCCTTTCATTGTGAGATCTGTGTTTGACCAGTTGTGTATTTCTTTCTTGATTTTTGAGATGTTTTCTTTCCAAAGCTTATCGGGAGGGTCATCGTAGCCGAAAAATATCCCTACAATTTTGGCCGACTTTGACCAATTTATATCAACCGGGCCACTTGTTTTGTTCCTCCATTTCCCCAGGTATACTCCATAAGATTTCTGCCGATTTAACTTAGCGCCCGATGCTTGCTCGTATCTCCGGACCAACTGAAAGCTTCTAATGATTGATTTGTCATCCGACAAGATCAGCGTGGTGTCATCCGCGTACATGGAAATCTTGGCCTCAGTCCCCTGGTAATTTAACCCCTTTTATATTTTTGTCTGAGCGAATTGCGCATCCGAGAGGCTCGAGTGCGAGAATGTATAGTAACGGTGATAATGGACAACCTTGTCTGACCCCCCGGGTAAGTGAAAATTCATCGGAAACCATACCACAGCATTTAACGGAACTAGTGATGTCATTGTACAAAATTTGAACCCATTTTTGAAAATTGGGACCGAAGCCAAACTTCCCAAGTACACGGTGCAAATATTCCCAGCTGACCCTGTCGAAAGCCTTCTGTTGGTCCAGAGACACAAAAACAGCACCGAGCTGCTTCTGGTCAACGAAGCTCTGAATATTCTTGAGTAGGTGAGCGTTGTCTGATATGGATCTCCCCGCCACCGAGCAAGTTTGATCCACATGAATGATCTTATGTAAAATTCCTTTTACTCGGTTGGCGAGGATCTTTGACATAATTTTGTAATCAACATTCAACAGTGATATGGGTCTCCAATTTGTGAGGTCATCACGCCGACCCCGATCTTTATAGATCAACGTGATGAGCCCATGTCTCTGAGATTTACTAAATTTGTTGTATTCAAAAGCATTATTTAAAACATCGCAAATATCTTGACCCATATCACTGAAGAAACACTTATAAAATTCAGCAGGCAAGCCATCCGAGCCCGGTGACTTGCCTGCTTCCATATCAGACAAAGCCCTCTTGACCTCGGACAAGGTCACCGGCCCCTCGAGCGTCGCAACGTCATCGGGGTCCAGTGCCCTGTCCACGGTATCCAAAAGGAGATCGATCTCGGTGTTGTCGACAGGGGCGGCCGTGTACAGATCCTCATAGAAATGACGGCATTCGCCAGTCATCTCAATGGGATCCGTTATGTCACGACCGTCCCTATCTCGGAGACTTTGCATGTTTTAATTGAAAATTTTCTGCACTTTGAGGGGAGTTAATTATTGGTTCTCCGTGAATCTTTTTGGTCGTGTCCGTTTTTATTCTTTGGGTTGATTTGGTGATTTGCTCGATTTCCTTGAGTCTATTTTGTTTGTTTGTGAGAACGTTAACACATGTACTGTCCCCGAGATCAATCTCCCTTTGTAACCTATTTATGTCTTTTAGAAGTTCTTTATATTCAGACCTTCGTTGTCTGTTTAAATCGGCAGAATATGAGATTGCCGTCCGCTTGAGGTTTGATTTCCCCCGGTCCCACCACTCCATGATACTTCCGTCAGTTGGTTTAAGAATTTTCCAATTAGCCCATTGATTACGGATGATCGTTTGAAAAGTCGTTCCCCCCAAAAGAGTAGTATTGAAATGCCAATGACCCATTGTTTTGATTTTGTTTTGAACCGTAATAGTGGAAAGTATCATATCATGATCGGACCGGAAACCGACAATCTCATTGTGCGATCCCACAGACAACTCACGAGACAAGTAAATCCTATCTATTCTAGTCCCTTTTGTGTGTGTGCGGTCATGCCATGTGTAACAACGCTGACGGGGTGTTCCTCCCGCCAGCCGTCAACAAGATTGTGTGAAGAACAAAAGTGTTTAATTTCATTGTAACCCTTGGTCCCTGTTAAGTGAATGCCCCATGCTATCAAGATGTAAATTAGGAACGCAGTTAAAATCTCCACCCAAGATCACACGCCTCAGACCCCGACCTATGGCGCTGCAATTGTTCTTTGAAAAGCATTGCCGATAACCGGGGTCGTTGGGTGCGTAACAATTAATTATACGAATTTTATCTGTGGAATTTTGAATACTAGCAGTAATTGAAATAAGTCTCCCTTTGTTGTCTCGTAAGTCATCAGTGAGATCCCACTTTTTGTGTTTAGAAAACAAGATTGCGACCCCACAACTGACATTAGTCCCGAATGACCAGAACCCCCTACCGCCAAATTCTTTCCCCCACGCCCTGGCTTCCATGTAGCCAGCGGCGTGGGTCTCCTGCAATAGTAGGATGTCAACACCCTGACTATTACAGGAATCAAAAATTTGGCGGCGTTTTACCCGATTCCTCAAACCATTCACGTTAATAGAACAAATAGAAATATTATACATACATATACATAAAAGTGACAAATAAACAGTGTTAAATTTTATACAATTCATTGACCATTTGTTATTTTCCCTTTTTTAAGCTTACGTGATTTCTTTGTGTTTTGTAGCTTGAAACCATCTTCCATTTCGTTTTGTCGTACGGCTATGGGGCCGGGGGACGACGACGACAGTGACAATGATCTTTTACTTGTCGTCGAGATGATCGAGATTGTGGAATGGTCCGAGCTCTCGTCGTCCTCCCCAGGTTGCTGTGGTTCCACGTCGTCCAATTCATCCGTTAGTAGAGCGTATTTCCCGGATGCCAGGCGGTCGAATGTGGTGTCGGTGTCATTGTTTGGTTCGCGGGGTTGTCTTTTGGGTTTCGGTGGATGTTTCATTGTCTTTGGTTTTCTTGGGGGTGTCGGGGGTTGTTCTTCGTCGCTGCTGTCTGTGAGTTGTGCATATTTCTTTGTTGTGGTCGTTGATGTGCTGGGTCTTGTAGGTGAAAGGTCGATGAGGTTGTCCGATGTGGTGGGTTTTTCGTTGAAGGTTGGAAGGCGAGTCGTGGTGGGTTGTTTCTTGGTTGTCGTTTTGGCCTCTTCCGCCATTGCTCGGAGATAGGGCGGCGGCTTTTTTATCATGTTATACCAGGAGTTGGGACAGTCTTTCGAGAGGTGCGTTGATAAACCGCATGTGTTGCACTTCTTGGGTTTGCGGCAGTCTGCACTGATGTGGCCGGGTTCTTGGCAGTTGAAGCACGTTGCGTTGGTGCAGACCGCCGCAAGATGACCCGTCTCGCCACATTTCCTGCATGTTTGCTGTTGGCCGTCATATTTAACATGTAGTTGGTGTGGTCCTATTTTTATGTAGGATGGAATTGGTGAATCCAATTCCATTCTCACATGGCGGATGCCGTTCTCCCATTCTGGGTGCGATTGCCAGTGACCTCGTCGGTGAGAAAGAATGGTTCCATATTGAGATAATTTTGTCGTTACGGGTGCATCGCTAAGTTCTTGTGGGGCGTTGAATACGTTGACGAAGGTGATGGATCTAGAAGCCGGTGTTACAGTTGCTTGTTTGTTGTTGATTGAAACCAGTTGTGTTTGAAGTCTGTCTCTTGCTATTGAAGTAGCCAGTGTTATGCACCATGCAGTGTCGCTTAAGTGTTGTACGCACTTCGCGTCGTCCCGTTTGAATATTTTGTCCAGTTCAGTGAATACACCACCAGGTGTAGTTTTCTCAGTCAGATGTATGTTGAGGCTGTTGTCTCTCGTCAGGGTTCTTCCTCGATTTGCCATCTTAATATGGCTTTCTCCAGAAAAATAAAAGTAGCACTCCTGCACGGAAATCTTTAGTAAAAGGCGAAAGATTTATTCGTTTGGGGTAGGCAATCCCGCCCCATGGTGGAAGCTTCATTTGCACGGATATGTGACGTAAGGTCGGGAAGATCCGATGTGTACATGATGTACATGTACATACAAACGTTTCACACACGTAGCGTCGATTTCATTTCTTCCGTGATTTTTGTTTCCGGAACTAATAAAATGCCGGGAAGATGTGTTTCTGCAGGATGCAGCAACACCACCAAAGACGGTGTTAGCATTCATCTGTTCACAAGTGACCCCAAAATCGCCGTATTTGGACGAGCAAAGTTCGACTGACAAGAGTAATGTGGTCAGGTCCATCGGCTCACATAGTTTTGTACAGCGATCATTTGGAGCCGAGTTTTGAGCCGAATTTCTCTTCCCGACATGACGTCACGAACAGCTCCTCCGTGCAGGGCGTAAAAGTGGGGGGCATTTTTACAATGGTAAAATAACACTCTCAAAAACAATAAAAACACAAAACAAAAATGTTATTGATCTTTTACTGACATAAAATAATAAAACGATCACATATTTAACTGTTTGATTTAAATCCATGTCAGTCCGCCTTTAAACTTAGACAGACGAGACAGACAAAAAAGTAACACAGAAGCACAACTCAAATTCAAACTATTTATTCTGTGGTGCAATAAATAAGGAGCTCCCTTAAGGCGGAAATTTGTCACTGACGGCAATGATTGGGCCCTTAAGGAATATTAAGTTACTGAAAGCGAAGTGTAATTACTTAAGGAGAATGGGAATTACTTAAGGTGAGTAAGAATTACTCAAGTTGAATAGGAATTACTTGAGGTGAGTAAGAATTACTTAAGGTGAGTGTGAATTACTGACGGAGAGCGGGGGAAAACTATAACTTAGCGGAGCCAAGTGCTGAATGCTACAGAATTACTCGACAAAGTCACGCCGTCAACAAAAAAATATACCGATAGCCGTCCAGCTAATACCCCTGTCACACCGGAGCTACGCTGCCGTTGCGCTCCCACGGCGACCAAAAAAGTTGCAAAACGCAGTAGAAGCGCAGTAGGATCGCCAAGAGCGTAGTGGGAACGTAGTGGAGTCTACCTAGGTCGTGGGAGGGTCTCCATGGTCGCCAAACCTCGGCGATTGTTTTGAGCCTGCTCAAAACAATCGCGGAGGGTCGGCGACCTGGTCCAAAACGCAGTGGGAGCGCAGTGAGAGCGTAGTGGGATCTCCAAGAACGTACTGGGGACGTAGTGAAGTCTACCTGAGCGTGTCATGATCGTAGCAAGAGCGAGTCTGCCCAATCTGCGACTGAAGTACGTCTGAAGTACGACCGCTGTACGCTTGTCACGCTCCCACTACGCTCTTACCGCGCTCCTACTGCGCTTCTACTACGTCTTATAGGGCTTGTTCACGCTCATACTGCGTCCACACGGGGCTGTCAGTACGACTATGGCGCTCCTAATGCGTCCATGGCGATGTTACGGAGTTTCATGTACGTTGACAGTGCGATTATACTGCGATTATACTGCGTGTATAGTACGTTCTGACTTTGACATGCGATCTGGCCACAAATGGTATAAATACAGCCTATCCTCCACACAACATCATAATGTGCATCTCCTCTTCACCATGGCTGTAGAGAGGCAGAACATAATAATTGTACAACAGATAGCAAATATCCAGCAACAACAGGCAGATAATGATCTGTTTGCTCTGAACAGTGTCGTGGCCGAGCGGTCTAGCGCACCGAACTCAAGTTCTGGTGTTGCCAGCAGCAGGGTGTGGGTTCGAGCCCCGGTCGTGACACTTGTGTCCTTGAGCAAGGTACTTAACCATAATTGCTTCGTCCTTCGGATGGGACGTAAAGCCGTAGGTCCCGTGTGTTGTATAATGCACGTAAAGTGGATTGTCGTGCGGTCTAGCGCACTGAACTCAAGTTCTGGTGTTGCCAGCAGCAGAGTGTGGGTTCGAGCCCCGGCCGTGACACCTGTGTCCTTGAGCAAGACACTTAACCATAATTGCTTCTCTCCACCCAGGGGTTAAATGGGTACCTGTGAAGGCAGAGATGGTTTGCTCTATATGCGCTAGAAATGGCAGCAATTGAGCTGTATACTCCCCAGGGAGCTGAGATGGTTTCAGGAATGATTTATGAGCCTTATGAGCCTTATGAGCAGGGATAATAATATAATGCGCCTTGAGCGCCACTTAGTTGGTGGATACGTGCGCTATATAAATCTATACATTATTATTATTATTATTATCAGAAGAAGGCGGAGAAGGAGGAGGGCAAGGCCGAGGAGATGCTGGGTCCGACCATGGCTAGGTGAGGACAGAAGAAGTCAGTTTGGCCACTATGACCGCCTGATGCCTGAGTTAAGGCATGAAGATCCTGCATCCTACTTCAACTTCCTTAGAGTACACTCTTAAAACTCCCGGGTCAAACTGTTGACCCTTTTGCTGGGTCAAATATTGTTGACCCATTTCTGGGTCAATTTTCTTATCGGTGACGTCATGTCAGCAAATCAGCCATTTTGATTGGACGAAAAGAAATACGTCACGTAGCTGTGCAGGTCACATTTTTCCAACCGCCATTTTTAACTACGATACGATGTCTTTTGTTTCGTCCCAATGATCGTTGGAGAATCGTTTCACAATGAATGGAAGGGGTATTCATTACTTTGTTTCATTTGAAGGTATGTAAACTTTCACATTTATTATACATGTATGTTTGTTTTAGTACACAGATAATGACTACAAAACCATGGTTATAAGTATAACGTTAACATTAGTTTGTGCTGCCAGGTCATGTGCTGGCCATGTAAATGTGTATTTTGTGTGGTTGACTATGTATGTGTATGCTAGCTATTACTGTACAACCCATTGTCATTGTTCTGTAAAATGGATGGAGGGGTCATCATGATATGTGGACATGATCTGTTAGCTGTTTTATTAACAAAATACACACACACATGGGTAGGCAATTTGGCATATCAGTATTTCATATCGTGGTGGTTGCAGCACTGCAGTTTATACTTGCACTTTTCTTACTATAAGTAGGCCTGAAACAATCACCACCTTTATTGAGATAATGAAAATGTCACATGGAGGAGGAAAGAGGTCACATGTATTATATTCTATTCTAACGCCTAACTTAAAGGCATTTTTCTGAAATTGCATTATTTTTTCCTGATAATATTATTAATAACATGAGGGGTTTCTGACTTATGTGTGTTTTGTTAGCATGACCCATTATTCTTCATCCCTCTTTGAAAACATTTACATGTAATTTTGTTTTTACATGATATGTTTATATTTCAGATCAATGGTTGATCATGCTTGCTACAGTTTACACTACTTAAGGTTCAGGATGATGAACATCATGTAAGTTTTTCTGCATTCAAACAATTATTTATTAATTTTTGATGAATCCATGCCCCCCACAGAAAAAAAGAGAAAATGGAAAAACAGGAACATGGGCAGATTAAGTTTGGAAAACTAATATTACTTAAGGCTGTGTGTTTTGGTTTATATTTCAGGAACCGGATACCCCAAAAGGGAATCTTCGGCTACCCGTAAATAAATTGTAAAACACTTAAATACTCCGAATGTATAAAATAACCAATATGAACACAAGTTTCTCTTGTTTAATTAGAGTCTTAATAAATGTGGACTTATTGTAATACTTTTCCGCCTCAATATTACAAATGACTTGAACACAAAAAATGTTAACAAAAATTTGGAGACTTCCATTTGTGTGGCTTAAATGTTTAGTCAATTTTTAAAAAGTCATTTACAGGTAATTGGAACTGAAAAATGGAACCGGGTAATGACAGTTTCATTCATCCGGATACCTGGCACAGCCTTATCCCTAATCGGCTCCTATAATACACAAAAATCATTAGCCACTGAAAATATTTCTTATTCAATTATTTTACTGTCCACAGATAGCCCAGACTGTGAGTTTGCAGTGAGGCGCAACCTTGTTCCTTCCATCTTCACCATCAGAGTTAAGGCGGTTGAAGGGCAAAAGGCAATTCTATAGTTATGCCACTATAGGATGCCACCAAGTCATTTATTGACCGGTAAGGATGTGACTGTTAATAACCTATTGCATTTTAAAGTGCATTCTGGGAATCTGGTGACAAATCCCATAGCATGCAAATCATTTGAAGTACACAGGCATAGGCCTAATGGTGCACCAAATTTGTAAAAGATGTGTTGTCGTTCAATTCCTAGCATGCATTGAGAAAGCTTAAAATGTTTATTGTTTCTTTTTACATTGAATAAGTGATTGATTAGCCATCATTTTGTAAGCCTCATGAATTCTTAGGCATGTATCATCACCATCTAAGCTGAGATTGTATTAGCAGAATCTTAATTATGAATAACAATTTAGGAATTTCAATTTCTAGAAAAACTTCAACATTATATACATTGGTATCGGTATATATTGAATATACATGTATCTTATTTAGTATAAATTGTACATGTCATTGTATACAGCCCATCATATCATAACTAGACACAAGTATTGAACCTTCACACTTTTAAAATAAATTTTGCACCGTTTTTACTCCAGATTGGAACCATTGAACCCTTGTCATACAAAAGTGGTACACAAACAGCTACTTGTGCTACCGCTACGAGGTGTGTCAGAGTCTGTATAACTTTGTAATCCAATGGCCAGGAGTTGAGGTTGCTGATCTATTCTTCAAAGGAGTTAATGTATGTTTCAAATTAATTTATATAGACCTATCCTATCTGTGGCAGTCTGTACCTTCATGGGAATTGTTTTTTCAGGACCTTAAGACACATCTAGGTTATTCAAGGTATTTTTGTAACATGTTAGAACAATGATAGTACTGAGGAATTTTTTGACTGGACCCAACGAATCTAGACTAAGTTGATACCAGTACCAATCCTGAGAAATATTTCCTTATCATTCAGAACGTTTTCTCTCAAGACCTCCAAATGACTGCTGGTGCTACAGCTTAGGCACGTTAGGAATGATAGCAAAATCACAGATAAACAGAAAAAAAGTTATTTGCTGTTTTTTTCGAAAATTAACACCTATTGATTACAGGATGTGAGACGTACTAAATAATAATGGTTTTATTTTACACCTTATAATTATTTAACAATATTACAATTTGAAATAAACATGTTGCGTCTTCCGGTATATTTTTAATTGATTTATTTTCTTTAAAAATAATAGTCTTCTGGAACGCCCACAAAAAATAGGCCACTTGCTCGATTCCACCACCGATGTCACCATGGCGTAATTTATTCATGGGCATTCCAAAGGACAACTATTTTTAAACTGTTAAATGGCTCAGTCCACCCCATGGGTATATTATGTAATGGATGTGACGTCGGTAGCGGAATCGAGCAAGTGGCCCATTTTTTGCGGCGTTCCAAAAGACTATTATTTTTAAAGAAAATAAATAAATTAAAAATATACCGGAAAATGCAATATGTTTATTTCAAATTGTTTTATTGTTAAATAATTATAAGGTGTTAAAAAAAACATTGTTATTTAGTACGTCTCACATCCTTTTAATTTTTTCAAGTTAGTTTTGTGATGTGTTTATTAAAAACTAGATTATTTTAGTGAATAAAAAAAAGACGAGAAAAGAGACAAGAACAAGTGTTTTAATAACAGAAAAACGTTTTAAAGTCTTCATTTTTAAAAACTTTGCGAAACCAAATACTCTTTTAATAAAGGTTCCACATATCTTGACAACATTTTCCCAGGTTAATAACTTGGTGTGTAATTGTGTTCCCAAATGCACAGATATTCTTACTTTTTCAGGTTAGTTATTTCACTGATGCGCTACAGGGGTAGCGAGGTCTGCGGGGGGGAAACCCCACAAGCAACTTGGGTGGGACTGAAACCCACGACCTTCCACATTCTAGAGCAGACATCTTACTCACTCGACCAACGAGCTTGCCTGATGGCGAGAGGATGTGGAAGGTCACAGGTTGAGTCCCACCCAAGCGGCCTGTAGGTTTTTTCCCGCAGACCTCGCAAAACACTGAGTCGTCGGTAAAGTGCAAATTCAGTAACTTTTTAATATCCCAGATGCAAGAAATACATCATTGCATAAAAAGTTAGGGAGTAAAAATTAAACTTTTTAAAAACTCATGCACAGACAACAAGTGAACAAAACTATTATTGTGCATAAATTTAGAGTGGAATTATGATGCCAGACCGACCAACCAACTATTTTGCAGTTCCCCCAAGTGGAAGTGATCTGATACATGAGCTTTAAAACTGACAATCTCAAAACCAAACTGTTTGTTTGCATAACACACAAAACGAAGCAATGTCATTGTATAATGCTATTAAATATGTACATACATATAGTGTGTTTGCCAAAACCCAAGTTGAATAAACTGACTTAACCAATGTGAAATCATTAAACGTTCATTTGTTTCTTTCATTTAACAGTTTTCAAATGTGCTGTTCCAGTGCTTGGGCACCCTGACAAGGTAAGCATGTTCCTAAATAAACATAGCATTTATTTATGGCAATTTGCAATGAGAATGAACACACTTTTTAATGTGGTGGTAAAATTAAGACTTTAATTTGTATGAATTTCAATTCAGTACACTATTTCAAAATGCTTGCCACAGATAATGCTACGTAATACATGGAGGACATGCTTATCTCATGTGACCCGGAATCCGGGTCGACATAAATTTGACCCGGAATCCGGGTTCTGTTTGCGCGACCATTTCCGGGTCATTCTGACCCGGAAAGTTTGGTCAACCTTTTGACCCGGATTTCCGGGTTATTTTAGCTGACCCAATTCTGGGTCATTATTATTTTCTTGACCCGGAATAGGGTCAGTTGAAATGACCCAGTTCCGGGTCAAAAATGTTGACCAAATTTTCCGGGTCATTCTGACCCGGAAGTGGTCGCGCCAAATAGAACCCGGATTCCGGGTCAGATTTGACCCGTTCTGGGTCAAATCTGACCCGGGAGTTTTTAGAGTGTAGCACCAGAAATGTTTGATGAGCTCCTTGCCAGACTTGGTCCAAGATGCACCAAGCAAGATACCAACTATAGGAAGGCTATCGAACCAGGGATGAAGATTGCAATGACTTTGCGCCATCTGGCATCTGGTGAGAAGTATTCCAGCATGAAGTTTGACTTCAGAATTCCTCATAATACCATGTCTATCATAGTACGAGAAGTCTGCCAGGCCATCGTAGAGGAGTACAAGGATGAAGTCGTCAACTGTCCAACCACCCCTGCAGAATGGGCTCCCATTGCTGACCAGTTCGAACGTAGATGGAACGTCCCTCATGCCTGTGGAGCCCTTGATGGGAAGCATGTTGCCTGCAGAAAGCCAGTGAACAGTGGAAGCATTTATCACAACTATAAAGGCTTCTATTCCATTGTTCTGATGGGCCTGGTAGACGCAGACTATAAGTTCCTGTGGATAGATGTTGGA
The DNA here is from genome assembly GCA_029582265.1 of Zoroaster sp. YZ-2022. Classification (NCBI taxonomy): domain Eukaryota; kingdom Metazoa; phylum Echinodermata; class Asteroidea; order Forcipulatida; family Zoroasteridae; genus Zoroaster; species Zoroaster sp. YZ-2022. The sequence goes on along the minus strand of CM055817.1, from coordinate 14,166,346 downwards.
GGCCATGGACACATGTCTGATGCACAGATCTACAATGAATCTGAGCTGAAGGAGTGCCTATATGATGGGTCCATAGGTCTTCCTGCCCCAGCCCCCCTACCAAATGACAACAGAAACACAAAATATTTCATCCTCGGAGATGATGCCTTTGGGCTGCGGACATACCTGATGAAGCCCTACTCTGTGCGCCACATGACCAAGGAGCAGAGTATCTTCAACTACAGGATATCCAGAGGGCGTCGCATAGTGGAGAATGCCTTCGGCATCCTGGCCCAGCGTTGGCAAGTTATCCTGGGCACCATGCAGCAGGAACCTGACACCGTACGGCTCATTGTGGAGGCATGTGTCTGCCTTCATAACTTGATGCGAATGCGCTATCCAGCCCTTCAGAATGCTGGTTTGGATCAGGAGGATGCCAACCATAATATCATCCCAGGTGCCTGGAGGGCTGTTGCCAACATGCAAGAGGTGAACGAAATGAGAGGGCCCAACCGTGACAGCACTGCCGCCAAGAAACAACATGAATACCTAAAGCTGTACTTAAACTCAGCTGCAGGGTCTGTACCATGGCAGGACAGGATGATATAGAAAGACCAAAGTGTGTTTGTCAGTGCGTCATATTCAGAGACAGTGTATTTATTCAATTACCATAGACAGTTGCTTCATAGTCTGAAGGGGAAGGGGATTTAAACAGGTCGGACGGTTTAAATGTTTGTGAGGGTCACAAACAGTCTAGTTGTAATTTGTCATGTTTGATGGATACTATTATTACTTTTACAAAATAAAGGCTGCAATTTATTATTGTATGCAAACTACAAATACATGTTGTCCTATATTACTTTCCTACAATTAAACTAAACATTTGCCCCTTTAATACAAGTTTGGGACCTGGGAGTTTGGGACTTGGGATTATTTTAAGTTAAATAAGAAGTTTAAGCTATTCAATTTGCATAATAATAGAACACAACAAGATATATTTCATATACATGAAATGAAAACAGATTTATTTGTGAAATACAATACTGTGTATATCCTTGTAAATGATATGAGAATTATATCCTTTGAAACTGATTATATTTGGCACTAAATTATATCCTTTGAAACTGATTATATTTGGCACTAAATTATATCCTTTGAAACTGTTCATGGAAGGCACTAAATTATATCCTTTGAAACTGTTCATGGAAGGCACTGTTCATGAAACTTTGGCACTCTTCACACATCACCCTGCTTGCTGTTGTTATTGTTGTCAGCTGACTTGTCACCATCACCTCCCATTGCGCATAGGAAGGAGGTGGACGGAAATCCCTCAGTAGACTGTCCCAAACTGACGTTCAGAAACGATGATGCCGATGTGGAGGCAGGAGTACTGGTTGAGCCGGTGGCAGCCGATGAGGAGATAGCAGGAAGCACCAGAGATGGTATCACAGGCTGCAGTGTTGTCAGCTATGGCTGAGGGGGCTGCATGTGGGTGTTCACCCAATCGGATGACTGGGAGGCCCACACTGACGTCCCTGGCTGCACAGTGGATGGCCACGACTGTGGTGGTGGCTGCCACTGGTACTGAGATGATGAGGCTGACTGTGTGGCAGATGGGTACTGCTGCTGTGTGTACTGCTGCTGTGTGGTGGATGGCTGCTGCAGCTGCTGAGGACCTTGGGCCCTGACCTTGTCATTTCTGTCCAGGTATCTGTAGAGGAGCTGTGAATGTTCCTGTTGGAACTGTGGCCACAAGTACGGGTCCAGCTCCTGCATGACAGATTTAGCCCAGTCACTGTACGCTGATCTCTCTGTTACCCGTACAGGGGGCTTTAACATGTCCAGCAATTTCTCCTGGAGCTTCACTGACTGCACACCACGCTCCTCCAGGCCAGCCAGTACCCTCTCCTCTTCAGCTACTACTTTCTGCGCGCTGGCTGCCCTCTTCGGTCTGACATCAAGGATGGTGGGCTGGGTGGCAGAGTCTGTCAGGGCCTGCACCTCCTCGTCACCTGTCTCTTCTGCACCAGCAGTAGCTGCACCCAACTTGGCCTTGATCTGCAAAGACAAAAGCAAAGAAGAAGGTAAGTAAAATGTGATTACAATTTCATATACATTCATAGACAATTATTTCACAAAGTGCATCAAAATGATATTTAATTTTTTACTTACACTGACAACAGTCCTGGGTGTGACCTCATATGTGCCCCTTCAGAAAGTCGAAATGGGCCAGGATCCAGTGGTCCCGCTCGGTCAACTCTGCTGAGCCTGCCCCAGACTTTTTCTTCGTCAGGCGACCATATTCTGGTGCGGAGGGAGCGATACCAGACCTGGAGGGTCTCCACTGTTTTCCCCATTTCCGTGGCCTTGTCTGCCCACATCTTGTCCTTCCTGCCCTTGTCTTTGTACGTGGTGAGCTTCTTATTGTACATAAGCTCATTCTCCGCCAGCCACTCTGCAAGACTCTGCTCCTCCTGCAAGGACAGACTGGCCGTCTTCTTGACCCTCTTTGCCTTCTGTGCGGGGGACCGGCTTCTGGGGGACTCTGCCGGAGAAGGAGTTCGTGAAGGCTCACCACCTGATTGTGGGACGGTGCTGGCAGGGCTACCTGACCTGGAAGAAGGTGTGGGGGATGGTACAACAGACTGCTGTGGCCTAGCAGACCCTCGGCCCCTGCCTCGGCCTCTCTGGACTTTCTTGGGCATGGTCATGATGAGATAATGTGCGTTCTCCTGTGTGGTATGAAGATGATGATGAGAGATAATAACTGCGCTCCCGTGTGATGAAGATGAAGATGTACAGAGAGATACTGCTGCTGCTGCTGCGCCCCTGGGTGTACTGATCTCCTGCAGTCGAGCTCGCTGTATTTATAGTCGCAGCGCGAACGTGGTACAAACGCACAGAACGTAGTGGGGACGTAGTGAGAGCGTAGTAAGGTCGTAGCGAGGTCGTAGCGAGGTCGCCTTGGTCGCAGCGTGATCGCGTAGAGCGTACTGGCAGCGTTGTGAGAGCGCGGCGATGATCAAACTGGGAACGCATAGGTCGCAGTGAAAGCGTAGTGAGAGCGCAGTGAGCGAGTCAAGAGCGTACTGTGAGCTACCTGCCTCATAGATTTCAGGATTTTTTGACAGTTTTCGGCGACCCCACTGCGTTTTTGATGAAAATTGCCTCTCAGTAAGGTCGCCGTGGGATCGCACACCGGTCTGACGGGGGCTTAATGCTATGGTCCCACAGAGATTTCGACTCTCTCGATCGTGTTTCGTCAAGATTTTTGAAATACCCTCAGAAATACCCTCAGGGTCATTATAGGTGACCTGGTTTCTGTTTATTTTTTACCCTGTGGCTGTTTCATGTGTCAGTGCTTGTATTGCAGTGCAATACCAATTTCAATGTTTACATGGTTGCAATGCTGTACATGTACATGTACTTCAAAAGAAAACCTGTCTGTCTATGGCTGTTTGGTGTATGGATTGTATTGGATGTGGGTGTGGGTGTGGTGGTTTGGGTGAGGGGGGGGGGCTGATAGTGTTGTAAACAGCTGTGTGCAGTAATCAAACAGTAAATAGATACCTGCTGAGTGGTTTGGGGATGGCAGTTGCCATAGGGCTGGGGGCGCGGATTTCGACATGTACTATTTTTGGCAAATCAGTGGTGAACCAATGTGTCAATTGCCAGAATGTTAAAATCTTTGGTGTGTGTGTCCAGTGAACTTAGATTCATCTGTTCAGACCATTAGAAAAAGATTTGTGCCCCCAAACACAGTTATTTACACCCCAACATAAAACGCCTACCGCGTGAGCACCTTCGTGCAACCGCGTAAATATTTTAAATCGGTGGCTCGCAAAGTTAAGGGTCCAATCATTGCCTTAAGGGCTCAATCATTGCCTTAAAGGGTCCAATCATTGCCTTAAGGGCTCAATCATTGCCTTAAAGGGTCCAATCATTGCCTTAAGGGTCCAATCATTACCTTAAGGGTCTAATCATTGCCTTAAGGGTCCAATCATTACCTTAAGGGTCCAATCATTGCCTTAAGGGTCCAATCATTACCTTAAGGGTCTAATCATTGCCTTAAGGGTCCAATCATTGCCTTAAGGGCTCAATCATTACCTTAAGGGTCCAATCATTGCCTTAAGGGTCCAATCATTACCTTAAGGGTCCAATCATTGCCTTAAGGGTCCAATCATTACCTTAAGGGTCCAATCATTGCCTTAAGGGTCCAATCATTGCCTTAAGGGCTCAATCATTACCTTAAGGGTCCAATCATTGCCTTAAGGGTCCAATCATTGCCTTAAGTGTACAATCATTGCCTTAAGGGTCCAATCATTGCCTTAAGGGTCCAATCATTGCCTTAAGGGTCCAATCATTACCTTAAGGGTCCAATCATTGCCTTAAGGGTCCAATCATTGCCTTAAGGGTCCAATCATTGCCTTAAGGGTCCAATCATTGCCTTAGGGGTGCAATCATTGCCTTAAGGGTGCAATCATTGCATTAAGGGTCCAATCATTGCCTTAAGGGTCCAATCATTGCCTTAAGGGTCCAATCATTGCATTAAGGGTCCAATCATTGACTTAAGGGTCCAATCATTGCCTTAAGGGTCCAATCATTGCCTTAAGGGTCCAATCATTGCCTTAAGGGTCCAATCATTGCATTAAGGGTCCAATCATTACCTTAAGGGTCCAATCATTGCCTTAAGGGTCCAATCATTACCTTAAGGGTCCAATCATTGCCTTAAGGGTCCAATCATTGCCTTAAGGGCTCAATCATTGCCTTAAGGGTCCAATCATTGCCTTAAGGGTCCAATCATTACCTTAAGGGTCTAATCATTGCCTTAAGGGTCCAATCATTGCCTTAAGGGTCCAATCATTGCCTTAAGGGTCCAATCATTACCTTAAGGGTCCAATCATTGCCTTAAGGGTCCAATCATTGCCTTAAGGGTCCAATCATTGCCTTAAGGGTCCAATCATTGCCTTAGGGGTGCAATCATTGCCTTAAGGGTGCAATCATTGCATTAAGGGTCCAATCATTGCCTTAAGGGTCCAATCATTGCCTTAAGCGTCCAATCATTGCATTAAGGGTCCAATCATTGACTTAAGGGTCCAATCATTGCCTTAAGGGTCCAATCATTGCCTTAAGGGTCCAATCATTACCCTAAGGGTTCAATCATTGCCCTACGGATCCAATCATTGCCTTAACCCTATCAGGCCTCGGGGTACAATGTGCCCCCATGATATTTCTTTATAATATCTCCAGAACGCTTTCTCCAATAAAATTTTCTGACTTTTCCTAACTATTCTTTGGGACCCCCTCATGCAAAAATCAATGATAATGGCTATTCATGGTTGCCGTTTATTTTGAACAGGTCCAACTGAATTTCCACTTTATTGTTAAAAATACTAGTATGTATTTAATATTCCAATTTTTTATTTACAAATCAGAAATTGTGGAAAAAATCATAATTTGCATCCAAACTTCCAGCGGTTGAAATCCGCGACGTAACTATTTTAGTTGTTGGACTTTTGTGACTCGTGGCGGCAGCAAACATTTTGCCTGTTTTTATGACGTAAATTTACGGCGGTAGCTGGAAGCAGCCGTCTTAACAACGGTATCATATGTGTGCGAGATCTACTCTATGCTGACGACACTGGGCTAGTCTCCTATTTCAAGTTAATTAATACAATTATACCAAATGAAACTTGTAACTTTAAAGGGCAATAGTTCCGATTTGAGTTTTCGTAAAGACAAAATTAAAAATTGTGTAATTCCGCTTCTACACATCCAATTAAAATATGAAAGCTATCATTGTAAAGCTGACGATCTCTACATTCATTGTCAATAACCAACTCAATTGTTTGATTTCTTGCCCAAATGTGTCTGATTTCGGTAGAACACATAATAAGTGGAGTGCGGCAGTTATTTTGGGGCAATCTTTTGTTCAACCGTTTTTTATTTATTATTTTATTTTTATTTGTTATTTGTTTTGGGTAAAATATCTATCGAAGCCACAATCTTGTCGAGCTGCTATGGCCAGCTGGAAATATGTGGAACTTCACTTCGGAATTTTTGAAAGTTTGTGTCTATAACACAGACGAACAGACAATTCAAATGGCAACGAGCTACATATGGAAATAAAAAGTCTATTTTGGTTACTTGCTCACCAAGTCCTTTCAGTATAAACAATAAACAAAATTGACTGTGGACACATATATTAAGTATTTACACTTAAGCAGTATTATTGTCACAATATCACATAAGCCCATGTAAACAGAGGACGCTATTCAAAGTTATTACTATAAAGAATGTTGCTTCCACATTTTCTATAAATATGAGTCTGACATTAGTGAGTTATGTTATGACATAGCACCACAGTTTAATAATTATGATGGCAGCGGTGTACAAATAACTGTTACGAATCTTACCCTTTGATTTTGATAAATATTAGCACCCCTTATAGTTCACCTCTTCCACTTCCAATATTTTGCTGACGATGCAATTTCAAGCAGTCTAAGTCCCAGGGTTGTTTCCCCGGACCCTCGATTGTCCGCTATGAATATGCAATCCATACAAGGACGCTACTTTTGCTCATGCATATCCAGCGCCAACGCAATGCATAATGCAACACCAGCGAGAGCCTTGTGTGCGTGCCACACCCTCCCGCCACGTGGCTTGGAGCCGTCCTTTGGACTTAGTCTATTTTCCGAATACTTTCCTCGGAGTCCACCCCTTCACACCGAACACGGTTCGTGGGTGAACCACGGCCAAACAGTCACCGTGACTGACCCGCTCAGTCATTAGCCGTGGCCCACGTGTATAGCGCTCCCTACCCAAGCACAGCCGCTGTTCCCCTCATGCAGTAATAGCTTAGCATCCAAGCAAATAGCTTAGCATGCCCGGTAAGCATTTTCCCCTTGAACACGCCCTCCTTTCTAAGTTGTCGATCACTTCACTTTCGTCAAATACCTTTGCTTATATGGAACAAGGACCTGTTGTATACCCTGATTTTGCACACGTTTCTACCCTTAGACGCGGAAGCCAAGCTTCTCATTGGCTAAGACGCTAAACTAGGCTTATGTTTTATTCATTCCTAGGCCCCAGATTTCTATATAATCCCCGAGATTTCCTGATCTCAGCGGAAGTGCGATTCCGAATGATATCTGTGCGACTCGATCCATGACAGTGCGATATACCGAACTAATACGGTCCAGAGCCTCGTTCGTTGAACCAATGGTGCAGGGCGTCGATATGGCCATTGGTTCGCCTACATGACTGTAGATAATGCGGTCCGGTACACACTCTGGCCCCGTCCAGACACCCCGTGTAGTCAAGCCCCGGTGGTCCCCGTCGTAGAGACCGACCAGTCGCCCGTCTCTCGGTATAGCAGTGCCCGTACCGTATGCCGAGTGACAAGCCGCATGAACGAACGATGGTCCCCACTGACTGCACCCAATAGTTGGTATTCGTACACCCTATTCGGAACTTAGCACAAGTATATAAGTTTAACTATTGACATGTACCTATATACGCTACCACTCCTGTCATACACGTTACTAGTGCCATTGTTAAATAGTGATGTTAATAATAAACCAACCCCATTGATTGAGATTGTCACAACAAAGTTTGTGTCCGACTATTATTTTGTTGACCCACAAAAGTGGCGAATGCAACATAACTATCACCCAACAAACATTGTTTTCCTGATATACCCTGCAAAAACCGAGGTGTTAAAATAACACCAGTGGTGTCATTTTTGTTCTTCCATGGTGTTTATATTTGGAGAGTTGCTTAATATAAACACCAATGGTGTAGTTTATAACACAACAGTTTTTGCAGTGTGTGAGTTTTACGCACAACTCGCTTTAACACATTACCGAAAATAAAGCCAACATTTAAGGAAAAAAGTATCAATCAATGTTGATGCCGGACGATGGACTTTTTAAACGCGTACAACCCTCTCTGCCGCTACCCATGCCATGTTTGTTGAACCTTAACTAAGGAGTCGCATAATATTTGTTACATAATCAGCAGCCGCGTTTAGTTTTAAACTAAAAACATGTTTTGAGAGTCAAACGCCATTTTAGCCGGTATCATTGATGTCTAATAAGTCATATACAAAGGAATACAGTCCTAGATAAAGAGTGGATTTATTAGAATATCTCATATTATACGCGTGAATGATATAGCCAAGAGGTTGTTTATTCATAACTTACCTTGTTGTGACATGATGACAAAGAATCCTTGTGCTATGAGAACTCCAAAGATGAGACCTAAGTAACCCATGGTTTATGGTCTCTCGTTCCACTTTTCCTTCCTTGATGTCAGAGACGGTTTAAAAGATGATAGTCTATCTGAAATACATACAAAGTAAAACTATAACATTATGTTGTGCCTTCCCTTGCAATACAACGATAAAGTAAAAACATTAATTTCCTCAACTGTGAGAGTTTCTATCACGTTATTATGCTTAGTCGTTATTTCAGCATGGGCATTTACAGGGGCGGATTCAGGATTCATGAAAAGTGGGGCGCAGCTCCTCGTAGTGGGCGAGCGCCGAAGGCGCGAAGCCTTTAACGGGTGGTTTGGGGGTCATCCCGGCGTTTTCCTGGTATCTCCATTAGCCGTGCACAGATTCTTGTTTCTTGGGAAGGCGCCCTGAAAAAAGACGCCCAAAAAATTGCTGCTCTGTGAAAAATAGGGGGAGTGCCTGGTGTGCCCCCTCCCCTAAATCCGCCACTAATTTAACATGGGGGTTTGACTGTAGTGTGGAACTTTGAATTTCCTTTAAAAAAACTACCCAATATTTTGTTGGGAATCCACAGTACATACAAAGGAATGTAACATTTATATGTGTGCCTTTCTTATTGGTACAACGAATAAGTAACAACATCAAAGATTGGTTATAAAACGTCATTATGTGCATCCACACTGAATAAAACAAAATAAATTACAACGATCTCGTAAGACAACAGCCTTGAACATTCAGAGTGAGTTATTTACACCTAAATCCCAAGCCATGAGAATGGCACACGAATGCACAGTCATCACTATGGGAATACGGCATTCCCATAAATGTTCAGCCCCAAAAAACATATAAAAGGCAGGCTGAGCAAGCTAGCTAATCGGTTATTATTATTCCTGGAGAAGACTCCAGCAGGAACAGACCCCTGGTTTGTGGCCAAGCACACTCATCAGTACACTAATTTAGACTACTATGACCACTCTCACACTCTCCATATCGCAACCACTAGACCGGTTGTAATGTCCAGATGTGACCCTATCACCTCTGCCAGTCTAAACATATATTTTGCTCATTTGCAGTTCTTAGTGAATAATAATAGTTCTTGTACATAAGTGTCAATTTCCATGCATGGTAAGCATCTGTCTCGTCTTCTAAATAGTTATTTGTTGGTCCCCCTGGGATTGCAACAGTATTAAAAGTTAGACGTAAAGGACCCCAGGTAATGATATTGGACCATTTTTACATAATCCCTCAAATGTATGGACCTCAGATCTGTTTTAAGATTTGTTTCAGTTCATACAAATTATGATAGTGAGCTTGGCACATGAAGTTGGTCACTATTTATTTCGGTGCACCCATAAACATTTGGTAATCTCTCAGATTAGTAAAATTTACATTACCTAAAAGGGCATGAATCCAATGCTGCTCTTTATGAACTTAAAAACTACATTAATGGTATAAGTTTTGAGGCTTTGCATGGTGGAATATCGATATCGTTTCGGTTTGCGGTAACACCATGTGTTTATCTCAACTAACGTGAAGCTGAGGTACTGGTTCTGAAAAGAACCGTATCGCACAACTCGTATCTCAACTTTCGTTAAGTGAGAAAGGTTCAAGGGAGAACCACATTAGTGGTGTTCATATTGGGCAAGAAAGTTGAAACCATTGGTGTTATTTTAACAACCCGGTTTTTGCAGAAAGTATACATTTTTACAAAATAATGAAATAATAATGAAATAATAACAATTGTATTAGTTTTCCAACTTTAGAAGCAAATTAGCCTTGAATGACTTTAGGCCTAGGCGTAAAAATGTAAAGAGTAAATACACTGACAAATATATTGACTCAACCTTACTCAACCTAACTTAACCTTACTCAACCTTACTCAACCTTTTCGAAATATAAAGAAGAAATAAACAAATCTCAGAAGTCTACGCTAATTAAAACTGAACTGTACTGTAACGCAAATGGAACTATGGCTTGCGCAAGGCGAGCGCGAGCGGGCGCATTCACTACCCACTATTCATACTGAAGAGTGCGGTAGAGCATTTCGTGCCGTGGCATGCAGTGTGCGCACGGCCAACGAACGTCAGTTGCTGGTTGGATCAGATTGTCTGGGACGAACGTGCAAGTGCTTGCTCCAGAGTACAGGAGACTACAGTAAGTGTGTGCTAGCTCGAATCGAGCATGGGACATTGGTAATAGCCGGGAATAAAGTACGGAGTGGAGCCACGGTGTGAAACCAAGTGAGGAACAAGGGGTTAGTTATGATCCGTAAAGGCACTCGTAGCCTGGAGGCTACAAGCAGAGAGGATCCAAGCTGGGGGGCACACCAGTAGCTGGCAGGCTAGTTAATAATAATAATAATAATAATGTGTGAACTTATATAGCGCACGTATCCACCAACTGAGTGGTGCTCAAGGCGCATTATATTATTACCCCTGCTCATAAGGCTCATCAGGCTCCCTGGGGAGTATACAGCTCAATTGCTGCCATTACAGCGCATATAGGGCTAATCAACCAACTCTGCCCTCACAGGTACCCATTTAACCCCTGGGTGGAGAGAAGCAATTATGGTTAAGTGTCTTGCTCAAGGACACAAGTGTCACGGCCAGGTTTCGAACCCACATTCTGCTGCTAACACCAGAACTTGAGTCCGGTAAGCTGGACCGCTCGGCCACGACACTCTAGTTGAGGCAAGGGTGCTGCATGAGGCTGTACTAAAGAATAGCGATAGGTTCAGGTTGCGCGAGAGGCTGGGGTATTGGGTTAATGAACTGATAGGCATACACACAGAATGAATTACTTCGTGAGAACCTTGGTTCTCAAGTAGTGATTCATTTACTAATAACACAGGCTACATCATAATTCCTTATACACTTTTGTCTTGTCTATCGTCTGTTCTGTCTGTCCCCCAGGGAGGTGACAGAGTCGTGTGCATTTGGCGGTACATTTCTGCTCAACGGGCCTGCATTACCTGTATTGGTTCTTCTGAAAGGAGTACCGTACTCAATTGGGTGACCACCAGGGAATAATCAGTCCGGGTATTTAGTAAATCGTCACAATATTAATACCCTGGAAGAATCAATTGACATCACAGTTGTTGTTTGTATAGTGTAGGTAATATAGGTTTTCACTGCGAATTTCAAACCTTTTTCATTCAATTTAATACCCGACTCACTCAATTTGATTTTAAAATGAATGTTCCTTTACATCATCATTCAATCAGCAAAAAGATACATATAAATTCATAAGTTGAGCATTCTATCGTCATTCTAGGGTCACTGTGTTCGTTAAATTAATCAGAACCAGTTGCAAACTGTTGATCATGAATTCAGTTTTGATAAATTGGCCTTCATTTGTCACCATTTTACATTCAGTTTTCAGGCACGGGTATGAATTTTAAGACAGATTCCTTTCATAACTGTCTAAATAAAGCACCCGCAATAAACAAACAAACAAACAAAAAATAGCAAACTATTGAAAAGGAAACAAAGCAAAACTCAATGGAAATGAAAAATAATGACGTGGAAATATTGCAAAGGGAAACATGTTGTTTTACACAAGATGACCCCGTAGGGAAACTCAGATTCTTATTTGGTACTTTCAGTTGTTTGACATTGGAAGAAAAATCACGAAATTGGATAGCGACACAAAAGAGGTTTCGAAAATTAGGCGCATTTAATTGCATACCCTGAAAATTAAATTGAATGCCCATAAATGAAGGCCAAAATAAAATTAAAAAATCAATCGCGAAAAGGTGTGAATAATACAATATCAGGATGAGTCAACTGACGTCATGAATGCAAAAAAATAAAAAATAGAACTAACTAAACCCAGTTGTGAATGACAGGAAAGATATAATGTCTATATGTAAATTAAATTGAACGCAACAATATAAAAACACTGATTTGATCGGATCATAAAAAACGGAGTCAATTTGAAAGTTCTTTAACGAAAATTAACCAATAATTTTTTTTGGGAAATTTGCCGAGAAAAATCTATAGTAGATTTAGTATCCTTTTAGTATCAATATGGGTTGAATGCTATCAAAAACAAGGTTACACGAATGAAACATGCGTGAGACGCTGTCCTGTGAGGAAACACGCACAGGCAACAGGCGCAGGTTCGGGTAGTGTAACGGCGCGGGCGATGGCCGCCGTATGGCAGAAACGATCGGGACAAATGCGGAACCGACGACGTCCAGGGATTTCGAAGGGCGGCGAAGAGCCGGTGAACCCCGAGGCACCGGCGTACACTTACTATAAACAAAACATAGATGGTCTCGAGCAATCAGAGAAACTCGAGCAATCTCTATTGCTGAGACTCATACAAAGGATGAAGCGTGAAGCCAAAAAGAAAGTAGAGGGGAAACAAAGAAATAAACAAATCCCATAAGCATACGCTGTTAAAACTAAACTGCATCATTTTGTGTTGATATTGTGTAATTCGTGAATATAAATACCATGGATAGAATCAATAGACAGCATTGTTATAGTTTGTATACCGACAGTGTAGGTAATATTAGGTTTAGTATCCTTCATTAATATGGATTGGTTGTTATCAAAACAAGCTTACGCTGTATATTCATTTGGTAATATGTGAGTAAATTCAATTTACTCACATATTTCAATTTAAAAATCCATTTTTGATATGAATCAATGAGGTTTATACACAAATCACCATGCTAAGAATTCAGTTGATGTTGTTTTGTCTTTAAAAGGAAGGTACAGCATTGGTATTTGGCAACGTACGTTTAGTTCAACCCTCTAGTTTATTTTTTTGTGTTTAATGGAAGGTACATCATTGGTATTTGGCAACGTACGTTTAGTTCAACCCTCTAGTTTATTTTGTTGTGTTTAATGGAAGGTACAGCATTGGTATTTGGCAACGTATGTTTAGTTCAACACTCTAGCTTTCAAGAAATATACAATTAACTTGTAAACATTTCATCACATTAGGTGCCCTCGTTTTGGAGAAAACAACGAATAATTTTGCTCTTTTTTCTGTTTTTATGTATTGACAAATACGTTGACTGACAGCAACGTTTTATAAATTCGACATGGTAATTTCTCTAAGCTGCACAAGGGAAGAAATCAGGATGAATCTTGTACCAAACTTACACCAAGTATATTTTACATAAGTATTTGTTTATTTTATATTCTGGTAATTACCAATCTTGTACATTTCCTTTTAACGACAAATGCATTCATACTTTGCGTAATCAAATTGTAAGTTGAATTAGTGTGTCTCAAATACATTCCGATCTGTGTATTTATTATAACGTAGAAATTGTTCGTTTTCTATACACATTTCACTTTTTTTTCGAAAATGACAACAGGTCAGTTGGAATGACAACAGGTGTTTCGTACCATCTTAAACCCAAATAAACTTCAGTGTACATATAATAATTCACAAAATTTCGTTTTAGATTAATGACAATGGTGTAAGCCCATTACACACCACAAACACTGGAGTATTACTACAAGAGTGATGTTAATACTGATCAGCTTTTCCAATATGAACACCATGGAAGAATCAAGTAACCACTGGTGTTAATTTAACACCACAGTTTTTGCTTGTTAAAGATACTTAAATAAACACAAATTATTTCCACAATGCTATGAACCATTGTCAATGTTGTATTTCTTGTAAATAATACTAATAATGCCCACTTACCTTGAAACTGTTGATATTCTGCTTCGATAATGACCAAAAGTTAAGATGTGAGATGTTTGTCCTATATTTCCGTGTTACAGAGTATCCCGCATAAACATCAGATCTAGTTTATTGTTGGTGCGAACTGCTTAAGGAAAATGAACACAATGAAGCTAAAACTCGACGTCGATGCCTTAAATGCCTCGCCCGACCAACACATTATGCTAATAGGCTTTTAATTAATTTTATTATAATAGGTTGACGTCACAAGTCATTTATAATTTATATTTTCTGTTATATATTATATATTTTCTCCCGTATCATGTACATCCGGAGTTCATGACATTGAAAGCACTGCATCCCTGGACACTGAATGTACTACAGGGAAGGAGTTTAGACTATTGGCTAAATGCATCATTGCCTCCGGAATCAGAACACATGAACAATTTTGAATTTGTTTCCATTTTACGAATTTGTTTGTTGTTGTTGTTTTTTGTTTGTTTGTTTGTTTGTGCTTGTCTGTTTGTTTTGTGTGTGTGTTATTGAATGCAGCTGATAACGTAATTTAACTTGCAACTGTCTGTATAGTGAGCAGTACTACACAGACTACCAAAGGGAAATCTGAGAGGTAAAACCTATATTATGTAACCACGCTATATTATGTGTGTTTGTTTGGGTTTAAACCGAGGACTTATATAACAAAATAGAATAATGAGTCCTCGGTTTACAGTTATTGTTTGCATGTGTCCTCGGTTGAAAACGTGAACAAATCAAATGGGAATTGCCTTTAAAAAAATTATATTATAGAAGTGGAAGTTTCCATACATTTTAGAAAATACATTTGGCAATTAACAATCATTTTCACTAAACCTAAAGAAAATAAACAACATTGATAATAACCTGATTACAATATGACAGAATTATTATTATCAGAAAGCTTATTTGATGTGAATTTGATCAAGATACCAGTCATCCTGGGAAAAAAAACATTTTTCAAAAAGTTGCCAGATGGAATATTTTTCTGAAGGAATAAAAATGCAAGTGTTTTTTCACACTTTTCTTACGACTGCAGGGCCATGGGGTGTGGTGTGACTCCCACCCCCCCCCCCCGCGCACACACACAAATCGAAATTCTCAGTCGTCACAATCAAGCTTCTATCGGCAAATAAACCAGCAAATGAAGTTTTCAAAGTAGACTTTGTTCTGTCAAATGTGTTAATTTCAGGAAGGAATTTGTAACGCCCCTCTCATTCAGCGTTTTTACGGGAAAACATTTCTTACTCCTACCCCAACATTTCTTACGCCTACCCCCTCCACTTCAAAAATGTGTCACGTATACAGGCACCCCCCCCCCCCGCCGCACCCACAAGCAAGCGCGCTGAGCTAAACAAAAGTGCCCAACGCTTGCCTTGGTGATGTAAGGAAAATTTGATAATGAAGCGGGTTAAAATTGCCTTATTATGCAATATCTGCACTTTAAAAATGTACCCTTAATACATTAATACAGAAATAACATTTTAACTCAGATAGTTATCTAGTGTCGATGAACTTGTTATTATGGTCAACTTGTAATTAATTTTGTTTAATACATTACAAATTCTTAATACGGCTTAACAGTGTCACTATAACCTCTTTTTCCAGGCGTTTCTATAGATTACTTTGAATGTCAATGTAGCATTTATCCATAATACCACATCAGCTTCCATTACGGCGGATTGTATGGAAGAATAGACATGTATGCGTACATTTTACAGTACACATACAGGGTATGCATGCAGTCTACATGTATTACAGGCTAATAATAGTAATACACAATTCGCCACGACAACATTTTAGTGCCGTGATTCCAACCGAAAATGATCATCTATGACTAGATTTTTAATTATATGTTGGCAATGTCATCAAGTCAATGCAAGTCACAAGTAACTGTTGTCCAAGTCATGTCGATTCACAAGTAATTTTTTATGTAAGTCAAGTCGCAAGTTACACTGATAATTGGCGACTGGAGTCGGACTCAAGTCCGAGTCACCAATTCTAGTCAACAACACCAAGTTATTTTGTATTATTGTTTTGATGAGACCTAATTGTTATGTTGGTGTATATACAATGCCCTACATTACTGTAAGAACATCGTGCCTCATTATAGAACAATGAGGTTTGAGTCAATATAAAAAATACTATAGGCCCACTTGCGGAGTTACAGATAGGTTTCATTCATGAAGTGCGGCGGTGTTTCACAGATGTACGTAAACAAAAAACACAGTCATTATAATGATTCGTTCAACAATCGGCATGAAACCTTGTATCGTCTTTCTGTCAAAGAACACTGTAATGTGAACAGGGGCGGATCAATGGTCTCGATAAAGGGGGACGGCAAAAAGGGAGGAAGAATTCCAAACAAGAGAGATATACTCAAAAACGTATGGTAAATGTACACACACCGCAATAAAAGGGAGGAAGATTGCCAAACAAGAGAGATACACTCAAAAACGTATGGTAAATGTACACACACCGCAATAAAAGGGAGGAAGATTGCCAAACAAGAGATATACTCAAAAACGTATGGTAAATGTACACACACCGCAATAAAAGGGAGGAAGATTGCCAAACAAGAGAGATACACTCAAAAACGTATGGTAAATGTACACACACCGCAATAAAAGGGAGGAAGATTGCCAAACAAGAGAGATATACTCAAAAACGTATGGTAAATGTACACACACCGCAATAAAAGGGAGGAAGATTGGCAAACAAGAGAGATATACTCAAAAACGTATGGTAAATGTACACACACCGCAATAAAAGAGAGGAAGATTGCCAAACAAGAGAGATATACTCAAAAACGTATGGTAAATGTACACACACCGCAATAAAAGGGAGGAAGATTGCATTACAATAAGTAAGCACGGGCTCAGTGACAAACTTTAATGAGCTATAATGACATCATCACTTATTTACATAAGCTAATTACAACGCGCGGTGGTTTGGGAAGTAATGAATATTCATTTGATGATCACGCAGTGAACCGGTGACCTCCTCGCGTCGATTAGCCAATCACCATGCAGTACCGTGAAGATTGCACGCGCGCACAACTGTGTCATTAGAATGCAGTCGATCAACTTCGGTGGTCTGTGAATATTACATAGGTACATACAGTAAAATTTTGTAAATTTCATTAAAACTTTGTTTGAATATTCATTATGGTCTACAGCAACTAACTGTGCAGTTACTTTATGAATGAACTACATGAGTGAACAGCAAATAGACCGCCCACTGGAGGCCACGTAGGGAGCGTCTTACCACCGCGAACACGTGTATTGTTAATGGTCGTGCGTGACGAGGTCAGTGCTGAAGTGCAAAAGTTGTCGTTTTGAATTCGATAGGTACATATGTAAACAATTTCCAAAAGCAGAAATATTGGGTTTCTACAGCAAGTAGACAAACTAAATTTGCATGGGATACAGTTACTATGTCCAGTACCTGTTTCTTTTGGGAGCATGGGTTTCATAAAATAGAGGGTATATGCATTTGGTCTATACTTGTCTGTGTGCGTAATGCAGTGCGTATTTCAACGCTGGTGTTTGTATGAGAGATGTCCGTTAACTTATTGTAATGGCCAAACAAGAGAGATATACTCAAAAACGTATGGTAAATGTACACACACCGCAATAAAAGGGAGGAAGATTGCCAAACAAGAGAGATATACTCAGAAACGTATGGTAAATGTACATACACCGCAATAAAAGGGAGGAAGATTGCCAAACGAGAGTTATACTCAAAAACGTATGGTAAATGTACACACACCGCAATAAAAGGGAGGAAGATTGCCAAACAAGAGAGATATACACAAAAACGTATGGTAAATGTACACACACCGCAATAAAAGGGAGGAAGATTGCAAACAAGAGAGTTATACTCAAAAACGTATGGTAAATGCACACACACCGCAATAAAAGGGAGGAAGATTGCCAAACAAGAGAGATATACTCAAAAACGTATGGTAAATGTACAAACACCGCAATAAAAGAGAGAAAGATTGCCAAACAAGAGACATACTCAAAAACGTATGGTAAATGTACACACACCGCAATAAAAGAGAGGAAGATTGCCAAACAAGAGAGATATACTCAAAAACGTATGGTAAATGTACACACACCGCAATAAAAGAGAGGAAGATTGCCAAACAAGAGAGGTATACTAAAAAACGTATGGTAAATGTACACACACCGCAATAAAAGAGAGGAAGATTGCCAAACAAGAGAGATATACACAAAAACGTATGGTAAATGTACACACACCGCAATAAAAGAGAGAAAGATTGCCAAACAAGAGAGATATACACAAAAACGTATGGTAAATGTACACACACCGCAATAAAAGGGAGGAAGATTGCCAAACAAGAGAGATATACACAAAAACGTATGGTAAATGCACACACACCGCAATAAAAGGGAGGAAGATTGCCAAACGAGAGTTATACTCAAAAACGTATGGTAAATGTACACACACCGCAATAAAAGGGAGGAAGATTGCCAAACAAGAGAGATATACTCAGAAACGTATGGTAAATGTACACACACCGCAATAAAAGGGAGGAAGATTGCAAACAAGAGAGATATACTCAAAAACGTATGGTAAATGCACACACACACCGCAATAAAAGGGAGGAAGATTGCCAAACAAGAGAGATATACACAAAAACGTATGGTAAATGTACACACACCGCAATAAAAGGGAGGAAGATTGCAAACAAGAGAGATATACTCAAAAACGTATGGTAAATGTACACACACCGCAATAAAAGAGAGGAAGATTGCCAAACAAGAGAGATATACTCAAAAACGTATGGTAAATGTACACACACCGCAATAAAAGAGAGAAATATTGCCAAACAAGAGAGATATACACAAAAACGTGTGGTAAATGTACACACACCGCAATAAAAGGGAGGAAGATTGCCAAACAAGAGAGATACACTCAAAAACGTATGGTAAATGTACACACACCGCATATAAATGGGTTTGGGTGCATGCAGGGCCGTAGCGAACGGGGATTAAGGGGTGTGACAACCCCCAATAATTATTCTCAGTCGGCATTTAGAGCCTCAGTCGGCAAATGAAGCATCGAATGTACTAGAACAAGGGTTGGTCCAGAATAAATCTTAGTCGGCAAACCCAGAGCAAATAATTATATTATTGTGTTGCTAAGCGTTGAGTATTTGCCGAGTTGTTAGTTATCAGTTGTAATACATTGTATTGTACTCACGGAAAGAGCTACGGTAACGGGAGACAATTCCCCCCCCCCCCCCCCGCGTTGAGCGAGAAGAGATTGTCTATTTGGGTAAAAACAAATTAAATCATATTAGTGTTGTGTCGTTAAATTTACCCACAAAAATGTTTGCTACGTCACTGATGTCAGTTGGCAAATTGGCTTCCATCCCTCCCAAGAAAATGCTTTCGCTACGCCCATGGATGCATTGGCATTCCCCCTCCCTAGATCAGCCATTCAATGTGAGCTCTCTTGACAAAGGCTCTATGTATAATATGAAATGTATTCATAATTGGTGTTCCTTTATATCCATAATATCATAAAGTGATACAATTTACATCAATTATTCATATACACATTATATAAGATGATCTCTGTAGGTGCCTGGATGGTTTATTATGAGACAATGAACTTGAATATAATTATATTGAAATGGTTCAGAGTTTTCAAACCTAATATCGTTACATTATATTCACATTCATTGTCATTTAGTAAAATGTTGTATCAAATATTACGAAACGAGTTACTAGTTCATCAAATAAACAAAAACGTATTTCCAGAAGGCTACGTGCAGGTTATCATTGCAGGGGGCAACCACGCATCTCATCATCACATCCATCGTGGAATCAATTACATGTGCGTATCAATGTTAACCTTATAAATCCCTATCATATTGATATACATATGTTGCAATATGATCAGGTCTTCGTCTCATATCTCGCTGTGTCATTCAGTGTAATCAGTTAATGGTTTTCCATACCCTGTATAAGCAAACTCAATTAGTTGTCCTTTGTGAGACTTGTTTCAAACAGATCAGTATCCTTTATAAGAGTTTTATATAATAATTTGTGCAATTGTTTTTTCTCTGAAGTGAAAGATCCTCTTGATTATTCCCAGAACCCTGTTGGTTTGCCTCCGCACAGTGTCTACTGATTTTAAGGGATTTATAGTTTTCTTCAGTTTCATGTTGCTATTTTCCCCGCGCAGTGTATATTTGAGGATGTGTGTTATTAACACTAGCCGAAGGCGCACGCCCCAACCGGGAACAACACACCTGGGCTTAAATCTCAGAGGATGGGGGAATATATACCCCCGCTTGTTGGCCCGGGGGATGGTCCAAAGGATCATCCCCCGAATTGTTCATGCAGTAACAAATAATAATAAGCGAATAATTCTTGTAAAAAAGGGGGCAGTTTGGTTGATTTAAATATTGATTGTCTGGTACAAAAAGTGATGTTTCAATCGGTGTCGGGGGGGGGGGGTATCCCCACCTTGAGCGATGTTCCAGATGCAGTTCTTCATTGTACATTATGTAAACAACTTTCAATATCATCCTCCACATATTTTCCCACACGGAATTACGTCACTGTTGTTATTTCTCTACCGACTTGGTCGAGAAATCCTAATGCATACTTCATTAGGTAGATACTTTGTTATGATATCACCTATATGCAAATATAGACGAGCCAAACTTTATTAAAAATAAACTTTCATACATATTCATATTGTTCGTGTGCAAATAATTCAGTAGTTTAAGTACGTCCACACAACAGACAGATAAAGGCGCTCATTGCTTTGCCACTCGTATGCGTAGTCTTTTTTCAAGCGCGGTGCACCAGGTTGCCGCGTGCGCCTTGACTAAAGGCTAGTTGCCATTCATACAGTTCCATTGCGTGTATACTGCATTCAAGCGGGATCACGATTCTCCACACGAGATCAATCTTGCTGGATCGCAGGATCCAAGTAAATTTTAAACTTGAGTATGATCCCGCATAGATTTATCGTGTACACCGGAAGTTACGCTAGTGTAGTGTGAAAGGTCATTGTTTCTTGTCGCTATGTTATAACTTATTTAATTGTTTGGGTTAATTAAATATTGAATTTATGTTAAATAACAAACGCACCGTTTAAAATTAAGGATTTAAATAAACTATACGGAAGCTGTTTATTGCACAGCCAAGTCGACCGGTGTAAAAGTCAATGCCATTTGTTAGGGTATTTTGTGTTTGACTATAGTTAGCGCCATAATGACACAACCAGGACATAATATGCCTGTCAAAAAAGACTAATCTCTCTGAGTCTCAATCCCAAGGCACACCATTCACACACCTATACCAAACACACCATTCCCGATTATTACGTTATTTTACCTTGATAATGACTTGAGATGTTGACCACTATGTTGGCAATGATGATTTGGTCTTATCTTTCCCTGTCTGTACTGATCGATCACTTTGGGTTATAGTATTTGAAATAAGTGATGTAAATTCACAATTGAATCCTAACTGGTGTCTCTTCCTTTTGATAAAGTTTGGCTTTAACCACGGCTTGGTCGATACCGCGCTTGGTTGATATTAACAAATTGCTGGATATGATCCTTGTGTTTGAATCCTCCTTGCATCATCTAATTCTGTTTTGAGTAGAGGTAGATCAAATCCTGATGGTTCTTCCGTTTACACTTTAGCAGTTGATCGCGCACTGGGATCTGATACTCCTTGTGGAAGTGTAAACGCGGTGTAACGATCACCGAATGAACTACACGATCGAAAAGCCTAGTCAGCCTTATTCTAAATAAGGTCATTTCTTGCGGTCCAACTTAAAGTGTCGCAAACATATTTAGCATGTTAAACAGTTCTGTTGATATTCTTATTATTTAGTAAGTTGCTGTTACATTGACGTCGCCTTTTCTTTCTAGTCCATCTATAGTAGGGGCCCTAAGAGGACACATTGTGATTTTCTGGGTACAATCATACTACATTTCATATGGGAGTTCTGAATGGGACAAATGTAAGCTTTAGACACAGCAGTTGGATCACCTATATTGGGGGCGGAGCTTAATTTTTGTTAAGTGGGAGTAGAAGACCAAAAATGAGCATTATGACGTCAGGATTTTGCATTTTTTAGGTAATGGCATAAATGTTCAGATGGAAATGGATCTTTGAATCTTTTCTATGGGTGTGTGTCATTTTTTAAAAAGTGAGGGGACACTAGATCAATGGCCAATCTGACCCAAGCAACCCAACATTTATTTTGTGTAAGTTTATATCTGATATTTACAATTATATAGGCCTAGGTAGGTGTTGTGTAGATGTAAATCCATCTTGTGTTTTACCTATTTTACCTATTTTAGGGTTTTCAGAAGGAGGGGTGACACTTCACCCCAACAAATTTGATGGTACCTTTAATTAATCTGGCCCTGCCTCTACAATAGGCAAACATCCCTATAGTGCAAACGTAGGGTAAGAAAACCCAATCAGTTTTACGTTTTGTATTAGGCCACCAAAAAAAAGATGTTGAGTTGCCCTCCACCGACCGACCCAAAAGTGCTGAAATCTCGGGTCGGGTTTTTTTTTTTTTTTTTTTCCCCTGTCATTCATAGGCCTATTTATTGATGAAACTTACCAATTTTCTTTGTATAAAACATAATACGTTTGATTTGTGAAATTTTCCACTTTTTTTACCGGTAAATTTACCGGTACCCAATACTCAATCTACATGTTTTCAAATCGAATGGCCCCGGCCCTCACATGGTGCACTGCCTTCGCACACACTGTGTGCCAACGATTGCGACTCAAATCTACACGTTTTCCAATCGAATGGCCCCTCACATGTTTTCCACTGGCGTCGCGCACTGTTTTGTATGTCAATGATTGCGACTCAATCTACACGTTTTCAAATCAAATGGCCCTCACACGTTGTGCACTGGCACCCCGCACTGTACGTGTGTCAACGATTGCGACTCAATCTACACGTTTTCAAATCGAATGGCCGCTCACATGTTGCATGTTGAGCATTGCATGCAATATGGATGAATTTGCTGTGTCAATCACAGCGAAAAGTACAACAAAAATGTTTGGGATACTTTTATTCTGAAGCAAAATTCCTTGCTGATAGGTATACAAATGAAAAACATGGTATGTGGTTTCAGTTCCAATGCATTTCAATCTTAAAATGACAGTCAAGGAGAAACAAAATAAAATAAAAAAATCCCGACCGACCGACCGACCCCTTCAAATATTTTCACTGGAGGGCAACTCAACAAATCTTTTTTGGCCTTATATATAGTGAATAATGAACATTGTCAGATCATTATGTCTGATTTGAGTGTCTCAAGTCAGCAATTCACACAACAACCTGTGTAGTAGTGGGGAAAACAAAAACAAAAACAGTGTCACATTGGAAAAGCCTCTACAGGATAAAATGATGAAACATTTCAATCAAAATAATCAGCTAAAAAGGAAAACAACTTTGCAGACACAGGAAACGTACTGTTCTGAAAACATACAATTAGCATGTTTAAGAATAAACGCTTACCATTATGTCATGCAATGATGTCATGTTGTCATGTATATGTTTAATGTTAGCCTAACTATATAGCACTACGATATTACACTTACATATTAGACTTACGTAACTTACATTTATAACATGAACTAGGTAATGCTTATTTAAACAAATACAATTTCACATAGTATTAATGAGTCTCATTAATGTTGATATTAATCACATTTTGTAAACAATAAATAAATAAAAATAAGAATACATATAAAATATAGTTTTATATTATTTTGCTGTGCAAGTTTGTAAATTACGTAATTAAATATTTTGAAACCAAATGAAGATTTGCTTCAAAACAAATATATGAACTAAACAAATTATTCGAAGACAATGTGGCCATCTATTATTATTATTTTTATATTTATTCTCTGGGGCAACAATTGAACGTTAGAATGAATAATGATTACAATTCTGAATACATTCAAAAATAAACAATCAATGACAACATAACATACACAGTTGAAACTTATACATGTTGGTTGTTTAATGTATAATAATCTTGATTCAAAGAAAATAAGACTCAGTTTTTGAAGCAGTGTTGTCAACATTACCAATAATGCATAATGGCTTTAGCATATGTAACATATGTTGCGTGATCCCTGGCTACACGGCATGTATATTATTACAAGCTAAGTTACCCGATCTGATGATTGGATTTTCATAGCATGGAAACGTAGAAGGCCAGTTATGATTAGGGAAATGAAATAATAAGAGTGTTATATGGTTATCAGGACTGACCTTTTCTGTGCTAAAACATTATGGGAAGTTATTGGATCTGACTCGCAACATCAAGATTGTCCATGGGAGAAGTAGCTACAACCCCGGTCAAATCTCGCTGCCCCCCGCCCCCCGTCCCCCAGACAATGTTGCCTCTCATTGCGCAGTCTGTGCTTCGGTTTGAGAAAACAACATTGGTGGCGGGAGCGGGGGAGCAGGGGAGAGGGGCAGCAGGGGAGCGGGGGTAGGGGAGGGTATGTTTATTGTCACGTGTCCCAACTATTTTAGCCAGGATTGTCTGAATTTTCTCTTAGTTTATCTATAAAGCCGTGACCAGACGCGGACAAACCGCAGTCTTTGTCTTTGTCCCAGTGACAATACCTTGAAGCGGGGGGGGGGGGGGGGGGGGCCAGTGGAGAGTATGTTTATTGTCACGCGTCCCAACTATTTTGGCCGGGATTGTAGGTTTGATGACATGAATATCTGTAACTTCAAGGGTAACGGTTTGTCCTAGCTGGGCCTTGTTGACGGTCATTGCGATGCATAGGTTTAGTTTAACTGAGCTTTATAATAATAATAATAATAATGTGTGGACTTACATAGCGCACGTATCCACCAACTAAGTGGTGCTCAAGGCGCATTATATCATTACCCCTGCTCATAAGGCTCATAAGGCTCATAAATCATTACTGAAACCATATCAGCTCCCTGGGGAGTATACAGCTCAATTGCTGCCATTACAGCGCATATAGGGCTAATCAACCAACTCTGCCCTCACAGGTACCCATTTAACCCCTGGGTGGAGGGAAGCAATTATGGTTAAGTGTCTTGCTCAAAGACACAAGTGTCACGGCCAGGATTCGAACCCACATTCTGCTGATAACACCAGAACTTGAATCCGGTAAGCTAGACCGCTCGGCCACGACACTTAGTAAAATGTTGTAAATATGAAATATTACGAAACGATTTACTAGATCATCAAATTTACAAAAACGTATTTCCAGAAAGGCTACGTGCAGGTTATCATTGCAGGGAGCAACCATGCATCTCATCATCACATCCATCGTGGAATCAATTACATGTGCGTGTCAATATTAACCTTATTCATCTCTGTCATATTGATATACATATGTTGCAATATGATCAGGTCTTCGTCTCATATCTCGCTGTCATTCAGTGTAATCAGTTAATGGTTCTCCATACACTGTATAAGCAAACTCATATTAGTTGTCCTTTGTGACACTTGTTTCAAACAGATCAGTATCCTTTAGAAGAGTTTTATATAATAACTTGTTTTTTTTCTCTGAAGTGAAAGTTCCTCTTGATTATTCCCAGAACCCTGTTGGTTTGCCTCCGCACAGTGTCTACTGATTATAAGGGATTTATAGTTTTCTTCAGTTTCATGTTGCTGTTTTCCCGTCCAGTGTATATTTGAGGATGTGTGTTATTAACCCTAGCCCAAGGCGCACGCCCCAACCGGGAACAACACACCTGGGCTTAAATCTCAGAGGATATACCCCCACTTGTTGGCCCGGGGGATGGTCCAAAGGATCATCCCCAGAATTGTTCATGCAGTAACAAATAATAATAAGCGAATAATTCTTGCAAAAATGGGGGCAGTTTGGTTGATTTAAATATTGATTGTCTGGTACAAAAAGTGAAGTGGAGTGTCGTGGCCGAGCGGTCTAGCGCACCGAACTCAAGTTCTGGTGTTGCCAGCAGCAGGGTGTGGGTTCGAGCCCCGGTCGTGACACTTGTGTCCTTGAGCAAGGTACTTAACCATAATTGCTTCGTCCTTCGGATGGATGGGACGTAAAGCCGTAGGTCCCGTGTGTTGTGTAATGCACGTAAAAGAACCCAGGATACTTATCGTGAAAGTGTTTCTGGTTTAGCGCCTCGGAATAGGCAACTAGATTGATGGCGCTTTACAAATGCAGATTGGGGGGGGGGGGGGGGAATCCCCATCTTGAGCGATGTTCCAGATGCAGTTCTTCATTGTACATTATGTAAACAACTTTCAATATCATCCTCCACATACTTTCCCACACGGAATTACGCCACTGTTATTTCTCTACCGACTTGGTCGAGAAATCCTAATGCATACTTCATTAGGTAGATACTTTGTTATGATATCACCTATATGCAAATATAGACGAGTTAAAATAAACTTGCATACATATTGCTATTGTTCGTGTGCAAATAATTCAGTAATTTAATTCCGTCCACACAACATACAGGTATTAAAGCGCTCATTGCTTTGCCACTCGTATGCATAGTCTTTTTTCAAGCGCGGTGTACCGGGTTGCCGCATGCGCCTTGACTAAGGCTAGTTGCCATTCATACAGTTCCATTGCGTGTATACTGCATTCAAGCGGGATCACGATTTTGCACGCGAGATCAATCTTGCTGGATCACAGGATCCAAGTAAATGTTAAACTTGAGTATGATCCCGCATAGATTTATCGTGTACACCGGAAGTTACGCTAGTGTAGTCTGAACGGTCATCGTTTCTTGTCTCTATGTTATAACTTATTTAAATTTAAATTTTGAGTTAATTAAATATTTAATTTATGTTAAACAAGAAACGCACCGTTTAAGGATTTAAATCAACTATACGGAAGCTGTTTATTGCATAACCAAGTCGACCGGTGTAAAAGTCAATGCCATTTGTTAGTGTATTTTGTGTTTGACCCCAATTAGCGCCACTCGCCCCTTCAAAATGACACAACCAGAACATAATATGCCTGTCAAAAAAGACTAATCTCTCTGAGTTTTAATCCTAAGGCACACCATTCACACACCTATACCTAACACACCATTCCACATAATGCAGTGTTCAGTCATTTACCTTGATAATGACTTGAGATGGCAACTATGATTTGGTGTTATCATTTCTCCGTCCGTACTGATGGATTACTTTGGATTATTGTATTTGAAATACGTGATGTAAATTCACAATTGAATCCTAACGCTTTTCCTGACTAGTGTCTCTTCTTTTTTCATACATTTTGACTTGGACTACGGCTTGGTCGATACCGCGCTTGGTCGATATTGACAAATTGCTGGATATGATCCTAGTATACGTTAACTCTTGTGTTTAGATCCTCCTTGTATCATCTAATTCTGCTTTGAGGAGAGGCAGATCAAATTGGAGGATCAGATCCTGATGGTTCTTCCGTTTACACTTTAGCCGTTGATCGCACTGGGATCTGATACTCCTTGTGAAAGTGTAAACGCGGTGTAACGATCACCGAATGAACTACACGATCGAAAACACTCGTCAGCCTTATTCTAAATAAGGTCGTTTCTTGCGGTCAAACTGAAGTGTCGCAAACATACTTAGCATGTTAAACAGTTCTGTTTATATTCTTATTATTTAGTAATTTACTGTTACATTGACGTCGCCTTTTCTTTCTAGTCCACCTATAGTAGTGGCCCTAAGAGGACACATTGTGATTTTCTGGGTACAATCATACTACATTTCCCATAGGAGTTCAGAATGGGACAAATGTAAGCTTTAGACACAGCTATTGGGGCGGAGCTTAATTTTTGTTCAGTGGGAGTAGAAGACCAAAAATGAGCATTATGACGTCAGGATTTTGCCTCTTTTAGATAATGGCATAAATGTTCAGATGAAAATGGATCTTTGAATCTTTTCTATGGGTGTGTGTCATTTTTGAAAAAGTGAGGGGACACTAGATCAATGGCCAATCTGACCTAAGCAACCCAACATTTATGTTGTGTAAGTTTATATCTGATATTTACAATTATGTTCTTCAATCGAAGTTGCATGGTAACGTGAGCGGGCTTCTTTCAGTCTTTTCTCCCCACCATATACGTTGCTGTGGCTTTTTGTCCTGTGGCTTTTTGTCCTGTGACTTTTTGTCCGCGCACCGTTGTGTAGATGTAGATCCATCTTGTGTTTTACCTATTTTACCTATTTTAGAGTTTTCAGAAGGAGGGGTGACACTTCACCCCAACAAATTTGATGGTACCTTTCATTAATCTGGCCCTGCCTCTACAATAGGCAAACATCCCTGTAGTGTAAACGTAGGGTAAGAAAACCCAATCAGTTTTACGTTTTGTATTATATATCGTGAATAATGAACATATTGTCAGATCATTATGTCTGATTTGCGTGTCTCAAGTCAGCAATTCACACAACAACCTGTGTAGTAGTGGGGGAAACACAAACAAAAACAGTGTAATATTGGAAAAGCCTCTACAGGATAAAATGATGAAACATTTCAATCAAAATAATCAGCTAAAAAGGGAATACAACTTCGCATGCACAGGGAACGTACTGTTCTGTACAATTAGCATGTTTAAGAATAAACGCTTACCATTATGTCATGCAATGATGTCATGTTTGTCATGTATATGTTTAATGTTAGCCTAACTATGTAGCACTACGATATTACACTAATACATATTAGACTTACGTAACTTACATTTATAACATGAACTAGGCAATGTTTATTTAAACAACTAAAATTTCACATAGTATTAATGAGTCTCGTTAAAGTTGATATTAATCACATTTTGTAAACAATAAAAAAATAAAAAAATAAGAATACTTATAAAATATAGTTTCATATTATTTTGTTGTGCAAGTTTATAAATTATGTAATTAAATATTTTGAAACCAAATAAAGATTTGCTTCAAAACAAATATATGAACTAATCAAATTATTTGAAGGCAATCTGGCTATCTGTTATTATTTTTATTTTTATTCTCTGGGGCAACAATTCAACGTTAGAATGCATAATAATTACAATTCTGAATACATTCAAAAATAAACAATCAATGACAACATAACGTACACAGTTGAAACTTGTACATGTTGCTTGTTTAATGTATAATACTCTTGATTCAAAGAAAATAAGACTCAGTTTTTGAAGCAGTGTTGTCAACATTAGCAATAATGCATAATGGCTTTAGCATATGTAACATATGTTGCGTGATCCCTGGCTACACGGCATGTATATTATTACAAGCTAAGATACCCGATCTGTTGATTGGATTTTCATAGCATGGAAACGTAGAAGGCCAGTTATGATTAGGGAAATGAAATAATAATAGTGTTATATGGTTATCAGGACTGACCTTTTCTGTGCTAAAACATTATGGGAAGTTATTGGATCTGACTCGCAACATAAAGATTGTCCATGGGAGAAGTAGCTACAATCCCGGTCAAATCTCGCTGCCCCCCGTCCCCTGGCCCCCAGACAATGTTGGCTCTCATTGCGCGGTCTGTGCTCCTGTTTGAGAAAACAACATTGGTGGTGGGAGCGGGGGAGCGGGGGAGCGGGGGAGCGGGGGAGCGGGAGAGCGGGAGAGCGGGGGAGCAGGAGAGCGGGGGAGCAGGGGAGCGGGAGAGCGGGGGAGCGGGGGAGCGGGGGAGCGGGGGAGCGGGGGAGCGGGGGAGCAGGGCAGCGGGGGAGCAGGGTAGCGGGGGAGCAGGGCAGCGGGGGAGCAGGGCAGCGGGGGAGCAGGGTAGCATGGGTGGTGGAGCCGGGGTAGGGGAGGGTATGTTTATTGTCACGTGGCCCAACTATTTTGGCCGGGATTGTCTGAATTTTCTCTTAGTTTATCTATAAAGCCGTGACCAGACGTGGACAAACCGCAGTCTTTGTCTTTGTCTCAGTGACAATACCTTGAAGGGAGGGGGGAGGGACAGGGGAGAGTATGTTTATTGTCACGCGTCCCAACTATTTTGGCCGGGATTGTAGGTTTGATGACATGAAGTTCTGTAACTTCAATGGTAACGGTTTGTCCTGGCTGGGCCTTGTTGACGGTCATTGCGAAGCATAGGTCTAGTTTAACTGAGCTTTGGGACATCTGAACGGAAATGGTATGGTAAATTTGTTGGTATTTTAGCCCAAACCCGTGCGAATTTGTGAACCAAAAACGAAGACCATCTCCTGCCCCCCCCCCCTTTGAATTGTATATGATAATATGTTCAATTACGGCGTTGATTTATGGCGCCCAGCGGCGTAGCCGAGGGGAGCCTAGGGGGCACGTGCCCCCCTCACAAATGTTCTGTTCCCCCAGTGCCTCCAGTCCCCCACAAAACAGAAAAAAAAAAGAAAAGGGAAAAAACCCATACCCCCTGGGTCCCCCCACTGAAAAAGTCCTGGCTACGCCACTGATCGCGTCTACACCCTCGCCCCCTGCTCGTTGAACGATATTCAAGGTGTTCAAATAATATGGGAAAGACATTTCAGCCCCTCTCTCATTTGTGGTTGATATAAAGGTATCAGAATTAACAGAATCATACTACTCGTACTTGTAAACCTGTTATATCGTGTGCACGGCTGTTCGATGCGTCACATAAAATAACATTCAAGTCGATGCTTAAAACTCATCTTATGTCACAACTCTTCAAAGATGATGTATATTTGTAATTGCATTGTAGGTACATGTATCTCGGTACATAATTTGTTTTCCCTATGCTATCATTGTATATTGTTTGTATTAATGTTTTTTCTTTCTTTCTGCGCCTTGAGCGCCCAGCAGGGTGGATATGTGCGCGCTAAAAATCTTTATTATTATATTATTATTATTATTATAATGTACAATGGTGTGTACACGACTGTTCTATGTCTTAGGTCAAGAAACGCAGGTTCAAATAACGTAAAGGCGCGGGCGACGGGCAGACCTGTAAATGTTTTACCTGATTTTGACACGGACACAGGATCTGTAACTATATGTTGACAATGTCATCAAGTCAAATTTACTCAAGCCAAGTCAAGTCATCAAGTAATTTTGTCCGGAACTAGGGCAAGGCTTGGCCACCACTCATTTTGGGGCGATCTTACTGTTTGTTCAACTCTTTTATATAAAAATACACCACAGACTTTTAAAAAAAATGAAATTTTCACAACTTTAGAAAAATTAAATGTTGAAAAACGTAACCACATTTTCCAGTCGGCAGCAAAGAATGTCAATGTCGCTTTTTGGGGACCTTCGTATTTTAACGTTTTCGACTTAGTGTTCAACCGAGTTTACGTCACTAAATGATCGATATCTTCACAACGATCGCAGTTTAGTGGATGAAAATTACACATTAGATAGTTCATTAGTTATTCCTCACCTCAGTAAAGTATCAATTTTCTATCTGAAGCGATGTGGATTGAACAGATTTTTTAATTTGCAGCTATCCAGAACCGGGAAAATCCGAAACCGGGAAAACGACTGTTACTAAATACAGTATAGTAGTACGCCAGTCTCCTACGACTTTGACAAAGTCACAAAGCATTACGTGAATTCCAGAGCCTAAATTGCACATAGATTCTAGAATGAATATAACATGATTTTTAACATTCAGTTTGCCTTCCCTTGCCATTCAGCTATCAATGGGACGTTGTTTTAAAACCCTCCATGGAGCTCCCTATGTTTATACACAGCGCACTGCTGGTTTGTTGTTATGTTGTACCCACTATACATCACATGACCACTACTAGCTCGGAGTCGCCGATTGTGTCTATTGTTCTGTTGTTGTATAACAGCAAAAGAAACGTCACCCCTAAAAATAGTTATTATTTTCATGTTATAATTAATATAATTTGTTTAATGAATAATATTATGAGTATGGAGTGTAACACGAACACAATGTGGCAAATTTGGTTGACCTGGCAGCCAACCAGTCCACAACATTGTATATTTATTATGTTTAATAATATAATTACTTAACAAAATTTAGGGGGTGACGTTTCTTTTGCTGTCATGTATACAATGACCTACATTACTGTAAGAACATATTGCCCTGTAGAACAATGGGGTTTGAGTCAATATCAAAATACTACAGGGCCACTTGCTGATAAAAGATAGGTTTCATTCATGAAGTGATCGGCGTTGCACAGATGTACGTAATGCTAGGTTCCCACTGTCGTGCGATCCGTTACGAACGCCACGATTGGCCATTCGTAGCTGATCGTGGAATTTTTGTTTCCTTTTCTGAAATTTCACGTTTGGATGCGAGTTGATGCGAGTCGATACGTTCTGGTACGATTTGGTGCGCTTGGATGCGATATAGGCACGATTGGTCAATTTCAGATGACACGATCTGTCACGATCTGGTCTCCCGTTCAGATACGATCAGATACGTTCCGATAGGATTGTCCCGATTGAGTCCAGATTGTGTCCCGATCTGACACGATCATCACGATCGGGGTCCCCGATTTTGGACGATCTGATACGTGCAGATACGTTCGGATACGTTCCGATACGATCATCACGAACCGATGCGCTCTTTTGCGATCGGATACGATTGTGGTGGCGATGTCTTTCACGATCGGGATGGAGAGTGATCACGATTTGAGCCACGATTGAACCCCGACGGGTACATATACAGCCCGACTGACCATGGACTTCATTGTTTCTTGAACTTCTACAGAGTGAAGACTACAACCCACAATCATTGATGATGGCAGGAGTTGAGGATGATGACAACGTGACATTTGCAGTATTACTGTATGCTTACATTATCGCCAGAGAGGAAGAAGAACTCGTAACAGATCGTGAGCGCCCGTGACAAAGCGTTACTAATCGTATCTACTCGCATCTACTCGCATCTACTCGTATCAAATCGTATCAAATCGTGAGTCAATCATGTCCGGTCGTGAGCGATGGTACCCGACAGAGCGTAACAGATCGTGACAGATCGTGGGAGATCGCAGCGCATCTCAACAGAGCGTGGTGTTTGTCTTGTCCAAGGTTGATCCCGATCACCACGATTTCGAAGCACTATTAGATGCGATCTGTCGCGCTTTGTTACGATCCAATACGATCTCATGCAATGATCACGATTAAAAATTAATCGTGTTGATCGTAGAAAATTTTTGAACCGTCCAAACATGTTCTACGATCAACACGATTGCCACGACTGACCTCAAGATCTGATAAGATCTGATAGGATCACCACGATTACTCCACGATTAAGACCACGATTTCAATCGTGGCGCGAATCGTGATAGTGGGAACGGGGCATTAACGAATGATTATAGGATTGATACAACAATCGGCATGAACCTTAATGTAA
The DNA here is from genome assembly GCA_029582265.1 of Zoroaster sp. YZ-2022. Classification (NCBI taxonomy): domain Eukaryota; kingdom Metazoa; phylum Echinodermata; class Asteroidea; order Forcipulatida; family Zoroasteridae; genus Zoroaster; species Zoroaster sp. YZ-2022. The sequence goes on along the minus strand of CM055817.1, from coordinate 14,133,109 downwards.
ACAAGGGGCGGATCAATGGTCTCGATACAGGGGGGACGGCAAAAAGGGAAGAAGATTGCCAAACAAGAGAGATATACTCAGAAACGTATGGTAAATAAATGTACAAGTACACACCGCAATAAATGGGTTTGGGTGCATGCAGGGCCGTAGAGAGCGCGGGGTGTGGGGGTGTGACAACCCCCAATAATTGTTCAGTCGGCATTTAGAGCCTCAGTTGGCACATGAATAATCTACTAGAACAAGGATTGGTACAGAATAAATTTTCAGTTGGCAAACCTAGAGTTATTGTGGGTTTGCAGACTGCAAATATATTGTGTTTCTAAGCACTGAAGATTTGCCAAGTTGTTAGTTATCAATTGATTTTACTTTGTAATATCGGGAGGCATATTGGAGAGATTAGTCTTTTTTGACAGGTATATTATGTCCTGGTTGTGTCATTATGAAGGGGCGAGTGGCGCTAATTGGGGTCAAACACAAAATACCCGAACAAATGGCATTGACTTTCACACCGGTCGACTTGGCTATTCAATAAACAGCTTCCGTATAGTTAAATACTGAAACAGTGTGTTTCTTGTTTAACATAAATTCAATAATTAATTAACCCAACAAATGTAAATAAGTTAAAGCAGCGACTCTAAGAACACGTTGTTAGCCATGTTATGCGAAGGTTTCCTACAAAATGTGTTTGTTAGTCCGCAACAATACCAGTGCATTGAGTATGAACATCCTGGGTCGATGGCCCTTTTGCACTGGTCGTCTTCACAATGGCAAACATGAACAACCCTTTGTGTTTTTCGTGTCGACGTTGTCTTTGAGTAACTTTTTTTCTTCAATCTTTTTTGAAGTTCACCTTCACGTTTTACAGATGTCAGATCGTTTACCATTGCCGTTTTAATTATATTATTCCCATCAATGGAGAACTCCACCTTGTACTTGTCTTTCTGGTGGTCTGCTTGTAACACGGTTGCTTCAAAAACATTTAAAGACATGACGTCTTTTCCCTGCTTACCAACATTTCCCTTTGATCTGACGTGCTTGATAAGCACATGATCGCCAACATTGTACTTTAACGGCAGGTGAGATTTCTTTTGTCTTTCGATCATTTGTTTTACAGCTTTTCTACTTTCAAGTGTGGCTCTTTGCCTAAATGATGTGAACTGATTTGAGAATGTACTTAAGTCATCTGCTGTAACAACTGCCGCCTTGGCCCAAGGCTCTTCCTCCAATTCTGTCTAATTTGGATCTAAGGTCGTTCCACTTTCTCCAACACTTATCCTATTTTTAAATCTATTCGATGTTCTTCCGTAGAACACTTCATACGGACTTGCCATACCCAGAGATCTGTGTCCTGCTTCATTTTGGGTTTGTTGGTAAAGTGGAAGCTCAGCAACCCAATTCGTTTGACCCTTTGCAAAGCGGTGAATGCCGTATGCTAGTTTGCGTTTCCATGTTTTGTGGGACCTTTCGATTTTTCCTTGACTCAGAGGATGAGCCACTCTTCCCTTGATAATCTTTATTTGAAGCTTCGTGCATATTTCTTTTACTGCTCCGTCAAATTCAGTTCCATGGTCAGTTTGCAAAATCCGTGGGGTCCTATATCCTGATACAAAGTTGACAAGTGTCTTGCTATCTCACCACACTCCTTTGAAGCCATTGGCCGCAGCCACAGGTATCTTGAAAACACATCAAGTATTGATAGGATGTACTTGTACATTTTACCTCGGTGCTTGGCTGGAAATGACTCCAATGAAATCAAGTCAATCTGATTTCGTTCTTGAGGAGCTGTTGCTATGATTGGTCTCGGTGGAGCACTGTAAGTTATTAACAATTGGATGTAATCTGCAATGGCGGTTCATTTTGCTGAGAGTGTCTTTGATACTCATCCTACTACATCCAATAAACATACCTCCCGCGAGATCAACAATACGACGGGGTCCATTACATCCGTAGTCGTGGTGAAATTTACGCGCTACTGTTGTTTGTTCGCTCTTACGTATGATGATTCTATCATCAACAATCGAAACAATGCGAGTTTCTTGCTTGTTTGTGAGCGGGTTGATGACGTTTGCTACGCGAACACTTCCCTGCCATCGTCTAAAGTCGCTGTATTGCCGCGTTTTGAAGCCTTGTTCGTCCCCTCCTTGGTATTTTGGACAAATTCCTTTTGCCTTCAAGCACATCCAGTATAAAGTCATATTGTTCGTCTGGAACTGCTGCAATGGCTCCTTTCTTTCGTCCTTTTGGATTATTCTATCAAACGAAAAGCAATAAGTTTATCGACTCGATAAATATTGTAACTTTGTAATACAGTACCATTTATAATATACTGACAGAACACAATTTATCTTTTAGTGGTCAAGGTCTTTGGGCTATCTTAGCAAAAATATACATGGTGTTCCCCGAAAATGTCCTTCTGGGAGATCATGAAATAATTGGCGAAATTCAAAACTAATCGTAATTTAATGCCCAAATATGAAAAATTCTTTTAATTATGTACACTTTGGATTCACTTGACTGGTTTTGAATACATATCGTGTATGTATTAAGTTTGCTATATTACAGAAGGAAACTCACACAACACAACTTGGCTTTTTGTGTTTCATCTTATTGTTCAACATCTTTTCATAACAAATAAAAGGTAGCAATGCATTATCCGTATTTCGTTATTTTAATAACTTATTTATCTTTCAATGATTATTTAAAACTTCCAGAATAACACAGACAAAAAGACATTGTGTGGTGTGACTTTTCTTCTCATTAGCCAATGGCCCCAAAAATGTACAGAAATAAATGAACTTTTGGCCATTTGGAAATTTGGACATTAAATTATGATTAGTTTTGAATTTCGGCAATTATTTTACGATCTCTCAGAGGGACATTTTGGGACACTCTGTTTATTCTGCTTTTTCACTTTCTCATTTACCTTATATGTAATTGTTTTCCAATGTATTTGTTATAAAAATATATAAAATAAAACAAACAAACAAGCCCCCTCCAAAAACAAAAAACAAACAAACAAACAAACAGATAGACAGTCCACTCGACACACAGACAGACAGCCCGCCAGATCTACAGCCCGACCGACAGACAGACAAACATACAAATGAAAGGTCTACTTGGAAAACATTCTAAAGTTAAAAGACGGACACGTCACCATGGGGTAGGGGGAGGTGGACGGCCTCAATTATAATCATTACCTTACAGAAAGAAAATCTGAGACTGTTTATCGAGAATTGACAGTCTTTATAGAATAGAATACTATACAAGATATAACCTGATGCTAGTGTTTGTTAAAACCATATAGGTCATTGTATGATGGTAAACATATTTACTTCTAACGAACCCCCAAAATGGTTATGAACAAACAAATTACAATTACAGTCTTGACTGTCAAAAATATTGACAAGATGCATGTATTTTAAATCCATTATAACTATTGGCAGTGGCGTAGCTTAACCGTGGCACGGAGGCGTTCCCCCGGACGGATTGCTGGTCAAATTCGGAAATAAAATTATTTTCACTTTAAAAATGTGTGCTTTACTTTCTCCCAACATTTCTTTAAAAATTACTCCAAATTACCGGGTAAAAAATAAATATTAGCATGCCGGTCCAGTCCGCCGCTGCAGAGTCGGATTTTTTTCTGTATGCGCCCACCCCCCCCCCCCGCCCGCCCCCCGCAAAACCTAGCTACAACGCCACTGAATTTTGCCCTTCAATAACCTTTTTAAATAATGTGCAATTAAGGCCCGCTACATTTATGGCTGACACATAATTATTACATGTTTTGGCCATGGTTTTAAGTTAAAAAGGCAAGGAGATTTTAATATATCCTCAAAGTTTAGAGAACAACACAGAGTCCGAATTTCATTATTACCTGTTTATCGTTGTTTGGGCCAAGTAAGCCACGGTCAACGGTCTCGTCCTGTTCACTTGCTGAACGAAAACGATTACTCTCATCCATGATCCACCGTTGTTTCGTTCTGAAAAGAAAATACGGGATATTTTTGAAAATCCAAAAGGACTGTTTCCACCTTGTGTTGTTTCGTTCCGAGTTCTGAAATATGGGAAAACCAAGGTTAAATGTGTGTATCACTTTGTTTACCTTCATGTACCGATCAGGAGTCCTCCCACTCCAACCCCTCCCCCCAAAAAAACAATAAAAAATAAAATAATAAAATTAAAAAAAATCAATAGTCTGGTAATATGAATAAGCAAAATAAATATAGATATGGATGTAACATTTTTTATCGGCAAAGGTTGGTAATGAAATCAACACATCCACTGTATCCAATTTTCGAAACTAGCCAAAAATCCGAATTCTAAACTCCAATTTCACCTTAACTCTTTTCAACTCTTATCCAGTACAGTAATTGTAAAATAAACACTACACCAGTAGAACATTTATTAAGTCGACACGTCCCCCAGGCCACTGACTGTGAGCTGGTTTATTCACCTATCAATTACCACATGCTTCCAGCTCACGGTCAGCCACCACACTACTTTTAGTACATTAACTTTCCAAGTTATATTTGGTAAATTTGTGTGGTTCAAAAGAAACAAGCTTGCATAACACCTTAAAAATACGTAGGATATTTAGGATGTTTCATTGGCAACGTATTTTAGGTCTGGAAACTTTGCGGATTCTTCAAGAAAAGGCAAATCTTAAACATAAACTGTAACCATGAACCGCGTACAAGACTTTACGAGCAGAATATATAAGAACCTCTCACCAATTATCCTCATTCCCAGGGCTTATATGAGCAGCCTCGTACCCACTTCTCACGAATGATTATAAATAATGCACAGATGGCAAGAATACACGTTCTTTCATCATCTAAAAAAGGTATTCTTGTGAACCTTGAAAGATACTTGAACCTCAACATAAAGACAACACCCAAACAACGACGTCATAATGACGTCATAATGTGTTGAATTACATTAATTCAAAGTTTATTATTGTACAGTCTGCTGCCAATGTGATAGGGAATTTGAGTATGACTTCTGTGAACAAAGTGACTAGTCACGTCTTATCTTTAAAAATATGTTTGATGACGTCATCACAGATCAACACATTCTATTTTGAAGGTATTTTGAAGATGAAATTGATATTGGCATGATAAAAGACATCAGACATTTTCAAAAATATGATTATGACGTCATTAATTGCCCACTTGATTGAACCATAAGTTAACTTGAACACCTACTATAGGAACTAGCCTTTTTGGTCACATGAGGGCGCTATTTCCTTTGATGATTGGTGGCGCTTTGCCCAAATCCAGTTCTTAATTAAAAAAGATTCAGGTTGTGCAAGTTGGCACTAAAAGGTACCCTTTTTACAGTAATCTAATGTTACCAGAACTGGGTGGGTTGTGTTTATAATAGTTGTGATTGTGTTTGTGAGCCCCGAAAGCAGATAAAACCTGTTATCTTTGTAATTATTTGACATTCAGACATTTCGATTGCAGTCACATGGCATTAGGTTTTGCATTATGATTTTACATGCAAACGTGTAGTCTGGGTCCCGTGTCTTAAGCAGTGCAGTTGCATATACCATATTCATTATGTCAATTGTTTTTTAAATATTATAACTGTGATTATACCCGACTGTACAATGTAACAGTATTTCTTGAGATTGCTTATATTCCTCTGTTTGTTTGTTTACAGCTTAAACAAACAAACAGACAAACAAATGAAATTTAATTAAGGACAAATAAGATATAGCAGGAACCAGAAATAAAACCAAGTTGTAATCAGTGACAGAATATAAAAATGATTTCAGGAGTGATTTATTTCTGCGGGTTCATGCTTTCTTATGCTTATCGGTCAGCAGTAAAATAAGCTAAACCACGTCACTATGAAGAGATTTTCAATATCCAACCATTTGTTCTATATGTTACAGAGTCCTTCAGCCATACACCTAGTGTTTATAATTCTAGTTATACATGTAAAGCTTGCAGTAATTGGAAGCGCTGGTGGATGCGGTAGGGCGGACACAATTGTAATACACACACATACACATACACGTACACGCACACCCCGTGGTGCAAATATTTCAAGACTTTCTGGTTTTGTACACGACATCTTCCAAGGACAACGAAGAACAAAGAACCACCGTCCGAGGATGTATTTCGCCTTTTTATATGTCCTCAGACGGTTTGCAGAGCAAACCTGCACCCACACACACACACAGACCGTTGTTGCTATCACTATGTGGACATTCCTTTGTTTTCCTGTACTTAAGCACAGGAATTTCTTAAAATCGTTCCCATTTCACACAGAAGAGTGTTTTGAGAGCGGTTTTCGTTCTATTTTTCCCTTTTAATAATATCCTTCGATTTAAGTCAAAGAACCTGCCTAGACAAATCACTAATTTCAGAGATATTCGTACTTTTCCAAAGTCCAAAAACACTGTGTGGACGTGTGTAAGTCCACATAGTGCACAGAGTTCCTACACTGTGTGGACATTCTTTGTTCTGAAGTCCACATAGTGTATGCTACGCCTGTGCACACCCACACACCCTCACACACATTGATTTGTGGGGTATTCCTTTGTTCGTTCTATTATCCCTTTTCCTTATAATTCTCCTGTGGGGTACAAGATTTTCTATAGTTACCTTGTGGGGTCCAATTGTTCCATTGTGTTTTGGACCCCACAACGAATCATGTACACGTTCACACACACACACACGTGTGTAAATGCCTGCAATCGGGGACATCCTTTGTCCAATTTCTTTGTCCTGGAAACCGGGGACACAATGGTTCTCCATTGTGATAGCAACCGGGGACTATTGTCCCTTTTGTTATATGTCCCCGGTTTGAATGCGCTCACACACGCACACACACACAGACCTTTGTTGCTATCACTGTGTGGACATTCCTTTGTTCTCCTGCACAGAGTTCCTACACTGTGTGGACATCCTTTGTTCTGAAGTCCACATAGTGTATGCACCGCCTGCACACACACAGAACCTTACATATCCGGTTTGTGGGGTACCACCATTGTCCTATTATCCATTTTCTTTAGAATTTGTCTTGATGGGTACGCGGAAACAAATAGAAACTTGCTGGGTACCATTGTCCCTATTCTGTCAAATCTCAGTCAGTGGTGATTATTTAGTAATTACAAAGGTCGTAATTACAAAGGGCAAGATAAAATTAATTGGTCCTTTGTTATGTACTTTGATTTTAGTCTTATTCGCCAATAAGGCTCAAAAGGCTGACTGATAGATTATCGGGGGGATGGGGCAGACGCACCCAGAAAGACAAACCCCGACCGGTACATCTCCTAACTCCGTGCGCTACCCCCATCCCCTGCCGGTCAAAATATTGTTATTTAAGCGGATTATACACACCATGCACCTCCTACAAGTTTACACGCACATGACCCTAGCGAACGGGGGTATGGACTGGGGTGTCACCGCCCCCAAATATTTTTTCTCAGTCGGCATTTAGAGCCTCAGTTGGTAAATGAAATGAAAAACCATATTTACTAGAATAAAGGCTCAGGCAGAATAACAACCAGACGGCACCTAGAGCCCTGGATGTGGCGACTGAAAATGTATCGTTAAAATTGTATAAAAATTATATAAACATTTATACAAATCCAGTCGGCTGGAGCCTTGGGTTTGCTGCCGACTGAAAATTTATTGTGTTTCTAAGCGCTGTTGTTTGTTACTTTGTTAATACATTGTAATACACAAGTTACTTACGGAGATAAAAGTTTACATAATATAATCGAGCACGACTGTAGTTTCAGGGGCAGTTCGCTCTAATACTTCCGGTCTTAGAAAATTCAGCTTTGAACGAACAGTAATTTTGTTATTATGTAGTTTCTATTTAAAATGCAGTATATGCAGTATATGCAGTATATGCAGTATATGCAGTATATGCAGTATATGCAGTATATGCAGTATATGCAGTATATGCAGTAAATGCAGTATATGCAGTATATGAAGTATATGCAGTATATGCAGTATATGCAGTATAATGTATATGCAGTATATGAAGTATATGCAGTAAAGTATATGCAGTATATGCAGTATATGAAGTATATGCAGTATATGCAGTATATGAAGTATATGCAGTATATGCAGTATATGCAGTATATGCAGTATATGAAGTATATGCAGTATATGCAGTATATGAAGTATATGCAGTATATGCAGTATATGCAGTATATGCAGTATATGCAGTAAGTATATGAAGTATATGCAGTATATGCAGTAAATGCAGTATATGCAGTATATGCAGTATATGCAGTAAATGCAGTATATGCAGTATATGAAGTATATGCAGTATATGCAGTATATGCAGTATATGCAGTATATGCAGTATATGCAGTATATGCAGTATATGCAGTATATGCAGTATATGCAGTATATGCAGTATGCAGTATATGAAGTATATGCAGTATATGCAGTAAATGCAGTATATGCAGTATATGCAGTATATGCAGTATATGAAGTATATGCAGTATATGCAGTATATGCAGTATATGCAGTATATGCAGTATATGCAGTATATGCAGTATATGCAGTATATGCAGTATATGAAGTATATGCAGTATATGCAGTATATGCAGTAAATGCAGTATATGCAGTATATGCAGTATATGCAGTATATGCAGTATATGCAGTATATGCAGTATATGCAGTATATGCAGTATATGCAGTATATGCAGTATAGGCCTATGCAGTATATGCAGTAAATGGAGTATATGCAATATATGCAGTATAATGCAGTATATGCAGTATATGCAGTATAGGCCTATGCAGTATATGCAGTATATGCAGTATATGAAGTATATGCAGTATATGCAGTATATGCAGTATATGCAGTATATGAAGTATATGCAGTATATGCAGTATATGCAGTATACAGTTAAATGCAGTGTATTTAATCGAGGTCGCATCGGATCAGTAGGCTAGTTTATATACATATATATTTAATTCTGCTGTTTGATTCAGGAAAATACCCAAGAATATCAGTGACTTTCTAGCCGCATAGAAGTTGAACATTATGCATTTTTTTGCGTATGCACATGTAGCATGACATGGTCTTTGCATAAAGCGTTAAATGACAACTGGTTGAATGGCAGTTTCATATTTATTTATTTTCTGATATCAGACTTTTAATCCATGTTGTGGGAACTTTTGAGGGTCTTTCCCATGCACGGATTACCGCACGGGCAAACTGGGCACGTGCCCCGGGCCCAGGAGCCAATAGGGGCCCTTGGTTTAATAAAGAAAAGAAAAAAAAAGCATAGTACTAGTAGTATTATGCGCGTGTATGGGCCCGTGGTGAATTTGTGCCCAGGGCCTGTGCTCATGATGATCCGTCCATGGTCTTTCCTAAGCCATAAAACACTTAAAACCGTAGCTTGTCCGGGGGCTTTACCCCCTGGACCCCACAACAATTTCCCTCCCCCTAGACTGCAACAGTCTGAGCTACATTTAGCACTCAACTTGGATCTACAATGAGGTCGCATCTACATTTAGTTTGGACGTACATTAAGGGCTCAGTTTGGAGCTACATTTAGGTCGAATCTACATTTAGGGCTCAGTTTGGATCTACATTTAGGGACTAGTTTCGATGAACATTTAAGGCTTGGTTTGCATCTACATTTAGATCTGATCTACGTTTAGGGCCCAGTTTCCATTTTGAATTAATTTGAATTCATATTTAGGGCCCAGTTTCGATATACATTGAGATCGGATCTACATTTAGGGTTCAGTTTGCATCTACATTGAGATCGGATCTACATTTAGGGCTCAGTTTGCATCTACATTGAGTTTCGATCTACATTTAGGGCTCAGTTTGTATCTACATTGAGATCCAATCTACATTTAGGGCCCAGTTTGGATCGATATTTAGACCGGATCTAAAATTAGGGCTCAGTTTGATATACCTTTAGGGCTCAATTTGGATCTACATTTAGGACTCATTTTGGATCTACATTCAGAGCGGCTCTACATTTAGGGCTCAGTTTTGAACTATATTTAGATCGGGCACATTTGGATATACATTTAGATCGAATATACATTTCACAGTTGTTCAAAACCATTATGTGACACAGACATCAGCAAAATTCCTCAAAATAACGGTACAAACTTTAATGAAAACCACTTGGCATTCCGATCTACATCTACAAGATGTACATTTTTAGGGCTCAGTTTGGAACTACATTGAGTTTTGATCTACACTGAGATCGGATCTACCGTTAGGGCTCAGTTGACATCTACATTGAGATCGCATCTACATTTAGGGCTCAGTTTGGATCTACATCGTGATCGGATCTACATTTAGGGCTCAGTTCGGAACTACATTGAGTTTGGATCTACATAGACATCGGATCTACATTTAGGGCTCAGTTTACATCCACATTGAGATCTGATCTACATTTAGGGCTCAGTTCGGAACTACATTGAGTTTGGATCTACATAGAGATCGGATCTACATTTAGGGCTCAGTTTGCATCCACATTGAGATCGGATCTACATTTAGGGCTCAGTTTGCATCTACATTTAGATCGGATCTACATTTAGGGCTCAGTTTGGATCTACATCGTGATCGGATCTACATTTAGGGCTCAGTTCGGAACTACATTGAGTTTGCATCTACATAGACATCGGATCTACATTTAGGGCTCAATTTGCATCCACATTGAGATCTGATCTACATTTAGGGCTCAGTTCGGAACTACATTGAGTTTGGATCTACATAGAGATCGGATCTACATTTAGGGCTCAGTTTGCATCCACGTTGAGATCGAATCTACATTTAGGGCTCAGTTTGGATCTACATCGTGATCGGATCTACATTTAGGGCTCAGTTCGGAACTACATTGAGTTTGGATCTACATAGACATCGGATCTACATTTAGGGCTCAGTTTACATCCACATTGAGATCTGATCTACATTTAGGGCTCAGTTCGGAACTACATTGAGTTTGGATCTACATAGAGATCGGATCTACATTTAGGGCTCAGTTTGCATCCACGTTGAGATCGAATCTACATTTAGGGCTCAGTTTGCATCTACATTTAGATCGGATCTACATTTAGGGCTCAGTTTGGATCTACATCGTGATCGGATCTACATTTAGGGCTCAGTTCGGAACTACATTGAGTTTGGATCTACATAGAGATTGGATCTACATTTAGGGCTCAGTTTGCATCCACATTGAGATCGGATCTACATTTAGGGCTTAGTTTGGAACGACACTGAGTTTTCATCTACATTGAGTTTGGATCTACATTTAGGGCTCAATTTGGATCTACAGTTAGATCCGATCTACATTTAGGGGTCAGTTTGTATCTACATTGAGATCAGATCTGCATTGAGGGCTGGGTTTGGATCTATCTCAATGTAGATACATTGAGATCCGATCTACATTTAGGGCCCAGTTTGGATCGACATTTAGAGCGGCTCTACATTTAGGGCTCAGTTTTGAACTGTATTTAGATCGGATCTATATTTAGGGCTCAGTTTGGAGATGTACATTCAGGTCGGATCTACATTTAGGGCTCAATTTGGATCTACAGCTAGATCCGATCTACATTTAGGGTCAGTTTGTATCTACATTGAGATCAGATCTACATTGAGGGCTGAGTTTGGATCTATCTCAATGTAGATACATTGAGATCCGATCTACATTTAGGGCCCAGTTTGGGTCGACATTTAGATCGGATCTAAAATTAGGGCTGATATACCTGTAGGGCTCAATTTGGATCTACATTTAGGACTCAGTTTGATATACCTTTAGGGCTCAATTTGGATCTACATTTAGAGCGGCTCTACATTTAGGGCTCAGTTTTGAACTATATTTAGATCGGATCTATATTTAGGGCTCGGTTTGGAGATGTACATTCAGGTCGGATCTACATTTAGGGCACATTTGGATATACATTTAGATCGAATCTACATTTCACAGTTGTTCAAAACCATTATGTGACCCAGACATCAGCAAAATTCCTCAAAATAACGTTACAAACTTTAATGAAAACCACTTGGCATTCCGATCTACATCTACACGATGTACATTTTTTAGGGCTCAGTTTGGAACTACATTGAATTTGGATCTACATTGAGATCGGATCTACCGTTAGGGCTCAGTTGACATCTACATTGAGATCGTATCTACATTTAGGGCTCAGTTTGCATGTACATTTAGATCGGATCTACATTTAGGGCTCAGTTTGGATCTACATTGAGTTTGGATCTACATAGAGATCGGATCTACATTCAGGGCTCAGTTCGGAACTACATTGAGTTTGGATCTACATAGAGATCGGATCTACATTTAGGGCTCAGTTTGCATCCACATTGAGATCGGATCTACATTTAGGGCTCAGTTTGGAACAGCATTGAGTTTGGATCTACGTATTCAGTAGAGGGCGCTCCTTGTCATGAGCTGCCATTTTTAACATTGTGTCTTGTACTGTTTTTAATCCGTTTTTATCTCCGTTTGGAATGGCCATCCATATTCCTTATTTTAACTGTGTGTTTGTTATACATCCTAGAGCGTTATGGGTGAATTTTGTTGGGGATTTTAATGTGCATCGCCGGATTTTATGTACTTTGATGTGACTGCACCAGCCCCATTATGTTACTGCATGATACATGTATATGTGCATGGTAAGCCTACTTGGTATACATGGTAAGCCTACTTGTTGTACTACCACATAACAATTTATATGGATGTTTCTATTAATCCTGGGTCTACATCAATCCATGAGCATGATTTACACTACTACAGAGTTAATAGCAACAGATCATCGTGTGCCGAAAGATCTACATGCACTGGTGGTGAGCTCCACATGCTCCGTTTTAAACCATTCATGTATTCACGGAGGCAACTCCTGCAACTGCGTATCTTCAGTCCAAAATCTCAACTTCAGCAGGACGTTCTACAAGTTCTTAAATCAAATGGAATCCTGAGATATAGAGGTACAACTGCAGGGAAATCCAGCCGCACTCGTCTTCATTTTACATGCAAATTGAAACAAGAGGATGTAGCATCGACTACCGACGTTGGAACTATTAAGGTGCACACTACATATAGAGAGGATACTCGTTTCGCGAGCAACCACAGATGCAGAAACTCTCAACTTTTACGCTCTCTGCCACATCATCACATTATTGTATCTGCTAATCATACAGATCAACCAGTAACGAGAAAATCTGGCTTACCTTCCATATTTTTGACCAATGCAAGATCACTTGTCCACAAGTTTGATGAAGCTCGATTGATTTTCGAGCTAAACAATGTAGACATTGGAGTGATTACAGAATCCTGGTTCACTGGGTACAATGTTTTTTCAAGATGCCGTGATCTGAGACGGGGAGGTGGAGTTGCGGTTTATTCCAAAAATCATATTCCCGCTGTTATGATCAACGATATCGTCGTCCCTGATGAACTGGAATGTATCTGGGTGAGACTCCGTCCTCCGAGATTACCAAGAGCAATTTCTGCTATAGCTGTATGTGCAGTTTACATAACTACAGACTCTCCTTATCAACAGACACTAGAAAATCATCTGATGACCAGTCTTGATTTGTTACGTACAAAATATCCTGATATTGGTGTGGTTATTTTGGGAGATTTTAACCGTATGAATATTAATTTAGTCATTGCTGGAAATGACTTAACTCAAATAGTTGATTTTCATACTAGAGCCGATGCGAGTGTGACTTTATTCTCACTATACAATTTGAAGACTTTTTTTGATAAACCATTTCCTCTGTCTCCTATTGAGCTGAGTGATCATGTTTGTATTTTATGGAACCTAAGATCACCAAAAAGACAGAATTCCCTTAAGGTTAAAGATTTCGCCCATTGTTTAACTTACTGGTATTCTTGCTTTTGGACGATGGTTCAAAGTCAGAATTGGAATGAAATTTTAAATTGTATGGATACTCAAAGGCAAGGCTAATGTTTTACAATTTGCTTGATTCTGCCATGGATTTGTATTTTCCTTTTAAAAGTTATAGGAACCATGTTAATGACAAGCCTTGGCTTACTCCTCACATAAAGAAGTTGGTTTTTGACCGTCAAGTGGCTTTCAACACTCATAACATGGTGCTTTGGCGCAAATATAGAAACCTGATTAAAAGATAAATTGAATTGGCTAAAATTTCTTATTATGCTAATCGCATTCGTAATTTGCAGAATACAGATCCTCGTCAATGGCACCAACAGGTTAAAAAGGTCACGAATAACAATAAAACCGGTCTTGACATAGACATCCCTGGTACTGATGAAAGTGATCTTGAGGCCAAAGCTAATGCGATCAATGACAAGTTTGTTGACGTTTCCGCTGATCTTGATCCTTTAGATACGTCGAAATTGCCTGCGTTCTTGCCAGCGGTAGACCCTACTCCCCATCTTTACCCTTGGGATGTCTATGCCAGGCTAAAAAAAAAATAATCTAGCAAGTCGTCAGGACCTGATGAATTTCCACCGAAACTCGTAAAAGAATTTGCATATGAACTTAGTGTGCCTCTCACAGATATACTTAAGAGTTCTTTTAATGAGGGTGTTGTTCCTGTGCAATGGAAACACCTTATTGTTGTGCCCTATTCCCAAACAGTATCCCCTAGTCTTGACAAACTTAGACCTGTGTCACTTACATCTGTTTTTTGCTAAGATTGCTGGAAAGGATTTGTTACTGATTGGATTCTTGACGATATTCATTTTAAAATTGACTTGCAGCAGTTTGGTAATGTTAAGGGGTCTCAACCAACCATTACCTTATTAATTTAATTCATTATCTTTTTCATGGTGCAGAAGGAGGTCGCAATGTGGGAACGGTGGTACTCACGGACTTTTCAAAGGCATTTGATCTGGTGGACCACACTTTATTGATTAATAAGATCATCTCCATTGGGGTCCGTGGGTCCATCGTTCCTAGTTGCGACTTCCTTCGTAATAGACTCAATGTGTTCGCTATAATAATGTTCTCTCAGATTATGTTGGTATTCATGGGGGAATTCCCCAAGGTACCAAGTTCGGTCCGATTGGTTTTCAAATACTCATTAATGATGCCGCTCAAGATTCACAATCAAAGTATTGGAAATATGTTGATGACCTGACATTTGCAGAGAATTCTAAAATTGGCAGTCGTGGCCACATGCAAGAAGATCTAGATAATTTCAAAGAGTGGTCTGACGCTAATCATTTACAGTTAAATCCCTCCAAATGCCAGGCCATCCAGGTGTGTTTCAATCAATCCCATCACCACCCCGGTAATTTAACAATTGGTGACGAACCTGTTTCTTTTGTTACGGAGGCCAAACTTCTGGGCCTTTGGATTCAGAATAATCTCAGGTGGGACAGTCACATTAATCACATGATATCAAAAGCCAACAGGAACCTATTCATGCTGCGTTCTCTTAAACGTTTTGGATTTAGCTTGGAAGAATTAAAGATTGTTTTTAATGGGTATGTCCGACCAGTCTTGGAATATGGTGATGTCACCTGGCACTCAAGTATTACGGCTAAGCATACTCATACCATTGAATCTATCCAAAAACGTGCCTGTAAAATTATTTTGGGTAATAGTTATGATTCATATGATTCTACTCTTTTATCTCTAGGCCTTGACTCTCTGGCTGGTAGGAGGGAGGAACACTGCCGGCGCTTCGCTGAAGGACTTGTTGACAACCCTCGCACTAAAGACCTCCTCCCCCCTACCAGGCTGGCGAGTCATGGTCGAAATCTCCGTAATTGTCATAATATTTCTACTATCCCCAATAGAACCAGTCGTTTTAAAAATAGCCCCGTTCCGTACTTCATTGGTTTATTAAATTCTAAATAAGTACCCCTTTTCCTATATTAATTACTTTGGTGTTAATATTTGTGTATTTTTATATTTTTAATAACTCTTTTTATTGTTGTACTGGCGTTACAATTTGACCTTCGGGTCACGATAATTGCCATTTTTAATAAAATTCAAAATTAAAATTCAAATTCAAATTATTGAGATCCGATCTACATTTAGGGCTCAGTTTCTATCTACAGTCTGATCGGATCTACATTTAGGGTTCGGTTTGCATCTGCATTGAGATCTAATCTACATTTAGGGCTCAGTTTTGACCTACAGTTAGATCGGATCTAAATTTAGGGTTCAATTTCCACCTGCATTGAGATCCGATCTCTATTTATTTTCTCAATTTGCATCAACATAGAGATCGGATCTACATTTAGGGCTCAGTTTAGGTCTACAGTTAGATCGGATCTACATTTAGGGTTCAGTTTGCATCTGCATTGAGATCTGATCTACATTTAGGGCCCTATTTGGTTTACATTTAGGGCTCAGTTTGGAACTACATTGAGTTTGGTTCTACATTGAGATCGATCTACATTTAGAGCTTAGTTTGCATCTACAGTTAGATCGGAGCTACATTTAGGGCTCGGTTTGAATGTACATTCAGATCCGATCTACATTTAGGGCTCAGGTTGGACCTAAATTTAGGTTGGATCTACATTTAGGGCTCAGTTTAGACCTAAATTTAGGTCGGATCTACTAGGGCTCAGTTTGGAACTACATTTAGTTTGGAACTACATTGAGATCGGATCTACATTTAGGGCTCAGTTTGCCATGTACATTGAGATGCGATCTACATTTAGGGCTCAGTTTGCATCTACATTGAGATCCGATCTACATTTAGGGCTCAGTTTGGTTCTACATTGAGATCGGATCAACATTTAGGGCTTAGTTTTCATCTACAGTTAGATCGGACCTACATTTAGGGCTCAGCTTACATGTACATTGAGATACGATCTACATTTACGGCTCAGTTTGCATCTACATTGAGATCCGATCTACATCTAGGGCTCAGTTTGGACCAAAATTAGGTCGGATCTACATTTAGGGCTCAGTTTCCATGTACATTGAGATACGATCTACATTTAGGGCTCAGTTTGCATCTACATTGAGATCCGATCTACATTTAGGGCTCAGTTTGCATCTACATTGAGATCCGATCTACATTTAGGGCTCAGTTTGGATCTACATTCAGATCGGATCTACATTTAGGGCTCAGTTTGGAACTACAGTTAGATCGGATCTACATTTAGGGTTCAATTTCCATCTGCATTGAGATCCAATCTCCATTTATTACTCAATTTGCATCTACATTGAGTTCCGGGCTCAATTTGGATCTCATTTAGTTTGGATCTACATTTAGGGCTCAGTTTGGATATTCATTTAGTTTGGATCTACATTTAGGGCTCAGTTTGGATCTACATTTAGTTTGGATCTACATTGAGATCCGATCTACTTTTAGGGCTACGTTTGCATCTACAGTTAGATCGGATCTACATTAGGGCTAAGTTTCAAGCTACAGTTAGATCGGATCTACATTTAGGGCTCATGTTTGCATCTACATTGGCATCCGATCTACATTAAAGTCTCAGTTTGAATCTGCATTGAGATCCGATCTACATTTAGGGCTGAGATTGGATCTACATTGAGATCGGATCTACATTTATTGCTCAGTTTGCATCTACATTGAGATCCAATCTACATTTAGGGCCCAATTTGGATTGGATTACTATTAGATTGGATCTACATTTAGGGTTCAGTTTGCATCTACATTGGCATCCGATCTACATTAATAAAGTCTCAGTTTGAATCTGCATTGAGATCCGATCTACATTTAGGGCTGAGATTGGATCTACATTGAGATCGGATCTACATTTAGGGTTCGGTTTGCACCTGCATTGAGATCCGATCTACATTTATTGCTCAGTTTGCGTCTACATTGAGATCCAATCTACATTTAGGGCCCAATTTGGATCTACATTGAGATCGGATCTACATTTAAGTCTCAGTTTGCTTCTACAGTTAGATCGGAACTACATTTATGGCTCAGTTTGCATATACAGTTAGATCGGATCTACATTTAGTGCTCAGTTTGCATCTACATTGAGATCCAATCTACATTTAGGGCTCAGTTTGGAACTACATTGAGTTTGGTTCTACATTGAGATCGGATCTACATTTAGGGCTCAGTTTGCATGTACATTGAGATACGATCTACATTTAGGGCTCAGTTTGCATCTACATTGAGATCCGATCTACGTTTAGGGCTCAGTTTGGATCTACATTGAGATCGGATCTAAATTTAGGGGTCAGTTTGGACCTACAGTTAGATCGGATCTACATTTAGGGTTTAATTTCCATCTGCATTGAGATCCGATCTCCAATTATTACTCAGTTTGCATCTACATTGAGTTCCGATCTACATTTAGGGCTCAATTTGGATCTACATTTAGTTTGAATCTACATTTAGGGCTCAGTTTGAAATTACATTGAGTTTGGATCTACATTGAGATCCAATCTACATTTAGGGCTCAGTTTGCATCTACATTGAGATACGATCTACATTTAGGGCTCAGTTTGCATCTACAGTTAGATCGGATCTACATTTAGGGCTCACTTTCAACCTATAGTTAGATCGGATCTACATTTGAACTCAGTTTAGATCTACATTGAGTTTGGATCTACATTGAGATCCGATGTAGATTTAGGGCTACGTTTGCATCTACAGTTAGATCGGATCACTTTCAACCTAAAGTTAGATCAGACTACATTTAGGGCACATTTGGATATACATTTAGGTCAGATCTACATTTAGTGCTCAGTTTGGATCTACATTGAGATCGGATCTACATTTAGGGCTCAGTTTGGATCTACATTTAGATCGCAGGTACATTAAAGGACTCAGTTTGGATCTACATTTAGGACGAATCTACATTTAGTGCTCAGTTTAGATCTACATTGAGATCGGATCTACATTTAGGGCTCAGTTTGGATCTACATTGAGATCCAATCTACATTTAGGGCCCAATTTGGATCTACATTGAGATCGGATCTACATTTAGGTCTCAGTTTGCTTCTACAGTTAGATCGGAACTACATTTAGGGCTCAGTTTGCATATACAGTTAGATCGGATCTACATTTAGTGCTCAGTTTGCATCTACATTGAGATCCAATCTACATTTAGGGCTCAGTTTGGAACTACATTGAGTTTGGTTCTACATTGAGATCGGATCTACATTTAGGGCTCAGTTTGCATGTACATTGAGATACGATCTACATTTAGGGCTCAGTTTGCATCTACATTGAGATCAGATCTACATTTAGGGCTCAGTTTGGATCTACATTGAGATCGGATCTACATTTAGTGCTCAGTTTGGATCTACATTTAGATCGCAGGTACATTTAGGGTTCAGTTTGCTTTTACAGTTAGATCGGATCTACATTTAGGGCTCAGTTTGGAACTACGTTGAGTTTGGATCTACATTGAGATCGGATTTACATTTAGAGCTCAGTTTCCATCTGCATTGAGATCCGATCTCCATTTATTGCTCAGTTTGCATCTACATTGAGTTCCGATCTACATTTAGGGTTCAATTTCGATCTACATTTAGTTTGGATCTACATTTAGGGCTCAGTTTGCATCTACAGTTAGATCGGATCTACATTTAGGGCTCACTTTGCATCTACAGTTACATCGGATCTACATTTAGGGCTCAATTTGCATCAACAGTTAGATCGGATCTACATTTAGGGCTCAGTTTGGAACTACATTGAGTTTGGATCTACATTTAGGGCTCAGTTTGCATCTACAGTTAGATCGGATCTACATTTAGGGCTCACTTTGCATCTACAGTTACATCGGATCTACATTTAGGGCTCAGTTTGCATCAACAGTTAGATCGGATCTACATTTAGGGCTCAGTTTGGAACTACATTGAGTTTGGATCTATATTGAGATCGGATCTACATTTAGGTCTCAGTTTGCATCTACATTTAGATCCGATCTACATTTAGGGCTCAGTTTGGATGTACATTGAGTTTGGACCTACATTGAGATCCGATCTAGATTTAGGGCTCAGTTTGGATCTACATTAAGATTGGATCTACATTTAGGGCTCAGTTTGCACCTACAGTTAGATCAGATCTACATTTAGAGCTCAGTTTTCATCTACGTTAGATCGGATCTACATTTAGGGCTTAGTTTGGATCTACAGTTAGATCAGATCTACATTTAGGGCTCAGTTTGCATCTACAGTTAGTTTGGATCTACATTTATGGCTCAGTTTGACTATACATTGAGATCCGATTTACATTTAGGGCTGAGTTTCGATCTAGATTGAGATCGGATCTACATTTAGGGGTCAGTTTTGACCTAAATTTAGGTCGCATCTACATTTAATAATAATAATAATAATAATGTGTAGACTTATATAGCGCACGTATCCACCATCTGAGTGGTGCTCAAGGCGCATATTACTATCCCCTGCTCATAAGGCTCATAAATCATTCCTGAAACCATCTCAGCTCCCTGGGGAGTATACAGCTCAATTGCTGCCATTACAGCGCATATAGGGCTAATCAACCAACTATGCCCTCACAGGTACCCATTTAACCCCGGGATTCGAACCCACATTCTGCTGCTAACACCAGAACTTGAATCCGGTAAGCTAGACCGCTCGGCCACGACACTCCGTTAGGGCTCCGTTTGCATCTAAATTGAGATCGGATCTACATTTAGGGCTCACTTTCAATCTACAGTTAGATCGGATCTCATTTAGGGCTCAGTTTGTATCTACATTTAGATCGGATCTACATTTAGGGCACATTTGGATATACATTTAGGTCAGATCTACATTTAGATCGGATCTACATTTAGGACGGATCTACATTTAGTGCTCAGTTTGGATCTAGTTGGCTCAACTATATTGGGGCGGCGCTAGATTGTTGGGAGTGGGGGAGGCAGAGGAAAAAATGTTTGTTTTTAGATAATACATGTTCAGATGAAGATCGATCTTTCTGCATTTATATATGTTGTGTTTTACCTGTTTTAGGGCGGGTCCATATTTTCAGGAGGAGGGGAGACGCTTCACCCCGGCAAACTTAATGGTACTGGGCCAATGTCCCAACCTTTCATCAATCTGGCCCTGCCTCTACAATAGGCAAACATCCCTCTAGTGTAAACGTAGGGTAAGAAAACCCAATCAGCTTTACGTTTTGCCTTATAAATCGTGAATAATGAACATTCTCAGATCATTCACGGCCGTTTCAAATAAGAAATAAGAGAGCGCCCTCAAGCGTCTGTCAAAAGGGCCATATAGCGCGTCGGCGTGATTTATCGCGCAAAGTTAAATAAGGCTAATTTGCATACTTTCTGAATTTTACCTTTGTTTCTATTGGCTCAAAGAAAAATGCAAATTTTGAACTTTGAATGAGGTGGATGACGTTTCAAAACGTTTGTTTACTTTTTGTTGGGAGGTCAAGTGTCAAATATAATTTATTTAGCGCTAGATTTGCACATGTGACTTTTTTCGAACGCGACGACAGGGGTTCTCTCAAGTGCTTTATTAATCACCCTTTTGGACAAAAATATAACTTTGTATGCCGAAATCCTTAGGTAGAGTGGACAGCTTGTGATATCAAGTGACCCCTATGGTAGTCATAAGGTGAGGGCAGCTCTTTTTTAGTTTCTTGAGTCAATTAAAGTTGGTGTGTAATTATTTGTTTTCCGTGCTGACACAACGTGGGCGACTACCGTGCCTGCTTTTGTATGCACATACATGTACTGTACAGTGTACATTGTACATATACACATACAGTACACATGTACTCGTGTTCATGTATACGCGGATGTATATATAAATAAACATGCTGCCCATGTAATGGAAACTATAGTTAGGCCCTATTTAGATTCTAGGCTTACATCAATTACTGTTATTAATAATATCATGTAAATACTAACGGCGTAAAAAGCTGTATTAATTAAGTGAAACGGACTACTAGTTCAGTAGTTGAATAGTGTTTGCTGGGGGAGGGGTATGGGGAGAGCGGAAATGGTCAAAACAATTATATTGGGACAAAAATAAAATTAATAAGAAAACTACACAAATACAACAATTCAAATGCTAATTATTTGTTATTACATGTTTGCGTTGTGCCTTGTCTGTCATGTTTGTCATTATAAGACATACATTTTTTGAAAATTTTGTTCATTTATTTATTTTCCTAGATACTTGAGATATGTTTACTGTCATTGTCACTATGCATCGGATGCTGTCAAATTCTACTTGGTGATACTGTCAATGTCATGATGCCAGCCAGCTTTTGATAAGGTTGAGTAAGAGGTAGGTTTGTGGTTACACCATGTATTCTAACATCTCTCTTGACTAACATGTAGTTCTGACAATAATCTAGTATGGGTTATAATACATAACAAGTTTTTTTTTCCCGAAGTGTTATTTATGGAGGGGTTGTGTATTGCAGACATTTATAACTTGTATCATGTCCTCAACTCACAATAGCAATATTAAGTACATTTACAGGAATGCCAATATAATTATGGGAATGTTATGAGAATGATTGAGACACATACTCCAGTTGTACATTTATAGGAATGAATGAGGCACATTCAATCAATATCAAACAATGTGTTATCTTGTATTTTTCAATGCAGACCATTTCCATGCAGAAAAGTTTATATTTTTAATGGTTTAATTTTTTTTCCCCAGTACGGCTGCTCTGTAAATCATACATTTACTGTGATTTAGTATGTCTCCAGCTCCTCCAATTTGTATTTTTATGTATTTATTTATTATTAGTATTTTTTTTATTTTTTTTAATTTTTTTTGGGGGGGGGGTTAAAGTCTTTGTGCTTATAGTATGTACAAAAGTCATATAGACTGCTTTATATATTCTTCTTTTCTTCTTTTGACTGCAGTTATGAACTCTGCCTGCACTTCTGGCACGGTGCTTGTATGATGTCGCCTCATGATGGTGAGAAGAGGCTGCAAATCATTCCTCATGCCATGCACAGCACGACCGGTTCAAAAGGCTGAACCCCACACCAAATCTCCGAAGCTGCTCCACTGCATGATTTTCAAGCAGGTGCATTTTGGGGGTTACAGAATGTGTTGGGAACATTCTCCGGTATGTCGCCATGAAATTGATGATACATGAGTCTGAAAGAAAGAAAAAATACATATAACCATCGTTGATACATTAACACTTCACAGCAAGTTTCAAGCCAGTTTCGTCATGATCCCTACCATGTCAGGAATGTTGGCATTAGCTTTGATAAGAACTTTTTACTACATACCAATGCGACTCAAGTCTTCATGTGTGATAACTCGGGCATGGTTTATTGCAAAATGCACGTCAGCGAACTTCATGAAAATATCCTTGAAGGTTTCGCCGACTGATGCTGCTTCCCGGATCAGGCATTGATGTCTTGCAACTGGAATACTGTCACAGGTGAGTTCTTGCATGACCCTCTTGGGCGTGGATGTCAGGTCATTGATGACTTCAACCTGAATACACAGACATATGTAATACAGGAAAAGACATGTTTATCATCATAAAAACTACATGCTTCAAATATAAATTTGAAGGTAATTAGTATGAAAAATTACCTTGCAACACTTCTGTACGTGATTTCCAACAAATGCCTTGCCGTGATATGCTTGTCTTTCAACTTTGTGTTTTTTTAGTGTTTCATCCAGACCTCCTGCAATAGGTCCTGTGCCAAAGGGTAGTTCAGCAGTTGTGTTTTCCTGTTAACAAAAATTAAATACAAAGTTTGAGGACTGAACAAGTGCTTTCAGTTGAATTTGCAGTTGTCCCATGATTTGAAGAAAATCTTTAAATTACCATTTCCTGTAGTTGAAGGCGAAGATTGAAAGCCTTATGTGCCATTCCTTCAAAAACCTTTCCTGCATTTTGCATATTTGGTTTCAAAAATCGCAGGGGTAGCTCCTTTTCAAGTTGTTCCAGCTCTTTCCTTTTAGCGGACAAATCTTTCTCAAGCTTTTGCTGCCTTTCTAATTCTGCTGAAACTTGCTGTTCAAAGTTGGTAGCATTGTTGTCATCCTCTTCTGCAAACTCAATTGAGTATTTGTACAATTCAAGGTCGATCTTGTGACAGCTAATCTCAAACATATCGAACAACTTTTTGTAGATGCCAAGGGATATATGGAGACTTGGAAGTACAACCTGTATATAAGTATATATGCAAAATTAAAGTATTATATTTTTTTCTGAGAAAATGCTAAATTTGTGTTGGCAGCGAATATCTACAGCTTGAAAATAAAATCTGCAAATAATAACTTGTACTTACATGGTCAATCTCAACTGGAATCATTGCCTTGGCAATGACACTGTGGGAGATGTATTTTGCTCGAACCTTATGGGAGCCATCTTCTCTATAGGCCATGTAGCTTTTGCTTAGTGAGTCAAGGTTTCTGTATTGGACACCTGCATCTCGTTGATCTAGGGGAACCTGCATTGCAGTCTTTGATGTGTGGCAATATAAGCAACAGTAACGGGCTATCAATAAAAAAAGAAGTGTACTATAAGTATAATGAAAATTAAATAGTTTATAATAGACTACATTACTTACTATATTCAAGGGAAAATTGAGAGACATAAAGTCAATTTACCATTGCAGCTACAAATCCCGTATATCTTGGTAAGCAGCTCATAATCTCCAAACACAAATACACGAAGTGTTTTCTTTCTGCATAAAACATGAAAAAAATAACACAAATTAATATTGTTTATTTATTGATCAATGTAAGACAAACTACTGTCAGTTTAATATTCTTTGTTTCAACTCATGTTTACAGCAGGTGTGACAAAATCTTTGCCAAGTGTCATGGACAATCATTGCAACGTCTCATTATTTTAAGGACAAGTGCAACTGATAGAGCATACATGGGGAGAGACCACTGATGAGGATGATGGTGACACATTATGAACTTGTAAGTACCTATTTATTTAATTTTATATTGCTATTATTTTTATAAATAATACACATAATTTCCACCTTAATATTTTAAAATACCTCCATGTTTGACTTTGAAGTGAAGACACTTGGTTCGAAACAGGAATAATATATTGCAGGTTGGCAGTTGAGTCTGGAGCCTCAAAACATGCGAAAACCACTTTTTTTCTGAGAGAATTTGGATGTTCAGTATTCACAATGTGAAAAGCAAGTTTAAAGGAGTTTCCTCCTTTGTCTCCGCCCACTTTGATCCAAATTTCGTTTTTGGGAATGACTCCATTATGCCAAGTCAGTGCATCTTTCCTAGAAAATGGAAACAAATATGATTAATCTTGACCAGTAATTAACAATTTTAACATTTCAATCATCTTGTAGGTTAAGATAATTTGTTTTATTATGTCAGATACCTGCAAAATAGTTTTGTACATTAATACTGTAAAATGATTTAATGTCTGATTGGTGATTGATTCAGTACTGTGATTGTAAATTATTTTATGAAATGTCTCCAGATTTCCCATTAAATAACAAGATATATATATATTTTTCTTCTCTGTACATACAGTATGCACTTACGATTGGTGTCTGTCAAGGTAGTCAAATACCATAGAGGGCAGATCCTTCACATAGACAAAAGGAACATCTCTTGTGATAAACCCGCTGACTCCACTAGCCTTGTTAGATGGAAAGAGCATTGGTTGGAGAGAGCCATGCAAGTTGTCATTCAAGAGGATGTTTTGCCGTTTCCGCATATCTCGCTCTGATGTGAGTGCAACTCCAAGTGTCCCTAGGTATCTGTTCATAATTATTAGAGTAATTTATATTGAAAAAAGCACACAATGTACACTCGGATGGTTCTAGAAATGGATCCACCACTGTACATAATAATGTAAAGCCTTTGCAACTCAATAATTAAGAGAGCCATACACTGTATATTTTAGATATGGTGTGTTTAATACATAAATGTTAAACCAACTTCTGAAAATTTTTGTTGTGAAATATTTCAATTCAAAGTATTTGTGCCAGTTGAATAAATCATTTCTGGAAATTGCTGGTAAAATATTTTAAACAAAATGGCGATGCATTAAAGGGACAGTATCGATATGATACTGGGCATGGAATCGGAAAGCTAGTTTTAGATTAACTCAGTGACTGCCATAATACCCCACATGATAAGGTCATATTACCGCTGCTGCTGCATAAATGAACCAGTATTTTTTAGTCACTGTGTTAATCTTAAACTAGCACATCGATTCCATGCCCTATCAAAAGTATGCTCAGATCATAACGATACTGCCCTTTTAATTGTATTATGTAATCACTGAAATGATCAAGTACATTAACACCCTCAACTACCTTCGCAGTTTCCGAATCTGCTCCCATGCAAACTGACAATCTCTAATCATTGCCAGTGACAGATCAGGGGGCAGGCTTTTATCACATGGCTGTTTTGAGGTCACTTGGCTGTTTGATGGCTTTGAGATCTCAGAGCTCTGTCGTTTCAGTTGCACACAGGCGGACTGAAATACAAATTCAAAATAAAAAATAAATAAATTATCAATTTAAGTATGAGCCACATAATTGAGGCCCTCACACACAAAAAACCTTCAACGTACATGTACGTAGAGGTGACAGAGTGGCCTTCTGTAAGTATTTTTTAAAAGATTGTAATAGCCCCTCACCCCCACCCGCCTCCCATCCACCTATATGTTGGTTTTCTTTTGATTTTAGTTTGTAGAGCAAGCAAAATTCAAATTATCTAAACAAAATAAAATGTTGTAATTGTAAAAATCTGAGTATGTAAAGGTGCATATTCTATGTGGTTCCCTATTTCGTCAGCAATTTTAAAGTGTAATTTTTTCAGTGAGATATTTCTGAAAATAATTTTTGTACGCATGCTATAAAACAGACTGTACATGTATTTGAGCAGCGATACATTTTTCACACTACATCATCAATGTATTTGAATTTGCTTAATTATGCTTTATCTGTGCCCAGGTCTATTATTCTTTGAATTAACTTTTTGTACGTAATTTGGAAGTGATTTTAAAATTTGCACTTACCCTACCAGGGGTCTTCAATTTAGCAGTGCCATTTATTTTCAGTTTGTGCCATGTCCATCTGTCAGTAGCAGCTTCAATTTGTGGTGGAATTGGGGTCCCTCTTACATGCTGTGAAGCCACTTTTTGAAGAAGTTTTGCTGCCTTGGTAATTTCTGACTCTCTTGTTGGAGAGGATGATGATGTTACATTGGGTGCAATGCATATCTTACAATGGCATGAAGTTTGTTTGATGGGACATTCATGTTCAGCCATTTTGTTTAATTTTCCCATTGAACCACATTTTGAACAAGCCGTTATTAAGGTGCTTAGCTGAAATCGTAGTATCCGAGGGCATGGTGATACATGGGTGAAGTGTAGAAGTTGCTTACACACTGGACATGGGACCTCGGGTTTGGAGTTGAACTTAAACCAGTTAGATAAGCAAATGGCACAAAAGTTATGTTCGCATGGTGTTTGAATGGTGGGGGTGCTCAATATGCACTGGCAAATTGGGCATATAAATATACTTTCTTCTTCAGAAGATTTGCCACATATTTCAAGCAACGGGCTTACAGTACAATTATTATCCCCTTCTAATCCAAAAAGGTTCGAAGGCAAATTAGACGTGTGGCCTTGAATTTCTGCCGAATGACCTGGCCGACTTCGGTTGATGACCCCCCTCGCCTTGTTTCAGGAACACTCTACATATTTCACATTCACCTGTCCTGGGATGTGCTTTCCAGTTCAGCCTTGGTGTACAAATTACATATTCATGTTTAATATTTGATGTACTATTTAATCTGTCACCATGTTGCGCATAGCGTAGAGATCGGGAACATTTGTAGCATACTGATTCATGGTGTACTTCAGTGTCATCTTCCCACGTACTTATCGAAAACACAGCATATATTTATTTTCTGTATTTGGAGCAGTCTACAGGTTTAGTGTAACTCTTACTAGCTTGCTTTTGTTTGGCAGTTTCCAACCTTCTCCCACATACACGGCATAATTTTGTTAATACTGACTGATGATATTCCATAATGTGAAATAAAATAAAGCT
This sequence comes from Zoroaster sp. YZ-2022, assembly GCA_029582265.1. NCBI lineage: Eukaryota > Metazoa > Echinodermata > Asteroidea > Forcipulatida > Zoroasteridae > Zoroaster > Zoroaster sp. YZ-2022. Next base: position 14,105,187 of record CM055817.1, on the reverse strand, counting down.
AAAAAACAACTGAATATGAAGATTTCTATCGCCTCCTTGTTCCATGTTGTAACGTTGATGTCTGTGCGTGTGTGTGTTTGAGCCCATGCAATGCGCCGACGTATTACATTGAAATTAACTTATTGAATTTCGCGCCACGGCGCGGTGTGTGTTGTTTACATCCCGTAGTACAGTATGTACATACGCGTAGTATGTATATGTCCGTGTACAAACTATAATGTGAATAGAACGTTGACGTGAAATATGCGCCAACTTCGTTGCTTATAACTTTAAAAATAGAGCTGCCCTCAGGCCAATTCTCCGAAGTAAATTGAAAACGGGAATGTTTTTACCAAAAACTGTGGTCATTACTTCTACAAAACTTATTTTCATTTAATTTGATTGCAAAATGTATCCTCATTTTTTCGATCGGCGTTTTTATTAATTTACGCACAGTGAGTCCTAAAATACTTTTTTATTTCATTTTCAACAATTAAAATGTGTTTATAACATCATGAACATCAAGGAAATAGAGACTTATGGAAGTTTTTATAATAAAACCATTGTTTACATTAGTATTCTTTCCAAAATTATTTTTTTTATTCAAAGTTTTGCGGCATAGTAACGGAGGAAAAACGCCGCCATCTTAGTTAGAGCTAATCACTCATTATTGGAGTAAATAATTTTCAACAAACGATCTGATAAACTTTGTTTACGTTACATGGATCGGCTTGAAACAGCCGTGCATTACGTCTGTTTTGCATGTCTCATGTCAGCAATTCACACAAGAACCTCTGTAGTAGAGGGAACACACAAACAAACAAACAAAACCGGAACAGTGTGACATTGGAAAAGCCTCTAATTTCCATTCAAAATAATCAAATAAAAAGGAAGACAACTTCGTATGCACAGGAAACGCACTGTCCTGAAGTAAGCATACAATTAACAAAACATAATATACGAGATTGATTTGATTTGTGTCGTTCTTTGTTAAACGCTTGACATATGTCGTACAATTACGTAATTGATATATGCACAACAAAGAATATCAAACAACACAGAGTTGTTTCGATAAGGGCTCTTAAAACGTTATTATCAACAACTGTATTTTCCTATTAAAATACACAGTTCACAAAATATACAAAGCAAATAATATATGAACTAAATTATTTGAAGGCAATGTAGCTGTCTGTTAATAGTTTTATATGTTATTCTTATGGGAAACAATTCAACGTTAGAATCGGAATAATAATTACAATTCTGAATGCATTCAAAAATACACAATCAATAATGACATAACGTACACAGCTGAAACTAAGTACGTGTTGGCTGTTTAATGTATATTAATCTTGATTCAAAGAAAATAAGACTCAGTTTTTGAAGCAGTGTTGTCAACATTACCAATAATGCATAATGGCTTTAGCATATGTAACATATGTTGCGTGATCCCTGGCTACACGGCATGTATATTATTACAAGCTAAGTTACCCGATCTGATGATTGGATTTTGTAAACGTAGGCAGTAGTTTATGACTAGGGAAATGAAATATGCGAGAGTGTTATATGGTTATAAGGACTGAACTTTTTCAGTTTGTTTGGGTTTATGTGAGCACATTTTGGGTAGATTTTGTTTCAGGCATTTTCTTCAACATAAAACTGTCCATAAGAGAAGTAGGGTTTGATGAGATGAAGCCCTGTAACTTGAAGGTTTGTTATTGCTTAGCCTTGTTGATGGTCAATGCGAAGCATAGGCATAGTTTACTGAACATTGGGACATCTGAACGGCATTATAGCCCCATCAGTGATATTAAAGATGTTAAAATTTGGAAAAGACATTTTAGCCCCCTCTCATTTCATATCTGTATAGTATAATAGCCTCTTAATGATTGCAATCATTTTTAGCTTCTGGTTTTTGTATTTTTTGTTGTCGTTTTATGAGGGTATCAGAGTTGACAAGGACGTACTGCTCGTACGTGTAAAACCGTTATATCATATGCACGGCTGTTCGATGCAGCCGATCGTGTCACGCCATTACACGAATAACATGTGTGCCATATACTGTCATGTACATAAAATAACATAATTACGGAAGCCCATTAGTGCCGCGTTGCGTTTCTCTTTCACGTGTGTTTCTCTTTCACCTGCCTGCCGCCACTTAAATAACTGGCGGCCGCCATAAATAACTGGCGGCCGCCACTTAACAACTAGCGGCCGCCACTTAATAACCAGCTTCCGGAACACGCGGCCACAATGCAAATCTGGTAGCGAGACTTGTTTCCATGCTTCGGCAAAGTAATTAGGAAAGAGTCAGATCCCTTCTTGACATGTGCTTTTCAGTGATAGCCTACGTGTACAACGGTGACCCGTCGTCTCGCATTCCTGGTGATTGCATCGGATTGTTACAATTAATACGAATAAATTACTTTGAGTAAATATTGCAATTGATCAAACAGTGAGTCTAGCCTGATCTGCCTAACAGAGACATGGTTAACCGTTAATTATCTGGATTCATCTATTGACCTAGAGGGCTACAATTACTGAGGATGGACAGGAATCAGAATTCGGAAAAGACGAAAGGTGGAGGAGTTGGCGTTTCTGTAACCCTCGCATATAACAGTGAAACAGAAAATATGTACAAAAGACATTGAACTTCTTGTCATTTATATACGACCATATTACCTGCCAAGAGAGATTCCTCATATCCAGCTGTTTGTTGTGTATATACCACCTTCAGCTGACACCCAGATATCTGCAAATACTATTCATCACCTAGTATCGTTAGCCGAGACTGAATCACCGGATGCAGCAAAAATAATTCTTGGAGACTTCAATCAGTGTACCCGTTCTGACTGCTTACTATCTTATCACCAATATGTGAATTGTCCTACACGACATCAGGCACGCCTGGACCTGTGTTATGGAAATATCCAGGAGGCCTATCGAGCCAAAGCATTACCTGGATTGGGGAATTCCGACTACAACATGGTTCACCTCATCCCATTGTACTGGTCAAGAATGCGGAGAGAACCAGTGCACTGTAAACATAAATTAGTCATTTTGACTAATAAAAATTAGTCCTGCCCTACGTCTGAAATGACTAATAAAAATTAGTCAGACAAGCCAGATGACTAACATTAATTAGTCAAATATTAGTCAAATGTGACTTATTTTAATTAGTCATCTGACTAAATCCAAAAACGTCTGAAATGACTAAACGTTAGTCATCTGACTTTTGCAATTAGTCATTCAAAGTGATGACTAATCACATTAGTCACACTACTAAGGCTTCATTTCATGTAAAAACAAAAGAAATTAAGCAAATTAAATCATATAATTTTGTCAAAAATATTTATTTCAATGTAATCGGGTTTTACCTTCACTTAACTGTAACAAAATGTGTATACTCTTAAAACAAAGTTTGAATACATTGCATCTTCACAAAGACCTTGTATGAGGTTACCTCGTTGAGGTATCATGCAGCTTTAAAAGTGTTTTTTTTTTCTTAGATATGTGATGTGTCATACATCACATACCGGTATCTAAAAAATAAAAATAAATTTTAAAGCTGCATGATACCTCAACGAGGTATAACCCGTAATAAAAAGTCTTGTTCTTTGGTTTGAATAAAAGTACATTAATAAAACATAATAACTATAAAGTAAAAAAAGTAAATTAAATATATCCACAAGTTCAGCTTCAGTGAATCTCTTCAAATTGCAATAAGTTGGCAAAACAGCAAAACAAATGTAGACACGAGGAATATATGCCACATCTGTTTATTACCCCACCCCCCAGTAGTTGGGTTGCAACAGCAAAGGCGGAGATAATAAGCGCACCCCCCCCCCCCCCACACACACACACACAATAGTAGTACATACATTTTTGCAATCCAGGTTTCCAGGTTTCTTAGTGGCAAGTAAATTTAGTAACTTACAATTTTGTGCAGTAAATATAAAAACCATGTTCAAATATAATGCAACTATAATGTAGCACAAGTTATTGTAAAAATAAAAGTATAACTGGTTTGCATTTAAACTTATAAATTGAGTGATAAAATGACAAATGTAATCGAATGAGTCAGAGTGTAACAAACCTCATACATGTACCATTACTCAAATTAAATTACAAATTGAAATAAGGTTTGGCCCTTCCAGACATTGCTTATTACCTTATAAAATTAGGGTGATATTGCAAAGGAACATTATTTTGGCAAGTGATTTTCCGTTTTAATGAAAAAGGCAAGAATAAATCTCACGAATAGCACCATAACTGATTCCAAATGTGTTGTAAATTGAAAACCAGGGAGTCTTAATTCTTTTCACGCATTCAGTGAATTCAAAAGACACCAAGACAACCCTCTGGCTAAAACCATGTTGTTGGTCACATTACTTGTCAAGATGCTGGTTTAATCTCTCAAGTAATGTGACCACTGCACGTTCGATCTTCACATTATCCTGTACATTCAGGATAACTTTCTAGAAGAAGGTTAGCGTCTTCTTAAAACTTGCTGGATATGCCAAGTTGAAAATATAAAAACAGGCCAGGTATCTGAGAGGACCGAATCGTCTCATTTAATGTATGGTGCGCCATCTTCCTGTATATCAACACATAAAACAAAAATACTTTACAATTAGATTGTGCGATGTCTTCGTGGCAATATAATGCGCCTTGAGCGCCACTTAGTTTTAGGCAAATGATATCCAACAGATGTTTTTGTGAGCGCAACAGCTCAAGTTCCAATGTAGCAGAAAAGGAGGTCACAACCAAAAACCAGTGGTTGAACTGCCACTATGCTTTTGAACAGCTCTCAACATGAATCAGGAGACAGCTCCTCATTGAGGTGTAAAAGCATGAAAGAGTAACTCTTGCTGGAATGCCCATGAACTACAGGGCTGGTGTTACCACTGCTGTAAAAAGTTCAAATTGGGTATAAGCATTCTCAGAATATACTGACTGGAATGTCAAATATAAAAAAATTCTCAAAACTTACCCGAAAACTCCTTAGATTGTTTATAAACTACAGAAGCCTCAATTTATTTTTAAATGTTTAATATATTCAATACAATATTTTCAAGCTACACTGTAGTTCTTTGCATATCAAACACAACACACATTATGTACTTACACTCTCCTTAGCAAGTAGCAACATACTGCTTGTCTTTTCTCTTAACAAAGCCGGAATACCAAGTATGACTGCGACAGAAGTTGCCTCTGAAACAATGTTTATAAAAGACCACATTTAGTACAAAAATATAATCAATCATTTGACAAAAGCTTCTTATTTAAAGCCCCGTCTAAAATATTATTTTTGGCAACTCTGATTGACTAACCGTGCTTAAGTTTCACCCAAGTGCAAATGTGCTCACATTATGGATAAAACCTAGAAAAACTGAAATGGTGATTGTTGAATTGAATCACGCAAGACAGCAATTTCGCAGATTCTGTTTTTCTGTCTGAATCTTATTTTCACAATTTCTCTTAAATGTCTGCACTTCAGGCAGAATAACTTTAAATCACATAATCTTCACATCAATTAAGACTTGCTTACATTTATTTTATTCTGGAATAGTGGAACTAATAATGTTGTATAGGGGCTTTAACTAGGTTTATCATCCTAAAACCAACTGACCTTTTCTAGCAATTCCATCCCATTGCAGAGGGATGTTATCCAGAGCCTTCTGGTGCAAGTCTTCCAATTTCCTGGCCGACCCAAACAGCTTCAGGATGGCACTTTCATACTTCTTCAGGCCTTCATCCAGAAGTTCTTCTATTCCAGCTCTTGTTCCCTGCAGTCGCTTGAACTCAGATAGCATCTGTTAATATCAAATCAAGAAAACAAAACATAAAATAAAATTACAAATCGAAATATGAAACCCACATTTGCTCTTTAAGTTACAGGCCTCTTTACATGTAATGTCCACTTTATATTTAATCATTTTATTATTATTTCTGTAATAAATATTTATTTGCTTTTTAGCACTGATTGACTGAATATACATTTTTTTTTAAATGGAAGCGATATAATTATAAAGCTCATAAAAGTAGTAGGCCGTAGTATAGTCTGCATTTCTTTATTTAATGAAAAAACAGTAACAATTATATTTACATTTATTTTATGCAATTAAATTTTTCTAAGTCATTGACCAAGCTAAACAAATGTATTTATCAAAACTAATGAAATAAAAAATAAAAACAATAGAAAATAATAGAAAATAATAAAGAAATAAAGAAACTTAAATAAAGAAATCAAATAAAGAATTGAGGAAATAAGGAAGTTAAATAAAGAAATGAGTCAAAAAGGAAATTAAGAAATAATAAAAAACAAAAGCAAGATTATAATGTGGGTCATTCCCAACCCTACAAACGTAAACAGTGACAAAAACCCTAACACAATGGTGCGGTCTGATGTCATTGCGCAGGCATCTTCGGACGGAGAAAATCGGTTATTTTACGAAGAAAAACTATTTTTCCTTGAAAAATAAGTATGCATGAAAGTGCAAATAATTTTTGAGCCGTGTTTCCAGATACACTCTGGCAATAAATACCGCATTTGAAGGTATTTTGTAACTTGTTGTCTTGAGTTGTCGTGGAGTTGTATTGAGTTGTCGTGAAACCGTCGAGTTGACGCTAAATAGTGTGACCGAAAATAAGGCCTCAACTAATAAAACATTCACTTAATACAACGAAAACTGGACTTACCTTGCAGTTGATGACATTCCTGAGTTCGTTGACATTATTGTGATGTTTGATGGCTTTGATGAATGCAAGATTGCAGTAGATTATTATTATTATTTTTTTTTTTTTAAACCATCTTTAACGAGGGTAACCCATCCAGCACAGCTGATCATTTGGGGCCCTCATATAATATAAAAATATATCAATATTATACAAAAATTGTTACAGGAGGTACAGATGAATTAATAATAATAAAAAAGTCTTACTGACAATTACATACAAATAAAAAACGAAAGGACTAATTGCTGTAAATATCAGACCCCCCCGTCCCAGTCTACCATACTGATTAAAGATAGGACTAAAGGGAAGATTAAAAACAGCAAAAAAAGTAAATTAATTATCAATTGTATACCTACATCTCGGGCAAGGACACAAGGTAATCTATGACATAATAATTTTAAAAAATATTACTTCAAACCTTGCCTTCCTTCAGTAAATCGCCTGAATGAAGAATAAGAAGTTTGAACGAGTGTGAATGAAAGGGGCACCATTTTAAAAAGAAGGAGCTCTGTAAATTAAAACTGCTTTTAAAGATTTCAAAAGATTTAGGTTTGGGAATAATAAAGTTACCATGTATTAATTGCCCGGTTGTTGGTCGATCGCCAGGCTGATCTGTTAAGTCTTTGGCGGCAGAGACAGTCTGGAGCAACTTCACCAATGGAGGCCTTAAAGCCTGGCAGAGCAAGTTGGAAGCGAATGCGCTGGGCGTCTGTCATTGTATTGATTATTAAAAAGTAAGTTAAGGGTGGGCAGAATGGTAAGTTTTCAGAACAATGCGAAGTGTTTCTATTTTAAGAGTTTTTGAAGTTTTTGGAGACAAGAGTGGGTTTGGCACCCCACACCATACACAAGTAGTCTATGGGTAAACCCATGGCATTATATAATAAAAAAGCTGTTATTGGTCAACAAATTTTCTTGTTCCAAGAGGCGAACAAAAGAAATTGAAGAACCTTAATCATTGCAGACTTTTTTCACATGTTCAGAGAAATTTAGTTTGTTGTCCATTGGTATCCCCAGGTGTTTATGAGAATCAACATTGTTGTTTTGACTAATAGAAATAAAATTTCGAGGGATTGCTCTTTTTAAGTTTTGGGCTTGTGTACCAACTATATAAATTTCTGTTTTTGAGGATTTAAAATGTTTTGTTTAGCCTGCAAGCCTGTTATTTTGTTAAATTAAGAAGATCCAAGTTCAATTTATTTTCAATGAGACTAGTGTTTTATCACCATAATACAGCAAAGTGTATCATCTGCATACATATCAATGTTGCAGTGACAGTCAAGACATTTTAGCAGGTCATTAATGTACATGTAATGAAAAGAAGTAAGGGCCCCTAGGATTGATCCCTGAGGTATTCCAGATATTTACAGGATTAACGCAGAAAGTTTGGTTTGCAACAGACTTGCTGCGTCCTTCCAGATAAATAAGATGCTAGCTTCAATCAACAGCTGAGGGTAGATAATCCATAAAAAGAAAGTTTGCGTAAAGCGCAATATCAAGGTTAACTACTGTATCAAAGGCTTTCTTGTAAATCAATGAATAAAGAACCCAAATTAAATTACCGATTACATGATGATGAAAAGTTTAAAGCACGAGTAGCATATTGCTGCAAGTGTGGAGTACCCCAGGTTCAAAACCCAAACTGAGTTAGGAAGATGAAGGTCGTTTGAAGTGGCAAGGTATGAGAGGAATTGTGAGTGGAATAGTTTTTCAATTATTTTTGAAACCAACGGCAAAATCGAAATGGGCCTGTACTATTGAGCACTTATGCGATTACCTGCTTTTAAAAATGGGGATAACTTTGGCCTTTTCCATGCTTGAGGAATGGTACAGGTGGAAAGGGTTAGACTGAATATATGTGTCAAGGGAGGAGGCGATAACAGGCGCCACCAGCTTAAATAACCTACCATCGATGTTGTCTAGACCAGCAGACTTCCCAGGATCCAGCTTCCTAGTCTCATACCCTTAAAACAAAATCTGGAGGAATTTCTGTGAAACCAAGGAGTAATGTGTTAGATAAGAGCACGGATCTTGATTACGTCATTTAAAATGTTACCAACAGAACATTGTTGATATTAACATAAAAATTATTGAAAACTATCGGCTATGGTTTTTGGATCTGAGACATCCTTATTATCAATATTAAAAGTGCCAGGAAGATTATTGTTTTCTTATTTGGAGAATTCCCCTTATGCCGGCCTACAACTTTTGCTGTTATTTTGATTACGAATATGATTTGATAATAACCAAAAATTTAGTAGTTCTACAAAGTCTAGTGACATCATTTTCAAAATTTTTGCCCTATCCCAGTCCTCCTCCTTCAATTTAGTTCTCTCTAGCTTTAGATTTCGCTACATCCTGTTCATGAACAATGAAAAATGTCATTTTGTTTTCAGCCATTTAGGAAGGTTAATAAACGCTTAGTTACAAAAGGCATGTTTATTACAATATTTATACAAACAAATTCAGGCCCAAATGTTCCAGGCAATGTTAGATCAGTCACCTCGTCCAAAATTGACCCAAAGGCATCCCAATAAGGTCATTCAAAAGCGTCACAATCAAAATTTTTTAAAGCTCCTTGAACGTTTTTTCAAATGTGACTGGTGAGGAATTTTTTAAACGGACACGAGTGTAACACCATCATGGTCACCACAGACAAGGAGTTGACTCCGCAATCAGAGTGAATAGTCAAGTTGTTTGGTACAATCACATCGATTAAAAGATGATGAATTAGATTTAACTCAAGCCTCAGGGACAACTGTTTCAAATTAAAAAGATTCATTGTTTCCTAGGCGCAATAATCGAGGAGAAGTTGAATTAAAGTCACAATTCAAATCATCAATGATCGTTATTGGATCTGGAGCTAAATACTCCAGTGCTGATTCAAGATCATTGTTCAGCAAACAATATCGTTTTGCACACAAGCAATCGCACAACGTATCATCGTCGATACAATGGCGGCCAATAATGCAAACGTGGCGCGTTCAATTTCAATGGTACCCGTTCAATGCATTGATACGCAAACCAAATCACCAGTTGCGTTCAACCAATAGGAAACACAAACGAAAGGGGGCACACACACAAAAAAAATTTCCCATCCAGGCAAATTATTTGGTGATTTTGTCACCGATTTGAAAGAAATAACATTCAATTATTTATCAAATCAAATGGTACACAAAATGTATCACAAACAATTATCATGACCATTTCTAAGGTGAATTTTAATACTACAAAATGTTTAAAAAATATGTGTTAATGAAAGATCATAAGTCCGAATGACTTGAAATAAAACCTCATAAAAATTCATCTTGAAAGTAAATTATAAACTTGAAAATAATCAAGTTTTGTTCATAACGAATGACTTATTTTTATTAGTCACAAACATCAGCAATGACTAACCCAAATTGGTCATTTGTATCAAAACATTAGTCCTATTGTTGATTTTAAATTAGCTGATTAACTTGACTAATCTAAAATTAGTTTTGACTA